>OZ038487.1:64918241-65120060 GCA_964036315.1 Acanthosepion esculentum
TTAACCAATAAAATGTTTTATGCATACAGATCTATCAATGAAATTTGTCTGTTGAAATCATCAAATAGTATCTAATGACGAAATTACTTCAGCCAATGAAATAATCAATTTTATCAACCAATGAAATCACTTTTGTAAAATCAAAAGCTGAATCCAGTATTAAAGCCCAGACAGAAACAGATACAGATATTTAACCATAAAAATAACCATTGGGGGAAAAAAGTAACTGCTTTCGATGTGGATATAAAAAAATATTTCCACAATAATTGATATGATTATAGCTTAGCAACAAGAATACATAAATAAATAAAATGTTTGCAAAACTGTTGACTTAAAATCATAAACACAATATAGTTTAATGAACCAATTCAAAGAACTGCTTAAATCAAGTCTTTTGGTGTAACATGAATTGTGAAGCAGAGTCAAAATCAGGAATCACATCAATTACTGTGTCTTCAGAAATACATTTCTGCTTCTTCCTGTGCATACCATTTACATATATTGTTAAATCTCAAGAATTGTCCAGATACTAGAAAGGCAAGTAACTGAGGTCAAAACCTGGCTTCAGGCTCCAAGAATTAGATCAATGGCTTTAATATTCAGTATTTTCCTTTTCAAATGTTTTGCAAGAATTTTCATATCTTTCTCAAGCTAATTCAGAATAGATTCCTAAAGGTCATAATAGCTGTCAGGCACACAGCAGATCAACCCACTAACCTATTATTCTACCAAATGTTTAAGGCATAATTGACCACAGTTAAACTTAAATGATCTTGAATCATTGGCTAGGGGCATTAAAATTAAATGCACAAAACCCAAAATCAGAATGTCTGTTTATTCCAAGTAGTACATTTTATAGATAAGTCTTTTCTTGGTTTTACTAAAGTTATAATTATGATACTTTTTCTAACTAGAACACTATCAATGTAGTTATCAATGGTAAAAGTATACATCATATATTATATAAACTTGTATTTCATATCTTTTGTGTTATATATTTCACTTAAATGCAATTCTTAATACACCATTCATAAATTCTACAAAGACGTATTATCTAAAAATCTATGTTCATTCATATATTAATATCTCTACAAGAAGGAAACAGCTAAGAGTTAAACACAAGTTCTTTCTATTTTTTTTTTTTTTTAATCATTTCACCTCCAACCAAGGTGATGCCACTAGGACACAAGGGATTACTGGGAATGAAAGAGAATGAGAAGACTTTAAGTAAGGAGAAAGGACAATAAAAGAACCAGTTTCAGAAGATGGCAACTGGTATTAGTCTTTGAAAACTGCAGTTGGCCGAGAAGTAAGAAACCAAAATAGAGTTCTACAGGTGAGAAATGTGAAACAAGAAACTATTAGAATAGAACTTATGTTTACATCTAACTAGTTCAACAGTGAAATGGTGAGACCTAGTTGCCAATCTAGTAGTATGCTTATTTTTTAGAGCAGTTGCCAGTTTTACTTTATTGGATAAATTGAACTTATTACTAACATAGGAGTAAATAGTTGTGTTATCAACATAAATAACAACTTGGTGACTGATGACATCAGGGATGTTGTTGTTGAAGATAAAAAATAATGTAGATCTAAGGCTAAAGCCCGGGGGGGGGGCACCCATATTAATGTGAAATGATCTAGACATGTGTCCTTTCAGCATGATCTTCATTACACAATTTGTTAAGAACAACTGGATTATCCAAAGATATCAAACCCTAGAGCTCATGTATAAATCATTTAGAAACATCCATTGTCTGAGATTTCTTCTTGACTGAGTTATTAACAATTAACAGCTCCAGATTCTATAATATTATTATTATTAAGGTGGATTAATCTGCAATTGAAACAATTTGACAGATCAGTTATTGAGACACTTGGATGCTTTGAGGGGGTGTTCAAAATGAAGACTCAATTTGAGGTAATACCAATCATAGTTGTGGAGTGCATAAAAGATCATGGTCTCCTAGGGTTGATGTATTGAGAATAGACATTTCAAAGTTAATTAATTACATGAAATTAGAAGAACCTGAGATTGAACCTTTAAGGATTATGAGGTGAGTGTATATTTTCAGTCTCATAAAGTTCCAGTTCACTTTCTGCATGTGGTGATGGCAAAACTTAATAAAATTATTGACCCAAAAAATAAGAGAGAGTTAGTGTTATGTCCGAGTTCCTTGTACCGCGGTGATCGTCCAATGCAGAACCAATGAAGAATAACTCGAACACAGGTATGGAATAACACAGATATATGACAAACAGAAATATGTACAAAGAAGTAGAAGTATTAGTAATGACTATCAGATTTGGTTAGAGTGAAACTATGTTGTCTCAACAAGTATCACTATTCCAATGTCTTACAGTAATCATCACTCATTCTCCCTTCCTCTTGAGGAGCAGTATTTATGATGGCCGGAATAGTCCATTATTATTATGGGTAAGTTCCCATAACAGTTAGAATCTTTCTTGGGCTTGACTAACTTTTATAATACATATATATATATAAACCTTGATATAGTGACATGATTGAACCTTTTGCAAATTTAAGAAAGAAGAATAATGAATTTCAGTGGACTGAAAGACAGGAGGTGGCCTTCAAAAAGCTAAAGGAAGCACTTAGAAACAAGCCAGTAGTTAAGGTATTTCAGCCAACAAAAGAACTTACACTAAGTACTGATGCTATTGAACATGCCATAGCAGTGATCTTATCGCAAGAGGGACATCCTATTATGTATTTGTTCAAAAAGTTGATGGCTGCAGAGACAAACTATTCTAACATTGAAAGAGAAGTGGTGTCTGGAGTACTGTAATGGTGTGCAATTTGTTATTGGGTAAGAAATTTCTACAAAAGTTGGACCATAAGCCCTCAGATTTCATTTACAATCTGAGGAAAATGTTGCCTACAGTCACATTGTCTAAAGTTTTGAGGTGGTTGATTAAGTTTATAGCAATCGATTTTGACATTATGCATAGTAAAGGAAATGCCATTCCACACATAGATGCATTGTCAAGATTGAATTTTAATACCCAGAATGTTGAAACAAAGGACAGTTGTGAGGACAGAATTTTGCACTAGGTAGAGACAATTGTGTTATCCTTCAGGCAGATCAAGCTTGAAATCGAGCAGGATCCTATATTAAAAAGAGTATTGAATAGAATACAAAATAATAAATTGAGCAGTTGCTATATGTCAGAAAGGCCTTTTAAGGAAGCAAGGCACAGATTAACAATTGAAAGAGGTGTCATGTGTAGTGGAGATCTTATTGCACCACCAAAATCATTAAGAAAAGATGTTATTAAAATAGTACATGATGACATACATGATGGTGTATTGAACACACAACCAAGATTGAAACTACAAGTCTGATGGTCAGGGTGTACGTAAGACATGGAGGACTATGTCAAAAAATGCCCTAAGTGTGCAAAGATAAAGAGCTTTAAGTAAGCCAAGATTCATTCATGGGCAAAAGTGAAGGAGCCATGCCTAAGAGTACATATGGATCATGCATACATTAAAGGTATAGGCCTATTCCATACAAGTACACTCCTATTCAGGTTGGCCTGAAGTGGTTAAAGTTTTGGACAGAAAAGCAAGTACTGTACAACAGGTGTTAAGAGTAGTATTTTCAAGTAATGGAGTCCCTAAGATATTGGTGTCGGATAATGCACCAGAGTTTGCTGAAGAAAGTTTGTGTATTTGATTAACATGAATTGGATGTAGGCCATACAAAACACCTCCTTACCAACCTCGGTCAAATGGAATTACAGAGAGGATGGCCCAGATGATAAAAGCTGGACTGAAAGCATTCTCTCCAGGAAATTACAGCCTAGAAAGTTATCTACCAAGGTTGCTTTTAAGTTACAGGATTGACCCACATGTGGGCAGAACAAAAAGTCCCTCGGCATTGATAGGAAAGCAAATTAGAGCCCTAATAACTGTGTCCTTCTCAACAAATGAGAATGTATGGTACAAAAGGAATAAGGATTCAAATCCTGAGAAAGCACAATTTTTATTGCAAAAAGGATTTAATACAGCGATATTAACAAAAATGGACATGTTAGCTCATGAAGACCAGTTTAGATTGTGGAGAGAGCCAGAAGATATTAAAATGGAGAAGGAGCCCGGTATAGAAGAGAGGGATCAGGATTATCACCAAGAATTGGAGATTAAGGTGAAGTGAGAATGAGTGTGTCTAGTGATAATGAGGAACATAAGGAAGATTCAAATGAAGAAAATCCGATAAGACTGAGATCCCCCATAAAGAGGAATTTAGGCAATCAGCACATTCTGGGGTAGTTCATAGAAGTAGCAGATCTGTCAAGGGCATAAAGCCTGTAATGTTCTGGGAGATGTGGTGATATGCAAATTAGATGGTATTTAAGTGGGAAGGTTTCTATACTCAGGAGTGGAGTTATCTTTCCTTGACTACACTGGCACAACTTTACATGACACAATAGTTAACAAGGGAAATTTCCACAATCGAGCTCAAAAGCTGCACTTCATCAACGAAAGTTAATGTTGTGCATGTGGTGTGATTGTTGGAGTATTATCCATTTAGAGTTCTTAAAATGGAACACTAAATGCAGCTACATGTCCATAAAACATTGGTTGAAAAATGTCCTCTGCTTATCAATAGGAAAAATATCAGTCATTGCCTCCAGGAATTTTACAGGAAGAAAAACTGGAATTAAGTTTGTCTGTTCTACACCGGCCACCACTATATTCATCTGGCCTTGTAGTGACATGTTTTGATCCCTGCAGATTGGAAATTATTTGTCACTCAACCTAATAGTGATTAATCTACTTGGAATTTCAAACTGAATTCTTTATTCAGTCCATAGGCATAAATTATTCTTATTCATACTAGAAGATATCTTGTACCAATTAACTATATCTACAGATAATCTGGAAATTTTGTCAATCCCCTCATCAGATGTTCTTCTTTAAAAAGTACAATAACTTAATGCTCAAAATCAGTGAGTTTTTAGCTATATGAGAAGGGCTGAATGAAAGACAAAAGTTGTCTGCAAATAACCTTTAAATGAGGAGTTACAAGGTCGAGCAGCAATTAATCAGTTATAAAAGAACCAATCAGAGTTAAGGAATTACACAAGAGTCGGATGATTATTCAAGAAGTTTATTCAAGGTTAATTATTACTGAAAGATAAAAAAGTGATAATAAATTTGCCACTTTTTTACTGGGCACCTGTAATTGACTTGTCCTTGTGAAGTTACCTGTTGATCATGAGGATAACAACCAAGATGAAGAAACTAGTATATAATACGACATCAGTATGTAATAAAATTCTAAAGTTTCGTTTGGCTTCTTCTTCTTAATACTTTAATACCTACGTTATCACTTGATTATTTCAGTGTTATGTTTTGTTGATAAATATAACATTATAGATAGTTTTTTTTAGCTTTGTCTACTTTCAGAATAACCTGGTAACATCTTCATAAATCTTTGTCTTTGAACATTTAATTACAGCACAATCACAATATGAAAATGAGGAATAAATAGCTATGAGGCTGATTTTCAATTGCTAGAACAGCTATACAATTGAAAATAAAGATCATTAGTGACTCTAAACAGCTTGCTCAGCAGAATAATTAAATACAGCAGTGTCTGCTTGTAAATATGGCTACTGTAGCTTAAAGTCAGATAACTAAATAGGGTTATAATAACAGTCTTGAAATTTACATATTATTTTTCTTACCAAATTTTGGAAAAAAATCACATTTAAAATTGCTATAATTTGTCTATTATTCGTTTCTATGAGCTGACAAAATCAAAATGTAACACTGCTTCTCTTGTACTAATCAGTAAAATCAAATGACTATACAAATGGTTAAAATTTCATCAGATGCTATGTTTAACATATTCAGTCACTAATATAAATGAACAATCTCATTG
This sequence comes from Acanthosepion esculentum, assembly GCA_964036315.1. Taxonomy (NCBI): domain Eukaryota; kingdom Metazoa; phylum Mollusca; class Cephalopoda; order Sepiida; family Sepiidae; genus Acanthosepion; species Acanthosepion esculentum. The sequence continues at coordinate 64,924,157 of OZ038487.1, forward strand.
GTTGATCTAAATAGAACATAGGAAATTATTAAATCAGAAGTATTTGACTGCTTTTAAGTATAGCAAACAAAATCCCTTTTATTTGATCAACGTATACAATCTATCTCTGTATTAGATCTAATTAACGATAAGTATCTATTTATAACAGTTAAAGTGCTTAATATCCTTGTAACAGAATGAACAACTTCAAAGAATCTTTATAGCATTGATCAACTCAATGTTAACAGCATCAAAGTTAAGCAGTGTTCTGTCCAAATGACTATTGATTAGGTAAGCATTTGAGAATTCCAATTTCTTTACTGAAGACTATCATATTTTGGTTCTATACCTGTTATTCAAATATGTATGACATCCACTAAGCCAAAGTTATATACATATATTCTATTGTTTACAAGCAGCTGTATTACAAAATAATTGGTTAATTCCTTTTAGAAGTTATTCTGGTTTGGGAATTTAGTATTTGCCTAAACAAGAAAACTCCTTTGCATGATTCTATGCAAAAGTATAGATGAGAATTTGGGAACCAATTGTAATAACAAATGTATCATCCCAATTGAATGGTAACAGGACTGGGTTCCTTCTTTGATGTGAGAGACACATCGTCCACAGTGAGTTCTTGCCACAGGTCCATACAATCCATCAGCAAATCTACAAAGCGATCTTGCAGTGTTTACTTTGCTCAGAGTGCGAGAAGAGATGAGAATTGTGGCTGGACAAATCATGGCTGCTTCACCACGACAATGCACCTGTTCAACAACGCCCTGAGCATCCGGCAGTTCCTGGCTGAGAAGAACATTGCCATACTGGAATAACCTCCCTATTGACCTGATCTTGCTCCATGTGACATTTATCTTTTCCTCAAGCTTGAAAGGATCATCAAGGAAACCTGCTTTGAAGATGAAGCTGTGGGACATCCAACAAAAATTGTTTCAGCAGTGCATAGACAGATGACAGAGAAGGATGGAAAGTGTATTAGACTCAATGAGGACTACTTTGTTTAGGAAAACATGTAATTTGTTGTTTAAAACTGAAATGAATTCTTTGTGACACCAGTCTCATTACTTTTCAGACAAACCTTGTATATTATAGCAGGTGATGAAAAATGGATTATATAACAATGACAAGTCTGTGGATTGACAAGTGTAAATCTCCACAACCAAGACCAAAAAGCTGAGTTTCATAAAACATTGATTGACTTGTGTGTAAGATTACTCTCCTAATTATGGCAGTGAATACTGGATAATTCTTTCAGAAAGAAAGAAAAGATTTGATATAATCGAGACATGATTTTGCCAATGAATCTTGAGAATATTATGGACAGAGCTTGTGACAAATGAGGAAGAACTGCAAAGAAGCTGTATTTAACCATCCAGAGTTGCCAACCCTGAGAAGCTAACACTGCACATTTAGCAAAACTCTTGTTTAAAACTTTGAATAAAATAACACGACATGGTGTTCCAAATGTCACACAATTGGCAGAAAACATCCACTTGCGAAATAGCAACCAGGGAAAATTTGTATGACATCATCTTCCATAATTTCAACCAATAAAATTTCTTGTTTCTCACATTCTCTGTCCATTATATTGTCAGCATTCATTGATAAAATCACATTTCTGTCTCTTCTTCCTCTGGAAAGAAATTATCCAGCATTTACTGCTATATAAGAGATTAGATATTATATAAAATCTAGTACTATTTTCTTTATTTCTGAGGACAGTTTCTGATCACTTAATACTTTTCTTAGTTTCTGTATGGCATCTTTCACTATTCCTATGCACCCTTTCCTGTTACACTTCATTTCTATCATCTACTACCCAGATAATTAGATTTTTGCACCAGCTTAATTTTGATGTCCCCAGTACATAACTCACAATTTTTTTTACAGTAGGGTTTATCCTGTACAAGGCCTAGGGCCCACTTGAGATGGAGGTTTAAGTTAAGGAGTAGTTTATATGGATGTGGTGGGGAGATAACAGTTGACTCTAAACAAGATTGTAGTGATCGAGGAAACATCCTCTTGGGAGTCTGTTCCATAGGGCAGTGGTTCACAGCAAGAAGCTGTTTGAGTGGAACTTACTAGGAAAGTGGCCTGGTGGGTCCTAGCCATGAAGATCAGATGTGGTGGAACCAGGAGGATACAATTCATCTTAGCACTTTTCTATGGTAGTAGAAATAGAACAGTGAAAGACTAGCCACATCCTGCCTGTGAAAGCGAGGTTGGAAGGTGGAAAATAATTCTTCTCCATCAAGGACGTTTTTAAACTCTACCAAGACTGGAAATTGAGGTCTGGGCAGCACCCACCTAAATATGACAATAGTACTCCATAATCATGTACTGTCTCTTTTTCTGACAAGCATTCATTCTTCCACTTAATGATTAGTCTTTTCTTTTTGTTTCCTTGACTACCTTGTCTAATATCACAGTCAGATTTCTTTCTAAATCTGCTATAAGCACAGTATCAACTGTACAGTATATGTTTTTAAGGTTACCTTTAATGATTGGTTAATAAATCCTAATATGATTACTAGTCATCTTAGAATAAGCTCTCTAAACATGTTAAATAAATCATTGTTTTATTGTTCTTTCTATGTTTATGTATTCACTGAAATTATTCTCTGTCCACATGCAAGCTGTTTGATTTTAGTCGAGGTTTTTCAAATTTGAATATGTTTCCCATGTAAATCAAGCTTTCCTTCACATTCAAGGAGCTCCTCTTATTTTCCCTATCAAATGCTTAGTGTGATCTATGAAACATAGATATAGATCTTCCTGCATTTGTATTGCTTGTTCTCAAAGCATTCTGATCATAAAAACTGCATTTTTTGTTCAAGTATCTTGAACACAGCCACACATTTCTTGCCCTATTTCATGTCTAATACTGGTACAAGATCTATTCAAAAGAATTCTAATTATAAGTTTAGTTATCTGGCTCATCATTCTGATTGTTTGATAGAGTTCCCATTAATCTATACTTAGTTTCAACTGTTCTTACTGCTTTCTTTCTCTTCATCTTGACCAATGCTGAACTTGTTTCATATAACCCAAGAATATTGATATTCAGTCTTTCCATTTCCTGATTTATATTTTTTAACTTTCTATGTTAGTACAATGTCCTGACATTCTACATCCCAATTGTGATTTTATCTCTGTTGCAGACAGTCTCTGGATGATAGGTGTCACCTATCACACATGTCTATCCATACTGTGTGAGGTGTTAGTCCCAAAGGAACTGAACCATTTTTATCTGATATTTCTGAGTTGTGTATTGCAATCATTGTTCTAGAAAGGCATAGTGGAATGCTTTCTCATTCTTTTTTCCATGGGAATTTTATTGATCCTTGGAGGTTATCTGCTTTTTGATAAGTCTTCTCACTGGGTTGATAACCAAACTTCCACATTCATACCAAAGTGGGTAAGAGGAACCATTTTAGACACCAATAATCCCACAGAAATATAATTACTATTTAGGTTTAGTCTTACACACATTTGGATTATTCCCTATTCTTCTATTTCATAACAGTTGAAAGCATTATTACATTAGTTGCAGAAGATATGCAATTAGTTCACAGTGTGTTAGAGCCATGGATAGTAAGTTCTAGTTTCATTTATTACATTTTACTGGAAAATTCTATTTCATTGCTCATCATGAAACTAAATATTTTATTACAGATTTATTTATTTGCAGTGGCTAACATCTTTGTTGCAGTCTTATAAGAATATTATTTAGTAAAGGAAAATTTTATAGCTGAGTATCTGTAAATAGTTAAATTTCTCCTTTTCTCATCATAATATAAATAAATAAAGTACATGTAATAAATTTTAGATAAAACTGTAAATTTGAATTTGTTTATATAGAAAGAATATACATCTTCAAAATCTCATATGTTCTAGAACATAATGTCATATAATTTTAAATTAAAATGAAATAATTAGGAAGCCTATAACAATGGTTATTTTATCCTTATGCTGAGAAAGATGATAGGAAAACATTGTACTCTGATAATTTGTAATATCCATAAATGTGATGCCATGCTTAGGAAAACCAACCAGAAATTGTAAAGATAAGTTTTTAACTTTCTCTATACAAAAATTGGTGGCAGCTTTTCTTATATTTATCTGTTAAACTTGTATTCCTCTTGAATGTGATAAAAGTTAAATATATTAGCAAAATGTTAAAGCTATATTTCAGTCCCATTGATTGCTTTCCCAAGACAACAAAAATGGAATAGTTTCTGTTCAAATATCTGTTATCATTATTTACATCCAGGCTAATTTCCTCATCTTCGTTGTTATTATCACAACATTTAGGCCACTGTAGCCTGCTTAATGAGCACAGAATAGAAATAAATACCATAAAGAAAGAAAGAGTAACCATAGAATAGAGAGCCATGGTCCAGTGCAAGTTTGTATCAGCAGTAAGAAAAGAGAAGCAGTGGTGAAGGAGGTCAAGTATAGTAGCAACAATCAAACAATGAGGACATTAGGATTGAGGCTGTAAGTTCTTGATAGATCATTGACCCATGAGATAATAACTGAGTGGGTTAAAACATTGGTTCATGAATTTGGTCGAATAGTGATTGTAAATTCAATCCCTGGAATGAGATGGTCAGACTTAGACTCAGTGGGTGATAATGACTATGTAGTACTCACAAGAGCAGGACATCTTTAGACGTGGACAATGGTATGAGCAGTGTCCGATTTATCTATAGTCTTACCAGGCTGAAGCCTAGGGTCTCAAAATCTAGTGGGCCTCCAGCCAAGGTGTATAATATTTTTGACACTGTCATAGGCCCTTTCTTTCACATGCTGTCATAATGCATTGTAGACTCTAAACAACCCTTCAGTAATTTTAAACACTTGTCACCATCTTCAGCTTTACTCAAATTGTTTGATTTAACACTCTTCCATTTTCCTCTACTCATAAGAATGGATGTTTGAAAGGGGCCTAAGGGTTGAAACGTTACTACTACTACTACTACTACTACTACTACAACAACAACAACAACAACATTAGTCTGAATGTAAATAATGTAAATAAATATTACAAAATATTAATAATTCTACATTTTCCTTCAAAGATTGTCCTTTAGATTTCATTGATTAATATATATGAGTTACAGCACAATCAGTATGGGTTTGTGTGATAGTCATAATGTGGCTGTTGGTAGAAAATATGTGGTTTTGTTTGGTATTCAGAATGTAACAACACTGTCTAGCCAAAAGAGCCATCAAAAAAATTCTAATTAGAGATTCTAGACATGTTTGCTTCAGTTTTTGTTAGGTAAGGCAACTCTGACATTTATGAGCTTCCTTAAGCAAATGTGGAAGAGGCAGTGTCATTGAATGGCTCAGTGGATAGCACCGTGGAATGGATAGAAGAAACTCATGAGTTCAATCTTCAATGAGATACTAATAGAACTTTAGACTGTAGGTCATCAGTGCAAAATAAATTTAAAATTTAAAAATATATATAATATCATCATATTTGCTGACAGTGTTATTTAATAAAAGATAAAATTTGAGTGCAAATCAGAAAGAAAAAATAACCACTGTTTCTAATTTGTTATACATTGTAACCCGGATATAAGAGAGTTGTCAGAACCGGAGAATAAGTCTCTTATATCTGTGTTTCTCTTATATCCAGGTTTGGTCTATTATATATACATTAACACAGGCTCTAATTTGGGACCAGAGAAAATCTATCTTATATCAGGGTTTCTCTTATATCAGGGTCTCTTATATCCGGGTTACACTGTAATGAATATCAAGTTACATTTTGATCTGCATAATTTTACATATATTACAAGGGCTTTCTGAAAAGTTCTTGGCCTGAACCACTTCCCCAAAACTGACCAAATAACCAAACATCAGAATCATTTTTGGGAGGGTGACTTGGTTTGGATGAGAACTTTTCAGCATTCCTCATATATAGAAGGTACACTATTAAAACTGTACATCCAAAATAAAAGATATTTTGTGTATTTTGGTAGAGTGGATTTTTTTAAAGTATATATTTGGTTGCTGTGTAGACCAAAAACATTTTTCAGTATTCTGTTTTGCAAAAGCAAAACTTACTATGTAATCTATTTTCCACATTTGTAAATATATAAGAAATATATTTTTTAAATCATTTCACCCCAAGCAAGGCAATAAAGCCACTAAACTGCAAAGAGGTACTCAGTATGAAAGAGTATGAGAAAAAGAAAAGTATTATTAAGTAGAGAGAATAATGAAAATAAAATTGAATTAAGAAGAAAGAAAATGATTGACATTTAAATTTTTGAAGATCAATGTTAACTGGAAAGCAAGAAACTGGAAGGGAATTCCACAAGCAACAAGTGTGAGAAATTAAACTATTACCATAGAACTTACAGTTAAATCTAACAATTTCAACTATAAAATGATGAGACCTAGCTGCCAATCTTTAAATCTAAGTACCAAAGAGAAAAGCTCATAAGAACAATGAAAATATTTATAGAAAAGGCACAGGGAAAATATGTTATGGAGAAAGTAACTGAAACTGAGATGCCAGGTCAGAACCAATAACATTGCATAACATTTTATCAAGAATCTCTAAGTACACAGCAGAAGCACCAGACCAGATGTGGCAGCAATATTTAATGCATAGATGAATGGTACTTTGTCTTGAACTTATATACCTGAAACTTGGGCTGACCTAAGCAGTTAAATATAAATAAATAAGTAACAATGTCCAGTATTCAGAGTTAGTGGTAGATGTATAAAATAAAATAAATAGAATGTTATAAGTATAAGAGAAAATAAAACCTTTTACTACTCTAAATATTACTTTGTGATTTTTAACATGATCTATGTGCCAAAAGAAAGCTTACTATGAACACCAAAATTGCAGCCTATTGGGCATGAATCTTCAGCTTGCTGCTCTACAGCAGTGAGACTTGGAGCCTCTACTCCAGACAGGAGAGATGTTTCAGTTCTTTTCATTTTCAATGTCGGAAATATATTCTGGGCATCAACTGGTCAAACTCAGTAACCAATGCCATAGTTCTCACCCATGCCCAGTTACCCAGCCTATATACCCTTCTCCAACAGGACTGGCTCTGTTGGCTTGGACATATACACCAGATGCAGGATGGTAGGATTCTGAAGATCCTTGTGCATGGTTACTGGCAAGAGAGTATGACATCAACCACCTCATCATTGCTTTAATGATGTCTACAAAAGTGACATGAGGGTGATGGACATGGGCATAGAATGGTGGGAAGATGTCGCCAACAATCGCTGACGGTGGAAACATGGTTTACAATGAGGGCTGGAACAAAAAAAAGAGAAATGAAGGCTTGCTGCTGGGGAGAAGTGTGCTTGACAAAGAAAACAAGGCAGCATCAGGGGAGATCATCTTCACATGCATTCATTGCAACTGAGACTTTCACTCTCAGGTGGGCCTGCACAGCCATAACAAATGCTGCACCACCATCTGCAGGTGATGTATAACTCTCTGTGTGTAGATCCAAGGTTTTTCGAAACCAACACACAAGTACCAAATAAATTATATCTTTACACTTTGGTATTGTGATTTTCCATAAAATAATCACAGTAATGATATCAATCAGATTTTTTGGCTTTTAGTAAAAATATAACAAGATAATTATATATTTAAAATAACTGGGGGTAGGTTATTCTAATGCTTCGGTGATATTTTCTATCAGTCCTATTCACCTTTGTGTCACTTGTTTGTTTCTCTCATTGAATCAAAGCATGTGATTTTTCTGCATTACCAGATGTAAGGGAATGACCAAACAACTCTCAAAAAGCCCAGTATATTGTAACCAACACTTTAATCCACAAGGTCATATGTCTCTTGGACAATCTTATATTGAAATTTTTATAACTAATATCAAATTTTGTTGAATGGCTTTTCTGTACCTGTGAATTGAATAAAGGGTTCAGTTTGCAGAGTACCAAAAGATATACCTGAAGAAGGCCAGAGAGTACAACAGCTAAAGCATTTTGAGTATAAGCATACTACTCCAATTAGCAAAGCATATAATAATAATTCATCACCTTAAACATTTCATTAAAAATTATCAATAAATATTGCATGAAATTTTGATTTGTTTATGGTTGGTTTAGAGAACAAAAAGAATAAAATAATTTTTGGACTTCAAAATCCAAACTCACCACCTGACTCAAGTGAGAAGGCGAGATTTGATAATAGTAGACTAGGAAAAAAATACCTGCCAGATTATTGATATGGCTGTGCTATTGGACCACAAATTACAAATAAAAAAAAACTGGAAAAATACCAGGACCTTGCTTGAGAACTAAAAAAAATTAGAAAAATGTAATGTAATGTCTTAAATAGTCATTGAGCTTAGAACAGCCAGAATCATTGGAAATGTCTACAGATGAATGAGAAATTCAAGGAAGAATGGAGATTTGTCCAAATCCATAGTCAGTAATGGTTTAACATGTGGCCCCCATCTTATCTCTTCTGGTTCATCTTCCACTAAGGGTAGGTAATCCTTCCTTTATCCAGGTAGGGAGTTACCAAAATATAAACCGGATTTTCCAGATAATTGTGTTGCTTAGGTCTGTAAGTATTCTGAGAAAGCTGTTGGGGATTTGAGAAGACTTGCTTTCACTCAATATCCTGCAAGAACCACCAGATATCTGGTCTGAACTTGCATATGCATAAAAATAAATAAGATAGTTATATCTTGTATCATGATTTTGCTTAAATTCAATGTTATTAATACAAATGCATACAGGACAAAGAGGATTGGAAACTTGCTTATATGTCACTGATTTTGCTGCCATCGTTAGGAACTTAAATCTTTTTATCTCAGCTTGTTCATACCTATCCGTTTATATATTTCTGTATGAGATAATGATGTATATTTTAACATATCAAAAACAATATTGGGGAAAAGTGTATGACAAAGTGGAAGAAGTTTTCTTGTGATGCATTTTGTCCTTTAGGACATCATTGGATTAAATTTATTCTATAAATGAAACTACACATGCATGCAAACGAGGGGTGCTGGGAATTTTTTTAATTTATTTTTTTATTTTATTTTTTTTAATCTAACCAATTTCATTTAGTTTCTTTCTTTTTTTTCCATTACTTTTGTTAGTAGATATTCCACACTGTGATAATAGAGGTTCTGCCAGGAATGGTGAAATGTTGCAAGAGCCAGGGCACAAATTTACTGTAGATGACCTTGTGATCAAAGAGTGCCTTGACTGCAATGTGACAGAAATTTGAAAATGGCATGCTGTACTGCTTGGCATTCATCCCAGAAGCACACACATTTTAAAGTGTTTGGGTGTCAATCTAAGGATAGTGCAGAGGATTCAGAAAAATTTGGATGATTCTAATGGTGATCATGTAGGAAGACCCTATGTCTGTGAACAGAACTCTGCATCATGCCACACAAGCAGGTGAACCAGTCATGGCTGTCAGACATTTTCTGCAAACACATCACACCCTACATCTAGCCACCTAATTCCCCAGACTGCAACCCCCCTGATTGTTATGCATGGAGCACAGTTGATCAAGTGACCAACAAAACTCCTTGTAATATCAAAGATGAACACAAGACAAGGATTATGGCAGCATTCACCAACTTAAACAAGGAAACTATCCAGAAGAGTTGCAGGAGATTCTGAAGTCATCTGAAGGTTGTGATTGAAGCCAATGGCAATTTTATTGAAGAAATTTACTCATTACTATTTCATGATATTTTGTGTAATTTTGGTAAATATATCTGTTTAAATGAGAGGTCAGCGTTATTTTTATTTTTGTATAATTTATATGAAAATTTATCCATCACACCCTGTATATATATATATATATATATATATATATATATATATATATATATATATATATATATATATAAACATAGGTAACTATACTCGTGTCGAAAAACCTTCGAATTCTTGATTTAACAATAGCCAAATCAATCACGAAGGGAAAAAAAGGTTTTAAAAAAGAAAGAGCCAGGAACATGAAAGTCTGTCGAAAATAATCACACAGATACGGGTTCAAGGCCCAAAGAAAAAACCCCGATACGAGTAAACAACTAACTAAAGAGCTCAATACAAACGTAGAGCAAACCTAGTCAAACCTAATGAGCCAGACAAACCTACCAAGGTTTCACTTAGGCAGATTGTCAGGGTCGGCTGGTGATCTGCCTAAGTGAAACCTTGGTAGGTTTGTCTGGCTCATTAGGTTTGACTATATATATATATATATATATATATATATGTGTGTGTGTGTGTTTTTGAAAACAGGCAGGATGAAAATATCTAGTATCTTTTTAATATTTTCCATTCTAATTTGCCTTTTGGGTTGCTTGTCTTTTTTTTTTTCCACTGAACTAGATTTGATGACATTTTCATTCTACCTGCCCCAGTGACTGAACCAGATATTGGTTAACCAAAACTGTAATCCACTAGGCCATATGTATTTCAGATAGTCCAATAGTGAATCTATGGAGCCTTAAACCTAAGGTTCCTACTCAGTTGGTGGAAAGTTACCAAGTATTAAATATGCCTTAATTCCTATTGTTTTGCTCTTGCTCCATAATAATGTTTCTATTTGTAATATTCTCTCACACTCAGTAACACCTTGTGTCTTAGTGGCTTTATTGCTATGCTTGAGGTGAAGTAATTAAAAAACACATAGAGATTACGCAAAGTTGTTTGATAAAGTACTCCACAAAGATCTGTTGGAACTGCTCAGTAAATTTGATATATTTGGGAAAGATATAAGATTAATCAAGAACATATACTAGCAGCAAACGCTTTTCATATGAATAGAAAATTAGTTCAGCAAATATAAAAAAATAGAAAGGGGTGTATGCCAAGGATGTGTCTTGTCATTGGACTTATTCAACCTATTCAGCAAGGCAATTCTGAGTGAACTCTAAGTCCTACCAGGATTGCATTATTGGTGGTCACAATCTTAGCAACATAAGATATGTAGTTGACATAGTGTTGATAGCATACAAAAAAAGAAAGCTACAAAAACTCCTTCAGAAGTTAGTGAAGGAAAGTGAAAAGATATAATGTATGGTTGCTGGCAAAAGAATGAATTCAAAGTGCAAATTGCAAATTGGAGGTACCAAAACAAACAAGTGCATAAATTTAAATATCTGGGAAGTGTTTTAACAGAGGATGGAAAAAGTGACACTGAGATCTGAAGGTGTATTGGGATAGCCAAGGAAGCATTCCAAAAGTTAATCAGAGTACAGAGAAATAGGAAGATTTTGCTAGAAACAAGAAAAAGAACAGTAAACTGCTATGTGATATCTGTTCTCCTGTATGTCAGTGAGTGATAGATGATCTCCTCAAAGTCGAAGAGAGACTTTGAAGCAACAGAAATGTTATTCTACGGAAGGATGCTGAGTATAGCATGAACCAAACATGTGAGTAATAACAAAGTTTTGGAGAATATGGAAACAAAAAGGAAACTAATACTTAATATCAGAAAGAGACAGTTGAGGTTTCTGGGTCATATAATTTGAGGAAGGAGAGTTTGGGAAATCTGATACTCACAGGTCAGATAGAGGGCAAGAGGGCTAGAGGAAGACAATGCATAACATACTTAATGAGCTTGAGTAAATGGATGTCCGAACAGAGCTTAGAAGATATGACAGAAAGAGAAAGTTTATTAATAGTTACAAGTTTCAAGAAGTTGTGGAGATCCATGATTGACACAGTACATAAAGAAGAAGGATATACTCTTGAAGAAATCCAAAGAATGCAATATAATATGTGAATATAACAACAAAGATGAGTTTTTAGCTGTAATATAAAAACATAATAATAATAATAATTCTTCGTTTCAAAAAGTCAGACAGAAGAAATGATTAACTTGCAATGATGATCAAGATCACCATTAGGAAATAATAAGATTATCAAACATTAATTTCAAAGTGATTTGTTGTTGAAATGTTTAACTTTAATTAAATTTTAGATTGCTTGTATCAAAAAGTAATTTTAATTTTCTTCACCGAGCAGTAAATAATTAATAACCTAATAGAGTTTTTTGTGCAAATTATCTTTAAACAAAATATGTTCAGCAAAAGAAAAATGTGTTGCTTTGACATCAAAACTGCAGTCAACATTTTAGAGAGATATTTGTTGGTACTTTTTTTTCTACATTCCTATAAAATCTTAATTTAATAAAAAATTTCATGTAAGCACATCAACTCCATAGCTTAATGATAAAAAAGGTATTTATTTCACACTACAAATATTTATATTTCAGTATAATCTCCCTTATTTTAACTGCCCTTGCTCAGATATATATCCATGAATCACATAGCTAGGAAATTATACGGTGAAAATTTCAATTTAAAATGTGCTACAAACTGTGTCAGGCTATGAACTTATTGATATATCTTGCATAAGAAATTTCAAAACTTTTCCTCCTATAACATTTTGCAGCAAACATGGATAAATGTGTTGGCAATAAGACAGTGTCAAAAGAACAGTTTTTCTCATGACACTGCTTTTTTAACTACCTTCACTCTTCAGCAATTTTTATTGTTTTTAAAAAGAGATGATTCGAATTGTAATAAAACCTCTTTGTTCTTGACAAAATTGACAACAAAAATAATAAACACTATTTATTAGATTGTTTATTTACACTATTTATTTATTTTTTATTTACACTATTTTATTTTTATTTATTTATTTATTTATTTATTATTTATTGGAAAGGTTGACAAAGCATCAGCTAATTTCTAAATCATTCAAACTTTATAAAATGGTAAATAATAATGATTTCCTCATAGTTGGTTCACATATTTTAATAATTTAGTAAATGTTTATAAATTTATGAATAAAAAATTGTTTTCATATTTTATCTTTATAAATTGATAAATATTGTATTAGTTCTAATAATAAAATTATTCTTGTAAATAAACAATCTAATAAATAAATAGTGTTTAATATTTTTGTTGTTCTCAAGAACAAAAAAATGTATAAATTCTCTTTCATCATATGTTTAAGTTTTATACCAATTCTAATCATCATTTTTGAAAACAATAAACATTTCTGCAAAGTGAAGGTAGTTAAAAAGCTATTTTATGGGAAAACTGTCACTTCGATACTGTGTCTTATTGTGGGCATGTTTATTCATCTTTGCCCATTTCTCTATCTAAACGAACTTGGCACAATGCTGCTGCTGCGTAATTCCCATTAAGGCTAGATCTTATTTAACTTTAATGTTTTCCATTCCAATAAATAAACAACAAAATTTTGTATACACAAATCAATAACAAACATTAAATATTAATAATTTTCCATTATGCTCACTTTTAACTGAAATAATAGATAAATATTTTACCACACAAACTTGTTTTATAACTTTAGCCTTAGTTTAAGTTTTGCGTTATGCATAAAGAGGCTGAAAAATACTATCAACTTGTTTCTTCACTAGTTAATACATCTACCTGCTGAATATATTTAACTGTAATATGTAATATATACAAGATGTAATTATGTGTTCTCCTCTAAGGAGAGTGACACAATGCTGCCAACTTATTCTCTTGCAGTGAGTACATGCATTTACTTGTAAAATTTGTGATATCAAGAAGCATTAACTTCTTGATCTGTTATAAATTGAGCTTGTGAATCTCTCCACATAATGTGCCATTTTCTGGTCAATTAATTTGGGTGATACACATTTAGTTTGAAGATTGATGAGATTTTGATACGGGCTGATTACATCTCATTTTATTTTTTCTTTCTCAGAAAACTATTATTAGATAAATGAACATTAAGTGAGAGAAAGAGTTCACTTGTTATCTAATGCTCAGTAGCTGTCTAAACTTTTTATGCTCATATATTTACTATTTTCTATGGCAGTAATGATTAATCTAAAGTTGAAAATCAGTCATATATATTTTAAATGACTTAAACTATCATTTTCAACTTATTAATCATGCTAATAAAACATAAGGAGAAATACATTAATGCACAAATTTTTGTTACTCATTTTTTCCTAATTATGTATATCTCTTTCTGTCTTATAAAAATATATATATATATATAAATATATATATATGAGAGAGAGAAATTATATATATATATACATATATATATATATATATATATATATATATATATGCACATTTCATTGAATATGACAGACAAGGTGCTTTGATTTAGTTTTTTATACAATTTCCCATGTGATCTAATAATTTTTTCTTTTCAGATGAAAAAATTATTTAAAAGCTATCCGAATATTCTTTTAATCTGAGCACTTTCGGCTATACATTATATCTTGACTGTGTTTTGAAAAATGAAAACATTATATAAATACATACATGCAACAAACTATTTCTTATTTAAGAGTTAAAATATTTCATCCTTGAAGATGGCTAAATGTATAGCCGAAAGCACTCAGATTAAAAGGACAGTTTTTATATAATTTTTCATCTGAAAAGAAAAAAATTATTAGATCACATGAGGAATTATATAAAAAACTAAATCAAAGCACCTTGTCTGTCATATTCAATGAAATGTGCATGAAAGACGGATTGCTGCCTAAATACACACACACACACACACACATATATATATACATATTTTACAGCAAAAAAAAACAAAAATTACCTCAACATAGATATAGTCTACTTAAAGTCATTTTCTATATGGCTATCATCAGTCTCTAAGTGTCTGTCTCAGAACATTATTTTAAATTTATTTTCAATGTCAGTCTTCCTCTTGTAGATGCCTTGTTAATGAGAGTGGGTTTGTGTTAGCGAATGGTGGGGGCATAAGGTATAGACTATCTATGTTGAGGTAATGTTTGGTATTTGCTGTAAAAAATACATATGCTCTGTTAAAGTAAAAGCATCGAGCTGTCTGTGGATCAGTTTTAATAATTAATATTACTAGGATCCACCCGGATTATATACCAACAGATCAATTACTTGTACTATATATATATATATATATATATATATATGAGAACAATATATATTTTTATATAGCAAGAACAATATTGGGAAAAAATGTATGAAAAAATGAAAAAAAATTTCTTGTCACCTGTTTTGTTATTTAGGACTTCACTGGACAATATTTGTCATCTTGCTGTGTTGACACATGCACACAGACAGGGGCATAAATACATGCATAGTAGAGAATTCTATAGTATTTTTTTAGTTCCTAAAACAACCTGGTAAACATTTAGTTACTCATATATATGCAATTTTATGTAGTGAAATACGTGTATATATTTACTTGTAAAATTTGTAGGAAAATTAATCTTACAGATTATTCAAATATAGAATGCTCATGAAAATGAAGCAGAAATATGTGTAGATTATCTCTCCTAAAGATGCCAGTGCTGCTCTGTAATTAAATGGAATGGATAGTTTATATAGATATATAGTGACAATTAATTATTTTTAGACCACATTATAGTTGTCACATTTTTTCAGCCAACATTTACCAAATTTAGCTAACATAAAGCCAAAAATTAACATTTCTATAGAACCAAAGTGTAATATCTGTTCTTATCAATTCAATAAACATATGGAGTCCAAATTTGAGCCACTGAAAAATCATTAAAATATTTAAAAATAAAACCTACTTTAAAATCCTCTGAAATTATAAGCTAAGCACTTGATATTTTCTGTTTGGAATTATATGACACTAACACTCAGCCAATGACACTGCTTTAATGAATCACAAAAAATTCAGAAACAGTATCTATGCAAGCATTAAAGTGATTTAATTTTTGCCTCATTTTAAAAAGCTATTAAAATCTTTATTATGTTTCTGCTTTGGATCTTAAAATGAAATATTTTATGACCTCAAGATAGAAAAGTGATAAACTTTCTTTGCTTCCTTTGTAGTATGATAAAGTATGAAGACACAATCTTTTATCACTGTAAAGCCAACAGGACAAATTGCCAAAATAAATAAAAAATGAAAAATATAGTGTTTTTGTTGCAGAAGGAAGAATACTTTATCTTTTAAATATGAAGATGTTTTCCTGGAGGAAGTGAGATGCTATTCTCCTCATATTTCTCAAAGAAGCAGGTTCCTGCAAGGGAATCTAAACTTGTAAACGTGCTGTAACCTTCAAAATGCATACATAAAAGGATATTAATAATATTCATAAACAATAAAACAAAAAACAAGTTATTCAAAGTTTCTTGTTATATTCAATTACAGCCGCACATCACGATCTGCAAAAGCTGTGCAAATCATAAGCATGGCATAGTTTTCCCATTCCTTGATTGAAGCCATGAGAGTATTTTTGAGATAGGAGGTCTTATTGATGACCCGTTCCAATATGCCCCATGAAGCACAGTCTAGAAGGTCCATGCCCATGCTGGATAAGGGACAGAAGTCTACTGGCCAGAAATCAGAACTTCTGCACTTACTTGAAAGTGCGGCCAGAAACACTGCATTTGGTCTGTATATAACCATTCTCTCTAATCAGTTGTCTTTGAGCCATAGCAAAATATCAGGATCATGTTGGCATCAGTACTCATCATTTATTCAATCTTGTAGAAAAATAAGGAAATCTTTTTCTTGTTTAAGGTCACAATACCCAAAACCATGCTCATGAGATCAAGAATATTTTATCAGTGAACCCCTGATTGTTGAGGATTCTGACCAATTTCTAGCTTTCTGGATTTCATGGACTCCATAAAGAATTGCCTTCACATCCTAATGTATGCTTTAATGTTAAGGTCATTATGCATAGCTGGTTCAATGGTCTTCAGGTTCATTTTCAGACATTCATAACATTCACTTATGATCAAACACCCTTGGGAATGGTATGAATATATTTCCTTTCCCCAGTTATGGGTTAAATAGTATGGATTTTATCTGAAAAAAATCATTGTCATTGTTTATGATATATTGTGTCAATATCTCTTTTTTTTATTTATTGCTAACAAAAGTAAGAAATTGAACTATATTATTGGTTGTACCCTTTTCAGAATTTCTTAGACACATTGAGAAAATCTTTATATTTGCATGCATGTTTCAATTAGTTTATATACTTAATTATAAACATAAGATAATATAGTTCTTTACTCCAGTGCTTGCTTAGTAACACTCTTTAACACAATCTAACGGTAAGTTCTGACTTTTAATTTTAAAAAGTCTCTTTCTCACTATAAAATATCATTAAGACTTATATATAAGGAACAATAGTTCTATTCTGTTTGTTTCTGGAACTAATTTCTGTCATGTGAAAGTAAACAGAAAGATAAAATTAGCAAGTGAATCCTGATCAGATTTGAATGCCCAACTTACTGCTTGAAAATTATGCTAAAATTAACTTACAGATACTACACTGCTGATCCTAGACAGAAGGATGGAGAGTGACACTTGCAGTCCACTTGGAAAGAGTTCACAGGTGGTCTAATCTTAGAATTGCTAATCCATATGTAAATAATTACATCATTTTTGACAAGTTCCATGCTAGTTTATATATATATATATATATATATATATATATATATATATATAGTTCTTGGCAAGTGCTGGTGATAAAAATATTGCTCAGTGTAAAATAATAGAGCTAAATTTTATACTAATAATAAATATACATTTATTCTTCACTGTTTTGGACACAAATAGAAAATTCTTTATATATATATATATATATATATATATATAGTGTGTGTGTGTGTGTGTAATTGAATAATGGATTGTAGCTCCAAATGAGAAGTCTGACAGTCAAGTTTGAATTCTAGTTGTGTTTGTAACATTCACTTATTCACAAATACCCTTGTGAAAGATACGAATCCATTTCTTCATTTCCCCCATAACTATGGTTTAAATAGTAGAGTATATTGAGCTTTTTAGACTTGGTTGTCAACTAGTCTAAGAGAAAGACAACTCTGAATTCAAAACCTAAGGAGGGATGTTTGAAGACCTTGTTGCATACTGTGTACACCAACCTTTTGTATTCAGTTCTTCCAAAAAGTGGTTGGTTCTGCACAAGCCTTCAATACTAATAAAATCATATGCACAGGTAGTCTGGATGTTTGGTTCTGGACTCTCATACATCAAAAACGATGTGAGAGTCCATCATATGTACTATGGATGTGCGGGTGGTGTAATGGATAAAGGGTAAGAATTAGCTAGGATCTTTATATGAGTCTCATTAAAAATTATTTTGACAGCAATGTTCCAACTTAGCAAAATTAAAACTCAATGTTGGGCATCTTGTAATAACTGATAGCTTTCTATTCTTTTCTGAACTTAATTCAAAAGCAGTGTGCTTCTAGCTAGAAAAACAGTTCAACTATAAAAAATAAATGCTCCTTTATTGTCTAAAGAAATCAAACATGCATAGTCTGGTAGAAGATATAACAACAAAAATATACCTTTCTATATATCTATACATACTAATTCTTGTAAAATCTAAATAAGGTATATTTAAGCTGCAAGAATTCATACAAACAAGTTTCATTAAATTCCACTACCAAGATTTGTGTATTTAAATTTTTATCATCATCTTTTCAATTTTCCAATTAGGTTGTTGTATATCAGGATTGAAGTTATGAACAAATTGTCTAAAGTAAATATTTTTCTTGTTATATTCAAGTATTTTGGCAGTCATTGTTAAGAACTGGGTGTTACCAGTATAATAAGCAAGATTTATTTGAATAAATTTTGGTGTTTATGAATTACTGAAATTGGAATCACTTCAAAGTCATGTCATATGTACAATGGACAGAAAATCATGTATCAAATATGTAGGCATGTTTATTTTTTTAATATATACTTCAGTATATGATATCTTATGGAGAAAGATATTTTATTTAGTGTAGGTTGTTCCTGTTGTGTTATAATGTCTTCTAAATTTTCAGGTCTTTCTTTGCAATTAGTCCTGTATAATATTTTGGTGTTATCTATTAAAGTTTGTCTTATGTTAATTGTATTTGGTAATTTATGATGTGATGATCAATATGTGATTGAATTGCACTAAATTTCAGCAACTGACAAGTCAGCCTACAAGAGAGTGGAGTGCATGTGTGGCCAACGTAAGAATTTAATTTTGTTTTTTATTATTAGTATTGAAGATGCAATCTCCTAAAGGACATGAGAATTAATAAACAGCATTATTTGTACATAGATTGGATTTTTGAGGTGCTGAATTCTTGGTAATAATTAGATTAAACATTTTGAAAATTTTTTATAGCAAATGAAAAGTCTAAGGTATTTGTTAGGATCATTAACTATGATATATCAGTAAATTATATTTTTAATGGATTTTACATCTTGTTTATAGTTAGAATGCATCTGGCTACAATGAAATAATTCAATGGTTGTTTATGTTATTTTTTCTGAATTGCTTTAATGCCATTTTTATTTCTTCATCAACATGATTTGGGGAATTATTTTTGATAAGTGTTCACTTTATTTTGCTTATTTTTTTTATAAAATAATGTGTCTGAAGAAGAAATCACTTTCACACGGTTAAACATGTCTGTGCTTTTATAATTACGAAATATAAAATCTTGTACATCAGGACTTGAAAGAAGCCGCGCATGAACTGAAAAAGCTGTCCAGAAACATCACAGTATTGATGACCATATATAGCAAAATTTTAATTAATATCTGCAATTAATTATTCAAAATAGACAAATCAGGGAGGTGTGAATCAATTCTTTTGTTTGACAAAGGTGTAATTCAAAAGCACGCCTCATCAGAAGGCTAAATAGCTTGTATAGTCAGGTAATATGAATTCAGAGGAGTGATTCTGATTGAATTGCTTCTCTGATTATTACAGTCTTGTACAAAATTCTTGTTTCACACATGATTTCCCATGCAAACAAACTTATAGCAAGAGAGAAGATGGTGTTGCATGGCTGGTTAGAGAGATTCTGGTTGTGGGTGCTGACAACAATAGACATCAGATAATTTATTTGCCACTGTGTGACAAGGTTTGTGTTTGGCTATAATGTATGAAGTGATGATTGTAAGTGAAAGTGAAAGTATCAGTGTTGTGGCTGGGAGTATCCAATTACTGGAAAGGAGAATAACCACTGTTATCTTACTACTTATTTCCACACCTACCTTTTGCCCACACCAAACCAGTTGCCCTACTTGAGATTACATTGATTGTACCACCCCCTTTACCTATTCTGCTGATGTTCTGCTCTTCTTACTCTTCATTCTTATGCCCTGGACACGCCACCCTACAGAAGCAATTGCAGCCAAAGATGGTTTGTGACCGTGCCAAAACTTTTTGCCAAAGTTGAAATGCAGCTTTCGTTTGCCTCTTGTGTGTGGCATGAAATTGTGCCAGAACTTAGGAACAGAAAAGTAAAAACTATATGTATAAATAAAAAAAATGTAATTTATAAATAATAATAATAACAGTAGTAGTAGTAGTAATGATATATTTTTCAAATCAAGATATTTATGTTCTTTCTAAATATTTCTATATCATCCAAGTATCGAGCTTTTTGATAAGCATATTAATAAATGCTAGGCTTTTGATATTGAAAAAAAAAATCAAGACTGAAACATATTTCTATAAAATATTCTTCTTCTTTGTTGTGACATGTTCCTTCAAGATATAGGTTATCATGGCCACATCTTCCTATCTTTTGTAATTCTAAGCTGTATTTGTTCCTTAGAATCTTGCTTGATTCCTCTTCTGCCATCTATTTACATAAGATCATTAGTTAGGTTTCTCAATGTTTCACGCTGCTCTCTTGTATGCTTGAGTGTTAAATTTCCCTAGCCTCTTTCCTCATTATATATCCTAGAAATTTCAACTGTCTCTCTTTCATTGTAAGAAATATCCTTTATGTTCCTCCTTTTCCTTAAAACTTTCTCATTGCTCACATGTTCCATCCATGGTATTCTCAACATCCTCCTATAGAATATCTCTTTCTGCCTCTCATCTCTTCTTCATCTGTGAAGAGATTGTCCAACATTCCCTGTCATATAGGAGAACTGACATTTAACAGTTCAGCAATCTAGTCTTTATTTCTAACAAAATATTCTTGTTTCATAATACTTTTATA
Source organism: Acanthosepion esculentum (assembly GCA_964036315.1). NCBI lineage: Eukaryota > Metazoa > Mollusca > Cephalopoda > Sepiida > Sepiidae > Acanthosepion > Acanthosepion esculentum. The sequence continues at coordinate 64,945,171 of OZ038487.1, forward strand.
AAAGATTACTGATATTTATAATGTATTTTTTTCTGGAAAAAGTTGACTGACACTGTACAAAAATATGATAAAGTTAATAAAAATATTTTTTTCTTTTTTCGTTGAGAAATTTAGTTTCAAATGATATACATCATGCATTTTCATCTTTTACTATGTGCCATGTTCATTCAGGATATAAGCGGCCATGGCTATCCACAACTTCCTTTCCTATTTCCAGCTTAATCCTGCACCACCCTGTATTCATCAGAATTCAGAATTTAAGATTTTTTTATGCGACTCAATAAGCTGATTGTCCAATGAAGCTCATATCCATTTGCACCTGTTTTTTTTGGCAGCAGCATGAAAATGGATCTAGTAAGAGCTTCTGGTATATCACCACTGTTGTATATATCATTTATATATCTGTAATTTTGTCAATGCTGAAATTGTCTAAGGCTGTGAACATCTCTATAACAATTCCCTCTAATCCTGGCCAGTGTTGATATCACTTCAGATACCTTCCATACTTTTGTTTCTTGCAGGTTCTCCTCTTTTATTATGGAAGAGTTCTCTAATGTATATTTTCCATCTTTGAAGTATTTTTCACTTCTCTATTATCAGCATTCCCTGATTTAATGCATCTTGCCAATGAGCATTTTGTCCCATGATTTCTCTGATTCTTTGAGCCATATCTGCCTCATCAGTGATCCTCATTCTTTCTATTTCTGCTTGCTTTTAGTTAAATCATTCCTCTTTCGTCTGCTTGCATTTGGTTTTAATTTCCTTCTGTACTGTCCTACCATACCTTGGCATTGTTTGCTGTCTCTTTCACCTGACATCCAGTCATTTTTCACTTGTTTAGTTTTCCTTGTGATCATCTCATTTGCTGATCACACTAAACCTTCTCTTAATGTGGCCTACTTTGAACTTCCATTATCATTTTGTTCACTATATTTGCTTTTAACATTGTCAGTATACATCTCTTTGGCATTTGGGTGATTCAGCAGGCTGTTTCATTGCAGTTTGCGTGCTGCTTTGGCTTTCTTTAAAATCTCCGAGTTTTATTCTGAGATAATATATTACTGGAAGATGGTTGCTCCCACGGTTGATGCTTAGATATGTTTTACAGTGTAGAACTGTATTCCTGAATCTCTTATTGGTCATTATGTAGTTGATCGTGTTTTTGATTTTTCTCATGTCCATAAGTATTTTAGTTATTCTTGAACCCAAGTGTTGGCTACTACCTGCTCATTTGCTGTGCACCAATGGACCCATTTTTCTCTATGTTTCTTACAGGTTTCTAATCTGAATTTGCTATTACACAATGTCCCTCTATCCCTACTTTAGCATTCAGGTCTCTCATGACAATTGGAATTTCCTACAATTTTCTTTGAGACTTGCCATTGTCCAGTGGCCAATAGAATTTTCAGTTTCTTTGTCTGTTCTTTGTACTGTATTTTTTTAGTGCTCAGGTTCTAATGATGCAGTCTAAATGTTATGATGAAAAGAATAAAATAAAAAGTTACGTTTTTTGCTCATGTTAGTAAGAAATACAGGTTCTGAAACTTATCAGACTTACAATGATAAAATATCTTACAAATCCTAAGTCCATACAGAAAATATGATTTAAAATCTCTTGAAGCAATTTTCGCTAAATAATATCTGTGGATGAGCAATATAAACTCTAGCTTTAATTTTTGGCTGCATTGTTTACATATATAAAAAGAATTAGTGTAAAAGTCTACTCATTAAAAAGAATAGTAAGAGTTTTAGTAAATAAAAACACGTTGGTAATTTTGAATACATCTTTTCTCTGGAAGAATTTATCACTAAATTTGTTATTTCAAATGATTTTGAGAAACTTTTTCCAAATCTAATACAAAAGCTTCAACTTCTTCTTTTAATTATTTACACTAATTACATTGTTCATCTTTATTGCCACATTCACAACGTTTCAGCTGTTGTACACTCTGACATTCTTCAGGTGATATATGTTGGCATTTCGAACCGAACTCTTTATTTCATCCACTGGAGTAGATTGTTCTAGTTCCACATTTTTTTGGATATCTCAGTTTCAGTCATTTCCCTTTAGTAACTCAACTCACCAAGTTTTTGTTCAAGGCTGGAGCATACAATGGCCAAAATGTTGTGAATATGACAATGAAGATGAGAACAACAGTCTGAACAATGTAAATAGTGTAAATAGTTATGAAATCTGATCTCCGAAATATAGACAGATATTCTTATTTAATATTTATCTGAGCTAAAAGAACATGACAATCTCTTTTATTATTCACCAGGTTTGATCTTACCAAAACATATAATTGCTATGCAGAAAATTTAGAATACATCAACCTAGTTTGCTTATTCTTAGCACCACTTCACAGGAATGTTGAGCCTCGATGATCTTTACTAAAACTCTTGTTACTGATTATAAATAGTGGGCACATGGATAGACATCAAAACAAAAGTACATTCTTCATGGTGATTAACTCAGAGAGAAAGTTAAAGAAAGTATGAATTTGTCAGTCTAATTTCAAGGTAATGTTAATTACTTTTTGAATCACTAGGGAATTGTACATAATGAACTTGTTTAAACAGGTGTGGCAAGGAATGCAAACTTTTACTTGGAGGCTTTAAAATACCTTGATAAGGTGAATTAGAAATTGCATGGCCTACAAAAAAAAGTTTGTTGCTGCATTGAAACAATGTATATTCTTCACAATGTGTATTTATTGTTTATTTATTGCAGTGACTAGCAAGAAACATAATTGTTAGTTGTAACATAGCCATTTTACTTGGTGACTAACTTTTTCTTTCTCTGAATGATATTTCAATTAGTAGTGTTTTCAATTAATGGAAGATGTTATAAAAACATTGGTAAAATGTTTGAAAAAATATATGTTCTATGAGGTTCAAGCACTGGGCAAAGAAGAGAGCAGTAGAGTTTATTATAGAAAGGGAGTAATTAAAAAAAGGATGAATAAATAGTCATATATTTTGTGTTGAAATCAACCAGTTTATAAACAGTTTCCTTAAACCCTATTTATTCTCTGTGAAACATTGTAAAGAATTTTTGAAATTATCTTCCTTAACCTTTAGAACTCTGCAATATTCGTAAGTATTTCCTCCTCATCCATTGGGTATGAGTGGCCACACAACTGCAATAGCATCATCTTCAATTTTCAGTTAGTCATTTTCCTCTTGCCATAGTATGACAACACTAGTGCAAAATTCATCCACACTATTGTCTAATGATAAGAGTTGCATGCAGTGGCTGTAGAAAACTTTTGTTTGACAAATGAAGTCACCTATGTACAGCATAGTAAATGTTAATGCATTAAAGAAAATAGCAAACATTTATAAGGTTTTTATCTGTATATGCTTTGATATAATATAACTTAAATCAATCATTTTTTATCCTTTTCAAAATCAGAAATTAAGAAAATAGCCAAAATTAAATCAAAAGGTTTTTTGTATTAGTTCAAAAAGGATTTTAATAAAAGAAAGTTATAATTATTCATACTATTTATATTTGACTATTGTCCTCAACTCTTTTGCTATCACAATGTTTCAGCCATTGTATTCTCCAGCCTTCATCAGGTATATATCAATCTTGGTAAGCTACAGAGAATTCTGAACTAAAACCTTTATTTAATCTTTGAGAGTAGACAGTTCTCATTCTACTGCTCATGGGATATCATCTACATCTTATTTTTAGTACTGCTCAGTTATTGCTTGCCTGTTTCCATTGAGTCTAAGTACACAATTTCTATGCTATAATCCACTTAGCTATTATTGCATAGGACACATTTCTGTAGTGAACTTGGAGCCTTAAACTTAACCTGGCTGCTGATTAGTGCTGCTACTTTTCATGTTCTGGTTGCTGCTGCTGCTGCTGAAGACTTGCTGTCATTTGTCTTTCTTTATTAGCAGCTCTCATATTGTATTTATTTCTATGCTAGAGCTGAAACATTGTGATAATGACAACAAAGATTTAGGATAATAGCCTGAATATAAATCATGTAAATAATGATAATTCCTGATCCTAGAAACTCAGACAGAAAAGAAAGTTATGAGTTTATAATCATTATGAATACATGTTAATAATTATGTAATAAATGAATTTCAGCTTCTCCTTAAAATTGTTAACAAAGAAGAGTTTATCTCTTTTTAATTGTTTTCAAATTTGTTCTAAATCATCCTATTAAGTTTTCATCAAGAAAATATTCTTTAAATACTTTGATTTTGTATTAATATTAATGAAATACTAATTTTGATATTCAATATCTAATGATCTTCAGCTAGAATAAAAAAAAACTTGTCAGCTCATGGGTTTCATTGTCTCAGCAAATCATAGTAAAAATAGAAATTGAAGAACTGGATGAATATACAAACCCTTCAAGAGAATTGAAAATATTAGGGAATATGAATGCGACAGTTTTGGCCATCATTGTTGAAGCACTTGGAATGTTTCTAAAAAGCCTAGAAAAAGAGTAGAAGAAATGGAAAGTCAAAAAAGAACTGAGACTGACCTGTTGAGACCATTATTGAAAACAGCTAGAACATTAAGGAGAGTGCTGAATTATTGAGGAGACTTGCTTTCACTTAATTCCCTATATAACCTACCAGTTAGTTACTGCTATGAAAACTCAAGGAATTAAATATAATAATAATAATAATATTTTAGGTTTTCAGAATTTTAAAATGTATTTCTGAAATTTTCTAATCTGTCACTATTTCAATCATGCAGTCAAATATAATCTTTTTTGTAATAAGTTTGCAAGTTGTAGAAAAACAATCAAGATAGTATTTAATTCAATCACTTCACATGATTGGAGGATCACTTATTCTGAACAACAAAATGAGTGTGATAAACTAACCTAAAATAGAAGTAGAAGATGTATATGAGATGATGAAAGTTATACTGTTTATGTCTGGAACCACTTGCTTAATAATATAATCATAAAAGAAACAAAGGAAAACTGACTCATGTAATGAACTGTTTTTGAACATGACAAAATAATTTGCCAATTTGCAAATTACTGTGAGCAAGACCATGAAAAGTTTATAGCACTTGTCTGTGAAATTTGGATCTGAGAACTTTAAAAAATTTGAAAAACCAACAATAGCAGTAATAAGATAATTAACCCACTTAGATAAAACACTAATATATATATATATATATATATATATATATATATATATATATATATATATATATATAATAACAATATTTTTGCTTTATTCATCTATTTAAAGTATTTTTTCACAGTTCTGTGATTTTCAAAAAGAGTAACTGTCTTTAATAGCATTCTTAATATTTATTGTTTTTTTGCATGTTTTTTAAGAAGTGTGAAGGGGTAAATTAAACAAAAATGTTATTTTTTATTATTTTTATTAAAATCCATTTTAAAAGAATTCAGCATAGACAATTCTTAGACATGTTAGAAAAGGAATATACATTTTCATGCCTAGGCAGAGTGCACAGAAACACTGACCTAAGGCAGAAGCACCAACCTTTATGTATATGAATCATTTTTTATGGGTATTGTGCAAGTTCTAAGAATAATAACCTAAATATGTTTGGAGTGATGTGATCAAATGACAAGCCTCATCTCAATTTTCACTCATTTATTTGGAGAAATCAATTGCAGGTTTGTAAATGAAAGTCAAGCCAATTTTGAAGTAAGACTGACAAAGCTAAATGAGGGTTACCACAAAGAAAGGATATCTCATCAACATTTCTCTGAGTAGCTGATCAATGACACCAACATTTGTACTGTTTTATTGATTTCAAAAATGATAAAATCAAATTGTTTGAAGACGAGCTTTTCTGTATTTTCCCTTTTAGCCAGTTTTATATTTTTTAAAGATTTTTTCATTAGCATTTTTTCCATAGTCTGTCTTTTCCTCTTGCAACTCATCGATTGAAACTCTTAAATTCTTTCAAAGATCTTATCACCATAAGAAAAACAAAAGAAAAAAAGACTATTTCAAACTTATTTGAACGGTTTGAAAAACCTTTATTCTTATTCTCTATTTATAAAGTTTTGTTTTTCTGTTTTATTGAATTTCCTTTGGCTTGGGCATTTGTAAAAGAAGAAGCAATTGTTTAAAAAGTTTTCATTTAGACAATTTCATATAGCCTTTCATTGTAACTTTTCTGGCATTTTAAGCAGATCATATTACATACATATTGATTAAAAACTGAATAACTTGGAGTATCAGATGTTAAATCATTCATTACATTCATCAAATTTTTATCAAGAAATGATTATTGTTCAATGCATTTAAATAACATTTTTTGAAATACTTTTCAAACAAGTCTTTACTGAAAACAATCATTTTTCTTCCCAAATTCTTCAGTTTGTTTATTAAATCACACAAAGTAGCCATATGTTATAGAATCTGTTGGTAGTTACAAGCAAACTTCAATGTTACTGAATATATATATATATATATATATATATATATATATATATATATATAAAAACAATAAATATTGTTATATGAAGCCAAATCAGTAATAGCATATTAATAATGCTCCATTTCAGAATTTCAAGCAACATAAAGTAATTATTTTTTCTTTTAGTTAAATGATAAACTGATGACTACATTATAAAATGTAAAATCAACTCCTAAAATATTAACTATTTTTAATTTTAAACATCATATTTCTTTTTAATTATGCCACCTCAAACAATAAAAAATGCTACGAACAAATGAATATTTTTTTAACTCAAGGATGATAAACTCATTCACCATATGAAAATTCATTTGTAAAGTAAAATCAATTTGCAAAGAAACCATTTATTTTGTATCCTGTAAAAAATTGATATGCATGATACAAAAATATGAAAGAATTTTTAACAAAATTAGGAATATCTTTATGGTTTGCAAATTTGATTTTCATGAAATAGATAATCAATATTGCTTTTAATTCAGTTTATAAATTTATTATTGAGTGCTCATGATTTGAAAAAGTATAAAACCATATATGTTTGCAAGGTGAGTTATCTTTTGGTACTATTTGAAGACCATCATTCTCTGAATTCTTATATAATCTAATGATAAATATCACTTGTGTATCTGAATAAACAACTAGATCTTTGTGATTCAAATATTATTATGTAAAACTTAAACTAATGAATAACTCTTGGTTCTATTAAAGGTGGAGATAATATATGGTGTTAATGTAGTTCAATGTTCATGAGATGAAGTATTGTGAGCATTTGTCAGTTTATTTGGATAAAGGTCTTCCTTATTTTTATTGACACATTATTTCAATCAATTGAAATGGTTTAGGTCAAGTTATTCAAGTGCCAATAGTTGGGAGCAATTGGGTTGCAAACAATAAAAATTTTGTTGAAGACCTGTCATAATAACTGCTCAATGAAATCTTGAGTTCTTCTGTGGCTTCTTTATTGTGAGCTGGCATCTGATTGAACCTTTAGAGGCAATCAGTATAAACAGTCTTTATTCTGATTAACCTCTGTTCTGTCACCCATGAATAAAGAACAAGATGGAGGAAATCAATGATCATCAAATGGGTCCACTTCACGCCAATGTGGCTTGATTATTTGCCAGGAGGCTTGAAGGTCTGCAAAACCATATCAAGTTCAAGAGCTGGTATAAATTTTGAGGATAACTATAACATTTACTTAATTTATGACCATTGAGGAGATGAAACTCTGATGCAATCTCAATGATTCAATCATCTTGGACAGCAAAGATCAAGGAAGAAGAATTAAATTCATTGATTCATTTTAATCTATTGTGCATATATTACTGGTTTACCATTACAATACACTGGTATCTTATCTCTGATAAGAATTATACATCCTAAAATGTAAGTAAAATAAAGCTATATATATGAGCAATTTTGTACCAGCCATTTGCTACTTTTCATTGCTGATCTGTTTCTCAGACATTTATGAAATACCAAATTTACCCAAAATGACCAAAGATGGAGAGTGTATTGCCAAGTGGTCCAGTTTCAGGGTTCAGTGAGTTAAACTTGGAAAAGGTATTTTTATAAAATTTCAATTTTTTTGAGAAACCAAATATTTATAAACTATCCTAATGAAAACCCAGATAAAAAGAGATAAAATATTACTAAAAAAATGTTATTTATAAAGTGCAATATATAGAAATGCTTTTTAATTTTTGGTAAAAACTACAGAACATATACTTATATTGTATGTTGGCACATGTTCCAGGGCTTCTATTCCCTTCATTGGTTAAATATTTATACTTACTTAATTTTTAAGTGTAAAGGCAAAAGTATAGCACAGACTTGTAAAAGACAATAATTCAAAATCTTTGGACAGGGAAGATAATTCAGTAATTCAAAATGCTTATAATGATACAAGTCTTACTAATTAAACCCATAAGTGGAGGGATAAGATGTAGATTTATACCTTTCCTAAGGGTATGTGTGCATAAGTGAATATAATGAACTCAACTGGAAATGGAACCCAGCTCACTGATTAACAATTGTGAGCCATTATCCATTACATTACCCACACATCCAGGCTTACAGCACTTGGTATTCCCAAGCAGTCACCCATCTAGGTACTCACCAGGATCAACATTGCCTAACTTTGGCAATCATACAGGAACCAATATTTTAACATGAGATGGCTATAAGCCTTCTCAGAAAGAGAAGAAGTTAAAAAAGCAGATGTACACAACGTATGGCTGTTATAATTCTACAGAATTATTTTAAATTTAATTATACATTTAGATAGATGATCACTTTGCAGCATTTTATTCTGTTGATAATATGGGGATTTTTTTTAGATCGCAACAGTATACTGAATTGGCAATAAATAAAACAATCAAGTAGATTACATTTATATTTAATTTACATCATTAAATATAAATTTGCTTTCTAGATATTAATGTGAATGCTTTTAAAAAATTGTGTCATGATTAATCAGTAGAAGTCTGAGTAACAAAGACTTATTAAAGGTGCAAATCTCAGTTCCGACACTCAGTATTCTTGTGAGTTGTTAAGGAACTGAAACCTTTATTTAATATGCAGTAACTTTAATTCTGTCCAGATATTTACACATGTGACTACAATTGACAGAGAGAAGTAAATCCTAAATGACATCTTTAACTTATTATGTTGATACAAATATAAGAAGAGCATTGCCAATAAAAAATTTATATGCTATTGTTGTAGCATACCTACAGGCAATAATGGCTATGTCCCCATTCACATAAATACAGTAGTAAATACTGTATGTTGGTCTAGAGTTGGAGATTCATTGTGAAATTCACCTGACTCACTTCTAGCAGTTGACTACTTCTCCTATACACTACTGGTGAATCTTATATATGTTGTTCTTGTTCTAACTATTATCATTTATTATCAACCTTCATTTGATTATTCTATTCAGTAACCTTCCCTAGGTTACAACACCTATCAAGCAACTTTTTTATTTAGCCAGTAAGAAATAATGTTATGTTTCATCATTGACATTATAAATATTTAATTATTTGATGCAGAAGAAATATTTAATTCTCAAATTATTAATGATGATTAACTACATCTAACAGCAAAGCATCTGGATTGGGAGATTGGAGGTTTTGAGAAGCATGGAAACACCTCATAATTGCTGTTTTTCCATGTTCCACCCTGACCTGGTAGCACCTGTTAGGCTCCCAACTATGAACAAATAATGAACCCCCAATCAAAAATCAAAACATTAGGAAAGTATAAAAATATACTTTTATAGCAAAATTACAAGCAATACATTTTATAGTAGAATGACCAACAATACATTTTTATAGCAAAATGACAATCAATACAACATTAACACTTATAAAAATTTATCGTAAAATTACCAGCAATACATTTTTCAGTACATTTTTTGTGTTCAAAATATATGTAGATGAAGTCATAAAATGGCATACAAAATATTTAGATTTCAGCATTAAATAACCCAGAGAGGTTTATACACTACTAAACAAAAATAACCATCCATCAAATTATTAAGATTATATTTTCAGTATATATCAAATTTTGCATAATCTTCAGACAAAATGATTACATTCATTCTTTTTATTAGACTAATGATAAAAAAAACTTTTTGAAATATAATCTCCTTCCTGGTCATATCACTTTACTCAATGCTTCTCTTCATATACAGTGGAAAATTGAGATCAAAATTCAGTTAATAAGTATATAAGGCTACATGCTATTATTTATTATTTTTAACATCCTTCCCAAGTAGGAATTTATTTTGATAATACTATTTACGTTAGGAGCCAGCCCAACTGATCCATCAAAGTAAAACTAGCAACTGCTCTAATTGTTTTGATGAGCTTTCCTTCTTGCTGCCTTGATTGCATGAATTCAAATGTGCTATTAGATTGGTAACTAGGTCTTACCATTTTACTGTTGAACAACCTAGATGCAACCATATGTTGTATTCTAATGGTTTCCTTTTCTCACCTGTGGAAATTACTTTTAATTTCTTGCTTCCCTGACATCTACAATCTTAAAAAATTTAAGAGTAATGCCAATCACCATAGCTTCTTTTCCTGAATCCTGTTCTTTTATTGTTCTTTCTCCTCACTAAAGTCTTCTCCTTCTATTTCGCTCCCAGTAACCTCATACATCCTAGTGGCATTATTGCTTGGCTGGGAGTGAAATGAGTAAAAAAAAAAAAAAAAAATAAGTAAGCCTGATATAAGATAAGTAAGACAATTAGAAAAATTTTGAAGAAATAAAATTGATCTTTAATAGTTGTATAAAATTTACAAAATACATAGATAAGCTTATAAGCCCAAACAACTTTGAAATGGTACTTGATATCATCGATATAAAAATTATGTAGCATTTTTTCTTATTTCAAATGTCAGATTAATTTAATTCTTAAGTATTTATAGTGAAATACCTTTTAAATTTGCTAAGTGCCTGTTTATTTTATTTCACACAGGATATGAAATAGATGCATAATTTAGCATTTAATGCAAAACTATGTCCCAATTTATTCTTTGCTCTATCTCTCTCTCTTATCCTGTGTGTGCATATATATATATATATATATATATATATATATATAAAGAGTGTTTGATATTGAAAATACTGTGTAGATATAGAAATTGCAACTCATGATGACTGTCAAAGGATATTCAGATTCCATCAATACTCCTTTCTTGAGCTCTATATAGAGGCCAGTGGAGGAAGGAGGAAAATGGCCCTCTCAATTCTTTTGTTATGGGGTAATACTTTAGGTTATATATTTTAGCTTTCTTGATTTATTATATTAAATCTATTATTTTATATTTAATTTATTTGTTTTGCATATTTTCTTTAGTTCTAAACTTTAGTATTTGAAACAAAGACATAACATTGCAAGCCTCTTGCTGTTCTATTGCTATTTCCATGGAAAGTGTTAACATGAACTCCTATTCTTACTTACACAGGTTCTAACGTTCAGAGCTAAGACCTACAAAGCCATGCACATTGCAATGAACCACCCTCATTCCCTTTATATTCCACTGGTGAGATGTAAATTCCACACAGGCAGCTTCTTCCCACAAACTACTGCTTTGTGGAATCAACTCCCAAGAAGATGCTTCCCCAATCACTACAACCTTAACCTGTCCAAGTTAACCATAATCTCCCCACATATATGCATAAACTGTACATCTTATTCTGTAACCCTCTATCTCAAGTAGCTCTTTGGCCTTATACAGAGTGAACGTCATAATATAAAGCTTGTTAAATCACTTGAGGTATAAAACTTGCATTCACCATACTGTGTTGATTCCTATGTCCACACTCTATATATAAATGTGTGTGCGTATATGTATAAAGCTATTTCTAAAGAAGTCATGGAGTTTTATTTATTAATCCAACAGATTTTATTATTTAAATATTATTTATAGCAGATACCCATATTTGATTAGATTCCCCATTTATTTATTAAACTGTATATTTATTTATTTTTGTCTACTGAGCTCAATATTCAAGAAATCTTATTGAAGAAAAATATGAGCTCCCCAGAAGATTTTATGTATCTTCAGGTCAGTGGATGAAAATAAATAAATAGAGTGTTTAATAAATAAATGGCACATCTACACAAATGTGGGTATCCACTAAAAATAACATTTCATAATAAAATGTGTAAAGGTATATCATTGTTTTTGTAGACATGTAAGTTTTAAAAAATTGCCAGTATTTGTAATCATATGTAAAAATAATGTAAATACATATTTATTATAGACTCTTGTCTTACAGTAGCATATTATTTAAATGAAAAACCTTTTTATCCATTACAATACTCCATTGGTAAATGTATTGACCAAAATATCTCTTTACCTAAACTTTTATTTTCAGTCAGTTTTTTAATTGAATTTGTTCATCCATTTGTTGTTACATTTTATCCTTATTGTTATTTAAATTTTATCGAAACAGCAAAAATCTATGAACTTGAATTCCACCCTCAAGCTTTCTAAATTCATTTAATCTACAAACACTTTAAATTTATACATTATTAAGTCACTCAATGTTTGTTGTGTTTGTGACTACTAATAATTCTTTTATACTGCAGAAAAGTATTTAACCAGGATTTTATATTTAAATAAATTCTAAATCCTTTCTGGAATGGTGAGTTTTATACCAAAAATAAATTCAGCACAAACCGAACAACCAGCTGCAGTTCACCTTTGAATATGGTGCAGCTATAGCTCACTGCAACCACTACTTTAATATCTATAACAAACAGTGGTGTAATTGAACACTTGTTGCATTAAGAACTGCCAACAATCACTGCAGGAAAATTCTGGAAAATGTGAAGTGTAGCTATGTGCAAGCAGTCCTGGCCAAAGTTGAAAACAAACAAATTGGATTCTGAGAGTTCTGAAAGATCTCCAACCAAATTCTGAATAGAAGCAAAGCATCTGTGCCCACCATTATAAATGGCCCCAATGTCATCTCTTTCTCATCAGACAAGGCAAAGCTCTTCACCTCAATATCTGCCTCTAACTAAATGTTAGATGACTTAAGACATCCTCTTCCTGACTTCCCCTGGCTCAGTGAGTAAAATCTCAATTGTATTTTTATCACATCCTGGGTAGTCTCAAGACTTATCAAAAGTTTGACCCTAAGAAAGCCACTGGCCCAGACAAAATCCTAGTAGTTGTCCTTAAGAATATCAATCCAGAATTATCCTCAATTTTAGCAAAATTATTTAACCACTGCTTGAAGGAGAAATCCTCTTCAAGTCTGTCGAAGGTGTCAGACATATTCCCAGTTTTCGAGAATGTGGGTGAGCACTCATCCCTGTCTCAGTATAGACCCAGTCTCCTCAGTGTTATTAGCAAGCTTTTTGAGGCTGTAATCAACAAGAAGGTTGTTGATCACCTAAATATGAACAACCTCTTGAGCAACAGGCAGTACAGGCTTTGATCAGCCTGGTCCACTGCTGATGTCCTGACTACCATTACTCAGAGAATCAATGAGGCACTAGACAACAAATACATCTCAAGGACTATAGCATTAGATATTTCAAAGACCTTTGACACAGTGTGGCATAAAGGAGTATTGAACAAGCTCTCTACCTAATTGAATCACTGGGAGAGTCTTTTCAATTATAAAAGTAGTTCTTAATGGCCCTTCATCTGGGGCTCTAGCAATCAGTGCAGGTGTCCTCAGAGCTCACTTCTCAGACCAACACTCTTTCTACATTACATAAATGATCTGCCTAAGAGTATACTACAATCATTCGTGGATATCTATGCCAATAATACAAATGGTATATGGGTGCTCCTCCAAAACTCTAGATGACCAAGGATCAGCAACTGATCTCTCTTCTAACCTTGATTTAACATGTCAGTGGTGGCGGGGAACTTGCTGGTTACATTCAATGCCTTGAAAATCAAACTAGTTACATTCCATTATTGCTGATCGGACCCTGAACTATCTCTAATCATAATGAATGGATGATCCCTCAGGGAGGCCCATATCTTGAGCACCTATTAGGCCTTATACAATCCAGACATCAATAGACCTTGGACATATGATTTAGTGCTAAAGATGCTGAAAAAATGGTCAGTTCCCTGTATTGCTCCAGTAAGTACCTGAATCTTCATTCTATCCTCTAATTTTACAAGAGCCAGATCAGGCCTAAAATGAAGTACTTCTGCCATATATGAGCAGGAGGTGCCCAGTCTTCCCTCTTCTTGATAGCATCCCAAAGTGTCTCCATGTCCTTGCGAGTGACAAATTATTGTCTGCCCTACAACCCTTTTCTCACAGACGAAATGTTGCAAGCCTCTCACCACTGTATTGCTATTTCTGTGAAAAGTTCTTAGATGAACTACATTCCTGAGTTCTATCATTCATGGCTAAAATCCACAATGCTACACTCATTGTAGTGGACCACCCTCATTTCCTTTGTATTACATTTGTGAGATGTAAGTTCCACTTGGGCAACTTCTTCCTGCAAATCACTGCTCTGTGGAACTGACTCCCAATAGGGTGTATCCTGATCACTACAATCTTAGTCTGTTCAAATATAGGATTAACCATTATCTTCCCAAAATATCTCCCTAAACTGTGTCTCTTACTTTGTAACTTTCTATCTTGAGTGGATCCCGGGCCTTGAACAGAGTTAGCATAAAAAGCTCATAGTTAATGTTTTCCCCGCATATCGCCATAAACATTGCCTTTAACTCTGTAACCCTCTACTTCAAGTGACTCCCAGGTCTTGTACAGGGTGAACTTCACTTTAAAAAACAAAATAAAAGGAAATATTGATGCTACTTAGCTCATATAAATGCCAGTGTGTCAAAAACGTTTTTGATATTCACATTCATCAGTGCTAAAACGAGACATTCTTTGCTCAATTTGTGCTTGATAATTGCACATTTCAGCTAAAAAGTGTAATGTAAAATTGAAAGTAAAATAGGAAGAAATGAATGTTTCTTGAGCCACAGACAAACTAACGAGATTGATGCTTTGGTTTTGTACCCTCTCTGAGATGAAAACCAAGAAAACATTCAGAAGACATCAAAGAATTGATTGTGTGTAGCAGAATCAGTTGCAGGCTTTTCTTACCCAATCCTGATTAACATCAGCTCTGATGATAGGTGCGTTCAGCAATCAATAGATACTAGCAACACTGGATGCACTAACACTCACTTGTCAATAATACACAAATCTGAAGAATTATTTTAACCTCATTTAAATAATGATATGAAGTTTTTTCCTATTTTCTTTTTTTTTTAAATCTTATCTTGGCACAGAGGTAGCAGCTGTCATTGGAAATAACAGAATATTAATGAGATTAATCCTATTATTGATTATAAATTGTAGTGCTAATGATATCTGTTAGGTCAATTTGAAAAGATAGACAATCTGTATTCAGTGAAATATCTGGAGAAATGGAAAATAACAGTGTGGAAGTGGGGCACTGAAATTCAAAGGTATCTTGGCATAGCGAAAAATATATTTAAAAAACTAAGCAAAGTATTAAGAAATGGAAAAATTTTATTAGAAACAAAGAAAAGAGTACTTTACTGTTATCTAATATTAGCCTTCATATGTGGCAGTGAATGCTGGACAATCTCCTCACAGATGAAGTGATGTCAAACAACAAAAGTGTTATTCTACAGAAGGATGGTGAGATACCAGGAAACAAATATGTGAGCAATGATGATATTTTAGAAAAAATGAAAACAAAAAGGATACTTAACATCAAGAAGAGATAGCTGAAATTTCTATCACACATAATGAGGAAAGAGGGCTAGGAAAATTTGATACAGGATAGATCGAAGACAAAATGGATAGATGTAAACAATGCATAACCTACATAGAGGGCTTCGGTAAACAGGTGGCAGAACAATGTTCACGTGAGATAACAAAAAGACGAAATTTATTTAGAGCTACAAGGGACAGGAAATTGTGAAGAGCCATGATCACCAATGCTCTGTACAGACATGGCACATAGAATAATAAAAGAAGATTCTTATTATTTTCATCTTCCATGTATGGCTCATTTGAGGATTGATTGATTTGATTTTTACAGCTTACCTTTTACAGACTATTTGAATCCAGAAATTACTTTTAGATACTCTGAATTCTTTTGCGATAATAATGATTTACTGATACACACCCTACTAATTAACCCATAGCTAGGGGAGAAGAGGTGGATTCATACATTTCCTAAAGATATTTGCATGGAATTGGAATTCGGCTCTCCAATTTCAAGACATTTGTTACACCGCCTGCACATCCAAGCTTACAGCACCTTGTATTCCCAAATTATTACCCATCTAGGTACTGACTTTGTATAACTTTGGTGATCATACAGGAACTAGTGTTTCAATGTGAAATGATCCTAAGACTAGAAATTAAGGATAGAAGCAGTACATTTCCTTTGCTTTAGAATAGTTGAAAATAATTTTATAAAAATCTAATGATTGTAATTAGAAAGTCTTATTAACATCCAAAATAGTAGCAGAAATGGTAATAATTAGTGATGCTTACAAGAATTTTAATATTAATAATACTCAGAGTATATATGGAGTATTAATAGTTCAGTAGCTATAATATTATATTTATATTCATACAAACAGTTTATGAACAATTTTTGGCTTGGCCAAGAATCTTTTCTATCCAAAATGTTGCTGTTGATTCATTTGAACAGATTTTAGGAAGTTGGCAGAGTTGAGAAGAATCTGCATAGTAGAATTCATATAATGAGGAAAGAAGGCTTTGAGAATTTGACACTCACAGAACATATTGAAGTGAAGTGGAAGAAAACACCAAGTAACCTTTCCTAATAAACTTGTGTAAATGGTAATAAGTTTCATTACAAGAAAATATTTGACATTTATTGACGGTGCAGCCAGTACTGCTTTCAGTTGAAATTTATAAAATTTTTCTCTTAAAACAATTTTTCAGGAAAATAGTCCTTTCAAATCCAGTAGCTTTTATTGCTCTTTCCACAATTGATTGGGACTTCCTTCCGAACCTTCTATTTGAAGTAGTGTGGAATTTCAACATATTAATTATGTCATTATTTTTTCTTTGCATTACATGTAATATCCATTTTATTTGTTGCTGCTACTGGTAGTCCTCAAATGATGTCGTTTTTGTTATTTGGTACAGTTCTCTATTTATGAATCTGTAGTATGATCTTTTCTATGGCCCTCAGACTTCACTCTCTCAAAGCATTAACCATTGATCTTAGATCCATGGTTAATGATCTTTGTATACAGCTGACAATTTAGATATTTCTGAACTGGTTTTTTGCCATGATTGACGTCCATGTGGAATTTTTGATGTGGCAAGACTATTTAAGAACATGGATAGCATGTGGGAAAGATGGTGAAAAGACAAACCTTACTAAGAGCTACAAAGGATAGGAAGTTGTGGAGAACCATGATTGTTTACATTCTTAAGTTACATGACACATAGAAGTAGAGTCAGCATTAATACAATAATAACTTTATCTGTGATGATATACTGAATGTTATTTTCACTAATGATAAATTAATTTATTTTTGGTTAATAACAATTATTAAAATAATGATCATGATAATATTTAGCATGATCATTTTAATAAAATTAATAATATCACCTCAAACTATTCACTCATACTTGTTATTCATGATAGTATAATTGGTTATTACAGAAATATTAATGACAATAATATGAGAGGAAGAGTACAGGTAAAACTCATGACAATGTCAATAGAATTCATCATAATGTTTTTAGGTCATTATCAACAATTAATAATATTGATAATATTGATAATAGAATTAGATGGACAGTGGGTTTATTAACAGAAATAACTTGTGAAATGTTATCTGTTTTTTGATCAGTGGAAGCCTCAAGTGATACTGAGTTCTGACAGCAAAGATCAAAGCATAAGAAAAATTTTTCTAAAAGCCAAATTTAATATACTGCGAAAAAATTGTCAGAAAACAAACAACTCTAAGATACAAACTATGAATTGTAGACACCAAAATCAAGCAAGTAGAAAAAAATTTAAGTACCTAGGAAGTGTTATAACATGTGACTGAAAATATAACACAAATATCGGAATGTGCACTGGAATAGTGAAAAATGTCTTCCAAAAGCTAAGCAAAGTATTAAGAAATGGGAGATTTTGTTAGAAACAAAGAAAAGAGTATTGAACTCTTACATATTGGTCCTCTTATATGACAATGTTTTCTGGACAATCTCTCCACAGATGAAGAGACTTGAGGCAACAGGAGTGTAGTTCTACAGAATTATACTGAGGACACCATGGACTGAAGATATGTGTAATAAGAAAATTTTAAGGAAAACAGAAACAAAAAGGACATTTAGAACCAGAAAGAGACAGTTTAAATTTCTGGGACATGTAATGAGGAAAGAGGGTTTGGAGAATGTGATACTCAGAAAACATATGATAAACAATTGGGACAGAATAAGCCGACAACCTACATAATAAGCTTAAAACAGAGATTAGAATATATACTTTTTTTATATGAGCTACAACGGACAGGAAATTGTGGAGAGACATGACCACACATATCCTGAAGGGACACAGCACATAGAAGAAAGGGATAAAAAAAACCCTGATTCAGCAAAAAGAAAACCCATAACCCTCTCTCTCTCTCTCTTTGTCTCTCTCTCTCTATAATGCTGCACATTCACAAAGTGTTGCCAAAAAATTTAGGAATCATGAAAAATTACTTACTTGCCTAAAGAATTAGTTTCATGCATCTGTTTCCAAAAAATCTCCTTAAACATATTTACAGTTATCTTGCAAAATCCATATGATGTTCAGTTCATATGTATTGTTTAGATTCCTAAAACTTTATAGTAGCATTTCATATGTGTATGTGTTAGAGTATACATAAGGGAGTTATGGGCATGTGGCTGAGTGGTTAGAATGTTCCCTTTCCAACCATGAGATCCCTCAGATCTTGAGGTGAGTCTGGTCAAAACCTTTTTAACTCTGCCTCATAATTATGACTTTGTGTTGCAAGACACAAATGGATTAAATTATCATGAACATACAAATGTTTAATTAATTTTTCAAATCATTGTTGCCAGTTTAGAATATGTACATTTGTTTTATCTGATTTTAATTTTTAAATTAAAGAAATAATTATTTGTGATTTGAAATAGAAATTGCTCTGTCAAATTTTTACAATAACAATGATCACATGATTCCTGTTGCATTTTGACAAGTTTTACCCATTGAAGTTTTCTTTTTTTCTACCAGAAAAAATCAATGATAATTTTGATCATTATAGAGATAATAAAATTATAATGATAATTTTGATCATTATAGCAATAGCTATATACTGTTTCTTGGAAATGTAGACTTTGAGTGCTATCATCTAAATGGAACAGAATATTTAGATTTTGATGTTATCCTGAGACATAAAATTATGAATGCAATATTAGAAAGATAAAATCATAATAAACGTGATGTTTGTTGTAAATTTCTTCTACTGAATGCTTTCAATAATGAGTCTTAAGCTTTTTATACAGTCTTCAAAAGATAATTATATCTCTGGGAATAGATTTACAATTGTTGGTATAGGAAAACAATAATTTTTCATATATCAGAACAATTTTAGGAAAATCTATGACAAAGTGGAAAAAATTTCCATATGATGTGTTTTGTCTTTTAGGACTTCATCATCAGACTAAGGTGACTTTAGTCCAATGAAGTTCTAAAAGATAAAATGCATCACACAAAAATATTTTCACTTTGTGATAGATTTTCCTAAAATTGTTGGTATCATTAGCAGTTTTGGTATTCTTAAGTATTTTAATAAAAAGTCATTTCATTTCCCACAAATACAAACATTAGACTGGCATCAGTAAGCCTGCAACTAGAGGTGAGTTTGCCTCTCTCTGACAAATGATAAATGCAAATGTATGAAAAATAGGTTTCACAAATGGTATTTTTCTGTTTGCTTTCTGTATAAAAAAAATGCTGCAGATATCTCTAATAATTTATTTTTATTTTGCAATATTCTGCCTGATGTAAAAATCTTTTCAACAAAAAAAGAATTTTATTTAATGTGGCAAAGCTGAATAATCAGTGCCATACATGATACATGCTTAGATGATCATGTATCTTTTGATAAATGACTGACGAAGCAGATTTTTTTCAGCAGTAGGTTGCCATTTCTTTCTGTGGTAGACGGGTTGCCAACCAAAGCTAAAGAAACCACTCTGTCCTGCTATTCAACCCATAGCTGGGGGAGAAGAGATGGATTCATACCTTTGAGAGGGTATTTGTGCATAAGTGAATCTAACAAACTTTGCCCATTACACCACAACACACATGTGAATAATAGAAGACTCGATTGTCCAGTATTTGGGAAGATATTTTTTATTTAAAAATAGGAATGTAAGGATATTATTCCTGATAAGGTCCATTTGATCTAATTAAGCATTGATCCTGATTTTGAGAAAAGGTGGATCTGTACAAAATCAGAATCTAAATTCAGATAATGAGCCACAATAGGCCAATCCAATTCAGGAAATACAAAAGGGCCACATTATTCTGTTTCCAGGACAAACACTAACTCTTAAGGAAATAGTATCCGGTTTCAGATACTATTATCAAAACAAAAAGTAAAAGACACACAGGTGATTATCATGGTAGACTAGGCAGTGAGAGCATCAAAAGGTTGTCTGATTATCCTTGTGACTAATTACAGAGAATTTATCATTTGTAAGGAGGTTGGACATTCATGTTATTCCTTTCGAGAAAGAAAGAATTTCCTTAGGCATATAAAAATGATTATGCAATCCTACATGAACCAAAAAAGAAGGTATTGGCCAATCCAGATTAAACCAGCTTTTAACTGTGCTGATTAAAATCTTATCTTAACTGACCCTCTATAAACTAATTGAGTTGTGATTCATAATGTTTAATATAATTAATATATTCTGAAATCAAAACAGGACAAAAAAAAGAATAGGAAATATAAATAAAAACTTGTAATTATTTAAAATTCTTTGCAAATCTATAATGAAAAATGTTTGTTTTTTTATTGTTTAGCACTAGTGCCTCACAAGAAGAGTTGTCTTGTCTTGTCAACAGTGGATGCCCTTGGGATATCCTTCAGACAGGGTGATGACATCTCTTATCATTCTTAAGTATTACTGCAAAATAGTCTTTTATTTAAGTTTTTTCTTATTTTTACCCATACCACTTTCTGTTTTGGAAATAAACAGTCATATTGAGTTTTACAAGAGATTTGCCTTTCTAATCTTATTGATCAGTTAATTTAAATGCTGACATTTATGAGTTGTACAAGGAAGCCTTTTAAGCTATGCTTCTCATTTATGTGCCTTTACAAATCAAAATGAGATACAATGATGATCAGAATTGGAATTGCTAATGTCCAACATGATTGCTTTTAAAATAAAATTTACAATATTCTCTCTTCAATACTCATCTATCTCAGAAATATTGTTGATTTAACTCTTGTTATTTATTCTGTCAGTCTATTTTTGTAAGAATATTTCCAACAAACTCTTTTATCAGAAATATTTTTTATATGATCACAATTCACTTGTATGTTATATATTTTTATGACTTTTTAGTTTTGTCGTGACTTAACACAGCCAAGTATTTAACCTTTGATTTTTTTTACAAGCAATTTCCAATTATGTTCAAAGATATACACATGTATATGTTAGTAGAGTAATTTCTATCTGAATTTCTGGGATGAGGATTTATCATTATTTTGTACATTCAAACTAATATTTACTACTTTGTTATTATAATCCCTATATTTCAGCTGTTATAACTTCCAGCCTTCTTCAGTTGTCTGTTGATCTGAATAGCCATCTAGTAATTTTGAAATGAGCCCTTTATTTAATCTAAAGGGTAAATTGTTTCTACTGAGTGATTATATTTATACTATCCAGCCTCAGGAGTGAATGATATGTCATCATATTCACTATTAATGTTTTATTCCACTAAGCCATTGTCTCACTGGGAAATCCTGAGGCTACAACATGGAGCATTAAACCTAATGTTCTTCCTGCATCCTAGGCTGCTGCTGCCTTACTGTTAAATTTAGCTCCCTCTATCACCACATCTCTTACTTTCGCATTGCTTTTCTTTTGTCACTCAGTCTTTTTTTTTTTTTGCAATGCTCCAGTGTTATTAGTTGCTGGTATTTCTGGCATATGGTGCTCATATGTGTTTAATAGAACCCATATGATATTTATATTTATGCTAGGCCTACTGAGGAGATTGTCATATTGTAGCATATGTGCTGATTTCTTCAAACATCTAATTTTCTAGTGTTCTTCTCTATCTAGTATTTTTAGTTCATTCCACAGCTGTTGTTGAGTACCATTTTCTCTCTGTAGAAGATGACTCCTAATTATAGCTTTTCAGTGTTTCTACATGCATTCTGCAAGAGATGATGAAACACATACAGTTCTAGTCATTTTCTCTTCTGTTAGGCTTGACGTAGCAAGAGATGTCTTTGTAAGGCTGAGCTACTTCTGAATATTTCCCTCAGTGCTTTATAGACTGCAGTAGAGTGTATTTTGTTATGGGTGTCTAGCTTTTGATTTCTTTAGATGAATTGCATATGTGAGATGAACAATTCAGATTTAAGATATTTCCATTAGTTTTTATGAAAATTAAAATAAATAAAAACAATGTTTATTATGTAAGGATCTCTAACAGTTAGTATTGAAGGTTGCAAAGGTTTTTATTTTTCTAACATGCAACAAATCATAAATAATTGATAAATTAATATCCTATTAATGCATTTATTTTGACTTATTATTTTATCAAATGTTTTAAATAATTTTTCCATTATGCATATTTTTTTGCATAGTTAAATATGCATAAAGGTCAGTGAATTACCTTTTTAAATGAATGTATTTTGAGCATCATTTTCAGATACAATTTCTTCAAAATTATTGTGTGTAGCAATAAATGTGTTTGTAAAGGTGTTGATTGGGTTTAGCAATGATTGTATTTGTAAATGTATTGATTGTGTAGTAATAAATGTGTATGCAAATGTGTTGGTTTTTAGGAGAAATGATTGTGTTTATAAATGGGTTGGTTTTGAGTAGCAATGATTGCGTATGTAAATGTATTGATTGTGAGTAGCAATGAAAGTGTATGTAAATGTGTTGATTGGGATTAGCATTGATTGTGTATGTCAATGTGTTGATTGTGAAGAGTAATGTATGTATCTTAACGTGTTCATTATAACTAACAACATATATGTATGTAAATGAGATGCTACTTTGCAATTAATGTCTATGTAAATGTGCTTGTGATTTATGTATGTATGTGGAAAACAGGATAAAATAGTTAAATGCTCAGAAGAGGGAACTGGAAAATTAAGTTTGAATTCCAGTTGCAAATATTTCTATCAATTTTGAAGTCAAACCCAATAAGAAAGGTCATGCCTTTCCCATTAGGTATGTTTGCAAATCCAGCTTTCTCCTACTCTTTTCTCTTGCCAGATATCTTGAGGAATAGTCTTGTCACTTGAATGCTAAATTCATAGATACCAATAAGGTAGCTATCTATGGTTCTTTCTAAGAGACAACGTGAACCAGAATTAAAAAAAAATTTTGCTATTATTAAATCTTTAACTTCATTTATTTTTATAATAATCTAATTATTTATAATCTTTATAGGTTTCTTATGCTTTGCTCATAATTTAAGTGCAGTACTAGATTGGGAGTTAGGTCTCATCATTCTATAGTTGAAATAGTAAGATAATACCATTAAGTTCTATGCTAACAATTTTTCCTTTCACATATCACTTATGGAACTCTTTTGTGGCATCTTGATTTCCAATCAATTTTGATCTTCAAAAATTCAAATGAAATGTTAATTGTTATCTTCTGTCTTCTTGATTACAGTTCTTTTATTGTTCTCTCTCAATAATAAAAGTAGTAGATAGGTTGGACTACCACTCAATTCACAATCCTTCCCTGTCTTTTGAACAGGAGTAGAGGTTTATCCCTTGTTTCCTATTTGGGATTAGGTTTCCAGTTCATTCTGCTAAAGTCTTTTCATGCTCTTTCATTCTCAGTAGCCTCTTGCATTTTACTGGCATTGCCATCTTGCTTGGGATGAAATAATTAAAAAATTACCTTACCTTCTTTGACAGTAACATAAAAATTGACATTTGTTTGTGTGATAAAATGACAGATGTTTAAAATTTCTTATTCTGTTGTCAAGGTTTTGCTGTGTAAGTGCATCCTCTAAAAAAAAGAAAAAACTCAAAGGCAAAATCATCATGGCAACCTTGCCACTTATACATACTGTGATTAATTTAAAAAGAATTTTAACAGTTTATAAAGTTTAAAAATAAATATCTGTAAACAAATATCTATGTATTATGTGTGTATTGTGGAAACTGTGTGATCAATGTTCTTAACACAAGGATGATATTTTGTAATTGCTGTTTAGCAAAATATAGTACTATGGAAATAGCATCTATGCAAAAACATTTCTATGCTTTGAACTTCCTGTCAAATCTTATGATTTTAGACTTGTAAGGCAATTGAAGACTTTAGGAAATTATTACACTATTTTAATATTCTGGACTAAGACAAAAGCCTTTCTATTACATTAACTCAGCAAAGTAGTGTTTGCCATGGTGCTAAGGATAACTTTTATTAAACTGTTTTATTTCTCACTTTATTTAGTAAATTAAGTTCCTAAACCTTTTGAACAAAGATATTGTTTAGTCTTATTAAATAGTTGAATAGATGGATGTTTATCAATCAAATCAATTGCATTTATTAGTGTTATTTGATCAAAATGAATGTTTCTCTAATGGAAAAATTGACAAATTATATTTTCAGTGTTCTTTTGGTTAAATCTAATATGACTACTTTTTGTAGTCTCATAAACCATTTAATTTATGAAAAGTCCTATTGCATCTTTTTCATTGACCCTTTTCTGAAAGAATATCTGAAAGAGAATTTTTTTTAATTCCTTTTATTATTTAGCATTTAATTTTATTTCTTTTCATAATAATCACATTATTTGTCCATGTGGTTCTTAATGTTCATAATTTTAATTTATATTTTTGCATTTCTCAGTGTTGATTCTGTTAAAATAGGGAAGTTTGGCAGATTTCACAAGCAACCCAATTAACCTTGCCAATCTGGTTTTACTTGAGGCATTTCGGAAAAAAAAGACACTTGAATAGAGTTGCTCACTTTGACTGGAAACCTATTTTTTGTGGACGCCTGTGCTGGCATGTACATGAGTGCCTACTTGTAGAATTCTAAAGAGATTTGCATTGACTAATGGCTAGGCAACAAATGGTACAAGACGTGATCAGTGATAGATGTGGCTGGTTTCATCAGCACATTTGAATAAGATGGGCAAAGAGAGCAAGAAGTCATCCAATTGAAAAGCTCCTTAGTCATAAAGAAAATTCAGCAGCACTTTATCATGCCTATCTTATCAGTTGAGCTTCAGCTCAGTCAGACATGATTTGGTGCAATCAGCAAGAGATTTTGTTAGCAATCCATCTGCGTTATAAAGCACCTTACTTCTTTCCCACCCATTTTCTCTTTCTGTTTTAGTTTTCTCTCTTTTGACTTTGAAAATATTTTATCACTTTTTTTTGTCTTTCACTCTCTCTCACCTTTGTTGGTCTTTTTGTTTAAAATCGTATTTTATCTTCTCATTACTCTCTTCATTATTCTTTTCATTCTTTCTATTTTCCTTTCTTTCCCTTCTTACTACTCCCCCCCGTCTTTCTGAAGTAAATACTGTATCCTTTTCTCTTGGGTTTTCTCACTCAGAATTCAATCTATACTACTATTTCTCCTTTTGTTACCCTTTCGTTATCTTATTTGTTCTTTCTATAACTTTCTTTTTCTTTTTAATCATCATTCATTCAGTTTCACTGAGACATTATTTTTTTCTTCTTTTCAAATGCTAACATTAAAACAATCTTTCTATAGAATTCTTCTTTTATTTGTTGCTATTCTTTCTGTTACCAATTTTATTGTTTATTTCACTTTCTTTGTCTTTCTGCTTTTTATTTTGTTTCATTTCTTTTTCTTCAATCTTTCTCTTTACTCCTCTATGCCACCATTTTCTCTTTACTCCTCTGTGCCACCATTTTTTGGATAATTTATTCCTACATTTGAAGCTCATCTTCTTTTATTTACCCCACTTAAAAACTGATTTTTATTTTCCATTTCATAGTGTTTTTAAACCTTACTGAATAGTTTAACATGCAAGTCTTGAAAGCTATTGATAGAGCATTCAATACACACTGAACAATCCGCAACTGTAACCTCTGAAGTACATTATTTGTAAGAGTGAACTTCCAAATCAGCTACATGTTGTGCTAAAGTTTGCTTTGTTTGACAAATATCTGTTTGATAATTTCTTTTCCCTTTTATCTCTATTTTTGTTGTTTCTTTTTATCATACTAAATCTTTGCTTTCTTTCATCATTGTTTAAATTTATTTTTATTGATCCTTTCTTATTTCTCTTCACGTTTACTTCCCATTTTCCTTCCTTTTTATTATATTGGTGGGGATTTGTTTTGTGTCTATGTATTCTTGTTATCTATTTTTATTTTATTTTTACTGTCTTTTCATCTACTTTTTTTAATTGGTATCACTCCATGCAAGGTAGTAAAGCCACTAAGACACAAGGGGTAACAGGGTGTGAAGAATTACGAACAGAAATATTAATGATGAGTGGAAAGAGAAAAGAGTAATCAGGAGGGCAGTAGATAGTGATTGACATTGCATTTATATTTTTGCAGATTAAACTTGGCTGGAAAGCATGGAGCTAGGAAAAAAAAAATTAAAGACTAACAGAAAAGAAAAAAGAAAAACATGAGAAAAGGAAAAGATGAAAGAGCAGATCACGGAATATGTATAAAGGGAGATAATCCATACAACTGCTGGTTATTTGTAGAGGACAAAGTCATTCCACTGACTTGGTCTCCTGCAGGTCCTTTGAGGATGTTGGGGTGGTTTGCAATCTGCCTCTGACATTGACTTGTTTTTGTGGCGCTATGTTCTCCAAGGAATCAAGAGGCATAATAGAAAATAATAAATGGAATGTTCCATGTTGATTTTTAAGGTGAATAAATTATAGTGAGAAAATGAATGCAGGCATAACTTAACTGAAGCTTTATTCAAATTAGAATAGAGTGTGTCCTACTAGACTTACTTAAATACAGAATACATATATGGTGAAATCATCCATACCACAGAAATATAAGAAGAATAAAAATCAAAACACAAAGTACCAGTAGGTACCAGTAGGTAAACAACACACATGAAAATGAAACAAAGAAGAGGAGGATTTGTCATCTTCAAGGATTGCATCAACTCCACTATTCTCAAGTGAAAGAGTAATAAAAGATTAATTATGACAGGTAAATATCACAACAGAACTGACAGAAAAATAAATGTTGAATTAGAAAAGTCAAAAAAAAAAGGATGGATAAAAAAAACAAGTCCATGGACATTTCATGAGACTATCAAAAACAGTTGGAGGTGTGATGGCATGGATATGGTTACAAAAGAATATCTGTAAAGAGACACTGACTCTGTATATAAATCAGTACAACCTTTAAGAAGTAGTAATATTGAAGCCAAGATTGAAAGGGCACAGCAAAATACTAAATGTAGACAAGACCAGCAACATTATAATAAACCAATGCAGCAAGTTGACAAGTACAGTACAAAAATAAACATGATAGGGTGGGAAAGGTGATTTTTTTTAAAGAAATGTTCACCTAATACAAAGCTCAAGAGTCACTCAAGATAGAGGATTACTTAGTGAGGTTGGTGTAACAGGAGGAAGTAAGTGTAGATTATGTTGATATGTAAGATAGATAATGGTTTCCCCTTGACTTAAAATGGTTCAGATTGTTGTGACTGTGGAAGCATCCTGGTAGGGGTTGGTTTCACAACTGATTGAGTTGTTTTTACAGCTTATCAACCCTCTGTCAGTTATTTAAAGCTAAAACATATTTTGGATTGTAGGATTAATTTTTATTTTTTATGAGCAAATATTACATTAACAATTTGTTTAGATACAGGCCTTATTATTTAATCCATAGTGTGGGAGAAGAGATGGACTGTTCCACAAAATAATGGTTTTCAAGAAGAAGCTGTCTGATTGGAACTTCCTTCTTCACAATGGAATATGAAAAGAATGAGGATGATTTGACTCAGTGTACACAGCATGGTTGTTCCTAGTTGTAAATATCTGAACTGGTGGAACTAAGGAATGTAGCTAATCTAAACATTTAACATGGAAGTGGCAACAGAGTAGCAAGAGTCTTGTGACATTTCATTTGTGGGAAATTTCTGTAGGGTTGAAGATAATTTATTGCCCACAAGGCTGTGCAAATTCTTTTGTACTCTATCAAAAGTTGGAAAGTGAATGGCTGTAATACTCCTTTTGTGGTTTGATTTGACTCGACTCTTGTAAAATTAAATCTGACCAAAAAGCAAGACAGGGGAATCTACAAATAGCTATAATTTGACAATTTAAACCAAGCCAAAATCAGCTTCAGAGTAATTGTCATTGAATCCATTGCTAGATTAGCTGATAAGAAAGTTGGTTCACTGTGTTCTGTGAGAAGTTTTCTCTCCAGAATCTATAAGTCTACAAATTGCCCATACTTAGAATATTGCTGCCACATATAGTCTGGTGCCCCTTCTATTTACCTTGAGTTCCTTGATAAGATCCAAAGAATCAGCAATATTATCTGCCCTGATCTGGTGGCTCAGCTTCAATCACTTTCCCACCACTGTAAAGTTGCCTCCCTGCAGCTTTTATATAAGTACTTTCATAGTAATTGTTCAGATGAGCTCTTTGCTATGGTACCTAAACTTTTTGAATTTATGTGCAGTACTAGACTGGCATCAAGATTTCATTAATTTACAGTTGAGCTGGTTAGATGTAGTTGTAAAATATATGCTAAATTTTCTTTTCTTGCACTTCTCACTTGTGAAACTCCCTCTGGCTCCATGCTTTCCAGCCAACTTTAATCTGCAAAAATTTAAATGCAGTGTCAATCACTATCTACTGTCCTCCTGATTACTCATTTCTCTTCCTATTCCTTATTAATGTTTTTGCTCCTAATTCTTCCACACCCAGTAACTCCTTGTAAATGGCTTTACTGCTTTGCTTGGGCTAAAATCGGTTAAAAAAACAAGGCATGGAAAAAAAAAGGACTTGGAAATTTTAATGGTTCACCCTGTTCAGACCAGTAGAAACAAAAATGAAGAAAAATTACCAAAGAGGATTTTTCACTATGCTCAGAAAAAAAATCTATTTTGCTAGAGAAATGAAAAAAATTATCACATGAAGGTGGCAATTGCACTCATTATAATTTACATGCTTGGAGTAAAAGATGAATTAGAAATCCAAAAGAGAATGAAAGCCGTCCAGATGACAGCATTACTAAAATCCAAATATTGGGGAAAATGCTGTAGAATTAAGAAGACTTGCTCTCATTTGATCTCCTTTGAAATCCATTAATTATGACTTGTGTTAAAATGGAAAGAGTAAAAATAATAATATCAATACTGATTTCGAGACTTAAAAGGTCCCCCAATACAGGAAGAACTAATCAACATCAACATTTGTTAACTGATTTTGATGTTCCAGTAGAAAAAGAAAACCTGTAAAAATATCTATAACTTGTGATAATAGTAAAAACTTTGATGAATATGAATGTGATAGTTGTAATTTTTGTGAGTGGAGCATAAAAAACCATCCTATAGAATCTTGCAAAGAGAATTGAATAATTGAACATCCACAGATGAAGCAAGAACATCTAGATAACAGAACTGGAAGTCCTACTAGGATTTATTATTGGTTGATATGTTAAGGACAAACTCAGAATGAAAATTGTAGGAACTCCTAGACAAGGCAGTAAAGGAAAGTGGGAAGAAATGACTAACCATGAGTTATAAGGCGACAAAATAAGGTCATTAGCAAAAAGATTATTAAGTATACAGGGTGAGATGGTTAAACTGTCGCCATTTTATATTTTTAATTTCATGCATGTGCATTGTTTCTGATTTTGGCGAATGGACAGTATAGTAGGTTTAACTGGGCACCATCTATGAGAAAAAGAGCAGCATGCTGTACTGCTTGGCATTCACACTAGAAACTCCAATACAAACATTTCAGAGTGTTTGGGTATCAATCTGAGGAAGGTGTAGTGGATCCAGAAAGAGCAGGATGAGTCTAATGGAGTTCTAATGAACTAGATGAGGTATTATTAGAGGCATAAATGGCCCAAACATCAGTTGTAAGAAAACTGAATGTATGTTTGTCAGCAAGAGAAAAACACCAACATGTGAGTCAGTGATGTGCAGTGGTTTGGTGATGTTTAGTAATGCCTGAAGTCAACTCCTTGATTGTATGTACTTAAGTCTTAAGTAGGGGGCCTATAACATCTAGTACAGAGAAATATGAGAAAGGAAAACATTTTAAATATGTAAAAACATATGAAACCTGAAATAAATACTTTATTCAAATTAAATATAAACTAAATTTTTATTTCACTTTTTGATTAGATTCCCTTCCAATATGGATGCCCGGGGCTGTTGCACCCTCTACCCCGACCTTCTGTACACTACTGGTGTGCATTCTGAATTAAAAGTGTCAAAATCAAGGAAGTTCAGAAAATTTTAAATATCTATGAATTGTTTTAACAGTAGATTGAAAATGTGATCCAGAAATTCTATTGAATATTGGGCGAGTTAAAAAGATGCTTTCCTAAAAATGAAGTATTAAGAAACAGAAAAATTCCTTTAAAAACAACAACAAAAAATGAGTGTTGAACTGCTTTGTAATATTAATACTACTATATATGACAGTGAATTGTCCTGAATTGCGATGACAGAAGGTTTCGAGGAGTGTGGTACCACTTCTTATTTGCTGTTGTTCTCAGGTCCAACTTGACCTGGGATCCAAGCAAGTGAACCTCCAAACTGGGGCCAAAACACTATTAAATATAAAAATACATTAGAAAAAATTACTAGCAATACATTTTCATAGTAAAAGAATAAAAATTACCAACAATACATTTTTTGAAAAAAATACCAAAGCTCATAATAAAATAAAATTTTGGTATTAAATCCACAAGGAGTTGATATGCCATTAAACAAACAAGCCAAACCATATGACAAAGAACGATGGGCAATTGTCATCACAAATAAATACATGAAGCAACAGACATGGTTTTACAGATGGATGCAGAGAGTACCATGGATGGAGCATGATTGGACATGGCATATAAAAGTATAAGATAACAGCATTATAAGAGAAGCTGGATCATTGCAGCAACTTTTGTTTTAAGGAGACTTGCTTTCATTTGGTATTCAGTGAAATCCACCAGTTCCTGTTTGGTATGAAAATATAATGAGCATGAAAAATAAAATAAACTAAAGTAATTTCTACAAGATATTAAGTAGAACAAAAGCATGTTGGTTGAGATTTAACTTTAAGTTATTTTCACAAATGTCTGTTATGAATTTATTCAACACAAACAAATCAAACTATGAGTATACATCTCATCTCATCTTGTCTGTGTCGTCAGAATGATTTGACAGTCTGTTATCTTCAATCAATGCCTGCAAATATATCAAAGATTCTTTCAAGAGAAAAACAAGAAACTTTTGAATGAAGATAGAGAATATAAAAACCCCGGCAACGGTGATGCACACGATAAAATGAAAGGGAAAAAAGTAATCAGTAATATTAGGAGACATGGTGCCACTTGGCATTCGATAATACCTACATAAAATATATTGACATAAAAAGGAATTATAATAATAATGCCAAGAAGAAAAACTAAGAAAAATAATCATTATTGAAACCTTTTTCTTTTTGTTTGATATCGTCTTTAAACTTAGGATTTGATTTCTGTCTCATTAAGATAAGCCAATGGCAGCACATTTTCATCTTTGTGCTATCTTGTGTTGTGTTTATATTGATATACACCAAAGTAAGATGGATGGTTTTTATGGATGAATCTTTCTTCGTCTCATTGTTATTTTGCTTTTTCACAAGCACAATAAGAATAATAAGCAATCAGATAATTCTTTTTTTTTTTTGCAATGTTTCTTTTGATAAGCACAGATTTACTTCATATCAATTTCTCTGTGTTTGTTGACATTGCGACTGCCTGAGCAGGGTATTTAACCCTCTGTGAATCAAATCATGCAGAAACAACCAAAACAAACAAGTAACTGACAGCTTACAGAAATATGTAAAGAGATAATATGTAAAAAGATTATATTTGTTGAAGACCTGTTGTTAAAACTGAAAGTCATTTCCTGTTTATGTCGCATTCATATTCCTGATGTTTTGATGGAGTAATTCTTTTTACTACAATTATAAAACTACAGTGATTAAAATATTGGGCTCAAAGCTATTTGCACTATAATGTACAGATTGATAAATTGGTCCTCTTTATTTTAACTGCAAGCATCATCTAGAACATAATGTTAGTGCTAGATGTCATCTGAACTTAATATTATATCCTTTGTTGAATCACTCTTTAAATATTAACTTTTTAATGAGATGTATATACGTTTTTCTGCCTCTCTTCACCTTGATTAATATTTACAAATATCTGATTCATGTCGGTTATTTGATGTAATCTCAAGCTCCTCAGGCAAGTTCTGTGTATGTAAGTTTCATAAGATGATCTTTATTTTAATTATTAATTTTACAAGAAAACTACTAGCACTGATGAAAAAATGTTTCCAGGTCATAAAATGTTTAGATACTGATTTTCGCCATTGTTGTTCAATTGTTTTGTGCTGCAAATTAATTTTTCTGTGCAACAATGAACTTAACTTTGATATTGTTGCATAGTGTGGCTTGTTCACTTATACAGTGCTAAAAATATTTTCTCAACAAGCATTAATTTTTTATCTAATAAATTAACAGCCCAATGTTTCATGCTCAAAATGTTTGGAGTTGATAAGCAAAATAAAAAATCTATTTTCTTTCCAGCAATTTATTCTAAGCCTGAGTTAAAACCATTGACACTTTCATTTGAGCAACCTAATCATTTAAATTTCTCCTATTTAATAACTTAAATATTCAGTTGAGAATGCGAGACAAAACATGCAAATAACAAGAAGGTTTCTAAAGAAAAGCAGGACAAAAAAGACACTTTTACTTATAATTAAATAAAAGACAGTTAAAATTTCTAGGATACGCAAAGAAGAAAGAGGACTTGGCAAAACTGACATTCACAGAGCATACTAAAGACAAGAGGAGCAGAAGGAAACATTGAGTAAACTACCTAATGAGATAATGTAAATGGATACCAAAACAGGGATTGGGAGGGATAGTAAGGGGACAAACATTGAGAACAAAGGAGAGGAATTTGTGGAGAGCCATGACCACCCACAATCTGATAGGACAGAGCACATGAAAGAAGATTCCAAGTATGGACATTACAGTTCATGAGAATATTTCTTCACTCTCAGACAAGCTAAAGCTACTAAACATTATTAATTGACCAAAGACCAAACACTTAATGGCACACATTTTAATAATAACCATTAAATATTCTAATAATCATAACTAGCAATAATAATAAAAACTATCTATTATTATTTTGGAGGTTGATACGGGAAAGTAATTTCTAACTTTTTCCATCTTTCCAATTACCAAATTGTCAAATATTCTAATTAATATATCTATTTTTGTGAGCCAAATTTCTTTTCTCTTTGAAACTACTGGTACGATCAGGATGCTTATATACATGCAGCCACTTAGCATGAAGTGCTTAAGAACAGATGTTTATACTTCAATGCAAAAAGCACTTGACTATCACAAACTTTTGATTGATTTTTATTTCTCTTGTCTCATTAATTAATTATAAGTGAAAGTGCCAATGAGTGAATAAAGTCAAAATTACTGTAGTTATTTTTTTTTGTTTTGTTAATTTGAGGGAAAAATTATCAAGGAAATATGAAGTTTAAAAAAACAAGAAATTTATTTCTTCTAAAAAATTTAGATGATTTTTATCAACAGAAGAGCATAATAGAGTAGATAACTGGAGAGTTTTAGATTCATATTCAAGTAAGGCTCATTAACTAGAATCTATCTATCTATCTATCTATCTATCTATCTATATATATATATATATATATATATATATATATATATATATATATATATATATATATATATATGTGTGTGTGTGTGTGTGTATGTGTTTAGGCAGCAAATTCTCTTTTAGGCATGTCTGATTGAATATATTACAAACATTATGTCTGCTAATTTTTAGCAAAATCCGTTCATACTCATGAATAACATTCCGTGTATTGATGTTGAAGGATGAGAGAAATGTGCTATAGCTGTTTAAATTTCTTTTATTTTCATTTCCCAAGTACTTTTGATCTTTTTCCAAGATCATCTTCGGGGGTGCAACTAATACAAAACTATATGTTGTTCATTAATATAAGTATTTATACAAAGTTGTGTGTTGTTATCTATTACCGTAATTTTTTCATTATGCTTTTAAATGCAGAACAGTTGACAGTGTGCTGAGCGTTCATTAGAACATGAAAAAAATGATCCATTATGGAATTTTTTTCCCTATGCTATAATGTTATGGTCACACATGCATTAAAGTGTGAAAAAACTGTTCCTTTACAGGAATTTCAGAACATTACTGCAGTATTCATAGTTGATTCTGTTCAGTGCTAGCTTTAATTTTTTAATATAAATTGCTTCTAGTATCTGTAATCTAATTTTGTTGTTTTCATTGTGTAGGATAGTTGTGTTGTCGATTCATAATTTTTTATATTGTGAATGCAGACAGGATGTCTTGCAATGGACGAATGGTCAGACATGTGTAATATAAGCTTTCTTGTTAGTGTATTTGTTGTATACCCAAGTTATTTGGAAAATGAAATGCTGACACACACACACATATATAATGCTGTGTGTATCTATATAGATACAGTACCATTCAATATTAGAGAACAAAAATTTAAAGATTATGTGGATTCAGGTGTGATAAAATTTGCAATAAACAATTTGTTATACACTCTGATAAATTTACAATAAAATGAATCAAGGATCAAGAAAATTATAGACCAAAAACTATTTATTAAATTAAATTAAAATGGTATTGACTTAAAGAATGGTGCCTGGTGGATAGCATTTGGATACCTAAGGAAAAGAATGCAAATGGCATTGCAAATTTCTGTGCCATCTCTCTCTTGAATGTAGAGGGGGAAAATATTTTTTGGGGTACTTGCCCATCGTATGATGGACTTTCTGCTAGGTAACCATTATATAAATACACCTGTCCAGAAGGCTGGGATACCTGGCTTACCCATCTGTCTGGAGCATTCACACATGACTTGGAACTCAATGCTATCAGCCAAACAAAATAAAAATGAGCTTCATGTAATTTGGTTTGATCTCACTCGTGTATGGATCAGTTCCTCATTAATTAATTTGAATGTCTCCTGAATTTTTCAGTTTCCTTAGTAAGGTTGGGGAAATATTAAAATATTTTTTATTATTTCATGAGCAACATTTATGCAGTTCACCACTGGTAACTACACCACCAAGTGGCATGCCCTCAAGGTCTGCATCATGATGGGTGTGTGATTTCACCACTTCTTTCTGTTATATTCATGGAACTCATATCACGGGTGCAACAGCAAAGTGACTAATGACTAAGGTACAAATGGTCCTTCCTCCTTCATAGATGACATCATCATTCTGGTCCCATGTAAGGTTAGGGCTGATGAGTTGCTGCAGTGCTACCATAAGTTTCATCATGTGGGCAAAAAACCCAAGAAAAGCTCTGTCAGGGAGATTTACTTCTGCACTGGGGGTGGCATGATCCTGACAGTCAAAGAGAAGCCAGTGAAGAGCATCAGATGGCTGTGTATGAAATTCTACTGAGACTGCTTTTGATACTGAGTTGAAGAGGTGCAGAAAGTGGCACTAGATGGACTTGAATTTATCAACAGAACTCATCATGGTTTGCTGCTCCAGCTTCTGGAACCATTGCAGGTGTATGATATTACTCGATCTCAACTAATACCTGTGAAAGTGGCTTGGAGTCCCCCCCCCTGCTTCTCCATGGTGGGACTCTATACCTATGCTGGAAACCTGCAACTTCCCATTTGCTTATTGGTGGAGGACTTCAAATTTGAGAAGGTACACCTTCACATGATGATGAGGGACTTGACTTTGTCCACAGTTTATTGCTAGATATCAATGCTGGCATCAAATGGTCAGCAGTAGAAGCCACCCAAGAAGCAGAATCCAGCTTGTGAATCAAGATTATAGGGGTGACCCAAGCCAATCAAGCTGGCCTGAGCAGCACATGCAACCACTTTTTTGCCAAAAAGAGTAAATGAGACATGGTGATTGAAGAAACCAGGAATTTCGAGGAAGAGCCGCAAACAGCTAGTGCTGTTTCTCAATCGAAACAATGTGCTTGAACTAATGATGTTGATCCAATGAAGCTATCATAGAATACCTTGCAATGGAGCCATTGGCAGTATCATTCCTCCTGCAATTTACCAATGATCTCCTACCAAATGAAACCAACCTCAAGTTGTGGGGATACACTGACACTGATGTATAAGCATTATGCCAAAGTGATCACGGTGCTTTATATCACATACTCTCTGCATGCTCACAATCACTGCAGATGTACACATGGAGCTGGAAGTGGTCAGGGACTTAGTCGGTACACAGTGTGAAATAGCCAACAAACAGACTGTAATGTCCAGAGAACCTACATCTATTTTCACAAGAAATGTGAACACCCTGTGCAAAAGACCCAAATAACTCTGAATATGACACTACTGAGGGGATCCCATGATTGTAGAGTGTTAGTTGATCTTAGAACACCTCTGCAGTTTCTGGTACACATCATTCAGACAGACACACACAGACTGATATTGTAGTGTGGTCTGATTCAAAGAAGTGTGTCCACCTTGTAGAATTAACATTTACATGGGAGAAGAAAAAGGAGGTGGTGCACACGCAAAAGAAAAACTGCTATGAATTGCTGCAATCTGACTCTGTGGAAAAGGGATGGACATGTCATGTGCTACCTATTGGAGCCAGGTGCTGTGGATTTTCCTTGGATGGTCAGTTGTTTCCTTCATTTTGAAGGTGGGCATCACTAGCAAGAACCTAAAGCATGTTTCACATTGTCTCCAGACCACACCTCAACAGGCATCAAAATGGATCTGACCAAGATCCAAAATAAATAAAGTTAAATAAAACCAAGCACACAACACAATGCTTCCAACATGAAACACATGTGTTTACCGTCCATTCTACATCATTAATAACGGACGCTACAAGTGCGTTGTGTATTTTAACACAATGATGAAAATTTCAGTTGCAGTTGTAAAAAGAAATCACAAGAGATGGAAACATATACAAAAACAATACTCTGTCCAGTGGCAAAAGCTGCTGGTAGCACCAAGGGTGACAGTACTGCCTTAGCCACCAAAGCTGTATTACCTCCCCTGGTTGGTGGCTGATGACAGCAGGGTATGACATGTGCCTTCACACTTTGTATGTAGAGAATAGATACTGCATATTAATGAACCTGGCATCTCAACTTCAGTCACTTTCCCAACACCATAATGTAGCTTCTCTGTGCTTTTTTATAAATATTTTCATGGTAATTGTTCTGATGAACTCTTCTCTATGGTACCTAGGCTCTATAAATTTAAGTGCAGCAGCTAGGTTTCATCATTTTACAGTTTAAATGCCAAGATGTAACTGCATGCTCAATGCTAAAAGTTTCTTCTGTCAAACTTTTCATTAGTGGAACTCTCTTCTGGCTTCTTCCTTTCCACCAACTTTGATCCTCCTATATTTATATAAGAAGAATACTCAATATCAGAGATAGAGTCTTTATAGATAGAGACTGTCTGTACATAAAAAGTAACACTGTATTTTGACTGAAGGCTTCATGTTAAATAAAATGACATAATTTATGTTTTAAGTTATTTTTCATCACAGATGATTTTTCATTCAATGGGTAGTAATTTTGTAATTATATTGTGCTCATAAAATACAAAACAACATTAAATACTGCAGTCATTGTTTGTAGTATGTTTAAACTAGTTATGAATAACATTGAGATAAGAAGTCCTTTGTATGTGTGTGTATGTATCATAAACTATTACCATATGTGACACAGCACAGACAGTACCAAAGAAATGAAGCTGTCAATTTTTATTTTCATAGGTAATCATGTGATAATGAAACTCATCAACCTGTCAGATTTGATCTATTTTCAGATTTCTTAGATCTCTATCTTCTTCTAACCAATCAACTGGTGCTCAATCAACTTCAACAAATTTGTATGTATGGAGTTTTAACATAGAATAAAAGGTTCTTTCATAAGAGAATTTTCATGGATTCTAGTTTTATAGGAAAAAAACATTTAAAAATTAAATTTATGTTCACTAGGAGAATATTTAAACTAAAAATATTACCAATGTATTTTTCTAGAATATTTATTTTCAAAGTATATTTCAGTCACTTTGAAACTTTGAGATTTTTAGAACATTAACCAGAGAAGACAGATAGCTCAGTATCCATTAAAATCAAATGTCCACAAAAAGAGCAAACAACTTTTCTTTTCCTTCTTTTTTTTTTCCTCTTTCAACGCATAAGTACAAGGTAGAAGTAGAAGATAAAAAAATGGAGAAGAAAAATATTTTTCTTGTTATTTCTTTGAGAAAGATGCAATTTGGGTGCAAAGATTTCAGTCCAAAAATGTTTGTGTTTTTGGATTAATTTTTATCCTTGATCTTCAGGAATCAATGACAACATTTTTCTTTTATTTATATACCAACAGATTTAGGTCACAAGTTTTTTTTTTGTTTTTTTCTTTTTTTACTATTCCAATAATCTTATTTTGCTAAAGTACTCCTTTATCAAAACTTAATGTGTCTTAAAACTTAATGTGTCTTCTCTTTTCAATGAAGGGACATTTATAAATAGCAGTTTTATAGATTATTATAAGGTAATTTTTGGATGAAGAGTTTTCAATCATTCTTAGAAGTTTGTTTATCTAGACTACATAGACTTATAACTGAAGTTTCTATTTCCCAATATTTTGCTTTTATAACACAAATTAGAGTGTCCTTTCACTCTCATTACAGAATAATAACAGGAGTTCGGAATCATTTTGCAAAGTTAATTTTATATTCATCTTTATATTTTTCAGGTTGATTCCAACAATATCACTTCTTTTAATTCTTTTTGTTGCTTGAAATATAACAAATATATAACTTGATCAAAAAAGATAAAATTATGCTCTAATGCAATAAATTGTATCTTTTTTGATCAAGTTATATATTTGTTATATTTCAAGCAACAAAAAGAATTAAAAGAAGTGATATTGTTGGAATCAACCTGAAAATAAACACCATCTTGTGGGAGATTGTGAAAATTTGCTTTTTTAGTTAAACTAAAGGTCAAATTTTACTTTTACATAAATTTTATTGTTTTTGTCTTTGTGTATATATATGTGTGTGTGTATGTGTGTAGATGATTTTGGCTAGAATGCAAAAACAAAAATTCTTTCTAAATTTTGAAATTCCCAGCATCTCTTGTTCATAGTTGTAGTTGTAGAGCATGGAGCCACCTCTTAATCGCCATTGTTCCCAGGTCCACACTAACCCAGGTTAGTTGCAACTGTTAGGATCCCAGCTATGGCCAAATAGTTAGCCCAAAAACTGGGATCAAAACACTATGAAAGTATAAAAATAGATTTTATAGTAAAAAATAGTAACAGCTATCCATTTTTGAAAAAACAATATTACCAGCAATACATTTGATTCTCAACAAAAATCTTCTTTATAAATATACATCAATGAAACCTGATTTACAAACTGATTTCTTACAAAGAATACATATTCTATTTATATCAACCTATCCTAAAAATCTTGTTGGCATTAAATAACCCATTGAAGTTGACATGTCATAAAACAAAATAAGCCAATACCTATATATTAAGCAATTAATCAACTTTTTAATTTGACATTATTTTCTTTAGTAACATTTTCACTCTCTAAGCAAGTAGACACTAATTTCACTGTTAAAATACCAGAGATGTCTATTCAAATATGTGTACCCACTAAATATAATGATTATTACTATTTTTATTATTATCATTATTAAATAGAAATTTTTTTAAATCACTTAGAAATTTGAATGAGCACTTAAGAAAAACTGAAATTGAGACCAAGTTTGTATACTTTTCAAAAAACTGTTATTCTTTACTCTGCCAACATTCTCTGAAAAGTTCTTGAGTTATAAGGGGATTGGTTGATACCATGCCTCAAGAACATAATTTTCATTTACTATAGCAATATGCAAAAACAGTATAATAATAATAATAGTAGTGATAATAATAATAATAATGAATTTCAAAAATGTGGCATGTGGTTTTATTGAAAAAGGTTCTAATAGACACATAGAAGGGATCTCTGTTAGTCCAAGCATTAAAAAATACAAAAACATTGTACTCACAATTACAGCTCACACCTTACAAAGGGCTTTATCTATGTAAAATGTGTGTGATCTTATTTTTCTTTGGTAGGGAGATTCAAAACAATGGTCAGTGGAAAATGTTCTCTGGTTGTGACTCAGAAAGAAATGTGTATACACCAGAATTCAAAGGAAGAAGAAGAAATAATAATAATAATGATAATATCTCTATCTATGAAAGGCAGGATGAGTGTGTGTGTGTGTGTGTAACGAATGCACGGCTGCAATTTTTGACGGATTTGCACCGAAATTTACATGCACATGCTCCAACTGAGTGGTAAGGCCAAGGCTGACATTGCATTTCCCAACTTCCATCGATAGTGGAAATAATCAATTTTTCATGCTTCTATGGCAGTTTTCATGTAGTTTGTGGCCATTTTCTACTGGCCATAGTGAGAGCCTATAGCTGGCTGCCACAAATAGGCAGGAAGATTCTATTGGCAGTGTGAGAGCCAATAGTTGACTGACATGAATGTTAACTAGCATGCAAAAAAAAATCGATAGCTGCATTCGTCACAAGTGGGAAAAATTTAAATCTGCATGGCACTTTACTCCAATTGGCTCATTCGCTTGCTTAAACTCAATGTTGATTCTGATTCCACAGAACTGGGTTGGGTGTGAAAAAGTATTTGCTGTTAACATTCTTTTTTCATTCGGTTTTTCCAGTTACGAGTCCTTTTTTAAAGCTGATCATTTTGTGTTCATTTTGTTTAGTTCTTTTTGCATAACATATTTAATGTTCAGTATAGAGCTTAGAAAAAATTTGCAGTGTGAGATAGGCAAGAAGTAAGGCATGTAGTAACATCAGCATGGCAAAGGGCACTCCTTTAAAGCCAAGGAAGGGCAAAAATATTTTAAGTCAAGTGATAGTGATTGCTGTATTAGTCATATGATTTTTGAATCAAGCACAGGCAACGTCGGGCCATGCTGCTAGTATGTATATATAAATATGTTATGAGCAATATACCAAATTTTAATGTTCTCCTTTCTCTTTTGTATGTATTGAGAGCATTAACACAACAGCTTCCTATCTGACACAGGAAATGAAGACATACCATACTTATTGTATGAGCTACCAATCAAGGAAATTTGAGATATCCAGCTTCTTGAATGTGACCAGGTTCTTTGTGTTCAATGTCAGGCATGAGCTGGAGATCTCTAACAGGGATGTTTCATCAGGGGTTTTATTAAATTCTTTTCTATTTTTCTCACTTGAACATGTGTACAAATGTTTTTGAAGCCTACTATATATATTTATTTTTCCTTATATGATGCATTCTCAATTAATTGCCACACCCTATATAACAGGGAAGAGAGGATGAAGTATGTGCATAGATAGATAGTTATGAAGAAGACCAAGCTAAATTTCATTTTATATTCTGTAAATGTTAGCTTATTTGAATCATTATTTCTTTTCAGACACTATTATAACAATAGTTTTGACAATTTTATGTTTTCTGAGGTGGGGCTGAAAAGTTACTGGATTGACCAAGAAGGGATTTAAAAAAATGTGATATTTGTTTAAATTCTTAGAAGTGATTTGGTTCCAAAGCTTTTCAGCAACTCACCCTCATAAATATTATTATGAGGATTGTTAGATTTTTATTTAAGCTTTGTTTATTCTCAGAGATATATTTTTGTTTTTTTCTATTAAGGCATCATTCTTAACAAATGTTGTACCAAAAGGTTTGCATGTTTAAAATAGACTGCAAGGTATGCTTGTGTTTATAAATCATTTTTCTCTTTCTTGTGTAATTTGTATTTCATAAACTTTATAAATATGAATCCTTAAAAGAACTGTTTAAGTATCACATCTATTTGCTACCATTAACCTAAATCTTTTCTTTTTATTTATATGCTGTATCCCCACAGGAGATAGGTGATCATAGCTCTTCACAATTTCCTTTCTTTTGTAATTCTTAATAAATTTTGTCTTTTTGTTATCACTCCTAAACTCTGATTCACCATTCATTTACTCTGGTTCACTAAGTTAGTTATGCTTTGTTTTCCTCTGTCCCTTTTGTCTTCAATCTGTCCTGTGAGTATCAGATTTTCCAAACCCTCTTATTATGCCCCCTAAAATTTCAGCTGTCACTTCCTGATGTTAAGTACAAGTTTCTTTTTGTTACAATTTTCTCTAAAACTTTGTTATTGCTCACATCAGTCCATGGTATCCTCAGCATCCTTCTGTACTGAAATTAAAAAAAGAATTATTTTTTACTACATCATCATTCTCAAATAACTATTTATTACTGTTCAATTAATAACATAATAAAAAAAGTTTATTGACATCAACATATACAACAAAGAATCATAGATTTTACTAGAATATAAGTTGTGAGCTTTTTATGCTTAAGCTGAAATCACTTTATGGAAATCTAGAAAACAAGTTGTATTTAATCAACATTAAATAACAAGAGTTTTTAGAGAAAATAGAAACAAAAAGGAAACTTATACTTAACATCAGGAAGAGATAGTTGAAATTTCTGGGGTACATAATGAGGAAAGAGGTCTTGGAAAATCTGATACTCACAAGACAGATTAAGGGCAATGCATAATGTACTTAATGAGCTTGAATAAAAGGATGACAGAACAGGGTTTAGGAGAAGTACCAAAAAGACAAAATTGTGAAGGACAGGAAAATGTGGAAAGCCACGAGATCACCTACATCGTGAGCGGACATGGCACATAAAGAAGAAGAAATAACAAGGCTGGACCCTCGTTTACATCGTTGCAGTTTTTAAGGATTTTTTGTGCCTTGTGGTGGGTAAAAAGTATTTTTTTAATTATTTGGGAAGAAAACCCATCTTCATATATTAGAAATATTTTAAGAGTATTCTGTGCTGACATTGTCAATGATAACCTTGGGTGAAGTAGAACTCATATAGAGTTTCATGGCTTACAAACTATTTCTTTTTAAGAGAATTTTTGCTGTCACATCTGGTCTG
Organism: Acanthosepion esculentum; assembly: GCA_964036315.1. Lineage (NCBI taxonomy): Eukaryota > Metazoa > Mollusca > Cephalopoda > Sepiida > Sepiidae > Acanthosepion > Acanthosepion esculentum. Next base: position 64,988,672 of record OZ038487.1, read on the forward strand.
GTGCATCTGCTATGTATTTAGAAATTCTTGCTAATATAGAACAATCTGCAATGTTATTAATTCTGACCTGGCATCTCTCCTTCAGTCACTTTCTCACCACCATACCATAGCTTCTCTGTGCCTTTTCTATGAATATTTTCATGGTAATTGTTTTGATGAACTTGCCTCTATGGCACCTTGACTTTATAAATTTAAATACAGTATTACCTTGGTGGCAAGGTCTCATCATTTTACAGTTGAAATTGCTGGATGTAACCATAAGATTTCTGCTAACAGTTTCTTTTCTTGCATGTCTTGATTGTGGAATTCTATTCTGACTTCTTACTTACCAGTCAACTTTGATCTTCAAAAATTTAAATGTAATCGTTATCTACTCTTTTTAATTCCTGTTCATTTATTGTACTTTCTCCTTAATAATGTTTATTTTTCTCATTTTCTTTCACATTAAGTAACTGCTTGCATCTTAGGGACTCTATTGCCTTTCTTGGGGTGAAAAGATTTAAAAAACACAAGAGGAAAATGCTAAAAGGAACTTACATTTGTTTTAGCATAATATTTTTCCTTGAATTTTTCCTAGCTTAATCTGTACGACTTCAATCTTAGTCTCAATTGTCCAACTCTCCATTTCGAAATCAATATCCTATCAAATGTTGAGTGGCCTATGTCAAGAGAGAAGCAACAATTTTTTTTTTGATTCTTTGAACAAATAAAACAAAATTCTCTTTGAATTTGACATTCTGAATGGACAGATCAAACCATGTTTACTTATTGGACCACCAAATATCTGACCAAAGGCAACTGCTATTTTAAGCCAGACAAATCCATCAGTGATGCACCTAGGCCAACCTGTCAGCTTCTCAAATCATAAAACCTACATAAAAAACTTCTGTACTGCATATATGTACATATAGTCCTATATATGTGAGTGTTTGCGCACAAATACATTCTTTTCATGTAAAAATATCATTACTGACATATGTGCTACAAGCAGCATATTTTAAAGTTTAGTTGATAGACTTTCAACATTGGACTTTGCTAAAAAGAAAATATTTTCAAACTTTGGTAAGTGTTTGGAGTTTGGCTTAAAGATTCCATAGTTGATACGCATTGGAAATTGATGATATGGAGGTTAAAAATAAATATTAGTGAAAGAACTGATGAAGAAAAAAAAATGATATAAAAACAGTAATAGACTGGAAATCATAAGTATTATTAAAACAATTCTGAAGCATAATCACTGGATATTTTTGATTTTTATATACCATGTCCCTTCAGAATATGAGCAATCATGGCTCTCCTCAATTTCCTAGCCTTTTTAGCTCATAATAAACTTTATCTTTTTGCTATCTCTCCTAATACCTGTTCTGCCAACCATTTACACAAGCTCCTTATATAGATTATGCACTACTTTCCTCTGTTCCTCTTCTCTTCAATATGTCCTGTGAGTGTTAAAATTTTCTAAGGCTCCTTTCCTAATTTTGTGCTTTAGAAATGTCAACTTGCTCTTTCTGATATTAAGTATAAGTGTCCTTTTTTGTTTCCATTTTTTCCTAAAATTTTGTCATGTTCAGTTCATGGTATTCTCGGCATCCTTCTGTAGAACCACATTTCTGTTGTTTCAAATTTCTTCTTCATCTGTAAAGAGATTGTTGAGCATTCACAGTCAAATAGGAGAACTGATATTGCATAACAGTTCAGTACTTTTTTCTTTGTTTCTAATGATTTTTTTCTTTTTCTTAAGGCATGTTATATCATTACTAGAAGAATATATTTTTGTAAGTTAGACTATAAATAAATGAGAAAAATATTGAATATAATAACTGCAATAATTAAACATATTCTGATTCACTCAGTGCTTCCTTTAATCATAGACCTTTCTTCTTGATTTCCAATCCTTAGCATACAGAGTAAAGATTGAAATTTGTGAAAGAAAATTTTTACTAGGAAATTTAATGCTTAATCATCTATTCTTGTTAGTGTCATGATTAAAACTAAGCAGAAGATAGTTTGTGTAACAATAAAATCAGTCAGCAGCAATAGTAAAAAGTGAAGAACTTGCCTATATATACCAATTTCCAATTTCAGTCAGTTATGTGCCATGCATGATACACGCTTAGGCAATCATGTATCTTTTGATACATGACTGATGAGGCAGATTTTTTCCTGCAATAGGGTGTCATTTCATTCTGCAGTAGACCAGTTGGCATCCAAGGCTACAGAACCCAGTCTGTCCTGCTATTTACCCATAGCTGGGGGGAGAAGAAGAGGATTCATACCTTTCCCAAGGGTATTAGCAGGTAAGTGAATATAATGGATTCAAATGGAATTGAAACTTGGCTCTCCAATTCCTCAATCCGAGTCGCTATCCATTACTCCACCGTGCCTCCTAATTTCCAATTTACAAGTGGCAAAACATAACCATGACTATCATTTCATTTTTACTACTTTCAGTATTTGATGTGTTACTACATATATAACAATTAAATGAATGTTTTGATATATTTAAGTTAATGAATTGTGCCTTTAATATGGATTATGTAAACAGCTATTAAAAACAGTAATGTTTTGGAAGACATGATCAAAGAAAAGGTTAAATATTAAAAATATGAAGAACTCCTCAGATATAAATATACAGATAAGGGGTTCTGGCAAAATTTCAAATACACACAGATTACAAAATAAAATTAATAAAAGCTGCTTTACAGGGCGTAATACAGTGTTTTATTCAGTGTTGTCCTTCTCCTAGACTGGCTACCACACAAATCTAAAGAGCCCAATCTGCATTACTATTTAACCCATAGCAGGAGAGATTAACAAAGAGATGGATTCATACCTATCCTGAGGATATTTGCTTATTAGTGAATTTAATGAATTTGACTGGAATTCAAACTTGGATCTGATTTCTCATTCCAAGCTACTATTACACCATCTGCCCATCCACTCAAAAATGATAATTATAACTGGAATAGAGTTATTAATAAGAATGTTAATTATAAAACAGTAATAGGATATAGTTACTATCATAAAAATATAAGCTTTAACGAATTCAATAGTAATAATATTATTAACTTAGGTGTTTTTCATGGTTTATGTGAGTCGAAGTGAGATATTTTATTCGTTGGTGTTGTCAGTTTAGTTACAAATAGTCCATGATCAACTTTAATGTAGGAGTTGTATACTTTAACATCCATCATAAATTGTTTAAGCCAAGAGTCCGTGATGCTGAAGTCAATAATAATTTTTGTTATGTTATCTGAGCTATGACATGTGATCTGTTGTTTCATAGGATTGTTGAATCACATGTTAAGAATGGCTTAACTTTGTGAAGAACAAAAATTTAAAAAAGACCTCCACTGCTATTTGAGGTTTCTGTTTCAAATGAGTAGTGGCATTTAAAAGTAATTGACATAACATTAAAATCCAAAACATAAAAGAAAACTGAAAACTGCATTAATATTCAGTTATTTTGTTTTTTTGCAAATATACAATATTTAGTTAATTTTCTGTAACATTTCTTTTTTTCTGAAATAACACTTTTTTAAGTTGGGGCATAAGCTGATATCAATCAGATCTTACGGCCACAAACAAAAACGTTGGTAGCCATCAGTCTTTCTGGCAGGTGTAAGATATTGTCTATGACAATATCTGATAAGTTGCATATTACAATTCAAATTCCATGTTGTTCTTGCACATTGTGGCCAGTCCAAAATAAATTGTATCCCAAATGCACTTCCAAGCTGACACACCTTTTGCATACAGACAACATCAAGGCTTGCATTTTTGAATTCTTCTAAAAGGAAGTGCACGCTGAAAACTTTGGATCCTGACTGGATGTTGATTTGTCCTATCTCCCATTTGAAGTGTTTTTTTCGTTTTTATTTTGTAGTCAATTTTTAAGTGTTATTAAGAGGTTAGGCAGCTGACTAAACCTTTCCTTACCAGTAGCAGAGATTTTACTTCAGACCTGGTGTGTCACCGAGAGACATGTCCCTTGGTAACCCTTATGAGAGATGATATGGTATGATACAGTTATTGTACAACCAGAATAGCTAAATATTTTTCTGTACAAACTTCATAACCTTTCTGACTCAGCCAATAATTTTAAGAAAAATTAAATTTGTTATTGACATTCTCCCATTTTCCATAAAAGAGAATATCTACAATAACTCTTTCACATTTATGTCTATACTTAATACATCAGAATATTTTACTTATCTATATATCAGACTACTTAGCAGAACAAACTTTATATCATTATATCTACATTTATTAACATTGATTAATGATATGTAGCAATGTCTGGATTTGTTGTACACATTCATGTCTATGTTGTAGAAAGCTAGCTTTTTCTTTCATTTGGACACTGGTTGACAACTTGCAAATGATAGACCAGCTGAAGAATTCCTTAATGCCTGTGCATATATAATCAGCTTTTGTGAGAACAGTTTAATACAGGATAACTATATAGATAGTTTTATGGATATGTATTATATCTTTGCATGCAGACACAATACCTAAAATCTACTAACCTGATAGATAGCCTTTATACATACATATCTACATATTCAAATGCACACATCTATGCATATATATATATATATATATATATATATATATAAAATATGCTTTACCTCTTCAAGAGCTAAAGCTTGCCATGAAACAAATCAACATCAGCAAGGCACCTGGACTTGATGGCATCTCAGTGGAATTACTGCATTTTGGTGTGGGTTGTGTTGCTTTAGCTGTCTCCAATCACTTGCTCTGGTAATGCAATCCTATGCCTAAGGACTGGGTTGATGGAATCCTGGTTTCAATCTTTGAAGGTAAGGATTCAAAATCTTTGTGTGATAGCTACCAAAATATCACCCTTCTTGAATCAGTTGATATGGTTCTTGCTGAATAGGCTAATAAACAACATGTGCCCTCTAGTTATTCCACAGTTGTACAGTTGTAGTAGGTTTTCATGGATTTGACCAAGGCTTTTGGCACAGTAAATTGTGAGGTCTTGTGAAGGATTCTTGGTAAAATTGGTTGCCCTTCCTTTTTTGTCAACTTAGTGAAATATCTGCATACTTATATGAAAGCTTGTCTCACATACAAATGAGATTGTAGTGGACAATGGAATAAAGCAAGGTGATATTCTTGCAGCACTTTTCTCAGTCTACTTTGCTGTGCTATTATCACATGCCTTCAAGGACTGTGAAGCAGCAGTCTTATTGAGATTTAGAACATCAGGAAGGGTGTTCAATTTCAAAAGATTCATCAACATATTCAGGAACTTTGGGTGTCTGAGCCAAGATTTGCTGTATACTGATGATGCAGACTTTGTAGTGCACTGTGAGGAAGATTTGCAACTCATAATGGATCACTTCTCTGTCACATGTGATGCTTTTGGACAGAGGATTAGCCCAAGGAAGACAAAAATTATGTTCACCCCTCCAACTGATGTGCCCGACAAAGAGCCAACAATACTTGTGAAAAATACTAGGCTGGAGGTTGTTAACACTTTTCCCATATCTTGGGAGTACTATATCGCTTGAGCAATCTCACCAAAAATGCCTGAAACACATCAATAACATCAAATGGCAATCTTTGATTCTAGACACTTGTCCTGCAATGATCTGAATGCAACAACATTGAAACAATACTAATCTACAATCAGATGCAATGGGCAGAACACATTATGAGAATGGAGGATAACAGGATTCCCAAACAACATTTCTACAAGAAACTGAAGACACTACAGTGTCTGCAACAAAAACCTATGAAAAGGTTTAAAGATAATCTGAAGGGTAATTTGAATGCATTTCACATCAATATACAGAATTGGGAAGAACTGACTTTAAATCATGTAGAGCAGAGACACTTTATTAGGTATTTTAATGCAATGTCTTTGAGGATGCATACATCAGATCAAGTGGGGTCTCTTAAGAGACAATCATTCTGATTTGACAATTAATATGCAGTCTTTGAAATGTGGTGAGTGTCAGTGCATGCTGTTGTTGAGGGCAGGTTATATAAACCATCTGAAAATTCATCATAACAAACAGAAGCAAGCCAACTATGCTAACCTGCTTCATTGTCCTGTTGACAATACCGGTGTTATTTGCAGGTCATCATCTGGACTGAGAAGGCAGTAAACAAGAGAGTTGTAGAGCATGCAGATCCAATCAAGGAAACAGAGTTTATCTCTCATATTCCTGATACCTATGAAATCAAATGCTAGTATCAAGAGTCATCTTAGGGACCATGGACACCTAAATGAGACAGAAGCCATTACAAGTATTGCGAGGGATGAGGTGGTGGCTCTCATATGAGTAAGATATGAGTATGATCACCATATATATATATACATATATATGTTTATACATTCTTTTTATAGATACAAATATTTAAGTGTTTATTATAAACAGAGCATTTACTTAAATATTTGTATCTATAAAAAGAATATATGAACATAAAAATGTCTTAAATAATTGTCGGACTTTGTCCATTTCATAATGTGTGACGTCATTTGTTTACATTTGGATACGCTTTGAGCAGATATGAATGTACGTGAGAGATTCATGGAAGATTGTAGTTTAAAAGCAGTAAAATCAACCTTGCTAACCGAACAATCCTCTGTGGCACAATTGGTTAAGGCACGTCAGGCTATTTGACCATTCCGTGTAGGACACAGGTTCGATTCCTGTTGGAGGACGAATATTTTCTATGAAAATATCTTGGAATTCAGGCCACTAAATGTTATTAATACTGTTTATTATAAACAGAGCATTTACTTAAATATTTGTATCTATAAAAAGAATATATAAACATAAAAATTTCTTAAATAATTGTCGGACTTTGTCCATTTCATAATATATATATGTATATATATATGCAGTTGTGGCATCCTACTTGTTAATGCTTAGCAAACTGGTTGTTGGATTATCCAAAAATAATCTTATATATTAATAGCCAATGGTTTAAGTGAAATGTTAGTTATACTATACATGCATAATGAATCTCTAATAGACTCACACCCTCTTCTGTTTTGAAGTTAAAAATGTGGCAAATCTTCAAGTCATAAATTTGATTGGTCTTTCTTTGGTTCTTTTGGAGTGCAGTGATTCAGTTTTAATGTGACTAAGCACATGCACATTTGATGACTCTAGAATTAAAAAAACATCAGACTTATGAACAGAAATATGATGAGAACAGAATTTCAATCTGGAAATATCTTAATAAATAAATATTGTCTATTAAATTATCAAAATGGCTTAATTCTTTTGGATACTGTATAAAGTGATTTGTTTCCATTTTCAGATTGAAAAGAAAATAAGCAGAATAGATTCCTAAAGATTACCTGCCTTTATGGAACCTGTTCCTGGAAATTTAGTATATGTATATATAAATCACAAAGTAGAAAAATTACTCAACACTTTTGAAAATGTTTTGAAAACCTTTTCCATTTACCATCTGCCTAAATTAAGACATTCTACCATATTTATCTTTCATGTTGCAGATTTGTTCAGTTGTTCATTACTTCACCAAAAAGATATAGTTTTATTTATTGTCTATTTATTGGTTGATAAGTGAAGTACTTTGTTCTACATACTTGGTTATCTTCTAATAATTTCAAAATTTTTAATTGGAAAGAGTAGGGAAGATATTATGTACAGACATTATAGTGAATCAGATTTTTGTTTAATTTTCCATGTAATAGCTTATAAAGTATTCCTTTCTCCAATTTCATACACATATATTTGTCTCCTTTGGTCAGTTTAAATTGCAGCATTAATAAACATTCTTCTTACCCCTGTGAAATATTTCCTATAATTATATCTTTTGTATTTTTTATAGCTGATTTGATAACTTTTGTAAAAACTGTCTATATTTTGGGGCCTCTCTAAATTTCCTTGTTTTATTTGTACTTCTCATCTTGCTTCATCTGACTTGTATGTTTCTGCTTTGTGTATAAACATTTTGGTGGAACCTTTTCATTGTGTCATGAAGTGTATTTATCCAGACAATATAATTGGAGAGCTAAAAGTACAACATCTATTAATAATTTGTTAAGTATAAATACTTGTAGGAAAGGGAAATAATGTTCCTCTTTCATGCAGTGCTTATGGACATGTTTTAAAATGAGTTCCCCACAAACAGTAATACTGATCTTGCACAATACTTTAATATCTCAGCTTCTAATTGTTGCCATATACAAGAGAAGTTTGGGAAATAAACATACATTTTTAAAATAGAATCTTATGATGAGATGCTGCACATTGATACAGCACTCAAGCTGTGATGCATCAAGCAATGTGTAGCTGAAAGATCCAGTTCAATTATACAGAGAATGTAATTATATCTGATATCATGTTGAATGTTAAATGTGTCTTGAGAAACATATAGTGTCTGATTTTTTGTGCTATTGTCTTCATAAAAAGCTGACATTTAATGAAACCACACAAATGTACACATTTCTGATCAAAGTAGAAGAGATAACAAAAAGACAAAATTTATTAAGAGCTACAAAGGACAGGAAATATTGGAGAGCCATGATCACCAACATCCTGAAGGAACACTGTACATAGAAGAAGAAAGAAGACATTGAAAGCAACTTTGCATATATATATATATATATATATATATATATACATACATATATATATATAGATTGTTGGAGGTACAAAACTGGAAAATAGCTAGAAAGACAGAGAATTTGTTTCTAATAGACATTATGTGAGATGAAAGTAAAAAATAAGAAATGAGACAATCACTAAACAGACCAACCGGTTTCGTTCCCTAGCTTATCAAGGTCAACGGGGAACATTTATTTTATAATAAATAACTTATTGATGACACAAACAATCTTCATACAATTAAAACATTAAAATTGAAAATGAATAATCTGTATGAAGGAAATATATATATATTCTTAAACCGAATATTGCAATTTTCCGCCAAAATAAAAAAAAAAAAATTAAATAAAAAGAAAAAAAATTATCTATATATAGCAGGAAAATAGAGATGGAAGAAGTGGGGAATAAGAATAAAGAACGCTAGAGCGTAATAATATGGAGACCAAGGAGGCAGTCCCTTTGCTTGCAAAGAGACGGTCCCCTTGCTCGTATATACAATGATTCAAGCGCTCTTAGGTGAAATAGAGAGTGTGAACTAGCTAGCACCGCGAACAAGTTTGGACTAAAATTGGTAGCGCACACTCTGCTATTTATCAGGTGCTCGGTGATGGCTGAACCGGAAGTATTCACCAATTGGCTACTACTAGCTTCCGGATTGAGGACTCTTAAAGGGACATGCTGCCTGATCCTACAATCCAAACGCTGGGTTGTTCTTCCTATGTAGTTGCTACCACAGCTACATTTCAATGTGTAAATAACAGAAGAGGCATGATGGGGAGGAAGAAGATCCTTGCGCATAGACGGGAAAGCAGTACAAGTCGCAAAATGTTTAGCTATATATATATATATATATATATATATATAGCTAAATGTTTTTGAAAATACATGTATATATCAATACCTATGGATAATTTATTTTATGTTTCTGTTTATTCTCCACACTTTTCCACAGTAGATTAGTGAAACATAAAACATATTTATATACATACAGGCATGTAATTGTATACTTATATCCTATTATGCATATATAAATATCTTAGTATATGAATACACCTGTAAATATGCTAAGTACAATAATTTGATTGCCTTTATCTTATGCATGCATATAGATCTATGCATTAACATATGAGATGGGTGCTGAGAAGTTCTCACCCCAAACAACTTTCTAGAATCAAACAATTTTTGGAACCCTTTCTTGGCTGGGCCAAGAAATTTTCAAAACCCGCTTGTAATTCTCATTACATACATTTGAACATTTGATAAATTGATTGTTTAACAAGTGCCAATATATATATATATATACACTCAATCTCATATCTGCATATACATGAAATATGGCACTCAATTTATTACCTGTTACATGCAATCACCTCACACATAACATACATGCATGAACACACTCACACACACACACACACACACACACTTCTTTAATCCTCTTACCAGTAATGAGTTGCGGTAGGTCAGAGGGTAAGCATAGCATGCCAACAAAATATTGAGAAATTGGTCAATATCAAATCAAGCTGTGAAAGAAGTTCTTTCATTTCCATTCACTTGCTTGTAACTTCGTCATGTTTATGGTTTATTAGACTTAAGTTCTTGTGAATATACACATATATCTATATCTGTTTATCTATCTCTATGACTGTATATGGGTAGGATGCTCTTGTCTTATGTTCTTGCAGATGGAGATATTGTGCCTTTGGCACTAAGGTGAGCATCTTCATGTGAGGTCTGCAAAAGTAGCTGCCAAATCATATGCTGCCTCCAATTCCAAGATCTTTGACCTTTGAATGGAATATGGCACGCTGGGAAGATGTATATCATAAGGTGGCCACCACCAAAGATGGACATTAGCAATTGTTGGCCTGTTAAAGAAAATAATATGATGCTTATCTACATCCACAAATTCTACTATAAACTCACACTCGCAAATATATACACTCATAAACTTACCAATATAAGCAATGTGAAATTAGTATCAAGTTGTTGCTGATTAACTGGTTGTTCTTTATATGACTATGTTGATAAACATTTAAGTCTAGCTTAGTTTGGTAGGAATTCATTAGTATATTAAGCTGATAACGATCAGGTAACTGTGTTTTTTAATATGTATCTATAGAAATGTGCAGTTTCTTTTAATCATTTCACCCCAAACAAGGCAATAATGCCACTAAGACACAAAGTGTTATGGAGTGTTAGAGAATATGAGAAAAAAAAACACTATTAAGAAGAGAGAACAAAAATTAAGACGACAGAAGATAAAAATTGACATTGTCTATATTTCTGAGATGAGGTATTGTAACTATTTACTCTATTTACATTTTTCCAACAGTTGTCCTCATCTTTATTATCATAAACAGCATTTCATTTGTCATCCCCAAGGACACATGGCCCAGTAGATAAAAGCATTGGTTGAAGGAATTCAGTGATTGACCCGAAGAGTTGTGAGTTCAATACCTGGCTACAGCAGAGGTGAACACAAACTTGGAGAGTTGAGTTACTAAAGTGAAATAACTGAATCTGAGATATCTGGAAGAGGCATGGCACATGGAACTAGAACAATCTATGCCAGTGGATAAAATAAAGGGCTCAGTTTGAAATTCCAATGTATATCACCTGAAGAAGGCTGAAACATTGTACATTTGACAATGAAGACGAGGGCAGCAGTCTGAATAATGTAAATAGTGTAAAAATTGACATTGCATTTTAATTTTTGAGGATCAAAGTTGAATGGAACGCAAGAAGCTAAAAGAAATTTTCACAAATGAGAGAAGTGCAATAGAAGAAACTATTAGCATAGAACTTACAGTTACAACTAGCCATTTCAACTGTAAAATGGTAACACCTTGCCACCTATTTAGTACTGTGCTTAAATTCCTAAAATCTAGGTACCATAGAGGAAAGTTCATCAGTTATTGTAAAGTGGAATTGTGGAGCTAAGTTCAAATTCAGGCCTAGTCTTCACTTACATACAAATACCCTTGGGAAAGACATTAACCTGTCTCTTCCCCACCCCAGCTAAGATTTAAATATTAAAGCAGATCCAAGCTCTCCAGCCCTGGGTGGCAATCAATCTAAGAGAAGAAGGTTCTGAATTTCAAATCACAGAGAAATCATGGCAATTCACAGATAACAAAGCAAAGGAAACTGTGGAGAGTCATGACTGCCTATGTCCTAAAGAGACATGATATGAAAATAAAAAATAAAAAATTCACTAAAAGCTGATAATTATGGCTACATCTAGATATTGTGGTTAGGAACCAGGGAATAATAAGCTTTTGTTTAGTCAGTTAATATAATTTAAGCAATAAATGTATTTTTTCAATTCAACAATTTAACTTCCTAACTAATATAAATGTTACTTATACATTTACAAATCTACCATTCACCTGTGCACTGAATACTGCTGCCATATCTGGTCTGGTGCACCTGCTATTCATCTCAAGGTTCTTGACAAAATTCAATGAAGGATCTATAATGTAATCGATCCTGACTTGGCATGTGATGTGGCTTCCCTCTGTCTTTTCTACAAATATTTTCATGGCAACTGCTCTGACAAGCTTTTTACCCTGATGCCCCAAATACATGAGTTTAAGTGTGCTACTAGATTGGCATCTAGGTCACACCCTTTTACTGTCAAAATAACTAAATGCAACTACCACTTCTACTTCAACAGTTTTTTTTTCTCACACTTTACACCTGTGGAACTCCCTTCTGTTTACTTGCTTCCCTGATAACTACAATATTCAAAATTTTAAATGCAACGTCAATCACCATCTTCTGTATTTGAATCCCCATCATCTTTATTCCTTTCATCAATCCTCCCTATTCTCAGTTTTTTCTCTCATTTCCACTCCCTGTAACCCTCTATGTACTAGTGGTATTCCTGCCTTGCTCGGAGTGAAATGATTAGAAAAAAATTCCTGTTTATTTACAAAAAATTAAAATTAGCAAGATCAGCAGGAACCAAATTTGCATTCCCTTGTTTTGGGAAACCACTTTTTAGCTAAGAGTGCCATTACTGTTTTGGTCAGGGTGGTCCTTCCAGCAAGTCAAGTCTCAATTACTCTTTTTTAAAAATGTGCTTTATTGTTTCGACTTTTCAGCATCCATATCTGCTAACTTATATTTTCATACCTGAAATGGAAACAAAAATAATTTATGCAATTAATGAATTCCTTTTAAAAAAAATCTGACAGTATTTCTTAATATTATAAATGTTATTTTAGTGCATGTTTTGGTGGATATCCCAATTTATTTACAAACAGTGAAATCAACATCTATCAGCTTAGATTGTCACAGTCGTATTCGGTATTCGTGTGTAGTGTCTGGCACAAGGCCATCTTTTTGTAGGCCAGCTCTGCAACGCTATCGGGTCCGCAACAAAACGATTAAAAAAAAACTGATTTATAACAGTCAGTGACACATTTAGTAAAAGATATCCTTTCTAATGTATTTGCAATTGATTCCTTTTTATCATATCAATTCTTCATTCCATTTTTTAAATTTATTGTTGTCTAACAATATGGTTCTCTTGTGTCAAAGTATTAAATTAATAACTGAGTGTGTTTGTTTAATAGGTAAAGTTTAATATACCATTTATTAAATGTTTGGATACTTCACTGAGAAATTCTACCTTGCATAGATTTCAATAATCAATTATCAGTTGTAAAAGGTTTATATATACCAGATATTCATGATATACATTTCCATATACACACAATTAAATATTTTTAATAGTTAATCACAAAGTTTTAAATCATAGAAAAAGTTGTATTTGAAGTTAGGAAAATAAAAAAATAAAGAATGATGATGACAATAATGATCAACTTCTTGGTGGTTTCTTCAAGAGAGGATTCACAATCATTATTTTCATTAAATTTTTTTTTAAGCCTTTAGCTTTATTTTCTGTGAAATAAATCATTTTCAACAACACAGCCACATGGAATAATTATGCTATTACCCCTATCATCACCCCACCCGACCCTACTTATCTGCCTCCTGATGAATTTCTACTCATTTTATGAAATTTAAAACAAGCCCAAAAGGCTTTAATTACCTTTGGCTTAGCAATATGAGAGTCTGGAATTATCTGGCACACTCCAAAAAGGTTAAGGAGTATTTCCTTTTCTATTTGGATATAAATTTAGAAGTGTTGGGAGCACATAACTTGTGCATTTCTTCTTATTTTTTTTTGTTAAATTTCATTTTGGCGTTTCGAATTAACTGATTCCAAAATTTACCTTTGATCATAAATATTCCTTACAAAGAAGAATAATAAAAGCTTTATCAAGTTTGAGACAATTTTTCTCTCCAGAATCTATCTTACATATCTATAGGTCTACCATTCATCAATGCTTAGAATATTGCTGCCACATATGGCCCAGTATTCCTGCTATTTACCTTGAGCTCCTTGATAAAATCCAAAGTAGAATCAGCAATATTATTGGTCCTGTTCTAGCAACTCGGCTTCAGTCACTTTCCCACTAACATAAGGCTGCCTCTCTTTGACTTTTCTATAAATACTTTCATGGTAATTGTTCAGATGATTTCTTCATTATTGTACCTAGACTTTTTTTAATTTAAGCACTGTAGTAAACTGATATCGAGATCTCATCAATTTATAGTTGAGCTGGCTAGATGTACCCATAAGTTCTATGCTAACAGTTTCTTTTCTTGCACTTCTTGGTTATGGAACTCCCTTCTGGCTGCATTCTTCCCAACCTACTTTAATCTGCAAAAACTTAAATGCAATGTCAATCGTTATCTGCTGTCCTCCTGATTACTCTTTTCTCTTACCACTCATTATTAATGGTTCTGTTCCCAATTCTTCCACACCCCTTGTGTCTTAGTGGCTTTACTGCCTTGCTTGGGGTGATACCAATTAAAATAAAATAAAAAAAACTATGAAACAAAGAAAACAATCTTTGCATACTTAAAATATTTAACCTTGTGTCAATTATCATTTTTATTTCCAACTTTGCGACAGTTTCTCTCTTTCACAAAATTAACTCTTGTTAAAGAATATTTATGTCCAATCATCCAGTAGTACTTCTTGTATGCATGCATGATCAGCAATCAAACCAGTTTTCCCACCATGCATTTCTGGTGAGGTGGATAGCTTGTTATCTAGCAGGGTTAAAAACAAGACCTGTCAAAGGGTAGATGAACCTTCTTATAAGGTCAGTGACCATCTAACATGATGGGGTAGGCTGGGTTCCATGGCTATGTATGCAGCCAGTGTCATGATGACATTATCATTTGGTGAAGGGCTTCCTAGGCTGAAGTCAACGGTTGGGATAGAGGGTTGCTTCGATGGAATCAATGACCATGTGTCTATGACAAAGGTGAGCTGACAAATTGGAAGACATCAGGTGTAGTTTGACTTGGAAAGGATGCACTCTACCATGTCTACTTGCCAAAGACACACTACATATGAACAAATGCCTCTTTGATTTTGAACCCAGATTTGTGGAGGGAACTGATCAGGTAGAGGAAAATATGCAGCAGCCACATGACCACGCACAGACATGGGACTGATTATGATTATGATAGAATATTTCTAGAAATGTTAGTTTTTAATATGTCATAGTAGATGTCAAACAAAAAGAAATTATGAATTTGATAATATCTGAATACCTGTTACCTGTCATTGATATCAAATTTATATAAATACAAAACATAAACTTTCTGTATATGTCTATATTTCAGAGATAAGGTATTGTAATTATTTACAATATTTACATTGTTCAGACTAATGTCCTCACCTTTGTTGTCATATTCACAATGTTCCAACCATTGTACACCTCGGCCTTCTTAAGGACACATGGCCCAGTGGATAAAAGCAATAGTTGAAGTAATCCAATGACTTGATCAAAAGAGTTGTGAGTTTAAAACCTGACTACAGCAAAGGTGAATAAAAACTTGGAGAGTTGAGTTATTGAAGGGAAATAACTGAAACTGAGATATTCAGAAAAGGCATGGCATGTGGAACTAGAACAATCTCCCCTGGTGGACAAAATAAAGGGTTTGGTTTAAAATTCCAATTACCTGAAGAAAGCCAGAGTATACAATGGCTGAAATATTATAAATATGACAATAAAGATGAGGACAATAGTTCAAACAATGTAAATAATATAAATAAACTTTCTGTCTGAAAAGAATTTATTAAAAAAGTTATTCAAGTTTCTATATTTTTAATAAAATCTAATGAAATAGGAATACTATGAAAATTGAAAATTTAATTTTCATCTTCTAAAATGAGTAGACAATACATAAATCATGATTGTTTCTTTTTGATGAGCCTTCCCCAAAGAATATATGTGAAGAAAATTATTTAGATGTCAAACGTATGAAGATTCATACTTTGTAAGAGTAAAATCAAATAATCTCAGATATTGCAGAAAGGAAGCAAGATGGAAGTGACTCTTTTGATTAAGCCTTGAAACACGGTGATATCTTTGATAAACTAATAACATATCAGTGTGAAAAGCAGAAGCATTCTTTAACTTTGTAAGAATATATCATTTGAAATATGATTTGATGCACAGGTATATTTTCCTGAAATTGTGATATAAAGGATAATAACATAATTTTGAGTCAGCAGCATTCTCATCATGTGACTGCTATTGCAATATTTTGATCTCTTTGTTGTTTCATTGATCCTTTGGGACATTGAAGGGACAATTCTGCTCATTGAGAGATTATTTCAGACTGATTGTTCAAAGGATCATTGCATACCTTGTGTATTGATTAGAATGGCATACCAAATTCAATTCTGTACTCAATAGAACATTTGAACTGACAGATTAGAATTTCATACCTCTCAGAGTCAAAATAAAGAAGTCCCTAGAAAATTACAATATGAATGTCAGAGAACAAAGAGTGCATTGCTTAAAACACTGTAATGAAAATGCTTGTGAGGATCCTGATTTGGAAGTATTATTGAGTAATTACATAAAAATGAAATCATTGTATTCTAGTGTATCAGGCAAGTCAAAAAATGTTTCCCTCAAACAATAGTAAAGTCATAATTTCCCATGATTTTGTCACTCCTTGCTTTTCAGATGAAATATGTTATTCTATATTCTACATTTAGGGTTGGTAAATTATTCCATAAAGAGTGAACTAAGTGCTTTTAACATTCTTTTTTTCATATAACTCCTGTTTCTTTCTAATATATCTCCATTCATTTTTGGTTAGGTTCTATATTGCTGAATTGTATTGGTATAGTTGGAGGTATTACTGGTATAGTTTTATAGACGGAATATTTACTGGTATAGACAGAATATATGCTTAATGTTCTTTTTATCACTTTTTTTAACACATTGGCTCCCAAGCTTCATTTCCCCCTGTTGTCCCAGGATCCCACCATTAATTAATTTTGGTACAAGTGACTCTTATGTTTTAATATTGTTTCGTATATGAGGCAAGGATAACATAGGTAGTATTTATTACTCATGAACCACAGGTGTGTCATTTAGTGCCTGAGTCTGTTTTACAACCCAGAGTCCCACATGATCCACCAATGTGTTGTAAAATTCCCGATATACAAGCATAATGCTTGTATATCGGGAATTTTATTGACACTAATACTCATTTATTATGTACAAAAATATTTAAATTATTTTGGAAAAAACAAAATGTGGATCTGGTGTACCATGATCTTATAAGCAATCAATCATAGCATCCCACTCTCAATAATCCTTATAGAAAAGAAATTGGAAAACAACCCACTGAAGTGTTGTGTAGGCCTTGGAGACATACCACCATGACCCTCCTGTGGGTTATGTGGGAGTCAACATTAATTTCATCCCTAGGAAGGCAATAAAAAGGAAGTAGGCTGCTAGGGGTAACTGAGAATGAAAGAAACATAGAGAACAGTAACAGAACATGATTCAGGGAGGCAGAATAAGGCAGATAATTGACATTGTATTTAAATCTTTGAAGATCATAGTTGACAGAAAAGCAAGAAACCATAATAGAGTTTCACATGTGAGAAGTGTGTGGAAAGAAACTATTGGCATAAAAGTTATGGTTACAACTAATAATTTTAACAATAAAATTATGAGACCTAGCTGCCAATCTAATATTTACTTGTTTCCAAGCACACTTCTCTGCAAGGGTGGCTAGCCAGTTTCTGTTACAGATACCTACTCAGGCATGTTTATGGTTGTTCAACACTGACACAACCCAACTGTGGTTTATAATGCGTCTATACTGAGCTGACCTTAGTTACAGTTTCTGGGAAGATGCACATAATCTGGCATGTTCAACAGTTTAAATAAGGTCAGTACCCTCAGTCACAATGACTTGTGACTTTATACTAGAACAGCCATTGATGGCTTCTAGTTCTGTCTACACATTTTCACATTTTGGTCACCCTATGGTATAGGTTTTCAAGCCCTTTTCAATAATGTTGCATGCCTAGATTGCTTTCTGAGGCTAATAACAATTACATCCTTGACCAATTGACCAAACCTGCATCTCATGATCAGAAAGCAAAAGTTTTAAGCACTCAGCCATGCATCCTGACACATGATAATATGCACTATATACAATAATTTGACTAATTTATAATAAATGCTTGATGAACAGCTAATTTTTCACCAGGTCCATTGTTTGCTTAATGTTAATTCCTTATAGAAATATACTAAATTTTTGTTCCATCTAATCAGAGTTTGTTAGTTTTATTTTAGAAACAGGTAACATTGCTTTCCAAAAATCTAAATTATAATTATAACCTAGAATTTTGAAAAGTGAAAATTTAATTGAAATTCATAGGAAAATTTCCAAATTTTCATCTGGAATAAAAAAAAAATACAAGCTCTAAGCAAAATTGTCACAATATACAGAAAATAATCAACAATTTAGGCTGACACCAGAAAGATACAAGTTAAGAAGAGAGTGGCATTCAAAGGTAAAATCATTTTCATGCACAACAATGCTCATGATGCTAGTAATGCTAATGAATATTTAGGCAAATTTGATTTTAAAAACAATTATTGTATTGTGTCGCCAAGTTGTTCCCTTAATCTAAACCACAGTGAGAACATTTGGAACATTGTCAAGAAGTCTGTTTATGGGGGTGGCATGCAATTTGTTTTGAAAAATGAATTTTGGGAAGCAATGTTACCTGTTTGCAAAATCATTAACCCTGAAAAATTCTCAAATTAAATTTTTTCATTGACAATAAGACATTTCAAATTACTAGAGAGAATGGAAATTATATTAGTAAATAATATTAGTTTTCTGCTTTGTTCATGCATCCAACATTTCTTGAGCAATTTTACTGGTCATTATCAAGTTAGCCATTGACTTTCATTTTGACTATCTTAGAGAATCTTTTAATGCTAACCCATTGTGCCATCTTAGTCTAACAACTGACATAAAGTGGAACAATTAAATTGAATCAAATGCTAGGAATGCCACTAGCTAAGTTGGATTACTGTATTGTACTAGACAGGTTTTCATACCAGAATCTGTATGACACCAGTCTTCAGTCTACTATTCACTCATGCACTGAATATTGCTGCCATAGTCTGATGTTTCTTCTATGTATTTAGAGATTCTGAATAAAATCCCAAAAAAGAATCTGCAATGTTATCACTCCTGACCTGGCATCTCAACTTCAATCACTTTTCCACTACCATAATGTAGCTTCCCTTTGCCTTTTTTATAAATATTTTAATTTCAATTTCTCTGATGAGGTTTCCTCTTTGATACCTTGACTTGACTTTAGGAATTTAAGCACACTACCAGATTGGCAGATAGATCTCATCATTTTACTCTGGAAATTGCTAAGTGTAAGCATAAGTTTTAAGCTAATAGTCTTTTCTCTTACACTTCTCACCTGCAGAACTCTCCTCCAGCTTATTGCTGTCCTGTTAACAGTGATCTTCAAAAATGTAAATGCAATGTCAATCATCTTCTTGCATGCTGGCCTTTTATTGTCCTCTCTCTCCTCCTTTTCATTTTCTCAGTTTCTTTCACTCTCAGTAACTTCATGCATCATAGTAGCTCTATCTTCTTGCCTGGAATGAAACAATTAAAAAAATTCACATTGAGTTTTTGAGACGACTGCATAAAAAGTGGAACAGTCAAAATAATTTGTTATATATTCAAATATAAATTCATTTCTATTTCATGCTGCAACCTAAAATTTTGTAATATTCCACACACACACACACAAGACTTGTATGTGAGCAAATTTCCAACCATTAATTTTATAACCACTATATTTTTTCTTATTTGCATAAAATGTTGAAACACAGTGTATATTGATAAAAGAGATAAGTTGTAGTGAAATATTCTGATTATTTCTTTTTTAACTTTTTGGTTTATAGGAATAGTCTATATGTATATAATTGCCTTCTTATATAAAATATTAATTATTATTAGTGTTTTTTGCTAGTAGCACTTTCATCTTATTTCTATTGCTTCTAATAACAATTGTAAAAGAAAAGATGAATTGTTTGAACAACATCTAGTCATGAAGCCTGTATAGCCTAATTGGTCAGACAAGCTTCCAAGAGTAATGGATATGAGTTCAATTCCTGCCAATGACTTATTATACATTTCTGATCCATATAACACACCCAAAAGTTGTAGAATAATAACCATAGCATTGTGACAAAAAGCAACTGAAATAAGATGGAAATATTCCATATAAATATTAGGAAAACTAAGCAAACTTTTCTAATCATCTGTATTCAGTATTTTGATTTTAATTTACTGTTAATTTTCATACTCTTATTATACAAATTGCAAATACAAGTGTACATTGTAGTTATTAAGTGATTCTTGATCTGAAATGTTCAGTGTATAATGTTTTGTCTATGTGCTTAATAGTTACTATTAAATTAAGTGCTCCGATAGAGAATTAAAATTAAAAATAAATATTAGTTGTGTTAGATAAATATTTTTTTATCATTAGGCAACAGAGTTGATGTACCTATGTAATTTTATTTTCTATGTAGAAGAGAAATACTTTTTCTTCCAGTAGCAAGATATATCTGTAACATTCCCATTAAAAGATTTATCCAATATGTTTTCAGTGACTGTTAAATGTACTATTAGATAAGATGAGTCTGCTTTCCAAAATGGTAAACAGTACTTATTATAATTAATATTATTCTCTATGGTTTCCCAATGAGAATAACTTTACATAAATTATCTCATTGCTATTGAAAAGCTTTTACTTTTTCTATATATTTATCTAAGTTTTAATCTGTGATATAAAAGTCAGCATCAAAAATTAGAAAATACCATTTATCAGCAATTTCTCAATTCTGAAACTTCTTTGTTCATTAAAGGTTTTTATCGCTGGTAAAATTCTGGAAAGAAAATAAATTAAGGATAAGGAAAAATGTTTCAATTAGATATGCAACAGGCAAATACATAAACTCTTTTGATAAGTGTGTCTACAGATTATAAAAAGAAAATTATTAACTCTCCCATGTCAATGTTTTATGCTATTTTTCATCTAAAAACTAAATTTTCTCTGACTTTGCAGTTTTGATTTTTATGCCCAATTATATTTGCAGTCAGTTTTAGTGAATCATTATTTTTTGCTTATCTTGCATAAATGTTCTATGTTATAATTACACGTGAAGCCTAAAAGAAAAGGTTTCAGCAAATGTTTCTTATGACAGTTTTGAAAAAATGGATTTTTGAAACATGGCTAAGAATTTATTTCTAGATCTGTGAAAACATTTTTTAGCTTCACTGACATTTTTGTGCAGTTTTTCTCTCTCAAGCCTCATGAAGTAAATCATCTAAGAATTTTTTATGTGAGATACATACTTGCTTTTAATATGTTAAAAAGTTTGACATTTCTTTCATGGTTCAAGCTAAAAGGATTTGGGACTTATTCTTTATGGTACATTATTGGGTAATGTTCTAATTGTCATCGCTTTTTTCAAAATTGCAAATAATAATAGAAGAAAGTATGTAAAAGAGAAATCAACTTGTTTAATCAAATTTGATATTTTTATCGGTATAAGAAACATTTCTTTTACTAAGGATCTAAGCAGATGACCTATTTCCCAAAATCTGAAAAGACATCAGAATTTTGAGTGGAGGAGATTCTTGGTTAGGCTAAGTAATTTTCAGCATTTATTTATAAGCTAGTAAAGCAGTTCTATAAATTTAATTGTCATGACTTGTTATACTGTTTCTATACAAAGTTTTTACATTTGTTAAATGCTTAAAACAATTGCTTTAAGCATTGTTGTAACCTTGTGAAGGTTACTGAACAGAATAATCACACAAAGTTTGGTAACGAACAATAATACTTAGGACAAGAACAACACATGAGATTTGCCAGCAGCATGTAGTAGTAGTCAACTGCTAGAAGTGAGTCAAGTGAATGTCACAATGAATCTCCAACTGCAGACCAACATACAGTATTTACTACTGTATTTATGTGAATGGGGACATGCGCATTATCACCCATAAGTATGCTACAACAAGCATTTAACAATTTTTCTTTTACAATGACAAGTATAGACATGGTAAAATATTTAAGAATTCTTTGACATGTTTCAAAATCTGTTGTAAGTTTTAAACTTTTCTTTGAAATCCAAGAAGGTGCCAGAAAACCACTTGGCATTCTTCATTTTCAAAAATACAAGACTGAGCCAAATTTTTATGCATGAAAAAAGAAAAAGACAAAGTGCTCAAAACATGATCTGCTGTGAAGAGTTTTGAAGAAAAATATTTTCAATAAACCCACTGATTTGGGTTCTGGTTTCAAACATTAGAAGTATTCATATCAATTTTTAAGAAACCTGAGACATTTGCACTTCATTATATGTAGGTGAGATTGAACACCTTATTTTTTACAGAAACCCAAATATTGTGAAATCATTGAAAGATAATGGTGGAGATGCAAGAGAAAAAATGTGATGATGATGATTCATGACCATGAAAAAATTCTGTTATTAGTAGTAATAATAATACTAATATTTTTTTCAGGTCTTGCATAGTGATTCACATTAGCTAAAGCTTATATGCTTCCCAGAAATAGATCTCCTGCAACTAGGTAAGCAGCTATTAAAAGAGTGTACATACTTATTTAGATCCTTTTTCCGACGTTTTATAATCCTGTTTTGAACTGGTTCAGTGTGGTATTAATGATCATTAACACAGGAAAAGAATTCTGCAAACAGATTATTTAAGCCATGTCTTTTGAGGACAGAAGCATTTGTGGATATTCACAGACTCTTTCTTTATTATCTGTGCATTGTCATGACATTTTGGGAAAGATAGTGGAGTGGTTTCCCTTGCTTTTTACACAGTTTTAAATTCAAAATAGTCTTTCCATTAGGGTCAGAGTCTAAACTGCTATTTAACCCATAACTGCTGGAGTAGATAGATTCATGCCTTTTCCAAAGTGCAAAAGTGAATACAACAGATTAAGGTAGCATTTGAACTCAGCCTGCTGATTCCACTTTCTATGCAGGTATCAATTATAATCATGGTGGACTGCCTAATATATAATGATCAGGGTGCTATGTTCTACCCTGGGGTTATGTTTTCTGTTTTAAGCTAGTCACAGTTGGACTTTAATTTGACAGTACTGCAATGCAAACTCTCTATATATAGTTTTTATAGCTCTCCCTTTGCAAACAAGATGGTCTTTTATTTCAGAATGGGATTTCTCTCTGATGTATATTAGTATATCATTAATATATATATATATTTTCAATTATTTTAGTCATTGTGCACATTCCTTGATCAAGCTCTGAAAAATGAGGAATGAAAACTGTTCATTTTTTTCTTTTCAATTTGGCATCTACAGTCCCATTAATTTTTTTTTCTTCTTGCTCTTCCATTAAAAAATGTCTATTTTTGTAGCTTTAATAAAATTTAGTACCCACATGAAAATATTCATTTACAATTTAATCGCCAGCATGATTTAATACTTCTTTTGTCAATGACAACTTTGTGTTTGAGTCATCAGAGATGTAGCACAGAACGGAAAGTGCAACACAGCTCCAAAGACATATTGGGATGACCCAAGATCCATTCCAGAAGCTAAGCAGAGTATTAAGAAACAGAAAAATGTCATTAGAAACAAAGAAAAGAGTACTGAACTGTTATGTGATATCTGTCCTCTTGTATGGTAGTGAATGATGGGAAATTTCTTCAAATTTGAAGAAGAGACTCAAAGCAACAGAAATGTAGTGATGATACCATGGACTGAACGGGTAAGCAATGACAGGGTTTGGGAGAAAATGGGAGCAAAAAGGAAACTGATACTTAACATCAGGAAGAGACAGTTGAAATTTCTGGTGTACACAATAAGGAAGGAGGGCTTGGAAAATCTGATACTTACAGGATGGATAGAAGTGAAGATAGAGGAAAGCAGCATGTTACATTTGAGTAAATGGATGGTAGAACAGGGTTTGAAAAAAATATCAAAAATACTTATTGAGAGCTACAAGAGACAGGAAGATGTGGAGAGCCATGATTGCCTACATCCTGAATGGATATGGCACATAAAATAAGAAAGAATAAATTTTCCTATGCAATCATTAGCTGTTCTGCTATTTCCATTATGTCTCTATCCAAAGTGATGTGTTTTTGTTTACTTTTAATTGGTTCTGGTTATAATAAAATGATTAAAGTTCTGTTTGGTATAAGATATTCATAAGAAATAATAAGTCCTACAAAGTGTTCAACTTTCCTAAAAAAATGTTGGTTGAGGAAATTCTTTTATCATTTCGATTTTGTGGATGATGATTCTATCCTGTATTGATCTGTTTCTTGTCTGAAAAATTGATGATTTTGTGTTCCAAAACTACACTTGGCCACATTTATTTTTTATCTAAAATGAGACAATCCTTAGAAGCACTCTTTGTGCCTCTCTAGAGGCACAAAGAGGCACATCAGAAATCATTTCAGTGGGCATAGATAAATGACAAACCTTGAAATAACTCATTATCTCTGTACAGCATTTCATAATCCAAAACAAATCCTGGTAAATTTGTACAACACAAAAGTGTGTATTAATTGCTGTTTTGTGGGTATCCTATTCAGCTGTGGTGATCTGATATTGTACTTTAATCAGATCCAGTTTTTGAAAATATGCCCTGTAAACACACACAGTACAATCATGAATATGACATAGAGGACATCTGTCTGCTGTGATGACTTCAGTGATTTAAAATAAACACATGGTCACCAGTCTGAGATGTTTTTTTAGGAACCGTGAGATGTGTGATGATCAAACACCTTTGGATTAGTGAATAACTTCTAATTGAAGTATATCTTGGAATTCATCTTTAGCAATTTTCAGTTTTTTCTGTTTCATTTGCAATGATGGGCCTGTTGTCTTTATTTACTTGTTGGCATAGAGTTTGTTCCCATCTGTGTATCAGAATGTTTTTTTAAATTTCAGATAATTGATGCAGCAATTTTGCATAGATGTTGTTGTGTGGAATTACAGTGCTGAGGATTCAAAGTCAAATCTGATTCCAATAATTATGAAATTTTTCTCATTATCTATAAATATTCTTGTCTTTATATGAATGGGCAGGTTGAATTTTGTTTAAAAATCTACCTAGAGTATTGATGTCTTGACTTCAGCCTGCATAAAACCAAGGTAAATTTTGTCTTATTCCAAGATCAAGAGTCAGCATTTTATTTCTGTATGTCCTGATTTTTCTGTAATTCTTTTATCCAAGAGTGAATCTGTACTCAAAAGGTAGCAGTATTACACTTATGTCAGCAAGATATTGTGTCAATCAAGATATTTTTATTTAGTTTTCTTCTGGGAAACAAATTTTCAGGGGCATTCCAGGAACAGTTATTACACTTAATGACTGGAATTGTCATTTTCATAACTCCTTGTTGGTAAATGTGCAAGGTTTTTCCCCATTTCTTGCCTTGTTCCCAAAAGTGCTCTGGTACCATCAAACATCCACATTGTTGCTGAATGGCATTTTGTATCACCTGGCATTGGCTTTTCTATGTTTTGATCTGTCGTGCATATATCATTCTTGCAAAAGAACTTTCATTTGTTCTCTTAGTTCACTGACTGCATCCAATAATCATCTTATGTCATAATTATGTTTATAGGATTGGTTGTTTGAAATATTGACTCTGTTGGAGTGACAACTTTCTTGAAAATTATCAATGTCTGCTAATTTTTCAAGGAGTGTATCTTCTATTAATGGTTTCATTATTCTTGGCATCTTGTCCAGTCAAAGTTGTTCTAAAATATTGTCTGTCACTATGTTTGAGGGAATCTTCCATAAATCTGAAAAATTTGTGATGGTATTCTATCATCCATTCCCATCTTGTTGAAAGGATCTTTCAATATGGATTCATCTGATCTGTCTGTTCTCTTTATTATTGCCATTTTGAAACTGTTGTATGGCTTGTCTCCTGGGACTACAGCCATTAGAGTACTGGAAGTGAGACAAAATTTCTACAAAACTATCAAATTTTATTCTTTGGAACATTATTTTGTGAGTTGCAAAGACTGTTGTTGAATGAAACATATCTTGGGATTAGATTGATTAAATGGTGTAAAATGAATGAATCATCCATAAGTTAAAGTGTGTTGTATCAATTATTATAATAAGACATTATGGTAGCATTGTTACTGATGAGGCTTTACTGTATGATGATGGAGAGAGTTTAACTTCTTAACATGAATTACTAATAACAGAAGTTTTCATTAAATTTTTGAATTTTGTTGAGAATCAATGGCTACTATTTGTAACTGTGTGGATTGCTACTTCACATATTTCTGCATGAATGGCTATGTTTTCTTTATCAGAACATTAAATCTCAGATTTGAACATTGGGGTGACCATTTCTATAGGGCCAAAGATTCATGCAATTATTCATAACAGATCATGCAATGAAGGTTGTGTTCAACAGGCACACTTCTAGATCATTTCATATTAATGCAGAGTTTCCCAGAGACCTACATGGCTGATGTTAAACTCCAGGTAAGCAACACTTTGGGATGTTTTGGGCTCACATTTTCACTGTCATGAAGGGGAATGATTATATTGAATAAATTGCTAAATCAGCTGCTAAGAAAGTTGGTTCATTGTGTCAAGCCAGTCAATTATTCTCTTTAGAATCCATCTTGCATATATATAACCCTATCATTCATCCATGCATTGAATACAGGTGCCATATCTGGTCTGGTGCCCCTACTATATATCTAAAGATTCTTGACAAAATTCCATGAAGGGTCTGTAATGTAATCAATCATGACCTGACATCTCAACTTCAGTCACTTTCCCACCAATGTAACATGGATTCTCTCTGTCTTTTCTATAAATATTTTCCTGAAAACTGTTCTGATAACGTTTTTTTCCATGTATCTCAACTGCATTTTTTCTTTCATGTCTCAAAGTGTGCTACTAGATTGGCATCTTGTTCTCATCATTTTACTGTTGAACTAGCTAGATGTAACCATCTGCCATATTCTAATATTTTCTTTTCTCACACTTCTCACCTGTAGAACTCCCTTCCAATTTCTTGCTTCCTTGCCACCTACAATCTTCAATTGCTATCTACAGTCTTCCTGAAATGTACAGATGAACAATATACTTACTTACACATGCATTTGTATAGACAACAAATGTTGTAATTAATATGTAATATATAATGCATCATCTGCATTACATCCATATCAAATTATGCATATAATTCCAAATATCTACATTAAGATACATATATTTATGAATGTGTAGATGTGCATGCTCATACAGATACATATATCAAATATATAGGATCATGAATATATTGCTAGGAAAGGTAAAAAACAATTGTATCTTTCTGTCTGAGTCTCTGGGATGAGGAGTTATCATTATTGCTGGATGAGGAATTATCATTATTTCTGGGATGGGGAGTTATCATTATTTCTGGAATGAGGAGTTATCATTATTTACTCTACTTACAAGCAGATCATTGTCCTCAACTTTGTTGTTAAAATGTTTCTCACAACATTTCATCCATTCTACTTTCTGGCCTTCATCAGGTGAATATTAATCTGGGCAATTCCAAACTGAAATAGTGTAAACAATTGTATGTTTATATGAACTTTTTATATAAATATATATAAATTTAAATCTAAAATTCCCACATTGATAAATATTCTTATAATTTGAAGAAAAGATTTTAGCTTAAATGTGTTTGTTTCTGAAGGTCTGTTTATACAGCCAATATACCCTCCATACATTCAAAAGTTTCCATTAATTTTTAAATAAATGACATCAAAATTAAAGATGGCTTTTACCTCTGTCCGCAAATCAAGCTTTTCAAATGATTCAATTTGCCGCTCAATTCTCCCTTGCTGTCTACTTTTCCTGTTTTGCATGGTGAACTCTTACACAGAGAATGGATATAAAAACAATTAAATTAGACTTGTAAGCAGAAACACAGTATATATATATATATATATAAATATAAGTACATATTTGTATTGAATATAAATATATACAATTACTTTTTATTGCGTGTGTGTGTGTATTCTCTCTCTTTCCCTCTCTCTATATATATGTAAAGCTAAAGTGTCTGTATTTGTCCTTTTATTTGTATTTCTATACATATAGGTATATACACAATAAAGGATAATTTTTTTCTTTTTTATTGATTTAGTCATGAATTTTATATATTTTGGCTCCTATTAAGCAATAATGGAGATTCACTAAATGTTCAGCCTTTTCTTTAAACAGATTTTTAATAGAAATAGACAAAAAATTTAAATGAATAAATGCAAAAGAATAAAAAAGGATGTAGAGAAAAATGAAGTCGAAAAAATGAAAGAAAGAAATGAAGTCGAAATGAAAAAACTATAAATAAATAAATAAATATAGTTTTATTATACAATTAATAAAAAGAAAGAAAACTCCAATAAGTTGTTCTTAGTTTTCACATTTTGGTCATCTAACTTGGAGACTCTGAATTGCCACAGGAAATTTCTACTTGAGAATATGTATGAAAAGAGTCACTGTGTTTATTTGCAATTCTGTTCATGGAGTCTTTGCCAACTTTTCTTGTGTTAATTATTAGTTTTTTTTCTCTCTCTTTGTTTTTTGTTTTCTGTGACATCTTTCTTTCTTTCCTTGCACTCAGACATCTTTAGTTTGTCCTTTTGTCCCTTTCCTTTTTCTCTCTCTCTCTCTCTCTCTCTCTGTCTCTTCAGTTGTCCTATTTTCTTTCTTTCTAACAATTATCTCTCTTATTTCCATCTGAATGTTTGTCATTCCTTTATAATTCATTCTTCTTGTTATTCTATACAATATATTTTGGTTATTGTAGAAATCATAAATTTAAATCAATTTCTTTAAAGTGCAATATTTTCTCTTCTCTCTCTAAATAATTATATGTAAATTTATACTTACATCAATGCATATATAAACATATATTCTTATATTAATTAAATATTTCTACCTTTAATAGTGAATCTGGGTTCAATATCTTTATGGCAGTCCTCAGAACTAAAGCATTTTCTATCACTATCATTATGCATATAAAAATATATTACAAGTTGCTGAAAAGTTCATCAGAATTTGGGGAAATCTTTCTTCGTTGAACCGAGAACTTCTAACCCACTTTTGTGGTGTTCTGCATTTATATATGTATGTATGTATATATGTATGTATGTGTGTGTTACATATATCTGTAAAAAGACAATATAAATAAAGATTATCTTAGCTGACACATTTCACCCTCTGATGAACTTTATCGACAACAAAAACAACCTTTACTGACTGTGGATTTTAGGCACAAAATTACATCATCTATAATCCTCCATAATTTACCTTGACTTTCAATTAGCCTGAAGTATATTTATGAATATTCTTAAATTGAAAAATTCTGAAAAATTAAAATTTTTACTTTGGTTTATAAATCCTTGTTACAAAATAAAATCTTGCATTTGTCTTGATGAAGTTCATCAGAGGATGAAATATGTCAACCAAGATAAGTTTTCCTTTTCTCTTTATATATATATATATATATATATATATATATATATATATATGAATTACAGTTAAGTAATACGGTGGAGTAATGGATAGCGGCTCAGTTTGAGGAATTGGAGAGCCGAGTTTGAATTCCATTCAAATCCTTTACATTCACTTATGTGCTAATACCCTTGGGAAAGGTATGAATCCTCATCTTCTTCCCCCAGCTATGGGTAAATAGCAGGACAGACCGGGTTCTATAGCCTTGGATGGCAACCGGTCTACTGCAGAAAGAAATGACAATCTACTGCAGGAAAAAAATCTGCCTTGTCAGTCATGTATCAAAAGATACATGATCACTTAAGTGTGTATCATGCATGGCACATAACTGACTGACTGAATTCTTTTGTGTGTGTGTGTGTGTGTATATATATATATATATATAAAGTAAAATTATATATAGATGTGTGTGTGTGTTTGGGAGATCATATAATGTGGTTATAAGCAAAATATATAAAATTAATATGCAAAGACAAAAATAAACAATTAAAACACATAAAATTAATATCGCAATGCAATTAAACCATATGTGTGTGTGTGTGTGTGTGTGTGTGTGTGTGTGTGTGTGTGTGTGTGTGTGTGTGTGTTTCTGTCTGTCTGTCTATGTCTGTGTGCATAGGATTCTTCCTGGTATGATTTCTATCACTTTTGTTTTCAGTCTTTCTCACAAGGAATGAGAGATGAATTTCAATGTTTATTTGTATATAAAGTCTTAAAGTTGTTCCCCTCTGGAATGACTGCAATTTTCCTGTGAGACATAGTTGACTGAGTACAGGTTAAAATGATTGACTGTGGTTACATTCATCATTTTGCCCTCAAATCATTTGGGCAATATAATATACATCAATCTCTTTACAACAGGAAGAAAACAGAAAAGTGATGTTGAAAGAAAGAAAGAAAGAGAGAGATGCAAAGGAGTTAAAGAGTACAAATTTAGGAGATGAAGAAAGAGTGGGGATAAATGCGAGTAGTGAAAACTTGAAAAATACAAAGAAAGAGAACATGAAAAAGTCTAACATGAAAATTGAAAAATGAAATAACAGAGTGATTTAGAGAGAGAACAAAACTACAAGAGAAAGAAAATAAAATCAATGTTTGAAGAAGATGCTTGCACTGACTATAACATATTGTGCAACACGTGTAACTTAAGTTTTTCAGTCATTGTGCATTTTTATGCACCAATATATCTCCATGAGTGACCTAGGCTGTTTAAGGATGGATGTTTTTACTGAGTCACTTTTTCCAGATTGCCAACCAAGGCTAAAGAATTTGTATCTGTCCATTAGTATATGAGAGTCAGCTGACCAAGATACTTTCATGGAATGTGTCCAAATGAGATTTACTTTTCAACATAGTCCACACACTTCTTCCATTGGTGTTGAAGTGCTTGGATTCCATTTGTGAAGAAATTTTCATCTTGTTGGGCAAAAATGTCATCAACAGCAGATATGATAGGTGAATAGGGAGGGTAATTGGCCAGTTCAAAACACAGCAACCATTGAAACCAAAGACTTGTTTGTTGGAACATTGTCCTGATGAAAGAAGAACCCTTATTTTAAATACAAAGTTGTTCTTCACTGAGACTAGTTTTCCAATCAAGGCTAGGGACCTCCTGTCTGCTTTGCTCTTTAACCCATAGTTGGGAGAGAAGAGACAGATTCATATTTTTTCTTAAAGTTATTTGTGTAAAACAATATAATGAACTCAGCTGGAATTTGGAAAAGAGTCTCAAGTAAAAAGTAAAAGAAGAAGAAAACAATGAATAAGTTAGAAAGAAGAAAAAGATGTAGAATGAAAAGGGCAAAAAAGAATCTTCCAAGAGTCAGAAACTTCCTGCTGGAAAAAAAGCAAAAAAATAAAAGAAACAAAGTGAGAAAGATTAAAAAGAAAAATTAAACAAGGCTAAATCCTAATATGTAATTTTCTTTAAGATTTCTTGGTTCTGATTGATGATTGGCTGTCTACTTTTTAAAACTCAGCTATGATTTTGTTTAAAGATTCATAATTCTTTGTATTTCTTTGTCTTACTCTTTTTATACATCTTTTCTATTTACACACCCAAAATATACATACATTCAACTATGATGGCACCTGTGCAATATCAATTGCAATAAGAAACAGGAATTGAAGTTTATAAGTTTTCCGTTGATACCAGAATATTATGACAATTTTTAAAGATTTAAATCCCATTAAAATTTTGATTCATAATAATAAAACTTTTGTACTTTATTTTAATTGCATTTACTTCATTAATGAATGTAAAATCATTAACATTTGATAAGTGTTAACTCCTTCTGCTACAATAGTTAGAACAAAAATGGATTATTTCTACCATATCTAGGCTAGTGTTGTTAAATCTTCATTTTCCAGCCTTGATAGAGTTCACAGTTGTTTACCCATTCTTGTGGGGGATGACTTATTTTCCTCTCCACAAAGTATTTCCCACTGACAAAATGTTGCAAGTCTTTTGTCACTTTATTGCTTTTTCCATGCAAATGTTCTGATGAGCTTCATTCTTTAGTTCCTCCAGTTCAGACCTTTACTACTGGGATATGTCATGCTACTTCCACTGAGTTGAGTCACTCTTATTTCCTTTGTGTTTCAAGCATAAGAAGGACATTGCACTTAGCTTTTTCATAAGAACTTTGTAGAGCAGACTTCTGTGAAGCCACTATGCTGAATACTTTAATCTTGCCTTCTTCATGTCAAAAGTCAGTTAACTATCCTCCTTATCCTGACTCTATAGCACATTCTCTTCCACTCATATTTCACACATCCTCAATGTTTTCGTTTCCAACTGTAGCGCCCTCTGGTAGTTCTACAGACTCATACTTGTTAAAATTTAGTCAAAAATCAACTAATCACAAAAAATTGTGAGTTCAATGTATGTATTATGTTTATGACATGCTTTTTTAAACAGTAATTCACGATCATTTTTTTAGTATCAATATGTATATTAGTTCATGAATGATCAAAAACTTTGCTTTGTTTACATCTAGGGAAGATAGGTGATTAAGAACTGTTGGGTAATTAAGTTAAACTCACAGGTCCAGTCTGATGAAACTTGCTAAATCAAAAAGATAAAAATACATTGATATGCGTAAACACTTTTACACTTACCTTTACAACTCAATTAAATTCATTTTTTATCTACTTTTTTTGTCCACCAAAATTTGTTTGATATTTTCTTGCATATTGCCCCAAAACATTTATTTCTGACAGGATTCTTTGCTTTTTCCTCTGATCAAAATATTTCAGTGCAGAAAAATAAATTGCCAAACAATACAAAAAATGTAGTCATTCTAAATAGATATACACATGAACATGTAATTGATGTGTGCATATGTGTACATTTGTTTTTGTTTGTGAAGATATGAACATATTTGTAATTGTGGGTATACATACACAAATACATACATAATAATGTATATAATGATATATATAGTCATGGAGATGCTCCTCCAAATATAATGTAACTAGTGGTATATTAGCAGACGTTTCTTCTTCATTTAATATATAAACATACACTGCTACAAGAAATAAATATATATATATATATATATATATATATATATATATATATTCTCAAGCATGTAAATATCTTACAAATTTTATATATATATATATATATGTATAAAATATCAGTTTCAATATGTGTATATATGACATCAAGTTCAGTAAAATTGATATATGCAATTTATGAAGCTATTATTATAGGTGAACTGATAAATAGGCATATGTATATGCAGGTAAAAATGTTTCTTCACTTTCAAGAAACACATCAATATAACCTAAAAGTGTGCAGGAATACACACACACACACACACACACACACACACATATATATATACCCATACACAATTGAAGGTCTGTTGACAAGTTTAGGGCCTGACTCATTTCCATAAATCTGACCAAATGACCAAATATCAGTTTATTTTGGGGAAGGGTCTCTTTGTTGGCTCAATTACTTTTCAGCAGCCTTCATATAAAATGGAAACCATAAAATGTTCTTGGTCAATCTACTTAAATCTGCTCAGATGACCAAAGAACAGAATTTGGACAGGAATTTTTCAATACTCTTTGTGTATATATATATTACTATACAAACAAGTGTACTTAAATATATGAGCATCAATACATGTGCCCACAAATATTTACTATTATAGTGGTATATATACATATTAAAGCATATGTAAACTAAATTATATATAGTCATCAGTAAAATACTACCATCTAACCATTTTACAGGTGTATAAACTGTGCCTTTATGCACATACTCATTTAACAGCAACTGTGCATATATACACAAGCTAATAACTTGCAAACATACATATTTCACAGATGTATCTGTATATTTGTACACAATCTTATGTGCATATATACACATCTGTTATAAATGCATTCCTTCATGAAAAAGAATATAACAACAATTAAGAAATAAAGATAAAAAGTAAAAAAAGGGTTTTTGGTAAAAACCTGCAAAGAAGCAAGGGAGAAATAAATCTTCAGCTGCCAGTGGTAAATAGTTTTTCTGAGTTAAAAATTCTAATTTCCTGCCAATGCAGCACCATGTGTTTACGCAGAGTATTGGTTCTGTTAGAAAAATCCTATTAAATGCTTTTTGAATGTTTAGCCATCAAAACATACCAAAGTTATTTCTATGTCCCAGAATGCTTTATCTGAAGTAATTAAATGAAAACCAAGTAAAAAGATTTATAATTAAGACACAGACAAAAAAAGGAATGAAGACAAAAAATATAATAATCGAACTTGAATTCATGTTTTATAAAAGGAAACTAATTTTTTTTATGATGTTGTGTATTCATATTATTATTCATATTATTTTATATATATATATATATAGAGAGAGAGAGAGAGGGGGAAAGACATGGTGTATATATGCATATTATTTGATGTAAATATTAAATATGTAAATGTATACATAGTGTAAGAACTATAAAAATCCTATCAGATAACTGACAGTATCATTCTTATACTATGTATAAATTTACATAAATATTTACCATATTTATCAAGTAATACACATATATGCACCCCCTCTCTCTATCTCTCTATATATATATTTTACACACACACACACACACACACATATAATGTAAACAATCATATTGAAAAAAAAAATGGTTTCCTTTTATAAGACATGAATTCTGAGCATGCTGCCTAAGAAGCCAGATTCAAATGAATGCAAACTCTATCAGATAATGTGTTTTATAAGCCATGTCATGAAACTTATCATCCAAATTCTGATGAATAAAGGGCGTAGCATAGGGAATAATACAAGAACAGGGTGTTTTTTTAAAGACTGGAACAATGAATGCAATATTATTCTCAGAATGGTCTCAGGAAGAGCAATACAAATGCATAAGGATGTGTGTTTATAGCTTATGCAAAAGCATTTGACAAAGTATGATGTAAAAAAACTGTTTGAACTGCTAGGTAAGCTTAATTTATTTGTGGTCTTCTTCTATGTGCCATATCACTTCAGGACTTAGGCAATCAGGGTTCTACACAAGTTCCTATCTCATGTGGCTCTTCACATTTTTTTCCTCCCTTTGCTGAAGTTTCCACCTCTTGTTCTGCCAACCATTCACACATGCTTGTCAGATAAGTTCCTCACTGCCATCCCCTATCTCTCTTGCCCTTATTATGCCCTGTGAGGATTAAATTTTCCAAGCCCTCCTTCCTCATTATGTGTCCAAAGTATTTCAGTTGCTTTTTCCTGATTCTTAAGTGTTCTTTCTGTTGCCACTTTTTTAAGACTTCTTTTTTGCTTAGTCACTTTGTCCATGGAATTTTCTGTATCCTTCTGCAGAACCACATTTCTGCTGTGGGGGGGAGGTTGTCCAGCACACCCGCTGCCATGTAAGTGGATGGATATCGCATAGCAATCCAGCATTCTCTTCTTTGATTTTAATATTCTTTTTTCTTAGGTTTTGGAATGGTTCATTCACTAGTCCAATGCGTGTTCGAATCTCAGTGTTGCACTTTCCATCCTCTGTTAAAACACTTCCCAGTTATTTAAATTTCTTCATATGCTTGATATTTATGTCCCCAATTTGTAATCTAACTTGTATCTTGGGTTTTTTTCTCTTGTGGACGATTATACAGGGTGTTTCACCATTTTTGAAACAAAATGATTGGGCCCAAAAAAAGACCACAAAGGATAGCATAATGGAAATTACATTTATAGAAAGGTAAAAGGATAACATTTTACGATCTGCAACCATTTAGTCACAAACATGAACAAAAAAATGTCAAGAGTAGCCCTAGAGTACGTGCTCCAGATGTCCGCCGTTTAGGCACTGTTGAATGCAAAGTTGTTGATAACGTGGGGGATCACTTTAATCTTCTCAGTGTTGGGTGCCTTCAATGTAGTAATGGTGGGAGGGTTACCCTGGTACATGTTGTCCTTGAGGAACCTACAGAGGAAGGAAATGAGGGGCTTCAGGTCAGGTGAGTGAGGTGCCCATTCCATTTCAGCTCTGCAGCTGATGAGACACTCCCCAAACTTTTCACAGAGTCATGTCATGGAAACATTAGCAGTGTGAGGAGGAGCATCATCCTACTGGAACTACTGTTCCTCCTCATCAAGGTCCTCATTTTCCTCAAGCTCTCCCCACCTGAGAGGCTTTGTGAAACACCCTGTACTTTCTGTCTTCTTGCATCTGACGCTTAACCCTTTTCCCTCACTTTTGTCTATTACCCTGTCTAGGAGGTCCTGTAGTTTTCTTTCTAACTCAGTCACCAACACAGTTCCATCTGCATATCTTATATTGTTAAGATTACATTGACCAATAATAAGCCCTGGGAGGCTCTTCATTCCCCTTAGGATAGTATCACTGTAAAGGTTGAATAGATCTGGAGAGAAGACACATCTTTGTCTCACATCACTTTCAGTTTTGTATAGCAACTCAATTCATTTCTGTCCATATGCAGACAGTTTTTTCCCACTATAAATGCTGGATTATTCTTTTTCAAATAGATCTAGTTTTCCAAGCAGTTCAAAAAGATACTTGTGTCATACAGCATCAACTGCTTTTTGTGTAAAATCTATAAAATATAAGTGCACACCCTTCCGCATTTGTATTGCTCTCGTTGATATCATTCTGATCATGAATATCACATTTCTTGTCCCGGTGTCTTTGACAAAGTTACAATGTTCTTGTCCTATTTCCAGTCTAATACTGCTTCAAGCTCTATTCATGAGGATTTGCTTATTAGTTTGGTTCTGTGGTTCATTAGATTGATTGTCCTATAGAGTTCACATTTGTTTGCAGCTGATCTCTTAAGTGATGTTAGGAAGATTTAGTTTGTGACCACTTTTGTATATTTTGTTTATTACTTCTCTGATCTTGTTGATACCAAAATTATCTAAGGTTGAGAGCATTTCTGTTGCAATCCCATCAGACCCTGCTGCTTTGTTCCTGTTCATCTTCTCCAGTTCTGATCTTGTTTCATCTTTTACTATTTCTGGCCCTTCCATATTCTCCTGCATATGTTTCTCTCTCACATCATGAAAAAATTAAAATCAGTGAGTCTTCCTTTCATTTCATAGAGCCTGTTGATTGGCTCACCTTTTGTCCTGTTACTTCTTTTATTCTGTTAAGTATACTTCCTGTATTTGTGTTGCTCATTCTCTCTATTTCTGTGCATTTTTCATTCCTCTTTAGCATACCTACATTTGATATTAATTTCTGTGTTTAGTGTTCGGTATTGTTTTCCATTCCTTGGCATTGTTTGTTGTCACTTTTTCATCATTTCTACAATTTTCTCTTTCTGCATATGTACAGAAAGTGAATTCAGCAAACACAAAAAATAGAAACTGACAAGGATGTCTCTTCTCACCAGACTTATTCAACCTTTACATTGTGGTGATCCTGGGAGAATTAGAATTCCTACAAGGATTCATTATTGGCAGCTATAATTTTAACAACATAAGATATGCTAATGACATGGTGTTGATAGCAAACATAGAAAGCAAACTACAGGAACTCCTAAAGAAGGTAGTAAAAGAAAGCAAGAAGAAAGGACTAACTATCAATTGTAAGAAGAAAGAATGTATGATTCTTAGAAAAACAAACAGCATAAGATGCAAACTGCAAATCAGAGACACTAAATTCAAGCAAGTACAAAAATTAAAATATCTTGAGAGTGGTTTAACAGATGATGAAAAATGCAACACCAAAATCCAAAGGTGCATTGTAATAGTAAAAGGTGCCTTCCAAAAGCTAAGTAAAGTATTAAAAAAATAAGAAAATATCATTAAAAACAAAAATAAAATGGGTACTAAACTTTTATGTAATATCAGTATTCCTATATGGCAGTGAATTCTGGACAATCTCCTCACAAAGGAAGAAGAGAATTGACGCAAATGAGGTTCTATAGATGATTGCTGAAAATACCATGAACTGAACATGTGATTAACAAGGGGGTTTTAGGGAAATGGAAACAAAAAGGACATTTATATTTATAATCAGAGACAATTGAAATTCTAGAGTATATAATAAGGAAAAAGGGCTTGGAGAATTTGACATTCACAGGATATATTGCAAGCAAAAGAGACAAAGGAAAGCAGCAAACAACCTACCAAACATGCTTGTCTAATTGGTTGGCAGAACAGGGATTAGGAGAGATAGCAAAAAGACAACCTTACTCAGAGCCACAAACAACAGGAGTTGTGGAGTGCCATGGCCTCCTGTATCTTGAAGGGATGTAACACATAGAAGCAGAATACATAGTATCTTGAAAAAATATATATATTTATATATGCAGGCATTTGATGCACATTTTATTTTGATAAATTTATCAGGATTTAATGTATTAATAATTACTTTAATCACTAATGTTTGTATATAAGTATATGTGATAGTATGTAATTGTACATTATTGTGGAGTTTGTACTAATAATATTACTGTGTACACACATTTATGTATAATGTGCTACCTTCTCTGATATTTATATACACTGACAGAAAATAAAATTGCAATATCATAAAGGATGATACCAATTTTGACCAAGTTACCATGTTTGCATGCTAGATGTTATCAGACATAATCTGATAAAGTTTTCAATGGATTTGACTATCGTTTAATATAGTAACACTCATACCAACATAGTTGACATATACTATGATAAGATGATGAATAATTCCAGTGTAAGTAGATTAGAGTTGTTCAAGAAGGATTGAATAATGGCCTTTTGAGAAACTAGATAGTCAATTCAGAAAATGAATGTCATATATCAATAGTGTTTTGATGCAGTGGTCAAATGAACATTCTTACAATCATTGACCAATTTCTGGACAGCCACATAGTAAAGAAATTCACAAAGATCAACACATTGTAAAGGTAGTCTGCATGACATTCACAGTACAGATTAGAGCAAATTTGGTACCAGGAGTGTAAACACCAAATGTTAGGAATTGTTTACTTGCAGTAAGACTATGACAATATAAACCTTCAGCTCTTCCATTTACACCAGTATATTGAATATTATTATATACCTCTACAAAGGTGTCACAAGTGGTTCACCTAAGGGATCAACTGGTGCTCTGTAGTGTTAAGTGATGAGAGCAGGTTCTGTGTTCAGGCAAGTGATGGTCTTTTGTGCATATAACTTTGACCCGAGAAGTAACACCTCACAGAGTATATTTACACATGATACACAGACTTTATGACAGCCATAGTTTGAAATTATTCCTTGCTTTTGGTCTTAGCAAAGAGAACATTGAACAGAGTCATATGTCCAAAACATTGTTCAACCCAGCCTGTTGCCATTCTTGCAGGAGAAAGGCAATGTGCTGTTTTATCAGAGTAATACATGTCACCATGTTACTCAATATGCTCTGTGAGATGTTCAACTTCCCCGGCTAGTCTGATCACCAGATCTATCGTCTACTCATAATGTATGTTTCGTTAACACACTTACAACTCTTACAGTATTGCATTAACAGGTGCAATATGTTATGGAGAATAATGTGCTGCAGATGATATTTGCCATCTATACAGTTGTATGCCTCCAAGAGTACAACAGGCCTGTGTTAATGCCCAAGAATGATATCTCAATTACAAGCCCCATAAGTCCTTAGAGTTATAGGGGCACCACATGTACTGCAGCCACAGCAGAAATGATGTATCTTGGTCAAGATAGCATGATGGAGCCCAACTCTCTACAGCCTGGTTTGAATTCACAGTTTTCCTTCTGCTAGACTGGTTGCCACCCAAGGCTATAGAACCCAGTCTGTCCTGCTATTTACCCATAGCTGAAGGAGAAGACATAGATTCATACCTTTCCCAATGATATTAGCATGTAAGTGAATGAATGAACTCAACTGGAATTTGAACTCGGCTCTCTGATTCCTCAATCTGAGCTGCAATCCATTACTCCACTGTGCCTCCTGCTATGATGATATATGATGCATTAATATGGTGAAAGTGTATGGTATTTATACCTCTCATTTTGCAACCTGTGAAAGTATTGATTTATATATGAAGTCATTTAATAATATACAGCTGTATTACTTGTATGTTTAATCTTGAGTAAACTGAAATATATACTGTAATTGTATTTTCTATCAGTATATATAGAATGAAGCCTTATTAAAATGTATGCTGATATCCGTAAATATTATAATTGACAACAATGGATATTACTACTGACAAAATGTCCAACAGGTTATGAGCCCAACAGATAGCGATTGTTTCATAGGGAACAAAGCAAATATGAGTTATAGAAAGTGCAATTCTTGGGTTATTGACATGAGTCTTGTCACCCATTACATTCATAGAGGCACCATATGTACTGCAGCCATAGCAACATTGGTATGTCTTTGGCAAGGTAGTTTGACAGAACACATACATCTGTTTTTGGTTTTGAAGTTTTTCTTCTCCTGAATTGGTTACCACCTCAAATTAAGAGTACCCAGTGAACCCTGCTATTTAACCTAGCTGGGTGGAGAAGAAATATATTCATACCTTTCCTAAGGGAATTTATGTGAAAGTGAATTTCATGTGCTTGGTCAGAATTCAAACTCACCTGAATGATTTCTCTTTCTGAGTTGCTGTTACACTATTCACACTTGTTATATTCAACTTCAAAAGTGGCATGATTTTATAGTACTGATGCAAAATAGTTCAAACACTGAAATTATAGCAAAAAGAATGCTGAAGCCTTTGCAAGGTTGTTCAGTATCTGGACAATAGTAGTCTTTCATTATTTAGTTTTGATGCTAAGGACATTAGTAGAAAGTAATTTTGAGCAGACACTGTATCAAAAGGAACACCCAAGTTCTATAAAGAATGAACTACCACTAGAAAATATCACTGAATATACAATAAGTGCAGAAAATTCTTGGAAAAATATTGAGAGAAATAGTCAGTGACTGTCTATTGATTGCAATGCTATTAAAGGAACTTCTGCTAGAATTGGAACCACAATTGTTGATAAAAAAAAAAACTTAAAATTCAACAAATTAAAAAAAGTTCTTGGGTGAAAGAAAGAATTCTACAAGAAGAAGACAATAGAGAAAAGAACATAATGAAAAAGGAAAGAAAGGAATGAGACTCAGAAATAAGAAACAAAACATTGTGTGTTATTCATGTGGCAAAAAAACATATAACTGTTAACTGCCAAAACAGCAAATATGAAAGATTTTGTAAAAATATTGAACACTCTTCTAAAATTGAATGTTCCTTTCTATCTCCTTTTGGTATGGATACTGAATGTTGGTTTATTGTGATGTGACAACATGTTACAATTGACAAATCAAAATTTATTTCATAAGAAATTTTAAATCCCAAAAGGACTTTATCAAGTTGGCACATGATAGCAGAGCCAATAATATTGTTTTGAAAAATGGTAATGTCTGTATTTCTTAGATTTGAATGGGAGTATACAGAAGTATAGCTTGAAAGATACACATTTTTATACCATCATTCAAACAGATTATGTTTTTCTGTACACATAGCTGCTGACAAAATTACTTCTGTTAGATTTGAGATTTTCACTGATTTGAAAATGTTCTGATAGTAAAAGATTTTATAGTAAAGGAAAAGGATCTGTCTACATTTTTGAGATCAGGTATTCTATTTACATTGTTTGGACTGTTGTCCTGATCTTTATTGTCATATTCACAACATTTCGGCCATTGTACGCTCTGTCATTGTTCAAGTGATACACAACACAATTTCAAACCGAACCCTTTACTTAGTCTACTGGGATAGATTGTTTTTGTTCTACATGCCATGCCTTTTCTGTATATGTCAGATTCAGTTATTTCCCTTTAGTAATGCAACAAATGCTTCTATCCACTGGGCCAGATATAAAAAAAAGGCATGGTACATGGAACAAGAACAATCTACCCCTGTGGACTAAATAAAGGCTCTGATTTGAAATTCCAATATATATCACCTGAAGAAGGCCTGAGTGTACACCAGCTGAAATGTTGTGAATATGACTGTAAAGATGAGGACAACAGTCTGAACAAGGTAAATAGTGTAATGTCTACTTTCTCGGGAATACAATTTCATCAAAACCTGTAGCAAGGAAGTTAAAAAAAATAATGGGAAATTTTAGGACATTGAAATATGTATAATAAAACTCCAAAATGGTGTTGAAGGAATGAAAGTTATAAAGAAACATAAATTTGAGTGTTAGATTTGTACTGAAGGAGAAATAACTGTGTAGGAATTGCAAATGCAGACAAACATGTGAATTCAGTACTGGAACTAATGCAGAGCCATATTACAAAAGACAGTTTCAGATATTTTCTCAGTATTGTGGATGATTATTCAAGTTTGAATAACTCCAACATAAGCTTGATTTATCTGGGAAGGATATTCGAATAATCCAGAACTTATACTGGAAGCAAGCCACCTGCATGTGAATAGAAAGATGAATTCAGTAAATATACAAAAATAGAAAGAGGTGTAAGACAAGGATGTGCCTTCTCACCAGACTTATTCAACCTTTACAATGAAGCAATCCTGAGAGAATTAAAATCCTTACCAAGATTCATTATTGGCAACCACAATTTTAACAACGTAACATATGCAAATGACACTGTGTTGACAGTAGGCACAGAAACTACATGATTAGGAGAGATAGCAAAAGCAAACCTTACTAAGAGCCACAAAGGACAGGAGGTTATAGAGCCACAGATTCTGAAGAGACACAGCACTAAGAAGAAACCCCAGTCTAGTGCGATGTGGAAAGTTCTTCAATCAGTTTGTTCTCCGATGTCTAATGATAGAAACACTCCTTCATCTACATTGAATTGGATGATCTGAAGTTTCTTTACTCCTCATCAAAAAACCTTCCAAAGTTTCTGATCTGGGTGACATTATGTGAGCTGTCTGTAATTCCTTCCATGTTATAGCAAGAATGGAATTTATATGTAGTTCTCAACCACTTTCAACAAACAAATAAGCTTGATTTAAATAAGATTGAAATGTTCATTTTAATTTACATTAAAAATGTTCATCTATCTGGCCTCACCTTAAATTATCCCTTGGCATCACAGCAGGACAATTATCAAGATCAGTATAATATTTTTGACTGGCTGCCTTTAGTTACAGGGCAAATCCACTTAAGTAAGGAAGAAAATTGGAAATAAACTGCTACAAGTCCATTTCAGTTGGTCACATTTGCCTCTACAATCCAGAAGCTACAATGAATGATTCTCTAAAATTAGTCCAGGCAGATTTATGATCTTTTGTTATTCATTTATTGGATGACCAGCAGATTAACTTACTTCATTCTACACAACTGATCAAAGTGTTGCAGATGACATTTGTTGTAAGAAGGTTGTTGTTAAGTCACACTCCTTTCCTTCCAAGAAAATAGTTTCTCTTTCTTTCCTTCTAACATCAAATACAGTGGTTTCTTCTCTGCAAAGTTTTGCTGGCAGACCATTTGCCATTGAATATTTCACTTGTTTTGGTATTATAATGCCACTATTATATGGCTGTTGTTATAACACACTCTTACTTTATATAATGTACTTCGTATAATGATTCTCTATATATAATGCTTTGGCTACTTGCCGTGATACCTGTATAATTAATCTGAAGATTGATTCCAAAAGGCTACTAGTCTTACCTCTGACTTAGAGATCTTATAGTAATGGAATAGTTCATATAGTTACCGGGGTGAGGGTACTAATTACTCCACAACATCCCCCCTTTTGAGATTAATACTTTTATATTTTATTTTTTATTAGTATTAGTATCTCCCCGTCTTCTTTCTGGACAGTTCAGTAATATACTTGACTTTGTAGTGTTTCCTTCTTCGATCCTTTTCCAGTTCTTCATTACACTTTCTTTCTCTTGGACTTGTTCTTGTAGGTTCCGTGACTTGTAGTGCTGGCACATTGAAGACATCATATAGCATTTTTATCAGTTCTTCCAATGTTTCAGGTGTTTCATCACTGAACCATTTTCAGCTGATTATGGTGCCTTTTATGTTCAGATTTTTTCCCTTTTACCATGTCAGTCAACTTTCCGATTCTTGCTGATATTATGCCCTCTTCACATGTTTCTTTGCCATTGTTATATGCTCTAAAGAACACTTGAAACATTTGGCATAGCTTTTGTTATCAGTTCATATTTTTTGACTTGGTAATAACTCGTCGGACACCAATTTTACTCTTCAGGATAACATTAATTCTGCTGGCAACAGGCTTGATGGTGTATTGGGGTTAGGTGTTACCCAGTAAACTCTCAGAAAATTTTGA
The DNA here is from genome assembly GCA_964036315.1 of Acanthosepion esculentum. Classification (NCBI taxonomy): domain Eukaryota; kingdom Metazoa; phylum Mollusca; class Cephalopoda; order Sepiida; family Sepiidae; genus Acanthosepion; species Acanthosepion esculentum. The sequence continues at coordinate 65,033,048 of OZ038487.1, forward strand.
AGTGCTTCCTCATTTAATTTCTCAAGTCTTACTTTCTTCAACACTCTTTTGAATGTTCCCACAAACCATTCCACATGTATGTTTGACTTTGGGTGATATGACAGGGTCGTAACATGTTCAATGGAGAACTTCTTACAAAAGTCTTGGAATCCTTTACCCATGAATTGTGTTCTGTTATTAGAGACTATGGTATCTGTTATGCCATATCTTGCAAACAGTTCATGCAAGAAATTCACTGTCACTGAGGATGTTGGATATTTGCACTTATAAATTTCTGGATGTTTTATGAAACTATCAACTATCACAAGGGCCTGCAAAATCTATATGCAGTCTTGACCATGACATGTCTGTCTTTGACCAAGGTTCTATCTTTGTGATAGGTAGTTTTGCAGTTAGAGCACAACCTCTACAAGTTTTCACTATTCTTCCAATATCTTGGTCCATGTTGCTCCAGGATACAAAACTTCTCATCAGGGATTTCATTCTTGAAATACCAGGATGTCTGCAGTGAAAATCCTCCAATATTCATTTCTGTAACACACTTGGGATTACAAGTCTTTGACCGTACATTACTACACTGTCACATACCAGTATGCGTTTAAGTCTGAATTTCATTCTTTGTTGCTTTCTTTCTATTGTTTTTTTTTTATTTTCACAATAAAGACATCATTTTTCACTTTTTTTTAATTTCATCCAGGGTCACTGGTAACTGTTGTACTACACTGCACAAAATGTTTTTTATTTCCATTTCGTTTTTTGTGCTGCGATGACCATGTCCTCCAATGGTTCTGCATTTTTGTATTAATCTAGATAATCAATCCTGATGTCCTAATTTTTTAGATGATTGGTACTCCATTGTAAAATCATAGTTTAATAGGATGGTACCTCAGTGTTGTAGTCTACTCACTGTACAAGTAGGTATTTCTTTCTTTGAAACATATATTGTTAATATAGGTCTGTGGTCTGTTTGCAACATGAAATTTGTTTCATGAATAAATTTATGAAATTTCTTCACAGTGAATATAATTACTAGAGATTCTTTTTCTACCTGGTTTTAATTTTTCTCTGCTGGTAGAAATAAGTGTGAAGCCTTTCATTTTACAGCCATCGTATTTGTGTAAAATCACCACTCCCATACTGTACCACTACAATTTCTGCTTTTGGGTCATAGTGTGCTAATGATAAACCTGATATAAGTTTGTTTTTTTTATTTTGTCAAACGACTTTTCACATTTATCATTCCAATTCCACTTTATTCCTTTTTTAAGTAGATTATTCAATGGAGCCCTTAACCTATGTATATTATGTACATAAGTTTGATAGTAATTAGCCAGCCCTAAAAAAAGTCACATTTGTTGGTGTAGGCATATTTTTAATTATAGTCACCCTTGATGGATCTGGTTGCCTATCATTTTTATCAGTAATTTGACTAAGGTATTTAATTTTCTGTAAAAACAATTCATATTTTTCTTCACTAAGCTTGAATCAATATTCCCTTAGTTTTCCCAAAATTGTTTTCACATGCCCAACATGTTGTTCTTTCAATACACTTTTGATCAAAATGTCGTCCAGATATGCCACTGTGAAGTTGCAATTCACAAGCATGGTATCCATGGCTTGTTGAAAAATAGATGGTGCCACCTTTATACCAAAAGGAAGTTGATTAAACTTATATAATCCTCTGTGCATATTTATGTTCATTAATTCTGAATGTACATTTTCAATCTGAATTTGTAAATATGTTTCAGATCAATCCAGCTTTGAAATATTTTTCTGCCATTCAACTTTGAAAAAATTTCTTCTGGACTTGGTAATGGATAATTATGTGTTTCTAAACCACTATTTAATCTAATCAAGAAATCCATGCAAACACAAATTTTATTATTTATTTTTACATACACCACTGGTGCAGACCATTTTGAACGGTTATTTTTTTTCTATTACACCAATTCTTTTGAGTCTGTCCAACTCTTCCTTAACTTGTTCTAATAATGCAAATGGTATGCTCAGTTTCAGCTTAAATACTGGTGTGAAACCTTTTTTAATTTGAAAATCCATCTTGAATTTCAACAATGACCCAGTTCATTTGACAGAACATCTGGAAAACATTTTTTTAATTTGTCCTTAAGATTTTTGTTCTGACTTTTAAAATTATTCACTTGTTTACTTACATTTTATAATAAACATTTATCAGAAAATCCCAAAGTTCAAATAGTTCCATCCAATCCTTTCTGAATAAATTCATAGCATTTTTTTAATACATAAGCTTTAGTTTTGTCATGCTTATTATGAAAAAAGACTTTGCAAATTATTTCTCAAAAAAAAAAATTTCTCTGCAGAAACTGAAATCGTGACTTTGGAAATCCTTTTTAATAAAGGCTTTCTAATTCCCTTCCATACGGTTTCACCAATTATTGAAATAACACTACAGGTGTCCAGTAGAATTTTTACACCCACATTATTTATTTTCACATTCACAAATTTTCTTTTGTTTTCTGTGAGCATTTTATCCATCACAATGCTGTGTACGCATTTCTTCCTGTGAGAATTTTTTCTTGGTTTGCTTTTGCAGTGTGACTTTATATGTTCTCATTTACCACACTTTTAACATTCTGCATTTTTAAATGAACAATCTTTCCCAAGATGTAATGTTATTATTATAGACTGAAAAAAGAAGAGGAGATGAAATTTTCATTGATGCACATGTTAACAACCTGTCCATGCAAACTGCTTGCCCGATAATGAGAATGTCACATGTATGTGTGTAGAGTCAAAAAGTGGGATTGATTCTCATTTGTTTAGGAGTGAATTAATGATAATTATAATTGTTATAATTATTTGATTATAATTATTTTTGATACTATAATTAATTTTTATTTATTTTTTATAGGCATGACAAAGTGACTGTATAATTAATTTTTTATTTATGTATTTCTTTAAGGACATGACACCACTTTGGTCATAAGTCACCTCTCATCTTATAATAGGATTTGATCATGATTTTTTTAAGACAAATGAGTTATACTCTATAATCCATCAAAAATATTTAGCTGAAATTGCAGTGTGGAACAGTGAAATGTATTAGAAATGACAAAAGTACAGAATTTACATATAAAGAATTTGAATCTTATTAAGAAATATTAAGCATAAAATCAGCTCTGGAACTTTGGAAAGAGCTTGGGAATTTTTTTTAAAAATGTTAACATTTCTGTTATCAGACTGATATTACAAAAGAACTTGTGAATGTACATTAAAATGTACAACTATATTTACAACTATGTCTGCACTTTTTATATGTTTTTTTTTGTATACCTGTAAAACCTTTACATCCTAGCTATTTTAAATATTACTACTATAGTTCCCAGCTAAATTGCAGAGCAATCTTTGTATAATTTATATTCATGAAAGTTATTCCTCTTTCTAAAGATGACTTTTTGTTTTATTTAATATTTTGTGATTGCTTTTATTAGAATTACTGGAATGATAAGCTATAACTTATAATCTATATAAGAATCGTATGTATTATCATTTGTTAGTCTTTGAACACTGGTATCACTCTTACCTGCACATAAACTATCATTATATGAAATATCATCTAAAAATGTTTGTTATTTTTATCCCTAAAATACTTATATTTATGAATGCTTCAACATCATGTTTCACTCTTTAAAGATACTTGATTATATATGTTATCATTCATCTCTGTAAGGGAGTGTTTTTATGAACATTGCAGATCTTTGTCAGGTCCTCTATAAGGTTCTTACAAAGATTTCCTATAATGATCTTCTTTAAGCCATACTTTAATACAATAAAAAATTAAAAATTAAAAATTAGAAATGAGTATAATTGAAAATGCTGGTAGTCATGATTCTTTATAAACTATAATTACTGTTTAAATATTTCTGTGTGCTCTCAGAACTATCACACTGCTGGTGGTAAACAGTTGTTCTCAATAATTTGTTTATAGTTTTAAAACAGCTGTTAAAACATATTTATAGAGGGTTAAATATCGATCTGAGGTATTACAGACTGAAGAGGGTGATCCAATAATATCTATATGGAGAGTTTGAAAACTTTTTGACTGTTTGCAAAATGCACACTCTATATAGAACTCTTTTTATCTATTAACGCATATTTTACCAATAGTATTTCGATTAAGCTGGCTTTATCTATGCCTCAATAGCAGAATGAATGCCTTATTGATTTCTGGCAAGTGAAAAGCAGGTTACAGCAGACATTCAGCTACTATAATCTGATTACTATTAATATTTAATATGTCAGAAATGTATAATTAATGATCTGATATGTTGAATTTAAACTAAGAGTGCTGCATAGTAGTTTACAGTCTGTCAGCAAACACTCATAGCAACTATTCAATGTTACGATGAAAGTTAAGCACTGTTAAATAGGCTGCTTGTTTACTCTTTTAAGAGAGTAGAATATCTTTGCTTGTATTTGTGTTCACCTTTGGGAAAAGAAACCAATAGAAGGAATGGGTTTCCACTCTATGACTTTATGTAATGCTGCACTAACAGACTACTGTCAGAACCCACATGATGGATATCAGATTGTAGATGTGCTAGGGCAGATATCTTATTTGTTGCACAATATTTTTAAAGGAGTCCTTTTTTTTAATATTGAATAATTTGAAAGAACATTTGAGAAATAATCTTTTGAATTCATAGTTAATACAATTTGGGAATAATTGAAGATAAATTAGTGACTAAACATCATCATAGCCAAAAAAATCAGTGTAAACTCTTATAATGTAAGTTACTTTCTGTGCTTTTTCATCTTCACTGGATAAAATATCATCTAACTATACAAATGCACATTTATCATTAACAAATATTTTACTTGTAAAACATTGAAATGTAGCTACCATGTATTTTCACCCCAAAAATATATAATTATTTTTATATAGTCCAAAAGAGAAAGTTACTGCTGTATTTGGCACTTCATCAGGATGTACTTTTATCTGCTAATAAGCTGAAGTTAAGTCTGTTTTTGAAAAACAGCAATTGTTGGCAAGTAAATGAACTGATATTTAGTATAAGATACTGATTGATCATTTTTTGTAATATTGTTCAAAGCACTGTAATCACAGCAACATTAGTAATTACAGTGAGATTTCAAAATGAGATAGAAGGTATTTGTGCATTCTATTTTAGAAAGAGATTTCACTTTTGAACTTATAAAATTCTACTCAAATGGCTTTAGATTTTTTAGCAGAAACTTGACCAGTTTTGGAGCATGGTTTCCTCCATCTATATTGTTATGAACTTTGCAGTATTTTCCAATAGTGTTTCCGCGATGTGATATGACACTTGGCTATTTCCTAATTAAGTTACTCACAAATAATAAATAATTTTACTATCTATGGTTAAGCTTCTTCTATGTGCTGTGTTCCTTGAAGATGTTGGTAGTCATGGATTTCACAAACTTTCAGTTCTTTGTAGCTTTTAATAAATTTTGCCTTTTTGCTATCTCTCTCCCAAAGCTAATTAGGTAGGTGATGCATTGTTTTCCTCTGTTTCTCTTGCCTTCAGTCTGTCCTGAGTATCAGATTTTCCAAGTCCTCTTTCCTCATTATGTGCCCTAGAAATTCCAACTGTCTCTTCCTGTTGTTAAGCATGAAGGTCCTTTCTGTTTCCATTTTCTCTAAAACTTTTCCATTGCTCACATCTTCAGTCTACAGTACTCTCAACATAGTTGTTAAAAAGAAAGAAAGTCCCAATAACGTATCAGCGTTATCAAAAATCCCAAATGTCTGCCATAATTATATTTTAAAACAAGGAATTTTAATTTCCAGATTCACTTATTTTTGACATTTTATCAACATTCATGGATGTTATAAAAGTTGAATCCAAAATAATTTCATTTACTGGAGAAATTGAAAATATAGAAATACAAGTACCAGTGTTAATAAGAAATTTTATTTTGGTAGTTCTTAATCATGCTGTGAGTTCAGTGATGAGTGACAGGGGTCTGCACAAGCTAATGCAGTTTACCCAGCGGGTTTTTCATATCATCAGAGCTTGGTGGTTTTAAAAGAAGATGCTTTTTATCAGAAAGGTATTAAAACCTTTTATGAGGGGTACTATTTTATAGTACCATTGGTAGCCATTGTACCAATTAATATAGCAAATATACTCCCAATAATAATGACAAAATTTAAATTGCAGTTTATTGCCACTCATACAACAAATCTTTAGAATATAAAGCTATGCATCAGTTTTAGTGGGGGTATTTTTTCAAAATAATCAGCCATAATATTTAAAATATTCTTGGAAAATTATATATATATATATATATATATATATATATATATATATATATATATATAATGTTCATACATATTAATAAATGTCATTACTCAAAGTTTACAGAAGAAAAGGAAATACAAACTTTCAGTTGTTGGTGAGTATTTTGATTTCTAGCTGCTTCACTTAGTACTTTTACTTGTCATAAAATTGTGTAAATTGGTCGATATTTTTGAGTTGGCCAACCAATTGCAAAGCCTTGTATCTGTCTGTTTTCAGGAGATACAATCTCAATTTACTCTGTTATATTCTGTGCTAATAGGAATATATACTTGAAAAACAAGGTGGATAAAATAAGTAAAGGTTTATTGTAAAAAACCAGTACAATAAGAATAAAGGAAAGGTGACAGTTATGCACAACGTCATCACAAGTCAATCCAGTAGTGAGTGCTACTATTGGAAGGTTGGTAGTTCTCGCATAAGTCCGAGTCATACTCAACAGATCCATTGACTTACAGATACTTATAGGTAATTACTACCTATAGTGTAGTCACTCATGGGGGTGACAGGTTACATCACTCTAATTAACAGTGATTGATTTAAAATTTTCTTGTTGTATCTTCTGATCTGTTTTCTACAACTTCCACAAATTTTTAATAATATTTTAGATCTTTTGGTGTTTTTTTGTTTTGTTTTGTTTTTGTTGGAGACTGCCATGGATGCTAATCCTCTTCTCCTGTGGCCTTTTGACAAGCCTTTATAATTTTTACATGCTATGTATTTTAATTATTAAAGTTTGAATATTACTATGCATTTACATATAAAGTTCCACAAGAAGATATACTGGGAACAGCTTGCAAATGGAAGAGTACTAATTATTAATAATGCTTTGGCAAGAAATAAATATGAAACGTACTTGGTCAACTCTGCAAGGATTAACAAAATTCTGATGCTTGCACATTTGGCCAGATTTTGGGAAATTGAATCAAGCTGAGAACTTTTCAGCACATCCTTGTCCATCTAAAGTTGACAAAACAGATCATCAGATAAACAGAAGATGATAGTTAGAAAAACTGAAAACCAATTGCATACAATTTAAAAGTGTTAAATCATATCTATCATTGCACAAAATGGGCAAATATTGTGGAATGCAGCTAGCAAAAATGTCCAGGTGAGATAAGCCAATCAAATGTTTTGTTTTGGTGTTTGCGCAGCTTTGATGGCTAGTAATTCAACTTTGACTTTTACTCTTAGAAAAAGAGAATGATCAAAGTAAAAGTCCTTTTAGCCAGAGAGTTAGAAACTATAATGGCATCCCAAATTTCCAGGAACCAGTTCCATGAATGCAGGTAATCTTAGGGACCTATTCTGCTTAGTTTCTTTTCAATCTGAGAATGGAAACAAATCACTTTCTAGAATCAAAAAGAATTAAACCATTTTGATAATTTAATAAACAAATATTTATTTCCTAAGATATATCCAGATTGAAATTCTGTTCCCATCATATTTCTGTTCAGAAGTATGATGCTTTTTTGACTCTAGCGTCATCAGCTGTGTTATGGTTTCTTAGCCACATTCAAACTGAATTGCTGCAATCCAAAAGATCCAATGGAAGACCTAGCAAATTTATAATTAGAAGATTTGCCACATTTTTAACTTCAACACTATTTCTTTTGTCAGAATAAATTATGTTAATCAAAGAAAACCCTCTTTCAGTCTCCACAGAACTTACAAAAATGGTTAATTATATTTTTAACTACTATATATCAGCTATTAATATATAAGATTATTTTTGGTTTGCTAAGCTTTTATAATTTTAAGAATTGGTTCATGCAAACTGGTAGGATGCTACTACTAGTTATAAATAAATTGACTGAAGTGATGCCATTTAAAGAAACTGAAAAAGGTAAAGTGTTTTTTGACAAACTGTTCGCAGCTGTTTTTTTTGTTTTTTGTTTTTTTGTCAAAAGCCTAAAGATATTAGAATAATCAAGGACCTATACTGGAAGCACCGTGCCTGCATGTGAACAGGAAATGAGTTCAGCTGATATAAAAAAGATAGAAAGGAGCATAAAGCAAGGATGTGTCTTCTCACCGGACTTATTCAATGTACCTCCTGATCTGTTTTCTACAACTTCCCAAAATTTTTTAATAATATTTTAGATCTTTTGGTGTTTTTTTGTGGATTAACATCTATGGCAGTCTCTGCCATAGATGTTAATCTGCTTTTTCTGTAGCTTTTTAAAATTTGAATATTACTATGCATATACAAATCTGAATGAACAATTCTGAGAGAACTGTAAATCCTACCAGGATTCATCACTGACAGCCACAATCTTAACAACATAAGATACACAGATGACACAGTGCTGACAGCAGACATGGAAAGGAAATTACAAAACCTCCTACAGAAGGTAGCAAAGGAGAGTGAGAAGAAGGGACTAAGCATAAACTACAAGAAGACAGAAGGCATGGACATCAGTAAAAAGATGTGCCTGAAATGTGATTTACAGGTCAGGAACATTAAAATCAAGCAGGTGTGAAAATTTAAATACCTGGGAAATGTTCTGACAGAGGACAGTAAGTGCAATGCTGAGATCTGAAGATATTTTGGGATGGCCAAAGACACATTCCAAAAGCTAGGCAAAGTTTTATGAGACAGGAGGATTTCTTTGGTAACAAAGAAAAGAGTACTGAACTGCTATGTGATATTTGTCCTCCTTTACAGCACTGAAGGTTGGACGGTCTCCTTACAAATGAAGAAGAGACTTGAGGCAATGAAGGTATGGTTCTAGAGAAGGATTCTAAGGATATCATAGACCGAACATGTGAGCAACTATATGGTTTTGCAGAGGATGAAAACAGGGAGGAGGCTTATACTTAACATCAGGAAGAGGAAGCTGAAGTTTCTGCGGCATATAATGAGAAAGGAGGGCTTGGAGAATCTGATATGCACAGGGTGGATAGAGGAAAAAAGAGACAAGGGAAAGCAGTGTGTGACATACTTGGCAGACTTGAGCAAGTAGATGACAGAACAGAGTCTGGGAGAGGTAGCACAAAAAAGGACAAAACATATTGAGAACTACAAGAGATAGGAGGAAGTGGAGAGCCATGATTGCCTACATCCTGAAGGGATGCGGCACATAAAAGAAGAAGATTCACAGCTGTTGAAACAGAAGACAGGAAAATAAAGGCTACAGGGACAATTTATGAAAATTGCTCAAAAAATGTCCCATGATCAAAACAAAGATCCAGAAGAAAGAGAGTGGATTTATTGATGACAGGTTTAACAAATCTAATGAAATTCTTATGACAAAGTGGAACAATAACAAATCTGTTTTTGCAGCAACAAATTACAGTTCTGGGCTTCCTGCAGTTAGAGTTAAATGCTTCTTCCACAAGAGTAAAAAATGAACATGTGACAATCCAAATGCCTAAATACATATCAGAATATAATAAATATATGCCTGGGCAGCAGGGTGATTTACTGGACAATCTTTCATCCAGTTCCTTGACATCAGTGTGGTAAATAGTTGGAGATTCTTCCAGAAGCTGTGACACCACTACTTCGTACATGAATGAAAATAATTCTTTGCTACCATTCAAATTTGTCTCCTACATGACATTCCAGACTTCTAGAAATACACAGCATTTCAAACATTTAAGTCAATAAAGCAAAAAAAGTCAACAAAAGAAATTGTTTGGTTGAGCCCCTGCAAACAGTGTCATTGTGCAGAATGATCAAATCAAATTAAATTTGCAATTGCTGCAATCTGCATCAACATGATTGTTTGGTTTCATTTCATTCTAAGAAATCTTTTGTTCTTGAATTATAAACTTTACAGTTTTCTTTAAAGAGGAAAAGAAGCATTTGTAGTGTTGTCATAAAAATGTTTAGAAGTAAAATGTATTTGATATTGGTTAGGATGAGAGCATCCTACCAATGTCCCATAAACAAGAAACAACATTTTGCATATATTAAATATTTGTACCAATCTTAAATTGTGCATACATTAATTTTTGTTGCTGTTTTTTACAGTAAGGTTCCCGCTGTACAAGGCTCGAGAGCCACTCAAGGGCGAGGGTTACATTAAAGGGTGGTTGATATAGATAGGAAGGGAAGATAATGGTTAACTCTAGATTTAAACAGGTTAAGTGTATAGTGATCGGAGAAGCAACATCTTGGAAATTTGTTCCACAGAGCAGTGGTTTGCAGGAAGAAGCTGTTCGAGTGGAACTTACTTCTCACCAATGTAAGTGACATGTCAGTTCCTAGCCATGAAGCTGAGACCTAGTGGAGCTAAGGAATATAGTTTGAGCACTTTCCATGGCAGTAGCATTAGAGCAGTGAGAGTCTTGCCACATCCCACCTGTGAGTAAGAGGTTGGAGGGTGGAATATAATTCTTCTCCAACAAGAATCTGGAGATGCTTTTCAACTCTATCAAGACTGGAAAGTAAGGACTGAACAGCTCCCACCCAAATATGACAAAAGTATTCAGACTTGATCTGACTCTTATTAAGGTAGAGGATAGCACGAGGAGTCAGGTACTTACTAGTTTTCCACTCAAATAATTCCATTTTGTATTGGAAGAAAATGTTACTTGCTAAAAAACTGTTTTTGTGGGTTATGACAAAGGTAAAACAAATTTTATGATGAGTGAATCTTTATAATTTTTAAAAAAGAAAGAAACTAAAGTACATCTATAATTTAAATACTGGACCCACTGATCCATCATCACATGTACCAGTTGATAATGAAATAATTCTAAGAAAACCAGAGTATATTGGACAAGAAAACTAGTAATCAAGAAATCAGATGAAAACCTCATTTTCATTGAAGATCTAGAAGCAGGTCTCCACTTTGGTAGAGATGGTATTCTTGATGATCATGTCAGATATCCTGGTCTACATTACTAAAACAACTTGAAGATTAAATTGTTGGAAGTAAACACTGACAATAATGTGAAATCCAATCACTTGCTTATTCTTGTTCAATTTTCTACATCCAACGTGCGAAACCATGTGCAATATCCTGCTCTTGTCAGCCACCAACCAGGGGAGGTAACACAGTTTCGGTGGCTAAGATGGTACTGCCACCCCTGGCACCACCAGCAGTATTTATATTTAAGCATGTTAGAAGTAAAATAATAATTATTGTTATTTGGGCTTATGATATTATTATTATCATCATCATCTTCTATGTGTTGTGTCCCTTCAGAACATTGGTGATCACGGATCTCCACAATAGCTCCCTTGTAGCTCTTAATATGTTTTGTCTTTTTGCCATCTCTCCCAAACCCTGTTCTGCCATCCATTCACTCAATCTTGCCAGGTAGGTTATGCATTGTTTTCTTCTATCCTTCTTGCCTTCAATATATCCTGTGAATATCAAATTTTCTAAGCCTTCTTTCCTCATTACGTGACCTAGAAATTTCAACTTTCTCTTCCTGATGTTAAGTATAAGTGCCCTTTTTGTTTTCATTTTATCTAAAATTTCATAATTGCTCATATGTTCAGTCTATGGTATGCTCAGCATCCTTCTGCAGAACCACATTTCTACTGATTCAATGTCATATTAGAGAACTAAAACAGACATGAATCATCAGAGATAAAAACATATCAATATGAGATCTCACTTTACCAAGTCTGAATTGTAGAAAGTTGTTATACAATTTGTATATATTCCATCTGAACAAAATGTATTGTATATGTCTATATTTCTGAGATGACATTTTGTAACTATTTACACTATTTACCTTTTCCTCAAATGCAACAGATTCTCAGTGACTTTACTGAACCACCAAGGAACATGAATGTTATATGTCAGCCCATTTCAGGAAATAAACATGGGAAGATCGTTATCGAACTAATCTTCAGAAATACCAAAATATAGATTGACTATTTTGGGTTTTAATTTTTAAAAATGTAACCAAAAGAAGGCCGGCGTGTACAACAGCCAAAATGTTGTAAATGTGACAATGAAAATGAGGACAACAGTCCGAACAATGTAAATAGTGTAAATGTATTAAATATATTCACTCAACCTGAGACCGATAATAAGCTGAAGAAAATTCCTTATGGGAATTCACTTCCCCAACCAAACCTAAATTTTGTCTGTCTTAGATTTAACTTATTAAGGTATTAAGCAGGAGTGTTGGAATATTAATATATGTGTTTGTACATTTCTGGTAGAGATCTCATTAATATGTAATAATGCATAAGCCAATCTGTGTTGGTGATTGCTTCATTAGGACTGAAAAAAGTGAGTTGTTACATTAAAAATTCATAATTTCATATGAGGGTCTACCGAAAAGTTTTCATTTTGACTGAAAAGCTTTCCTCCCCAAAAATCTGTTTAATCATTTGGTCAGATCTTTGGAAGTGAGTTGGGCTGAGAACTTTTTTTCTAGCTCCCCATGCATAATGTATGCCTTGAAATTCATCAATATGTCAAGCACATTTCCTTACAGCTTTTATTGCCGCTAATTTTACATCAGTTACATTTTGATTTGTTTAAACCTACACTAGAACATTATAATCTCCACCTGAATTGTTTTATTTTATCGGCTTGTGTTAAAACATATCTGTGTGCTTATGAACAAAATTATGCATTCAGTTAAATTCTTTTTTGTTAGGTAATAAAAGTTTTACTGGCAGCAGTTTTGAAATCTTAAGTCAAATTATGACTCAAGATTTCAAAACTGGTGCTCATTGATAAAAATAAAAAAATAAAGAAGTAAAATATTGAATTTAGAGGAAAAAAAATTATGAATGGAATTTAAAAACAGCCTATAAAATTATGTTTTTCATATATATAATAAAAATGATAAGATCGTTATTATAACAGTTGTCAAAAGAAATATAATCATCAATTCTGACTTTCTTTTTGTTATTTCCAAACTATCTGGATTGTTTGTTTAAAAAAATGTGTTTGTCATTCAGAATGTCAATTTAATTCCACAACAAAGACAATTTTTGCCAAGCAAAATTAATTTTCAAAAATCAATGTCCAAAACTGAAAAATTATATTTTTTATTCTTATTATATTTTCAATGATATTAAACTATGCCCCTAGGAGAAAAATTTAGACATTTATATCCTCAGTAGATATTCAAGTATGAAAATGCTATTATAGGGCACTACAGATTGATGTATTGATGTTTAGGTTAAGTAACAAACCAAAACACTCCAAGTGCTCATGAACAATATAACTTCTGCCTGTTTCTACAAAAAAAATACTTCCTAAAATTCAGCACCTTACACTTAATCTGCATATGTTGTAATACTTACTTTCCTAATCAGAAATTATTATACACGTCACTTTTCTGAACAGCATGCTTATCTTGATTGCTATACTCACAATGTTTTAACTGTTGTACCATTCAGGTGTTGGTCTTCATACTTGCTATTTCAAACTGACTTCTTTATTCAATGGAGGTAGATTGTTCTCATCCCACTTTCCATGCCCAGGAAGGATAACTTATATCAGTTAATACTCACCAATCTGATTCACATGTTTTGCCTTTTTCAGCACTATCAAAACTAGGGTTTGAACTCACAAGTGTTGTCAGACAACCAGACTTGTTTTAACCAATTCTTTCATCCATTATGGCTATGTGTCATTTGCACTTACAAATTCAACCATATGAGTCAGGACACTCATAGACTTCCACTACCTGAATGCTGACAATAAGTTTATGGTTTAATAGGTTTATCTATTTCTCCTGGCCAGTAAGTGTTATTGCTAAATTTTTGATGAAGATATATAATTTCAAAGCAATCATCTAATAAAAATAGTAATGCACAGAAAAGGAAACAGATCATTTTTTTAAATTTTTCTATTACTGTAAAGATTATGATTTTGTGAGTGAATGTTTGTTTTTTCAAATGAAGTGCCAAAATTTAGAGACAGCAATATACTTAATTGTTTCATCTTCCTCTGCTTTTAACTCAGCTAGATGATTTATATTTAATATAATAGGTAAAGAAGTGGTGTAGCTGTGGCAGCCATGGTATGTGGGCAGGATTTAACTCATTTTTTTTTATTTTAGAGAATGATTATATTTCTAATGTGAGAAATGCTTTAGGGTTTTCTTGGGCAAAATTTTCAAAGCTTTATAAAGATTATATGAATTCCAGACAAACATCAGCAGCATGTAAAAATTGTAAGTGACAACAAGTGATGAAAAGTACTATCCGCAATGATACCAGCCATTTAACAAAAGTACTCCATGACAATGATACTAGCCATTTAACAAAAATAAACATTACATCAAATAATATCCCTGCTCAAGATTGATATGACTTAACCAATCAGTTAATGCACTATACAGTGTATAATGCATTTAACATGGTTTCACAGTCATCAGCCAATTACCATTATTAACACCACAGAATCAGTTACTGAGCCTCCCATCAACCAGAGAACATGACCATTGACCATTAAAGACTGGCTCTATGTTGCTTGGTTAGAAGGTCACTTTTCCAGCTTTTTGTCTGGATGCTTCCTGTGTGGAGAAGGCAATGTAAGATTTTGAATCCAATCTATCAGCAGAGTGTTCTGCAAACATATGGTGGTTTTGTAATCATGTGAGGTGTGTTATTTTGGAGATTGCAAGGGCTTTCTTGACAGGTGTGACATACCTGAATTTATGGCAGACTATTTTCACTCTTTCATGTTATGTGGTTTGTTTTGGTAAGTTCACAAAAAAACTAATGTATGACTGACATGAAACTAGTTACAGAAACACACAGCTGACTTTGAATTATTTCATTGTCTCTTTGCATCCGCCAGATTTAAGCCTCATTGAGCATGTAATTACAGATTTCAATAAATTTCCTTCAGCTACACCTAAGAAGCTACTAAATTATTGTGAGTTATACTGAAACAGGTATAGTTATGAATACCCACAGAATGGTTCAAGCACTTTATAAACTCAATGCCACATCATCACAAAGGGTGGAGCTACACATTATTAGGTAGCTGTCATTAATTTATTTGACATTTTAGTTCATAAGCTACAGAGATTAAACTTCAACTTTAATTAACATTACCTAAGATCTTCAGGGTTTCTTTCAGATGGAATTGCTTTTAAAAGAAAATGATATTAAATCACAACAGCAAAATATATTTTCTAAACACATGAAAAACAAACTTCACTGAAATTGAAATGTTTCTCTTAATATTTTCTCAAACCATCTATTTTCTATATTAAAAACTATATTTGTTTCTCAGCTTGTGGTAAAGTTGCAGTCTGGGAGGAATATTTTACTATTTTTCTGTATTCTATCTTTTTATCATCTTTGTCTTCAACAAGGTGATTGAGCTGGTTCACGTCTGAAGAGTTGTGTTTGCATTTATGTCAGTTGTGTGCTTCTTTCAAAAGCTTTGTGAAAAAACATTAATGTGAAATAAGCATTTTTTAGTTGCCATCAAAGACCACTGTAATTAATTTAATCAGAAAGTAGATGTTTTTTTTTTAAATGAAAGAGTTTGTTTAAATTTGTCATTTATTGACAAATATGCTTACAAATAGATACATATACTTGCATCTTTGCATATATATACTCATATATGAAGAAATAATCATGCACACATATGCATGACAATTCCTACATAAAATGTTACACATGTACATTCATTTGCTTGAATATAAAACATGCTATGACACAATCATATATAATTACATATATATATATATATATATATATATATATAGTGTAAGCCAGATATAAGAGAGTTGTTGAGACCGGTGAAGACGTCTCTTATATCCGGGTTTGGTCTATTTTCTTTAGGTAAGTATGGCTCTAATTTGGGACCAGATAAAATCTCTCTTATATCCGGGTTACACTGTATATATATATATATATATATATATATATATATATATATATATATGTATATATAATTATATATATATATATATATGGATACACAGGGTGTATCAAAAATACTTTTGCAAACATTGGAGGTAAGTTTCTAATACCAAAACAAAGACAAAAATCCAAATAAACATATATCAGCAAATCCTTCCATTTTGAGTTATTATGTTTAAAGTTAATGGTAGACGCTGTTAAATTTACAATCCAAGATACAATTTAAAAATACTTTTACAAACTTTGGGGCAGGTTCCTGACACCAAAACAAGGTAAAATGTCCATATATATAAAGATATGTCCAAAAGGCAATCATTGTACCTCAACACACAAACTCATAGAAATGCCCTGCCCTTGCCTCTACACATGCATGCACTTGTCAGATCATTCACTGGTGGACCCTTTCAAATACTTCCACATGGTGTCAAATGGTTTTGCAGGCCCCCGTGGCACGTTGATGAAATAGACATATGGTTACATGGACTTTTGTCCTTGTTTTGGTGTGAAGAACCTGCCCCAAATGTTTTTAAAAGTATTTTTGATATACCTTTCATATATATATATATATATATATATATATATATATATATATATATATATATATATATACATATACATATATATATATAATATATATATATATATATATAGAGAGAGAGAGAGAGAGAGAGACATATGTATATCCACTTAGGAAGTATCAGAAAGATGCATGCAAATATATATTGTGCTTTTTATATTGTATATTATATTTTCTTATTGAAGTCTATATATAAACATTTATAGATATAGAAGTGACACGTATCTGTTTTTAACATTTTATAATGTATATGTATTATAAATTGATGAAAGCACAACTTGATTTATGTCTTCTATGCCCATAGATATACCTAAATCTACAGAGATAAATGCATATTTGTGTGTATGTGTACATATATATATATATAATGTGTGTGTGCATGTATCCATACACAGACCCATATGTTTACATACACACATATGATAGCTGCAATTACCAATTAATTTCAAAGTATCTTATGCTTTGAACTGTTAGCCAAAATTTTAAAAACTTTTCACTTGTATAGCATCTGAATATTGATTATACTCTTAAGCTTCTTTCATAAACTGACTTGTCTAATTATTAGCCAATGTGTTATCAGAAAAATTGATAATAATTATAGCCGCCTATTCATTAAATCTCTCCCTTTCATTCTTTTTTTTTACTTTCATTCATCACATAGTTTTGTAGTCTTTCTTCTTTACTTTTCCTTTCTTATTTTTTTCTCTTTTTCATCTTCTCTTTTATTTTCTTTCTCACCTTTATACTCACTTTTTTTCTCTTAACCTCTTTTATTTACTTTCATTTATTTTTCTTTCAGTCATTCTTTAAGATTTTCTTGCTTATTTTCATTTTCCTTCATATTCTTTCAATCGTCTCAGTTTTCATTCTATTTGAGTTTTGTAAATTCTCCTTCATTCTCCATCTGAGTTCCATTTTCCTCCTCCACCTCTTTATATCTTTCTACTTTTTCTTTTCTGGCTTGTTCATTATTCTCATTTGTTTAACTATCAAAACTTTGCATTGAACATTCATTCTTGAATTACAAGCAAAGAACAGTTCCATTAAAATAGATGAAGAAACTGGTTTAATTTAGTTGAAAAGTCTAAAAAATAGTAAAATAAACATTTTAAGACACAAAACTGAAATATCTCAGATAAAAAATCATTACAAATTAAAACTATCTTATGAGTGTGCTTTTTAGTTGATCTTTGAAAGTAGAATTCCAATTTTGTTGTTCCCAAGGTTAAATTTCAAACAATTGAAACTGATCATCTTGAGGTATGCAAGAATTATTCAATTACATGTCACATTTGCAAACATCTGTTTATCTGTATCTGCAGAAAATAGGTAACAATATTTGTATAAATACAAAGAAAGCATTAACTTCATGTGGTAAAAGCAAGAATAGATGCCTATCTGAAAACATTTAAGATCAGTGCATTTCCAGAAATTGATCCTCAGTAGCCAAAAGTTGAAGCAAGCATTCATCTTTTGATTAATGAATTTCATTGATCTCTTTCATCAGATGATTTACTATTCTTTCTAAAGATTTAGGAAGCTTTATGTCAATCTAGAACCGGATATTAAGTTTAATAAATAACACTTTCATAAGAGACAGTTTTCTGAATAATGTGATCAAAATGCCTACACACATACACATTTTTATATATGTAAGTATATTTGGTTATTTTTATTCACTTATGATTGTTCTTTTGTTTCTTTTTTTTTTTACTTTTAACATGTCTTATTTTTCAAAGATTCATTTTTATTGATTCTGATATTATGCCACTTTGAGATAGATAAATCAATTTACGTCAAAGATAAATTTGCCACTAATTACGACTTTTCTATTTTCACTTTGATTCTATTGATAATTCTATTGCTAGATAAAAAAAGACAAAAGAATACTTTGTGATTCTCTCCTGGCTGTTTTATGAGGGCTGACTAATTTGTATTCTGCATTTTTAGAAGCGAATTGAATTAAGACAGATGAACATATAACACAAGTTCAGTTGATCCGGTAGAGATAAAGATCTTTCAGTTGGGAAAAATTTAGTTTGGCTTTTTGAAATTATTTAAATATTAAAAACTCGAGACTCTCAAAATTCTTCTAAAGTTTACAGAGACAAAAGTAACTTTAGTTCCAAGCAGCATCTATATTCCCTCCTGAAATAAGAATTCCAGACTTTAATATGAACTTCTCAAGATTTTTATTCTAGCATTGTACTGTCTTCTTTTATCCATAAATAAATTCAGGATGTGGGAAATCATAGCTCTCTATCTTCCTATTCTTTGTAGCTCTTAGCAATGTTTATGTTTTTGGCAATGTTGGACGTTTGTGCTTCCAAAAAATGGAGTCTTGAAAGGACAGTTTTTCACTTGA
The DNA here is from genome assembly GCA_964036315.1 of Acanthosepion esculentum. NCBI lineage: Eukaryota > Metazoa > Mollusca > Cephalopoda > Sepiida > Sepiidae > Acanthosepion > Acanthosepion esculentum. Next base: position 65,052,130 of record OZ038487.1, read on the forward strand.
CACTGCTTTTATTTTAACTACCTTCATTCCTCACAATGTTTATTTTTTTAAAAACTGATGATTAGAATTTTAATAAAACCTAAACATATGAAAGTGAATTTATACATTTTCTTTGTTCTTGAGAAAACAAAAATTTATTTATTAGATTGTTTATTGTAATGATTGGCAAAACATTGTCTAATTGCCAATCAATTTGAACTTTATAAAATGGTAAATAATATGGATTTAATTATAGTTGGTTGACAAAATTTAGTAACTATTTATAAATTTATTAATAAAAAATTGTTTTCATATTTATTTCTTTATAAATTGGTAAATGTTAAATTATACATTGTATTAGTTTCTTTTAATATAATTGCATTTTTTTTTTAGAATACTGTAAATATAGAATTATTCTTGAAAATAAACAATCTAATAATTAAATAGAATTTAATATTTTTGTTGTAAATTCTAAAGAACAAAAAATGTGTAAATTCACTTTCATCATATGTTTAGGGTGTGTTACAATTCTAATCATTGCATTTTAAAACAATAAACATCATTGAGGAGTGAAGGTAGCTGAATTAATATTGGTGTCAATGGAAAAACATCCTTTTGACACTACATTTTTTGCAGGCATGAAAGCTCAAGTTAGCTGTCTTTTTAATATCCTTCTACTACCCACTTCAAATCAGAATGAATAAAGTAAGCTATGTATTGGATATCTGTAAGTAAAAATAAGTGCTTCTTGTTCAATAAATATGGTTTTTGTACATCAACAGAAAAGTTGTAGAGATGGGATTAAAAAAAACAAATAAGTTCATGAGTAATTTGTGCAAATTCATATTTTACTAAAAAGAAAAAAATGATTTCACTGACTGGCAAAAACTTAATATTAGCGATTTCCCTACAAGGTAACATTTGGCATTCATTGACCAAGCAGCTAGTACTGCCATTGCTTGAAATTTATAAAATCTTCCTCTTATAACAATTTTTAGGAAAACAGCTTTCTTAAATCCAGTAGCTGTTATTGCTCTTTCCAGTACTGATGGAGCTTTAAAGGAGTTTACAGTTTATAAAAAAAGAGAAAGAACAGCACAAAAATGAAGTTTTAGTTCAGTGCTCTGTCTGTGGAACAGTAATGTATAAATCTGTGCTTCATTAATTCATGAAGCTTTTAACAGTGAATAAATTAATGAGGATTTGTCTGTCAGTTTGTGATCTGTTTTGTACACCAAGTAATCAAAGTAGAGAAAGAGTAGAATTAATTTGAAGATTAATGATAACATTTAAAGATAATGAATGATTCCATAAAATAGTTTATTCAATATGAGTCACAAGTATTTTTTCATCATAGAAAAATGATATGATTCTATGCCATGGAAGCATTTTCCAATTAGTAAGCAAAAAATATGTTTACAAGTGAAAATAACCTGTTTCTCTGACTTAGAACAAAGGCAAATTTAGGCTGATAGATTACTGCTTAACTAAAATTACAGGTAGAATGATTTTTGAAAGATTTGCACTCTTTTACTTTTGAATAATAAAACATACTTTTTCTTTCTCTCATAAAGACACATGCTGTCTGCAAGTACTTCAGAGACATCAACTGAATATGGTGTTGAACTATTGATGCCTTCAATGATGAAATTCCTTTCTTCTCTTCTCTTTTCTGTAAACATATTTTGTTAATACATTTATTAATTATTGTTTGTTTAAATTCCATGTTTTATTTTACTTGAACTCACACAAATCTGCAAAATATTATTTGTGGGACAAATAATAACAAGAGTTGTAAAACATTATTTCTTTCCATTTTGCAATAAGCTTATCAACACAAGTAAATTAATGGAGGTGAAATGTATAAAGAATGACTGAAATTGTTGCATCTCAGTTTGAAAGAATATCTCTCATGCTACACAGTGCCGCAGCAAAATGTCTAAAGATATGTTTCTATGTGTCACGAATTGAGTTGAGTAGCTCTTCTGATAGTTACAAATAATAGCACTTTGATTTCCCTCAGAACAAATAATATGGATATTATTTATCCTGTTATGCACAAGTGAAGCCATATGCCTGGGTCTTTTAATAGACACAAGATGTAAACACATTGATAAGCATCCAGTGGTGGTAACAATTTCATTGATGCACACGAAAATGGATACACAAGGCCTGCCAATCCCACAAAGTCTGGCCAATAAATCTAGCTTAAAAATAGGATTAATAATTGGCCTGAGTGCATAAATGCATGCCTAATGTGTTAGGATATTTTGCAAGTATTTGCCTTTCATGAGTAGATTTTGATGTTATTAGAAGTGCAAATGTATGGGGTTCTGTATGTAAAGATTTGTAGTTGTGCAGGTGGGTGAATATTTGTACGTATCGACCCCTATATAAATAGATATGTGTATTTTTAAAATACTTACATGCACAAATACATGCATAATATTTCACCATAGATTTATATGACTTGATCAAATTAATTCTCTAAGAATTATATATTCTAGAATTGTTTACTTATTTAGTGAATTGGTTTGGTACGTAATTAGTGAATTTTCAGATCCTTCATTTCTATATATTAACTGTTATTATTATTATTATCATGATTTCAGTTGAATATTTTTACATCAATCAGCATCAAGTCTAAGACAGAAAAAGTCATGTGAATATGAAAGAAAAAATTATAAGAATAATATAAGAAACAGCTCCATTGGAAGATATTATAACTGACATCAAGAAGAGAAAGGTGAAATGGTATGGACCATATCATAAGAACCACCAATCTTACCACTGCCATCTTGCAAGGTTCCACCTTAGATAAAAGAAGAAAGAAATATGGGTTGACAATGTCACTGAGTGAACTGCAAAATCATTCATAGAAAGTCAGACATTAGCATACAACTAATACAATGAGGCAAGGAGGCACGGTGGAGTAATGGATAACGGCTTGGATTGAGGAATCGGAGAGCCGAGTTCAAATTCCAGTCGAATCCGTTACATTCACTTACATGCTAACACCCTTGGGAAAGGTGTGAATCCTCTTCTTCTCCCTCCAACTATGGGTAAATAGCAGGAGGGACTGGGTTCTATAGCCTTGGATGGCAACTGGTCTAGGAGAAGGTCAACTCTGAATTCAAAACCATTTGGCGTCTGCACCGGCATCCGGCGGCCTCTTGGTTACTCCTGCCTCTGCGTCTGTGGAAATTCTGCGGCAAGTAAGAGCATATTCCTCCCTCCACTGGGATAGCACGCAAGGTGTGGGGACCGCGTGTGAAGTTCAAAACTCCCTTGTTACTCCGTTTCAAGAATTCACCGCCGTTGGAATCGGGAATGGCTGTCGCTCGTTTCAGCATTGGCGACGGATCGCTGTGCTTGGTCGGCCTTCGTTCCGGACGCGGTGAATTCCTTGGAAGGAGCCGGCTTAACCGATCCTGGGTGAATGCCGCAACATACATACATACAACTGAGACATATAGAGGGAGTTGGTCAGGTACTCAATTATATAGTGACCGTACAACCACACCTGGTCATGAGACTGTTGATATTATGATAGTGATGAATATAAAAATGATATCAAACCAGGTGCAAAATCAAGATTGAATCTGTATGAATTTAATACAGAATCAAAATGAAAAGCATATATTTATATAGATCCGACATTATAAATAATGTCGGATCTATATAAATATATGCACCACTTAAAACAAACCAATGTGATTTTATCTGTAACAACTTTTATTTATTGTCATTGCCTGCCACACTACAATCAGAACTTATAAATATTTACATATTTTTATTGAATGGCTTTAACAAATTGTTATTAAGCCAGTAAGGAAATTAAAATATTTTATTGCAAATTTTTGGTAGACTTTTTCTGCATTGCTCCTCAACTTGGCATGTCTAACTATTTGACATGACTACTTTTATAAGTACACTCAAAGACTAATAGCATTTTTCTAAAAATAAAATAAAACAGTAATGTGTCTATGTTGGTATATAAGGGACTATGTTTAGTAATTATTTTGGAAAACATTTCTATTTTTTTCTTTTAAAACGTCCACTACCATCTGGGATAATTACGTAATTGAAACATTTCTTTTTCAAAATAGTTGATATTTTATTTCATCACAGCAAAGACTCTATATCCAAGTGATCATCAAAGTTGAAATATTTGAAAAGTAGAATCACTTCCCATCTATTAGAACAAAAGTGAATCATTCAAGTGCAGCAGGTGTTCTGGTTTCTCTTAAAAACTCAACCCCCAATTACTTCATTATAAAGAAAAAAAAACAAAGCCGCAAGCCTCCACGCCCTTTTCACACTTGCTTACACTGATCCCCCATTGCCAAAAACAAGAAAAAATATGAGAAATAATAAAAGATTGTACAAAGTTGGTGCTATTGTTGTGTTGTCTGTGTCTGAGAGTCACTGAAAGGAATGAGATTTTTGATACTGATCAAAGCTCAAGCTGTGAATGTCGACATTGTAAGTTTGCAGAGAATAGACATAAAACTTATCATCTAGGGCCTCCATCCCAGCATACCATCTGTACATTTAGACAAAGAAATGAAAAATCATAACATCAGGTAACATTAAATCAGTTCTTTACTTTTGGTTGTAAAGTAGAAAAGAAATAGTGTAAAGCCATAGGAATATTTTTATTGAGTTGCATAAAGATCATAGAAAAGTAATTTTTCTTTCGGCAATGTTAATCTCTGGCATACATAATCAGAAAACCTTATATAGATAGATAGATAGATAGATAGATAAAGAAAGAAAGGTTAGCTTCCATTAGTCGAGTTCAGAGAATAATTTCCAAGAAAATCCAATTAGGTTATCTGTTGAGGTGATCATTATGATATTGTTTTTGACTAGCAAAAGAAATATATGCATATTTTCTGTATATTTTGAGCTGAAAACTGTCCATTTTTGCCCATAGTATAGATAGATGAAATATCATTATAACTGATGTAATCAAGATGAAAATAGGAATTTAAAACTCTAAACTGAATCTCTCATTCACCTTGAACAAAATCTTAAAAAAAGAAGCAAAAATAAAGTTTGTTTTAGGCCTGAAATTTAGGCTTATGACAAAGGTCATTCAATAAGTTCACACCTTAACAATGTTATCAGATTTCTGAACTGAATATTTCTCCCTATAATCTATATTATTAATAGAGACATATTGGGTTAAGCACATTGAAAGTAAATCAGATTATGTTGAAAAATGCTTAAAATAATCATTTCACCATTCATGCTTCAAAGGTATTGCTTTATTTACATTTATTTTATATATATATATATATATATATATATATATATATATATATATATATATATATATATATTCAGTAGATTAAAAATAGTTCAAGTGACTTGTCTGGTTAACCAACTCAAAAGTTTTGCGTCCAAATGCTTATCAAACCAGATGAATCAAATGATGAGCATTTCGATGCAAAACTCTTGAGTTGGCTAACAAGATAAGTCACTTGAACCTTTCTTAATTTATTGAATATTATAGCTAGAGTTATCTATTGAGTACTTTTTGGCAAAAGTTCTGTGAGACTGAAAACACACACACACACACACATATATATGTGGTGTGTGTGTGTCTTTCTCTCTATCTCAGTATATGCGTACAAATTTCTGAAAAAAGATATTTCCATTACTTCTAAACAGTATATGGTAATTGTCTAGCAGGCTTATGATTGTCCTCATCCACATTCCCTGGTGACTAAGAAGAAAAAAAAACTTTACATTAATTCAGAGTTATATCAATATCATCATGACACACTCTGTTGTTCCTTTATGTAGATATCTTTGGCAGAAAAGGCTGAGAGACCACAAGAGAGAAAGAATCAGGAACAGTCATCATATTGTGACTCATTGATCTTTTCTCTAAACAAGTCTGTCATCTTCCACTCCTACCATATTTCTCATATGTGCCATCATTTGCAGAACTCCAGTCATTCATGAAGACATTCTTGACCACTCCCCAATGACTCAACTGCTAATCACTATTACAGCAATGGCTGGTCGTTTGCCAATATTGTTCTTATCAAACAAACCTTGAAACTCCAAGGACTAACTATAACACTAAACATTAAATTCCCCTGCGGACTGTCTGGCTACAAGTATTCATTATTCAGATTTGAATCAGCATTTTATGCTTGCCATCTTTTCTTGATTGCATGTTTGGCAACATGTGTTCTTCCTTCATCTCATTCCTATTCATCTTAAGGACTTTGAATATTTCTTTGTCAGGTGTCTGGCCAGTTTAACAACATTTACTTCCCAAATGTCCACCAAAGCTAAAGCCAACTGCAACTTGTGACAAGGGAGTTCAGATTTGTGTCCATGATGGATTTGAATCATACATTTAAGAGTTTGGCAAATTTCTTTGATACTTTCTTTACCTTTATCCAAATGCATGCATAATATATATATATATATAATTTCATCCCAAGCAATAAAGCCACTAAGATACAAGGTGAGAATATAAGAAATGAATGTGAGAGAATATAAGCAAAAGAAAACAGTATTAAGGAGTGAGAACAATAAAAGGATAGGAATATTAATAATGCAAGTAAAATAAATAAATTGTGAGTAACTGAATGACAAAGTAAAAAAGTGATATGATGTATTTCTTTACACTATTTATATTGTTCAAACTGATATCCTCATCTTTGTTGCCATATTCATATTGTATACTCCAGCCTTCTTCAGGTGATTTGAATTTCAAACTGAACCCTTTATTTTGTCCACTGGGGTAGATTGTTGATTGTTCTAGTTTCACGTGCCATGCCTCTTCTGGATGTCTCAGTTATCTTGCTTTAACTCAACTCTCCAAGTTTTTGTTCACCACTGCATTAGCCAGGTATTGAACTCACAACTCTTTGGGTCAAGTCATTGGATCCAACCAACACTTTTATCCACTGGGACATGTGTAATGCAAATAGTTTAAATAATTACAATATTTCATATCAGAAATATAGACAGATAATGATGTATTTTGTCCTTTAAAAGGTCTTTTTTACACTAAATAATGTTTTTATTGATGGGATCATATATATATATATATATATATATATATATATATATATAGAAAAGGAACCTAAATTACTTTGTTATGTCAGGCAACATCATTGTGAACTCTGACCCTGACTGTGAGCACATTGTGTGTATGTATGTGTGAGAGAGAAAGAAAGCGAAAGAAAGGTTTTTGCTCTAAGCATAATCTTTATATAGCATTATTAAAATTTGGTAAGTCACCATAATGACAGGGTTTGGCCAATATCCATAATAGTCATGTATATGTATATCAGCTTCACCCCTGAGATTACCATCTATTCATTTTACTACCATTGCAAGAAATAATATGCTAGCAAGACTAGAAATGGAAAATTAACTCAACAAGGCTATCATTAGGGAAATGTGTTTGTTGTACATGTGTTTAGTGCGTGAGTATATGTTTATGCATTTATGTGTTTAGTGTATGTGTGTGTGCGTCCTTGCATATGTGTTTAGTGTGTACATGTGTATGTATTCATGCATTTATGTGTTTAGTGTATGAGTAGGTGTTCATGTATTTATGTGTTTAGTGTATGAGTAGGTGTTCATGTATTTATGTGTTTAGTGTATGAGTATGTATCCATGCATTTATGTGTTCAGTATATGAGTATGTATCCACGCATTTATGTGTTTAGTGTATATGTTCGTGTATTTATGTTTTTAATGTGTGAGTAGGTGTTCATGTATTTATGTGTTTAGTGTATGAGTATGTATCCATGCATTTATGTGTTCAGTATATGAGTATGTATCCACGCATTTATGTGTTTAGTGTATATGTTCGTGTATTTATGTTTTTAATGTGTGAGTAGGTGTTCATGCATTTATGTGTGAGATTGAAATAAAAGTTTGTGTTCCTCTTGGTTTTCCACTGCCTTCTATCCAAATCTAGAAGGGAATATTCTTCACTATTTGAGTTTTTCTTTCAAAGGTGACATTGTCACATGAAGTTCTAAGTACAGAGTAACCAACAAATCCTTCTCAACATAATTCACTGAGATAACTGCCCTTTTCTGCAGTTGCATTTTGTTTTGTTTTTCAAATTACAATTCTGCCATATTTTTCATATCTCCACAGTTATAACACTTTAGAGACTTTCTAACATAACCTAGTGTACAGTATTTACATTAGTCAGACTATTGTCCTCATCTTTGTCGCCATATAATAGTCCGACTAATGTAAATACTGTACATAATACCTCATCTCAGAAATATAGACATAACCTAGTGTGTTGTCAAATGTTAGATATGTCAGTATTAAGTGTAAATATTTCACCCCCATCTAGATTGACTTGCATGGTCCCTCTGCCAGTTACACAGAAAAGGAGTATATATCAACACTGAATTTTGTTGCTATGCTTGCTTACATAGAATTTAAAATGATGTCTGCACCTTTTATTAATTTTTGCTGAGTGTCTCTACTAAGCAACTGGATGTATCTTTATACTTAATTGTTGAGTGCAGCAAGTGAGAGCATCATCTAACATATTTCATTTCTTACACTTCTTGAAGGTATTGGATACCTCCCCCCACCCCAGCTTCCATACAGTAAATCTTGCTATTTGCTAGAATATGTGTAATGACGCAAATATTGCACTAAATTCCAATGACCACAGTATCTCCTAGGATAGTTCTGGATTAATCATAGATTCTAAATTAGTCCACATACCCTATATCACATTGGTAATTGCCCTCAATGGTTGTTATTCATTATCTATCTGCTTTACTTATTTATGTTTCCATCAGCAAATTACTGGAAATCTTAATAATGCTTCCAAGAACTTAGGGAACACATTGAATTGCCTTCTTCTGTATCACTGCATTGCTTTTACTTGGTCAAATACCTTGCTGATTTTCCCTTTGTGCCCTGTGAGTATTTCAGAATATACATTCTTGAAAACTGGATTGTTGGAGACCTTTATCATTGTGGCATAAATTCTTGCTTTAATGATGTAATATTCTTCAAAGAAGGGCAATACAGGCAGCTGGAGCTTCTTTGTTCTGTTATAAAAGACTATATTGGATGGTGACTTCAGATTTCCAACATATAATCTGAAGTTGCAATTTATCCATGACAGGTTTAACTTTTCTTTAAAATATTAAATTACCCATATACAAATACATATAACCAAAGTTTAATTTGCATAAACATACACACTCACTCTCATTGCCTCTCTCTCTCTCTAATCTGTATATGTGTTTCTTATGTGTATGCATTCATTATATATACATATATATATATATATATATATATATATATATATATATATATATATATACATACACGCTCACACCATAAACCCCCAAAGTATTGGTAAAACCAACACAAAGTCTGTCAAGTGATCAAAGAAAAACCAACAACCAATAGAGAAAAACTGATAAAAGAGAAAAGGAAACAAACTTAGAAGAAAAGACCAAAAGATAGACACCTACCTAAACAGTAATAAATAGTAGTGCTCTATATCTAAATTACTAAGACAGAGCAATTACACTTCCAATTGCTACAACTCAGAAAGAGATTTCAGACCTTTACTCAAGTTTCACAGTACTGCTGCAATCTGATCCTCAGATGACCAGAATTCACACACACACACACACACACGAATCTGTGGGCTTATCAGGGATGACAATATATGTGTTGTAGGGGATCTTGTAGGGGATCCAAGTTTAATATTTAGGGTGACAAAAAATTAGTCCACTGGCAGAATTTGTAATTTTTTTCTGCTTTCCAACAATACCAAAAAAGAATAAAAAATGAAGTTATACATGCAGAAGATATAATAGACTTCAAATAATTTACTATTTCCAGTTCCAATTTCCCCCCTTAGAACTGAGACTCTATTGAGCGAGTTGCACATAACCCCATCGTTGGTATTGGACATCATCTCAAAATTAGACTCACATAAGGCTAGCGGTGGCGACGGGATACCAGCCATTGTCCTGAAGAAATGTGCTCCTGAACTGGCTCCTGCCCTCTCCAAATTATATAACTACTGCCTCAATGAATCTTGCTTCCCAGCCTGTTGGAAGTCCTCATCTATTGTAACTGTCTTTAAGAACTCTGGAGGCCCTTCTGACCCATCTACCGTCCCATCAGTCTCCTACCACTCTTCAGCAAAGTCTTTGAGGCTTTAATCAACACTGAAGTGGTTAATCACCTTATATCCTATGATCTGCTCTCTGATAAGCAATATGGTTTTCACTTTGCCCATTCTACAGCTGATGTGCTCATGGCCATAACTGAAATTGTTTACCAAGCACTCCACAATAATGGAGAAGCTTGTGCCGTGGCTCTAGATATCTCTAAAGCGTTTGATAGGGTCTGGCATGCCGGCCTCCTTCGTAAGATTAAGGGATATGGAATTTCAGGTTGATTATTTGACTTAAAATGATCATTCCTGTCAGATTGTGTAATGAAGGTCGTCCTTAACGGATTCTCCTCCAGTTGCTTTCCCATGAATGCAGGTGTTCCCCTAGGCTCTATCCTAGGCACTTCTCTGTTCCTTACCTTCATTAACAACCTCCCCAATGTCATCAGTTCCCAAGTAGGCATCTATGCTGATGACACTACTATTTACTCCTGCCTCAATAGCAAATCTGGTATCGCTGACAAAACTAACCTGGCCGTTAGTCTCGAAAAGGACCTCCAGTCGATTGTAAACTGGGGCAGGAATTGGCTGGTTAACTTTAATGCCTCTAAAACAAAACTGCTCTCTATTAATCACCACAGGGAACCATCCCTGCTGCTCATTAGAATGTCTGATGCTCAACTCCACAAGAGCACCTCTTTGCGACTGTTTGTTCTCACGCTGTCCACTGACCTGAGATGGTACAATTACATTGAATCAATAGCTTCATCCACCGCAAGGAAAGTTGGTTCCCTGTGTCGTGCCAAAAAGTTTTTCTTGCCTGAGTCCATCCTTCAAATCTACAAATCAACCATTCACCTTTGCATGGAATGCTGCTACCATATATGGTCTGGTGCCCCTGCTGTTCACCTTAAAGTCCTCGACAAGATTCAGAGACGGATAAGCAATGTGGTTGGCCCTGATCTGGCATCTCGTCTTCAGTCACTCTCTCACAGATGTGCCGTTGCCTCCCTCTGTCTTTTCTACAAATACTTTCATGATAACTGCTCCAATGAGCTAGTTTCACTAGTTCCCAGACTGCATGAATTTAAGTGTGCTACTAGGCTGGCATCACGGTCCCACCCTTTCAGTATCAAAACGGTTAAATGTGGCTGTCTCTTCTACTCCAATAGCTTCATGTCTTGCACTTCCCGTCTGTGGAATTCCCTTTCTATTACTTGTTTCCCTGATAGCTATAATCTCCAACTATTCAAATGTAATGTCAATCAACATCTCCAGATGCCCTAAACTATCTCCTGCCCTTCGCTTCATCCTTTCCTCCATCACACTTCCTTACTCTTGCTCCCACTCTGTAACCCCTGACATACTAGTGGCATCCTGCCTTGCTTGGGGTGAAATACTTAAAAAAAAATTAAAGAATTTACTGATGGAAACATAAATAAGTAAAGCAGATGGAGAATGAATAACAGTCATTGAGGGTAATTACCAAATGTGATATAAAAGGTATATGGACTTTTACATAAAGACAATCAAAGAAAAATACATACACAAAAGGATATTAATAAAATAATTTCTGAAGAAATGTTTCAATTTTACAATTTTATGTTTGGCTTCAGCTCAATTAAAAAGGCTTCTTTAAAAATGTAGCTGTGTGAAAGATTATATGATAATAAGAAAGAGGATTTTGTTTTCAGTTTAACTACTGGCTTTTAGGTTTAGAGATTTTAAACCATTTCATTGGTTAATTATTCTATTTGAACAAACACACATGATGCTTTCTGTACTATGTCCACCAGAATCAACTTAGTTCAAATAAAACTGATTTCTTTTTTTCTTCATAAACCAGGTGTGAGCATTGGTTGGTTGTTAATTATTTATGATGTCTGCTGCCCTTGTTCAATTGTTGTGTGGGATATGCATATGAACAGCTTACAATGTCTATGTAATTCTAAATATCTACAAGCTAATATGCCATTCTTTGTTGAGATTTTTCATATAAAACCTTATTATCTCAAACTGTATTTTCAATACTTTTAGGCTTTAAAATAATAGTTAAAAATCTTAGAAAGTAAAAACCTCTCTTGTTTGTTGGATATTTAATTATAATAGGCATGAAGCAGAAAAGCAAATGTTAACTGATAACAGATTAAAGTATGCTTATAAATTCCTTTAGTATGTTTTTATGGTCATTTGACATAGATATACATACATACATACATACATATAATTGTGTGTGTGTTTTTTGTTTGCAAATTTACTTTATATCATATTTGCTTATGTGTTTCTTTAAATGTTCAGATATTTGAAGATCATTTTTTCAATGTTAAATATGTAAATTCTGATTGTCTGTTAAATGTGAAAGAAATGTTATTTTTATACTTGAATATGTGAATGATTCTTCTGTCTTGATGTTAATACCTCTCTCTATGTATATAACTCATTGTATTCTTGCATACATGAATGTATATAAAAATAATCAGTCTGTTTATATATCTTTTTAATACAAACATATATATATGCACATATACTTCTCTGAAAAGATGTAAAAAAACAAGGTAAGTTTCTTTGGCAGATTTTAGTGACACTACTTTTGTATGGAAAAATCTCAGTAGAATATTAATCAAGAGAAAAACAAAGATCCTGACTTTTTTCATATGATAAAATATGAAAGTATCCAGGATTTTCCTAAGATTAGCATTTTTAAATCACAACTTTGTAAAAGAAATTCAGAATAAACAGATTTAATATTCTACTAACTACAACTGCTACAAATTTAATATTCTGTTTTTAATTTTGTCTAAAAATTCCCAAGTTGATAATAATGTAACTTTATTTTCTATTTATATAAAAGTTTATTTACTTTTTCAGAAGAAGCTTAATCAATATTTTGCCTGTGAAGTGTTTTTCTTACACACTGAAGGCAAGTGCCAATAAATTTTCTGAATAAAACAAATATATAAGCATATTCTTTAGATCAGAATAAATGTGAAATCAATAAATTTTGCTTGTAATATTTACTGAAATTTTTTGTCAATGCTTATTTCTTACTTTCAAAAATCTAAGTCTGGCATTAGCTACTCTGAATATTAAACTCATTATTGCAAGTATAGGGAAGTTATAACTCTGAGTAAATAATTATAAACTCCCTAACATTCATATATACAAAAATACTTGTAAAAATGAGAAACAACAAGATGCAGAAACAACAAAAAAGTGTATTATTTATTGTCTGGTTGTATTGTGGTGCTGGATAAATAAGAGACAGTAATACTGAATAAAATTATGACTTTGGGGTCAGATGTAGGTCAAATATGTATTGGAATCCAACAAAATGATAATATAAAGAATAAGTAAAGTGTATACAGTCTTTCTCGTATGTTTTTTTTTATAGATGTTTGTAATTAGTGTCCAGATAATTTAGTCAGAAAATACAAGAAGTGTTCTCTTAATTCAAAATTTTGTTGAGTACTAAAAGATAAATGTTACTGTTAGGCCTAAAAAAGAAAAAGGAGATGAAATTTTTATTGATGCACGTGTTAATGACCTGTCCATGTGAGCTGCTTATCCAATAATGACATCACAGGTTTTTGTGTGTAGAAGAGAAAAGTGGGATTGATTCTCATTGGTTTAAAATGAGTGAATTACATTATTTTTGACACTATAATAAATTTTTATTTATATTTTCATGGACATGACAAAGTGAGTGTATAATTCATTTTTTTTATTTATGTATTTCTTTAAGGACATAACAAAAGCATCTAACTATTGCTAAAGTTTATATTTACCTTTCTCATTTTTTGTTATCTGTGTTTCATTTTCTTCTATTCTATACAATGAAAGGAAGCCAGTGACAAGATAATGTATGTATGTATGTATGTATGTATGTATGTATGTATGTATGCATGAATGTAGCTGGGACTCTTCAGTCATGTTTATGTCAACCTATCTAAGAGATGGAAACTCAGATGACATCAGAAACGTTTACTGGTCATCTCACCTTTGCTTGCCACCAGGTCATAAACGTGGATGCTTAGAGAGTGGCACTCGTGTTGTACAAGCATTTGTCACTATAATCAAAGGATCTACAGATGCCTCTTTGCAACATCTCTCATTCTATTCATACACCTCATCCAAAATTCTATGGCGATGGTTGAAGGGCAATGTGTGCAGACTTAACAAGTTGGACACAGTCACAAATCACACAAATCCGCACATTGCTGATGAGAGTCTTATTCTAACATCATTGTGTGTCTTCATTTTGACAGGGACCCACTTCAGTGGAGGCTTTTGCAACTGAGCAGTCCTATTCAGGGAGAGCACTTCTCACCCAAATATGTGGGTAGGTTCTAGAAAAGGTGCTCCAAAATTGTCTGTTATATCAACACTGTTTAGTCTCCTGTGGCTAACGGTGATTCACTAAAAGCAGGAAGAACAACAACAATATTAATGGACACCAGAAAATCTATGCAGAGGATCAGGTCAGACAAAACATTTGTTCTGGAATGTCAGAACTCTCTGAGAAAGAACCTTGTCCAGAGCATAGAACCGCAAAAGAACTTCAGTGACTGAATGTAGACATAGCAGCTCTGGCAGAAACACGACTGGCAGGAGAGCACCAGTTAACTGAGGTATCGTCAGGCTTCATGATTTTCTGGGTAGGTAAACCCAGAGCCAAACAGAGGGAGGGTAGTTTTGGCTTTGCATCAAATTTCCTCCTAGTGTGAATGATAGAATTATGAAGATGTGGGTGCCACTGATGCATCTTGTCCATCTATGTACCAACCCTACAGGCCAGCGAGGAAGTCCTCGATTCATTCTATGAGTGTCTTCGCTCTACTATAACAACCATGCCTGCTGGTGATAAATTACTGATCCTTGGAGATTTTAATGCCCATGTAGGCAAAGATTGTCAAACTTGGGGTGCTATTGGCCCTTTTGGCATTGGTAAAATGAATACAAGCAGATTGAGGCTACTCGAACTTTGTTCTGAATTGATTTAAACATCTGAAACACGTTGTTATGTCAAAAGATTAAGCACAAAGCTACGTGGTTTCACCCGAGATCCAAGCATGTCACATGATAGACATCATCATCATCACTTGTGAACAAGATTCAAGTGATGTGTGTTCAGTGCAGGTAATGCCTAGCACAGAATGTGGAATTGACCACAAATTGCTGCATGGAAAATTCAAACTACATATTCATAAGAAAACTCATATGGATCTATTTGATAATCCTTCTTCTGTCAATTACAGCATTATAGAGAGCCTGCCACAATGTGACATTGTGCACTATATGGATCGTCAACCTACTCTTCACAAAGTCAGGCAATCAAACAAATTAACTCTGGTAAAGCACCTGGTCTAGATGGCATTCTGGTCAAATTACTGAAGGTTGGAAATCAGAACATGACGGAAATGATAACTCTTCTCATTATTGATTGGTGGAATTGGATCCTGGCTCCACAAGAGTGGGTTGACGGTAACCTGCTCTCCCTATACAAAGGGAAAGGTGAAAAATCAATATGTGGTAACTGTTGAGGTATCACTTTGTTGGAGGCTGTTGGGAAGGTTCTTGCAAGAATATTACTTAATAGGCTAGAAGTTATCAGTCCTGTAGTTAACCCAGAATCACGGAGTGGTTTTAGGGGTGGAAGAGGGACAACTAACATGAGTTTCTCTGTATGACAGATGCAAGAGAAATGTATAGAGCAGAATATACCCCTCTATCAGATCATCCTGGGTATGATGTTAAACTGCATCCAACAGCAAGGCCTCTGATCAGGAGGTTTTGAGGAGCGTGGAACCACCTCTTAATTGCTGGTGTTCCCAGTTCAACCCTGATCCGTGGTGGTAGCATCTGTTAGGGTCCCAGCTATGGGTAAATAGTTAACTCCCAGACTATATCTATGTCCTGGGTATGGCGATAAACTACGTCAAACAGAAAGGCCGTTTTTGAAAAAATAGTTGCTGGCTATATGTTTTTGGAAAAAAGTATTATCAGCTATACGTTTTTGAAAGAATAATGTTGCCAGCAGTGCGTTTTGGAAAAAATGATATTACCAGCTATACGTTTTTGAAAAAAATAATATTACGAGCTATACATTTTTGAAAAAAATAATATTACCAGCTATACATTTTTGAAAAAATAATATTGCCATCTATATGGTTAAAAATAAATATTACCAGCTGTACGTTTTTTTAAAAAATAATATTAAGCAATATGTTTTTGAAAAACAGAAAAAAAAAGAAAAATATATATTACCAGCTGTACGTTTTTTAAAAAAATAATATTAAGCAATATGTTTTTGAAAAACAGAAAAAAAAAGAAAAATATATATTACCAGCGAAACATTTTTTGAAAAAAATAAAAATATTGCCAGTGATACATATATGAAAGAAAATCATTGCCAGAAATAAACTTTTTGAAGGAAAAATATTACCAGAAATAGACTTTTTGAAGGAAAAATATTACCAGAAATAGATTTAAAAAAAAAATAATATTACCAACAATAAAAATTTTGTCGGCATTAAATGACCCATTGAGGTTGATATGCCGTAAAACCAAACCAAACCCTCTATCAGATTTGACAAAAGTTTTCAATACTGTTAGCTGGGATGCTCTCTGATTAGTACTCAGAAATGTAGGATGTCCACCAGAGTTTGTGGAAATGGTCAAGCAGCTGCACAGGAATATGAGAGCCAGAGTTACTTTCAATGGACAACTTTCAGGGGAAATACCTATTGACAATGGCGTAAAGCAGGGTGATATCCCTGCTTCCACACTTTTCTCTATCTTTTTTGCTACTCTACTTGTGCATGCTTTCCAAGCTTGCAATGAAGACATCCATTTTTGATTCAGAACCACTGGATGGGTTTTCAGTCTGAGAAGGCTCAATGCCAAATTGAAAACTTTCCAAGCTTTGATTAGAGAGCTACTCTACGCAAATGGCACTGATTTCTTAGCTTAAACAGAAGCTTGCATGCAGAATATTATGGACCATTTCTCATCTTCATGCACAGTATTTGGTCCAATGATAAGTTGCACAAAAACCAATGTAATGATTACTCCTGCCCCTGGAGAGCCTTATATCGAGCCCAATATCTTTGTTCATGGAATAAAATTAGGGGTAGTTGAGAAGTTTGTTTACCTTGGCAGCACAATTACAAAAGATAGCTCACTGGATGCCAAAATATATCTATTCATCCAGAAGGCCTTTGTGGCCTTCAGAAAGCTGGAAAGTAGAGTATAGGCAGCTCATGACATTACCAACAATATCAAAGTATGTGTGTATAGAGCTTGCATTCTGACAGTTCTTCTATACACCTCCAAAACCTGGACACTACTCAGCAAACATATAAAAATACTTCAATGTTTCCAACAGAAATGCCTGAGACACATATTGAATGTCAAATAGAAAAGCAGAACTGATACTGATGTCCTCGTCAGAGTCAACTGCCAAAGCATAGAGACTCTTGTAACATCTTCCCAAATGCGATAGACAGGACATATAATTCGAATTAAGAATAGTAGACTCCCAAAGCAATTGTTTTATGGTGTGATGAGTATCGGAAAGCATTCTCAGCACAAACCAAGGAAAAGATACAAGGACTGTATCAAGAACACCCTAAAAAAGCTGGCATTTGACTTCAACAATTAGAAAGAGATGGCCCTAGATAGAACTGAATGGAGAGGTCAAATAAGAGACAGGTGTCAACTCTTCAAAGAATGTCATCTGGAACACAAACGACTGAAGCGGTGACTTCGAATAGGTGATAACCATGGACTCGATGAGAGTATCAAGGGCTGGATGTATGATTTCTGTCAGCACATACTTCTTTCAAAGGCTGGCTGGGTGAATCATGTGAAGACACATTAATAAAAAAAATCACCCTTGACATTTCCCAGACACAGAGTTTCCTGTATGTATGTATGTATGTATGGTAGGTAAACACATAGTTACCCTCTTGTTGGAGACTATCTCCCTTGACTAATGAATTATCCTAGTCTAAAGCACTATAGGTAGTGTATATTTTTGTATTAAACTATTCTAAGCTAAATAAAGCTTCCTAAGCTACTCTGCTCTCTTGTATCATATTATGGTTGTTTGAATGAAAATATTATGAAGATGAAGAAGAGAAAAATTGACATCTTATACTAATCTGATCAACTGTCTAAATCTATTTAGTTTTCAAATGCTTATGATAACATTTTAAGATTACATTCAGTATTGGAAAAAGCAGTATTTTAAATCTTCAATTGTCTACTCCTGATAGTTGCTATCTTTTCTGTTTGTAAGCTGACATCTATCAAGAGAAAATCAAAGTTGTATCCATGATCTAGATATTGTTGTTATTTATGAGAAGGTCTATAAAATATGAAGCATGCAAATTGAAAAAATTGGAACATTATAATTTGTGAGTTAGGAATTGAGAGAAATCAAAAACAAAATTTTCTCTTTGACTTTTTTGTATTTTTTTCAGTATACCATAACTTGTTCAGGAAATTTGGATGTTAAATAAATCACATACTAATTTTTTTTTATAATTATATAATAATGTCATATAAAAAATACACAGACAGAAACATAAATTTTATCATCACAATTATCAGATCATGATATTTATAGGAATTTGCATGTCTTTCTACCTTCATGATTATTATTATTATTATTACTTATTTTTTGTTGTTTTAATGGAAGAGGTAGTAGTTTTGTAGGTATTTAATCAGTGATGAATCTTCAGTTTTAGATTCACTTTTTCATTTAATTAAAAATAGAACTTTTTCAGATATTGCTTTTATATATATATATATATATATATATATATATATATGTGTGTGTGTGTGTGTGTGATTTTTAAATTTCACAGCTTTATTCATTTTATTTGCAATATATTTATCCATTAAATTAAATGAATCTAAGAGAATGGGATTTTGAATCTACGTATTAACTTTCTACTCTGCACAAAACAAGTACACCACCACCACCACCACCACCACAACAACAACAACAACAACAGCTGCTGCTGCTGATTTCAAATTCATGTTCCAGAAGATCTCTTTAAAAATAAATGAATCAAATTATGAGGGTTTGTCCATTTTTCTTTACAAAGCTTAACTCCAAAGCAAATTTCATGCAAACTTCTAAAAACTACCTAAGTCATCATCAAATTATTAATATTATGACCTATATATATATATATATATATATATATATATATATATATATATATATAATATGATTATCAGTACTATTCAGCTGTACTTTTCATTTTACATTATAATAGTGGCAAATACAAGTATTTAAATTCTGGTAATTTGGAGACATTATTTTTCATTATAGTTTCAAAACCACAGAATTTGGAAAGGGAATAAAGCTATTCTACTGCTCAAAAGTAATTAAAATGTCTTAAAAGAGTACTGACTTATGCTAAAACATATAGCCCAGAAGTAGATGGTCATTTATTGTCATTTATGATGCAATGTAGGTAGTCAGTTAGTTAAGTGCCATATGTTTGGGCGATCATGTATCTTCCGATTCATGACTGACGAGGCAAATTTCTTCCCATAGTAGGCTGCCATTTCTTTCTGCAGTAGACTGGTTGCAAACCAAGGCTAAAAAATCCAGTCTGTCCCCCTATTCAACCCATAGTGGCGGGTGGGGGTGAAGAGATGGATTCATACCTTTCCCAAGAGTATTTCTGTGTAAGTGAATCTAATGAACTCAACTTGAACTTGGCTCTCCGAGTTCTCACTCTAAGTCGATATCTATTATACCACAATGCACATCCAGGTAGTACTATGTAGGTAGTAAGGAATTGAATTGTTAGCTCCATAAATTTTTCAGAAGAGATAGGATTTTCAAATGATACTATATCTTGAGTATTATGTAAGATTCATGATATTATCTTTTGAGTCAAGCTTTATAAACTTTTAGAAGAGCTAAGATCAACAAAATATTCCATCTGTAGAGCATTACATAAGCTCTATGATATTAGCTTTTGAGTTTGTTATGACTAAGTGTATAATTCTGAAGAAAATAGTAGGCCTGGAAACGGAATATTCCCAAGCACATGGGAAGATAAAATAAAGCAGAAACGAGGAGGTTAATTCATACATGCGTTTATTCCAAAGACATCATGATGATCATCTTTTTTGATCTCCCTCTCTAGAGAGCGGTGGTTGTAGGGAGATAATTACAATATCATATGAACATGTTATTATTACTTTTCTTTTTCAAAGTTCAGTATTGTTTTCAGCCGAGTTGATAGTCCTTAAATCTGGGTCACATTCGTCTGGCACGGATAGGTTTGGTTCTGTGGTTAAGCACATCATTTGGTTTTGTTGGTGTTTCAGATATACTGGGGAAGTTCTGGCAGTGGCACAACAGGTGTCGGAGGGTCATTGATGTCACTAGCCTTGTTCAAGTCTTGTTCAAGTATTGTCAAGATTTATGTTGCAGGTATCTTACAAAGGAAGTGACAATTTCAGAGCGTGGTTTGCTGGCTACCATCAACTAAAACATGATATTGCTTATTTAGGAGGGCTTCCATGATTGTGCCCAAGTTATTCCAATGCTGAGGGTGATATCCATGTTGGTTCTGAACAGCAACAGGTTCTCCGACTCTGAGTAGGCTTAAATGTCTGTCATGAACGTGTTTAGTAGCATTTGCGAAATGTTGATTGACAGCTTTCTCATGTAGATCAGCGAGCTCCAGCCATTCTCAACAGAATTTGACAGGGTTTGGTAGGTGGTCATTTAGAGGACGACCAAATAGGAATTCTGTTGGTGATGCATCTAAATCAGGTGGTGGGGTGTTTTCGATGGAGCAGAAGTGCTTTCACCACTTCGGCTGTATCAAGCGAACTGCTGGGGCTGATGTTCGTTGCAAGGATGCATTTCATATATTTTACATCAGCTTCAGCTCTGTTTTTATTCTGTGGGTAATATGCTGATGATAGTCAGTGGCAGATACCCCATGCTTTTAGAAATGTCTTCAGTTCATGAGAGTCATATGGGGAACCTCCGTAACTAATAAAGTATTTACATAGAATATAGAGGCTTTTGCATCTTGGTGTAGTGATGCCACCTCTGTCCAACCAGAATATCTGTCAGCGTATGTGATTTTCTTATGTCTGGCCATATGAAAAATGTCTGTGACTGTTAACTGGAAAGGGTCGTCTGGGTGTATAGGCCTAGATGCAGATTCTTTAGGATTTTTCATTGCAATGTTTGCATTGGTCTCATTTGTTCTGCAATTGTGCTCCCATGCTAGGTAAAAAAAAAACTATCTGGCATTGTTCTTTATGTTATTGATACCTTGGTGTCCAATATGTAGCTGCTCAATAAGTTCAAGGCATATATTTTGGGGGATTAAAACACATTCTTCCTTGAATACTAGTGCATTGATAATGTATAGGTTGTTTCACATATTCCAAAACTCTCTAAGGTGGACGGGCAGGAGTTTCTTGTGTTAGGGAAAGCCCTGTTCAATTGTCTCTAAAAGACTGATATTAATAATCTATGTTCGCTCCCTGCTTTATACATGTGAGTTTGATGGGAAATATATCCCGGTCATATTGGTACTGTATTCCTGCCTCTATCGCCTAAGTCGGTTGATTCATCTGTTGTAAGCTTGGCAATCAACACTGGGATATGGGACATCCCATTTGCTCCTTTGTTGGCATTGCTGGGTATTGACATAGTCTTGGACCTGTACATCAAGGTCTGCTCTCTAATGCCTAATATCCTTGGATTCTTTATTTTGTTTAGGCTGCGATCATTAAATATCAGCATGAGAGGTTTCTGATCAATGACAAGTATCAGACGGGGGCAGCCCAAAACGAACATTCTGCAACTTTACAAACCAAACTTTACAGCCAAAGTTTCTCCCTCGATGCGTGTGTAATGACTTTCTGTGGGCCTGGTAAATTGAATTAAGTCCATGGTATCCTCAGTATCTTTCTGTAGAATCACATTTCTGCTGCTTCGTCTCATTCACTGTCATATAGAATATCTGCTATTATGTAATAGTTCAGTACTCTTTTGTTTGTAACAAAATTTGTCTGCTTTTTAATACCCTGCTTAGCTTTTAGAATACATCTTTTTTTGTCCCAATAATCTATGATACAATTCGGAGAGTAAAAAATGTTTAAAAAGTAATAGAATTATCTTTTATCTATGACCTTGCTGAATAATGTCAGCCTCTAAGTATCATTATAGTGATTTACTAGCATAGCTTAGGTATGACACAAGGCTGACAGTATGGATCACCCAAGTATTATTTTATATAGTTATGTAAATTCTCACAAACTGGAAGACTTTCAACTTTTAGAATATCACTTTTGTACAAAACACTTTTCTTGTCCTCAAATATATTTTATTTCTCTATTCCAACATGGCTGTATTTCTTTATGCTTTAACATGAAGGCTCATTCAGTATAAATCCAACAGCCACTTTTTCAGAAATATTGGAAAAAGAAAAGGAGACACATTTAATTTCAGCCGATAAATCAATGGTTTAAAAATACAAGAGAAAAATAAAGAAATGGTCTCTGAAGAGAGATGAACGCTTGTAGATAGATAAGGGTGATAATAAACAAGAAGAAGAATGAATCTGTAAAAATATCAAAGGTTAAAGAGTGATTGAAATTTGTTAAGAACAAAGAAAGATGAGTGTAAAGAATTAAATGAAAAGTTTGTTTTGTTTTCTGATGCTGAAAAACTTTTCTTGTTTGTGTTGCTTGGTTGGGTAGACTGTAAAAGATTTCCAGGCTTAGAGAATAAGTTTAATGTTCTTAGTTTTCTGCATTTCATTTGTATTTTGAAAAACTCAAACTTGATGGATGTATGAATGAATAACTGTATTTTTGGCTATTCTACTATTTTTTTCACATTAGCTTATATATTTTTCCTCATACATGGCTCCTCACCTTTTCATACTTCTCCCATTTATGGTATAATTCTTCATAATTCATTGTCTTTTTCTTGTTTCTTTTTCATTTTACTCCTTATAAAAATTTATTTTAAAAATTTTTTTTAAAAAAACTTGATTCTTAAAATTGCCTAATTCTCTTAATTTTCTCCTCCAATTTTTTTAATGTCTGAATATTTTATTCTATATTTTATTCTTTTTTTTTTATTTCTACAGCATTTTTTACCATTTCTACAATTTTAATGTTCAACATCTTAATATTTTTTCTTTCAAATCATTTTGCTGTTTTTGTTTTTCTCTGACAATTCTATTGTTTTTTTTTCTTGCACCCTGATTTCTGTTTACATATTTGTTTCTGTTATTACCTTTTGTATCAGCCATTCTTATATTTTTCTACAGATTTATCTCTTTTTATATCATATTCTCCTTCCCACGTATGTGCATATACTTATATATTATTGAGAGTAAATATAGAGATATGGCTAAGCATACTTATACTCTGCTCATTTTCTCTCTTTTCAAAGGATAACATAATTTTTGCATGATTTTTTTATTAATTCTTTTTCACTGGTTTGGCACCTGAAGAGAATTGGTTTTGGAGACAACAATGCCTTTGAGCCATTTGCGTTTCTATATGATTTTTTTATTCTCTCTTCCATTTGTCTTTACTTTTTTATTACTCTTTACTTCTCGGATTCCCTTTGGATTGTTCAAGGTTGTTAACCAGGTAAAGAGATCTCTACTATAAATATTTGCTGCAAGCGAATAACTAAAACAAAAAAAAAAAATGATTTGATAAATTGTGTTCACAGAAGCATTCCTTTTTTCCCCCGTTTCCGTGTGTGTCATTTTTTACATTTGCATTCACTTTCTTCTGGTTCAGATTTGAAATGTCACTGCTTTTCCCTGAGTTTTTTTTTTTTTATATTTCCTTTTATTTATATTTAGGGGTTAGTGTAGATTATCATCTTGATTGGTTGATGAAAGATGGGCAAGAAAAAAGCGATTGTTACCAAGTAAAACAATATGACACCCGGAACACAAGTAAGCTGCAAGTGAATGTAATTGACCTGAATGCTGGTTTGTTATATAGAAAGAATCAAGCACGAGACAAGCATGGCTAAAAACAAACAAGTGTGATATGAAAGTGCAAAAGCAGATCTGTACCATACACCAGGGCTCAAGCAGCTAAATGTGCCTAATTAAATAATAAATTGCAAGTATAAAAATGGTTGATTCCATTACAGACATTGATGTTGATTTAAAAGATGTATTTGTAAATTTCAAGAATAACTGCTTAGAAGATGGGTATTTGTTATTTTATAATCTTGTACAGGACATGTAACATATGTTATAAATGAGTCCTAAATTCTTTTAATTTTACACATAAATACTAAATTATTTACTATTTATTGTGCTTATAAAGTAAGTAAATATTTAACTTCTATCAACATAATAAAGAAACCCAGAAATATATGAGGCAAATGATTTTATCAAGATATTTGAGCAAATTTAATGGCATCAATATAATTTTACCTGAAGTGATGAATAATTAAATAAGGGTCTCCACCCTCTGACATGTAAACATGGAAATTGCCACATTGTAAGATGCTGATTTCAACAGACAGCTTAAAAGTATTTAATGCGGGTCTCTTGAAAATACAGGGCCTGTAGCATTCGTTGTTTTTGTTACTAAGTTAATCTGGTACCGGTTTCTTTATGAACAATTTCCATAGCCATTTATAATTGTCAAGAAGATAAAGATGAGTTGTTTTTAAAGAGTTAAGTTTATGGCAGGAAATAATCTTGACTAAATAAAATAAAAATCTGTGTAGGAACTTTCTAAAAATTTAATGAAATAACGTTTTTAATATCAATCTGCATATAAAATGCAAACATTCAGCATTAAATTATATTCAGAATTATAACCTTATATGTGAAGGTGGCTCCAAAAGTAATGCCTCCTAATTATTTCCATGGAAACTGAAACAGATATATAGAGCATAACAACACTACTGGGTAGAACAAGCTTTCATCTTATGGTCATATCTCATACGATCACCAAAAGTTAAATAATGTTGGGCCTGGTCAGTACCTAAATAGGTGACCACTTGGGAATACCAGGTGCTGTAAACTTGCATGTGCTGGTGGTGTAGTGGATAAAGGCTTGGAAATTGGAGAGGTGAGTTCCAATTCCAGTTGGGTTTGTTTTATTCAATTATATGCAAATACCTTTGAGAAAGGTATGAAATCATCTCTTCTCCCTCCAGCTATGGGTTAATTTGTAAAAATCATTATTATCTCCAAAAAATTCTTACAAAGAATATTTTCTTGCTTTAAATAACCTGCACAAGGTTGATCGGTCATAAAAAATCTATCAATCATCACAATTTTTCCACTTTTCTACAGTTGAAATGACATTTTCAGGAAAATGTTGTCCATGGAGTCCATCTTTCATTGGCTCAACATATATTAAGAATACAATATTGGATAAAGCAAGTTTTCAACTACAACACACCATATTCTCACATAGTCATTGCCATTAGCTATGCATTTTTGCCAAGAGTGAATAAGAGCCACACTTGGTCTCATCATATGCATCACTGTTATCAACACTGAACACATTACTTATCACTTGCTGTGCTCACATCCAGTCTTTGGATCCTATAAACATTCAGTAAGCATTGATGAATATCAATGGCTGAAATTTTTCCACATGGAAGACTTCAATGATACACTTGTTTCATATGCACTTTCATATTTTTACCAGATTCTTACTCAGCAGCTGCTACTTGTAACAAGTCAAAAAAATATGTATTATTGGCAGGAAGATTCAACTTTTACTGCTATACTAATGACATTCATTGCAGATGCTGTGGGCCCAAATAATAAAACAGGAGGCATTAATTTCAAATTAATCTTAATATATATGCTACAGTTCAAATGTTTGAGGTGCACCTGGTGATTTTTTAAAAATTGGCCCCAAAAGTAATTTTGTACTTTAAATAAGAAAAAATTATTATAGATGGTTAGAAAAAGGGATACAAGATTTTTTATTAGAAATTTTATTATGACAAAAAGAAAAAAAAAACAGTTTATGATTAAATTTTGTTCTCATCGAAATATCCTTCTTTAGCCTTGATTACTGCAGCACAAATTTTGGCATTCGTTGCAAAAGTTTCTCAAAGCTCTTTTTAATTTTTTTCACTCTTCTGTCAAGTTCATCCCATGCTAATTCTGATGGTCAGTTCAAACTTTTGAACTGTAGTGTATATATAGTTTAATGTCTGTCTCTTCAAGTTAAAACACCTCAAATCTTCCCCAAATTTTAAAATGCTGTCCAATTGTAGTTTATGAAGGAGTGAAATATCTCCTTCACTTTGTTATTAAATGAAAAACTAACCAGTAACAAAAACTAAAAAGAGGAAAAGACATGAGTAGAAATGAGAATAAAGAAGAATTTATGCATTTTATTATTCCAAGCATCACTTTCTATTTTATAGATATCCATGTACAGAAGTGGAGTGAAAACTTAGTGTTGACATCTTAGGGTAGCAAAATTTAATTACAAGACAGGATTTTTTTTTCTGGAAGATGGGTTTCTTGATACTGATTTTAATATAAATTTAAATTATGAAATAAATAGATTAAAAATTAACTTTTTAAAAATTTTGCATAATTAATAAATTAGTATTTTTCATTCATTTTTTTATTACCAGTTTTTGCAGAAAATAAGCTTTTTAGATAATCTGATATTTTAAAATCTTACAAAAAACTGCTGAAAAAATAATGCAACATCCCTGCAGAGAAAAAACTTAGTCTTTCATCTTTTCATTTTGGAAAAAACTAAAAAAAAAATGTTTTTTAACTGGACTGTTTCCAATAAAAATTTAAAGATCTGTTATTTTGTTTTCTTACTAAAGTTCACTCAATAGAAGGCCCCAGAGCAACTCAATGTAGAAAGTTACTGAATGAGGTGTGATATGAATGTAAGAGTGAGAAGTGAAGGTTACAACGATATGGTGGATAGAAAATGATTGACTCATTTTAGTGTTCTGTGAAGCATCCAAACAGATGTTTTTTCACAAAATAACAATTCTTTTAGGGTGGAATACCCTTCTTGATAGAGCAATACATAGAGAATGAGAGTGAATCGATCCTTTTGATGTAGCAAGGTAAGTTTTACCTGTAAAGGTCTGTGCTGGTGGCACTAAAGAATAGGGTGTGTTTGAACATTTGCCATAGCAGTTGAGATAGAGTAGTGATAAGCTTGTAACATTTCCTCTGCAGCAAAGTTGCTGTAAAGTGGAAAATAACTCATCCCTCCGAAGGCTGCATAACTGATTTCAAACTCTACCAAGATTGGAAAGTGATTGGGTGGCTTCTGCCCATATATGGCAGCAATATTCTATTTTTGGTTTGATTTGTTTCTTATAAATATAAAGCATGGCAGAACTCAGGTACTCTCTGTAACTGATCATTTTTCCAGAATCTTTAGTGATGGATCATGTATCTGACTTTCTAAAGTTCTTTCAAGTGTTTAGAATCAAGATTTAAATTTGCTTTTTGATTATAATTTTGATTCTATTACAATTTGACATTTGCCCATATTCAAACGTATATAAATATCTTAAATTTCTGTCTGAAGCAGCAATCAAGACATGACCAGCAGTAGAACTCAAAATATGACAGGCAGCAGCATTAATCAGCAGGCAGGTTAGGTTTAATGATCCAAGTTCTTGACAGCAAATTGACCTTGCGGATTAAAGCATAGGTTGTGATTGTGAGTTCAATCTCTATGCGTTTGGACTCAGTGCAAACAGGCAAGCAATAACTGAGCAGTACTAAAATTAAGAACTAGACAATATCCCTAGACATGGACAGATTAAATAAAAGATTCAGTTCAGAATTCCCTGTAGACCGATATACACCCGAGGGAGGGCACAATGGCTGAAACATTGTAGTAACAACAACAAAGATGGGGACAAAACTCTGAATATAAATAAGATAAATAATGTAAACAATATAATAAAAGTTGGGATTTTTGAATGAGAAAGAACTGACATTAAATATTGAATTTAGAAGTGAAAATATTACAAAAGGTTATGGTTATATATATGATGCTTTAACACATTCAGTACAAAAGGACTAATTAACATTTCAGTTATATTACATGTTAACACTACTACTCTTTTTGAAATTCCAGCTTTGTCTCCATTTTGTTCACATCGCTCTTTTGTGACTAATACCTGCTTTCCAGCTAAGCTCAGCGGATGGGTTTCATTTTTTCAGTTCTTACTCTATACAGTGAAAAGAATATTTGCATTGAAGCTTTTAATTAGTAACTTTAGGAGTTGCATTAAATGGTTGGGGCTGGGATGGGGGGAAGAATGGCAGGAAACAGAAAAGTAAATCAGAATAAGGGTACAGACAATGTAGGTTGAAACTTTGTATTTCAGTGGTGTTTGAAATTATCAATATTTTTAACAGACTTGCATATATCTGCATATTCTTAAAAACATCAAAATATTTAGAGTTCAATTTTTTAAAAATCTTCTTTCATTTAAGAAAGACTTTAGTTTTAGCTCATGAAACAAATACGCTTTCATCTTAGTTAAAGAAACCAAAAAGGAATAGGAACATTTCCATCCAGCATCCAGAATCTTTGCTAGAAAAAATAATCTCAAACCAATGTACAAAAAGATTAATATTAAAATATAAAAAATGTATATTAGGTATATATATAAAATTAAATTTAAATAAAACATTTAATGTACACATTTTTTATTTCAGTTCCATTAATTTGCAATGAAAAAAGCAAAAGACCCTGTGTGAAATCAGGCAGCAATATCTGAAAAGAAATGGATAAAATCATGCAAAAATTTATATTTAAAAGAATTATCGTATTTATGATTTTCTATACAAGCCTGCAGCTTTCCACTGTCCGTTGTAAAAATCAATGAAAGTATTTTTGATGATTGTTGCTATGTTTTACCAACACCGATTCATTGTTCATGATATTCTCAGCTTAGTTCATAGATGTTGCCTGCTGAACATTTGCTGTTTTGAGCCAATATTATTTATGAAAATCATTTTGCAATTTTCTCTTCATATTTAAACACTAAAATCTGAAAATTTTCAGTATATAATTAGCAGTGCTTAAGAGGTTTTTGTTCAAACCTGTAGATTATTCTGTGCACAGAATACATATCAGTTTTACTTGAATAAATAACTGGGAGTAAGGTAAATAAAAAAAATGACAACAACAAAAGCATTTGTTTTCATTGATATAATGCTTTGTAAAGATACCAAAGAGGTACAAATAAATAAAAATCCAGAGAAACACATGTATATACTTAGAAAATATTTATTATGTTTGTGAAACTTTAAAAAAGGGTGCTAGGTAAAAGTGAATTCATTTAATGCTTTTATTTTCCAAATCCTTCTGAAAAAGGCATTATATTTCAGTCACCTTTCCTATCGAGAAATAACAATGTATGAGGAGGAGATTAATGATGATTTTTGTTATTTTTATGAACTTTCTCTGCAGATGCCTAATGGGCAAACACAAAATAATGCCTCCCATTGTCTTCAAAGAAGGTATACAAAAAGCAATACTGTTCAAAATTTAATCTTTGTTCCATTGCTCAACTAGAACATTTTTCATTAGGTAAAAAATGTTGTCACAAAGAAAATGATGCTTGCTATTATATAATTACTATTGATGTTCATTGACAAGATTTTAATATATTGTTTCCATATTTTAGTTATCAACATTATATATACCTTGCTCCAGAATGATGTTTCTAATGACATTTCAGCTAACATTTTCTGGTATTCTTCAGGCATAAATTATCTTGTTATCTTGCTTTCTTTTTTGCACAGTCCTGTGGCTTTATTAAACCATAATTCTCTTACTGAGGAAGTAAATAAAGGAAAAGAATGGAACAAACCTAACTGTAATTTAAAAAAAAAACTACTATCATATATACTCACGGATAGGTTGCTCCACCAGATAGGTCGCACTCCTACTTTATGGCTTAATAATTGACGATTTATTGTTGACTCACAGATAAGTCGCACTATAATCTGGAGAGTTACACAGCGCTTTTTAAATGTAAGAATTCAGCAGATATCTACCTGTATTTCAAAACTTATATTAATACATTTTTGCAGTTGTTAAAATACATTTTTTCAGTCATCATGTAAACAAAAGGAAGTAACTGTTGTACTGGTATTTTTATATTTACATAATTTTATTTTTATATAGAGTCAACTTAACAAAAACAAAAAAAGAAAGAAAAAGAAATAACTACACTACAGAAGAAAATGTTACGGTCCATTTAGAAAAAAGTTTCCAATATCTCCCAGGGAAAATTCAAACATTTTACGTTCCTTCAGAACAAACTTTACAAAATTATGAGTTTTTCCCTCCACTTCTATTGGCAGTTTTTGAGTAATGTGTTTTTTTTTTTTCCGAGGTGTCAAGCACCATTCGTACACCACCCTGCTGAGGATCTATTCTAAATTGAGCAAGAATATTGTATTTGGGCTCAGCTGAAGGACTATGGTTCTTATTGAAAGTCTTGTTACAATAAGGCTGTTATTTCTTATGTTCACAACCCTAACATACAATTCTTTTTCATAATTTGGTATGAAGATACTGAATACCTTGCTGCTCTCTTTGATTTCGGCATTTTTTAAAGCTGATTTTTTCTGCTTTCTCCATCCTCATTACAGTCTTTTCTGAAACTCCAAACTGCCTTTCTGCAAATAGATTTCCATGTTCTTCTACATAATTTAGTACTATTAATTTAAAACCTGTTTCATAACTCATTCTTTTTTACTCATGATTTGGATTTGCAAATTAAAATTAAATTAAAAAATATTATAAACTATAAATTTGGCTAACAACTATATCGCTGCGCAATGCAAAATAGTGCAAACATTTTCGGTACTAGATTCATGCATTTTGCTATTTGTAAATAACACTTAAGAACGCCTTTTAATGTTATATGAAACAATCATTAAAGAATATTATCTCATAAAGAAAATATTTCATTTCTTTAAGTCATATTTTCCAACGTATGTTTTACAAAATATATATTTTTTGCAGAATGAACTGTGGGACTATTTTTTCCTTGTCAATAAACATCGACACGTGGTTCCTTATGTATGCATGTTCAGGGTTTTTATATCAGTCTAGTGCGAGGGTCCTGGCCGAACGGTGACTGATGGATCAATGAATATTTTATACAGTGTAACCCGGATATAAGAGAGATTTTATCTGGTCCCAAATTAGAGCCTGTGTTAATAAAACAAAATAGACCAAACCCGGATATAAGATACTTCTTCTCCGGTCCCGACAATTCTCTTATATCCGGGTTACACTGTAATTTTATTTATTAATTGTCATGGATAAATCTATCAGCATGAGGTAAGTTTAAAGCAGTGAGTCAGTATGATAGATAAACTGTTTCTGTACGGAGAAAAACCACAGCTTTAGCGCATCATTTCCGATTTCTCAGGTCAGAAATCATGATGACAAGGTAGTGTTGTTTTACATTTATGTCAAGCGGATAGGTCGCACCCCTAATATTTTGTGAAATTTTTGGTATAAAAAAGTGCGACCTATTCGCAAGTATACGGTAGATAACTTAAAGGTAGACTGAAGGAAGAATATATCAACTAAATTGCTGTATTAAAAATTTAAAAACAGCAAGGATAAAGTTTAAAACTTAAATAATGTTTATTATTTATTATAATAAATATCATGGTATCTTTTTTTATTGAATTTTTTTCAGAAGTCTTTTCTGTTGCTTCTCTTCTATTGTCGTCATTAGCACCTCCTCGCATTCAGGATTGTCATATTCTCTCATTATTCCCTTTCTCCCTTCTGGAGATAATCACCTACCACGCGAAAAAGAGTTCGTGTTTTGTGTGCGATCTGCCGAAGAAATGTTATCGAATTTATTTATTACTGTATAAATACAATAATTGTGGCACATGTGAAGAAATGTTACCGAAAGTAGAAATTTCAAAAAAAAAATCTGATACTTTAAGTATCAGAATCTATGCTAATGTTCTTTCCACTCCTGAGTGGCGTGGCCAAATCAGAAAAATCACTCGGTGAATAAAAGCTGTTGTTTTTCGCTTACGAGAGTAGGATTTTTCTGAGCCTGGTGGACGAACATGCGTTTTTGCTGGTGAGAAGTGAAGGTTATCCAACCTTCACTTCTCACTTTTTATTGCTACTATAACTTTACAGTTTGTTTTTTTTTCTTTACTACAACACCTGTGACAGAGATGGCTGTGAAGCCCAGCCTACTTCTGAAGAGTCATTCTAGGCGAGTCCGGCATTCGACCAATCAGATCGCTCCCACGCGCACGATCATTTTACGCGCCATTCTTCCCGGAGACTATGAGACCGTATAAAAACCCAAGAACACATGTCACACCGAGCAGACCACGACAACCAATTTCGACCACTCACACATTGCCAAAATGTAACGCTCAAGGAACTCCCGTCTTTGACTAACGCAGTCAGACGTTAAAGAACTTTCGACCTTAAAACAAACTTTGCTTACCTAAAGGGAACAGAAAATATTCACTACTAAATAAGTAAAGAACTGTACATCAACTTACGCAAGTACAATCTTCTAAAATTACAATTTAATATTCGTTATGAGCTTAGGTACAAATATATCAAGTCTAAGGGACACAACTCTGACCAAACTTTTCAGTTCACTTGCATGTAGATCAAATACTTAATAAATTCAATTGTTATGTTTTAAATCATTATTTTTGTCTTTTATTAATTGTTGTGGATGGAAGATTATTGAACACACACAATTTTAAGCCTTCTGATCATTCAAACCTTCTGATATCTCTTAACATCTTCACACAACTGCAACAAACTGATCCTTGAAGCATCATTTTGGGCTTCCACATAGCTTCTTGCAGCTGGCAAGTTCTCAAGGATAATATGTAGGAGTTTAGTGGCATGCATTCTGGACACGTGACTTGTGATGTTGAAAGATGGTAGCCTTGATGCTGGGAAGAGATATCTGAGAGAGAGGACCTAATTGTTGGTGATGCTGTCCTCCCAACTGATGCAAAGGATTCCTTGGAGCTTTGTTTGCTGGAACCGTCTAGACGTTGACCCATCAATACAAGGTCCAGACCTTGTAAGCATACAGAAGGGTTGACAGGAGCAAAGCCCAGAAGAACAAAATGTCACTTCAGGATGTTGGTAATCATAGCACTACACAATTTCCTGTCCTTTGTAACTTTAGTAACTTTTGTCTTTTTAATATCCATTCTGTCAACCACTTACACAAGCTCGTTAGGCAGGGGTTATGCACTGCTTTCCTCTGTCCCTCTTGCCTTCAATATATTCTGTGAGTATCAAATTTTCTAAACACTCTTTCCTCATTACATGCCCTAGAAATTTCAATTTTTCACTTTTTGGTCTTCATTATAAGTGTCCTTTATCAATGTTCAGTCCGTGGTATTCTCAGCATCTGTGATACCTAAAATCTCGTCTTTGTCTGTGAGGTGACTGTCCTGCCATATAGGACATAACAGTTAAGTACTCTTTGTTTCTAATGAGATTTTCTTGTTTCTTAATACTTTGTTTAGCTTTTGAAAGGTGTCTTTCTCTATCCCAGTGTGCCTCCAGTTTTCAGTGTTGCACTTTCTGTCCACCATTAAAACACTTCATAGATATTTACATTTTTGTACTTGATTCTGGCATCGCCAATTTGTATATTGGACTGTCCCTTTTGCTGGCAACCATATATTCTAACATTACATTTTGATCCTCATGTTGGATAGAGAAAACTGTCAAGAGCAAATTTATATAAATATATATATGCACACATACACACACACATTTTTTATGTAATTTTTATCATCTTATTTTTATTTACTTTTTTATTACACCACCATTTTTGTTTTAATGTTTCATATCTTTCATATTCTATCAGTATTAAATAAGTAGCATGGATTAAATATAA
Source organism: Acanthosepion esculentum (assembly GCA_964036315.1). Classification (NCBI taxonomy): domain Eukaryota; kingdom Metazoa; phylum Mollusca; class Cephalopoda; order Sepiida; family Sepiidae; genus Acanthosepion; species Acanthosepion esculentum. The sequence continues at coordinate 65,086,218 of OZ038487.1, forward strand.
AGAATGAGTTGCCAATAAGATGTTCCTTTGGACCTGAGCAATTTGATTACATAAACTATTTTACAGATGTCACACAGCCTATTCCTTTCATTATCTGATTTTTACTCCATGTTTCTTTACACCTAGTAGTAGCAGACATAACAGTTTAAAATTGTCTGAATTTCTTTGATGAAGCGTTGTCTTTATAAACCTTTTATTTATATTTGTGTTATAAGCCACACCACTTAATGATATATTTTTAAACAGTGATAGTAACCAGAATGTATGACTTCTTAATGAGCTTGATTAAGCATGAGCTAAGGCTAAAGGAAATGGAATTCTACTCGAATTACAGAAAACCAGGTTAGTTTTCAAGAAGCTTGTATAAATCTGATTTGACAGCCATGACCTTAACGTACTCTTGAAGCTTGCAACAGATTATCAAAACAGAACAATCTGAATTTTAACTTGGATTAACAAAGGATTGGCATGTTTCTGTTTCAATTCTAAGAACAAAAACCAAAATGTGCTTTGAGGACAGTTTTGTTGGAACCCTTCCTGCATCCCACCCCAAAAATGAAAAAAAAATATCTGTAATCTGAAGTTATTCAGCAGCTTAAGAACTGTCCTTCAGTATTTTTGCCTAAGGCAAGTCAAATATTTGCATATTGCATTTCAGTTCCCTACATTAAAAAAATGCAATGTTCTTGCAATGACCTTTTTTCAGGTGGTAGTAATGTTGCTGCTACTGCATTTTGACAATTTTCATGAGTTTTGAGAAGAGCAATGAGTCAAAGATTTTAGTTTTATGTTACCATATTGACATAAGACAAAATAAAAGTAATAATGTAAACCCTGCATAAATCTGAGAAGACGATAAGGTTTGAAAATGTATTTTAAGTCTTAAGTGTATTCAATGATTTAACCATTTTGAAGTGTTTATTGAAAAAAGCCAAAATAATTAATATCAGCTAAGGTGTTTTCTTCTTGTTTGATATGAAAATTTGTAATATTGAAACTTTAATAAAGAATCATGAAAAGCATTGGCTATAAACAGTTTTAGCTCTTTTGAGTTTGATCAGAGCAAAATATCTGCAAAATGATCAGGCCACAAAAATGCTGGATTTTAATCCGGTTATCACCTATTCAAAATATAAATTAATTCATTATACTTCTAAAATTTCAAATCAAACTATTTCTAATTTTAACTAAATAGCAGATGATGAAATTTAGTTGGCTCAACTTACAAACCATTCCAAAAAATTGATGTTTCATCATTATACACAGTGGGATGAGCAAATTGCCACCATTTTGTATTTTTAATTTCACGCATACATTTTGTTTGTTTTTGATTTTGTTGACTGCGCATTATGGTAACGTTAGTTGGGCACCATCTGTGAGAATAAAGAGTGCAATTCATTCCACCAGAAATTTGGAAGCAGCATGCTCTACTGCTTGGCATTCATGTCAGAAGTTTCAATACAAACATTTCAAAATGTATGGATGGCAATCTGAGAACAGTGCAGATGATTTAGAAACAGCTGGATGAGTCTAATGGTGTTTACGAAGGTATCTGGAGTGATCACTAGTGATAGCGACATTATGTTGTCATTCATCTTCCCAAAGGGCCTCAGACACAAAATAGAGGCCTACATCAAGTGTCTTAATGAGGTAGTGCTGGCCTGGGTCAAGAGGATGGCTGCTGGAAGACCGTATGTTTGGCAACAGGACTCTGCACCATACCAGGAGAACCCTGTCATGGCTGTCAGATAATTTCTGCAACCATATCACCCCTTACATCTGGCCACCTAACTCGCTAGACTGCAACCCTCTTGATTATTGTGTGTGGAGTACAGTTGAGCATGAGACCAACAAAAATCCTCATAATATCAAAGACCAACAAAAATCCTCATAATATCAAAGACCAACTGAAGGTAAGGAATATCCCATCATTCATCAACTTTAATAATAAGTCCGTTGCTGGAGATTTCGAAGTTGTCTGGAGGCTGTGGCGATTTTATTGAATTTACTCTTTAGTATTTCAAGATAGTTTTGTGTAATTTTGGCAAATATATCTGTTAAAATGAAATGTCAGTGTCATTTTTATTTTTGTGTAATTTAGATGACAATTTATTGCATCCTATATATGAAAAAATGAATTGGGAATTCAATTTTTAAAATCAATCTTTAGTTACTTGCTATCATTTGATAGCAAATTTTGAAAAAAATGCACATTCCAAAGGTGGTAACAAGTTTAAGACCTCTTGCAAATTTTTTTTTTCTAATCTTTTCCAACAAGTTTCAAGATTTCATTTGTAGTAATTCCAGTAGCCGTTAGTTATCATTGGAACACTTCATGTACCAGACATGCTGAATTTTCTTCATGTTTTGAAAATGCTGAAACAAACAAACCTTAGAGAAGAAAATGAAGATCAAAGTTTCAGCTGATGATAATAGTGTTAGTACTGTTATACAGAAATTGAACAGATTTAGTAACAGTATTAGAAACATTCTGAAGAATTTGGAAATGATCAGAAAGGCCATCTAGAGTCATTATTGCAGGGGTTTTTTAAATTTGAGAGGTATCAAAAGATGAATTGTGTGTTCTAGGGACTTCCAAAATAAGCTTTATTTAATATCACTGTAAGAAATGTCTGGCAAGTTCTCAATTAATTGGGCAATCTTATGTTTCAATCCAACAAGAAGGGTTTTGATTCAACACAGGAAAAAGTATGCCAAAGAAAAAACAATTTGTACCAAAGAATAAAAGATGGTATTCTCTGATGAAAAGAGTTTCCTTTTAAATAATTCCAGTGGAAAGTAATGATATTGTCATAATCTCTGGAAAGAGGGGTAAGAGGAAGAATTTTTTCCAACTCCCCATTTGGTTGAGGATCTATTTTGGTGGGAAGAGATTTTTTGGTTAAAGGCAAACCTGGATTGTTTATGATAGGAAGCAATCAAAACACAGTGTTATGTGCAAGTGTAAGAGAATAATATTGCGCTATTCGCAAGCTTAAATTATGGAGGAAAGTTTGTTTCCCAAGAGGATAATGCAGTAATTCACAAGACGAAGGTCACTGAGGATTTGTTTGAAGGCAAGAGCAACATGATAATAGTTTAGCCTGCAGACTCACCAAATTGCAATCCCATAGCAAATATGTAAGGTATCCTTTCTAGATGTGTCTATGAAGAAGCCAGGAAGTTTGCAAAGATCACAGCTTAATCTCTTGTATAAAGTATTGCTGAGATAAAATTACTCTTGAAATTTTGGAAAAATATGCTATCCTCAATATAAAACCAGTGTATTAAGGTTTTCTTAATCAAAAGAAAAAAAAATTGTAATTATTAACTTTTTTTATTATTTTATTATTAAATTTTCATTTTTTAATGTAAAAATATTTTCATCAGTTAGTTATTTTCACCTTTAGAAGAGTTTTCAAAATTCTTTGCTAAGAAGGACGTTTCACTCTGAATGCTTTTCTTCAAGAACTGCTACATTTTGGAACACACTCCCATAGTGATGCTTTCCTAAATACTAAAATCTAATCTTCTTCAACACGAGGGTCAATCGTTATCTGTCATATACTCATGATCTTCACTTCATACTTCCTCCTATTATGTTCATATCATATACCTCATTCTGTAACACTCTACATTAAGTGGCACTTGGCATTTTATAACATTCATCATTCTTCTATGTGCCATGTTCCTTCAGGATAGGAATGATCATGGCTCTCCACAATTTCCTGTCCTTTGTAGTTAAACCAAAAGGGAAGTCTTTTAATTGATTGAAAAGCAACTCCTTATTTTGAGTATCTAGCCAGGAGTTTTGTTTTAACACCTTGTGACTTTTTTCTTTGGGGTTCATTAAAGGAGCAAGTCTACTATATCAGACTAAGACTTTGGAAGAACTTGAAGGGTGACTACAAGAAATCATTCCTTCCATATTACAAGATTTCCTGGTGAAATCAGTTGATATGGCTCCTGGGCAGCTCAAGAAGCTGGTAACGAAATCTGGTGTCCATATTGAATTTTAAATAAAACCTCATGCTAGACACCTTCCTCTCATATCCATTTCTTGTACAAATTGTAGTTAATAAATAAATTTTGTATTTTAAAATGAGAAGTTACTTTGCAATCACCCTGTATAAGTATTTTATCAGATAATTGACAGTATCCCAGTCCAAATCTCATCATATCTTGGCCTAGTTTTAGTCCTCCCGACATCTCAGTTTTCTCTCCCCTTTCATATATTACTGTATCTGTCACTGATGAAATCACCATTATTTGCCTACCTTTTCTTCTGTTTCAAATTTAACATTATTTGTGCTAGTTTTTATCAATTCACAGAGATCTTCTTGGTTTGAATATTGTTTTCCATTCTCATATACATCTCTTTTAATGATAACACACAAGTTCTATATTGGATTAATATCTGTTGAGGCAGGGGTTATATTACAATGCAGCAGTTTTTATTGCTTCTCAGAGATTTTCTTGGTTTGAATATTGTTTTCCATTCTCATATACATCTCTTTTAATGATAACATACAAGTTTTCTATTGCAGAGGCTGGGAGTTATTCCATTAATTTGGTTTCTTTAAAATATTTTTTTGGCAATAGTTAGCTTTGCAGAATTTGAAGGAGCATTATTTTGACTGTATATATCCTTTAGCTTAAAGCTTCTTGGTTGTGAACAGGATAATTCGAAAATGCACTTCGCTTGAACTATGTAACTTTTAAGGGTCTTATATTTTTACAGTTTTCATTACTAACCTAAGATATTATTATACATACTTTTTGATGTTATGTTGATGTTTTTTTTTATTTCTTTATCTGTTTTCATATTTCTCTGTGATGGTTATTTAAAGGTGGTATTTGGATTGATTTCATGCCTTTAGTGAATATTCTTAATATTCTGGATCTTTCGTCTGTTTACATTCACCACAATGGTTTTTGCTATCCAAGATACTTCTCTTATTATTACTTGTGTCATTATTTTAAATCACTTTTTGTGAAATTATTAAACCATTGTTTCTTGCTTTTATCATGCCAATATTTTCAATTTCTTTTTCAATTGTTCTCTGATTATATTCTTTTGCAATTCCAAAGTTTGTGTTCCTGTCACTCAATCACTTTGCAGAATCTTTTAATGATCAATTATCTCAATCTCTTTTGAAGTTATTATTTTTTAAAATCTTTTTTATAATCTTTTCACCCCCAAGCAAGGCAACAAAGCCAATAAAACACAGGCGGTTACTGAGTGAAAGAATATTAGGAAAAATAATTAAGGAGCGAGAACAATGATAGAACAGAAATTAAGAAGACAGAAGATAACAATTGACATTGCATTTAAATTTTTGAAGATCAAAGTTGATTGGAAAGCAAGAAGCTGAAAGAGAGTTCCACAAGCCCAAAGTGTGAGAGAAGAAATTGTTAACATAAAACCCATGATTACATCTCTAGCCATTTCAACTGTAAAACGATGAAAGCTTATCACCAGTCTAGTACTGCTCTTAAATTAATGGAGTCTAGAAATCAAAGAGCAAAGTTCATCAGAACAATTACCATGAAAGATTTTTATAGAAAAGACACAGGGAAGTTACATTATGCTGGTTGTAAAGTGACTGAAGCCAAGATACCAGATCAGGACCAATGTCATTGCAGATTCTTTTTGTATTTTATCAAGGATAAAATATATAGTAGAAGCACCAGATAATCTGTGGCAGCAATATTCTAAATTATATGTTTCTTATGAACCTTAACAATTGTTAGTTTTCCTAAATTAAAAAATAAATATAAAAAATATACTATTCTATGCATGCATGTATGTAAGTAGATATATATATATATAATATATATATATATATATATATATTGGATATAGATATAAGTTGGATAATAAAAACAAATATTCTATATTTCCAATATAAACAGATAAGTTGAAATTCACATGGTAGAGTGATCATGGTCTAAGTATATCCCAAAGAATTTACCAATATCATATTGTTAATACTAATTTTATAGTGAAAACATTGACTTGAATAACAAAATCTGTATATTGGTATAACAGTAAGGATTTTAATGATAATGAGGATGAGTTAATTTTAATTTATGTTGGAATTTTTAAGATGAGAAATTATAATTATTGTCTACTTTTCCATTTGGAATAGTCTGCTCCTAACATACAATATGTGTCAATATTTTTGATTGGCCAAATTATTTTATTTCCAGGTGTTCCTTTCTATAGCAGAAGTTATGCATGGAGCCACCATGTTTTTTGATATATTTCAGTCACAAATAAATAAGATCTGCTCCTGCAAACTTGAGTGTTTTAGCTGGGTTCAGTCTTTTCTTCTTCCTTCTCTTATTATTTGTGGGTTGTCTTCTCATAGGTTGAAAGAAGTTTAGAAAAAGAACGAGATAAGGGTTTCAAAGGAAAGTGCAAATGCCTTATTTTAATTTTAATTCTTTTTGTATGGAACTGATTCAAGTAACCACTTTCTATCAAAGTCTTTCCCCACTGAAAAACAGCACAGCGTTCCAAAAACAAATGCTGTCCTCATCTCTTGCATACTCTCGCAAATTCTTGTAGCTCTGAGACAGTGTCTTCCTTAAATTAATCTGCCATTCTCTTCTACATGTCTCCCTGATCTGCTGATCACATAAATGACATGGAGGTGATGGTTGCCTTCATCGAGTACTTCTAAGTAAAAGTGAATGGTCTCCGCCCATCTCTTCTGCATTTGTGCCCACTTGGTCGCTTTCATTACTGGCATCATCATCATTGTTGCCAGTATCTCTTTCTGCTGGTCCAGTAGGTGAATAATCTGGCCCTCTTTTGAAAAACAGTGGCAAAATGGAGTTGCTTTTAGATGACTTATCACTGCTGTCATATCTTCTGACAAAGCAGATCCCTGGCACAGACAGAAGTCTCTTATATGGTTTTATGGCATTCAATTAATGAGAACTGAATGCGGACCGTGGACCCCCTGCGTTACTGTTCCTTTTTTGAATTGCGTTGAACATCGACCATATGGGGATCTTTACCCAAACAACATCTCCTGCTCTGTAGACCCCAGGATCTGTGTGTTCAATTGGTGGTGTGACATCGTCACTTTTTATACAGCTTGATAGTTGTATATATTGTTGGGAAACTGACTAGGGCCGTAGTCAGTCAGTCAGTCAGGTAATGCTGGCCTTCATAATGGGTTATGTCCATCCCAACCCTGCTCCAATTCTTGCACACATCCAACCATCCAATGTACTGGTGCCAGGTCATTGGATTGGCACACTTTGCACTCTCCAATGACCTTCTGAACAGCTGCCTTTGAGACTTCAGGGTGGATTTGTCATACAAAGTACAGGGTGTGCTTTACACCAGGATGCCCACTACATTAATGAATGGCTTCAATGCGGGTTGATTCCTGCTCTACCATAGATGCGGTGCACACTGGTTCCATTTCTTTCTAAACAGCTTGTCTTCACATTCTAATTGAAGCCAACAAGCATCTTTAGATCCATTAACACACCAATAACCTTGTGCCAGATCCTTCTGTGCCAATCTGGTAATGATGTCTATCAGCATCCAGATCAGGGGTGGAGCCCGCACCTCATTGTCCCAGCTATTTTTCAATGAGTTTGTGTGCCATTTTATGAATGCAGTTGCAATGCGTAGCCATCCACATACTGGCAAATATCCAGGGGAAAGATGCTCCGATGAATGAGCACGTTATGTAGTGGTGGAAAATCACTTCTGCGACTCCATTGCAATTTGTTCTGTTCCTGCCAGACACGTAATCCCAGCACACCGGTACCATTCTCTAAATTCTCTGGATTCTTACTTGTCAGTTCAAATTGCTAAAGATATGCCGTACACGTGCTGCAGTGCATATACTTTCATTGACAAATATGTCATTGATGTATGAGGACATGGCCCTCTGGATGGTCTTGTCCTGTGCAACCATGGCATTCACAATTGATCACATGATCAGCAGTGCCACGTTTGAGCTCAAAACCTAAATGGGTGAGACAGTATCTTTTTCCATCTATCTGCACTGTTTGAAAGGGCTATACTGATTTGTCAACGTGGATCTGCAAATAGGCACAGAGCAAATCCAGCAGGGTGACATCTGATCCTTCCTGTCAACACTTCCTCAATTTTTGCGTGCAAACATTGGCATCCGTGGTGTGTGTGTGTCCACATACTGACTGAGTACCTGATAATCCATGACCAGGTGGACCTTCTGTTTGTTTTCCAAATTCTTCCTCGGGATACAGAAATCAAGTAATTTGTTGTCCACAACTAGAACCTCAACATCAATAGGGGGCTTGTTGTGCACATCAAGTTAAATAACTCTTACCCCAAAGCACTTGAGGGTCTTTTCACCAACAGTGCACGTCCACTTCCAAGAGCAAAAAAGCAGTCTGCTTATGAGTGATTGAGAACAGCCTGTGTGTAGCAAGGCAAAAGCTGTGTACAATGTGGATTTTATCTGGCTGAAATCCTCCTTTGCTTCCTCTCTCAGCTACTGGTATACAGCAAACACACCACCCATTAGCCTTAAAGAGATATGTTCTGGATGGTTAACCTGGTATATCTTACAGACCAGCTCATTCAACCACAGATGGTCCAGATACAGAGCCATCAAACTCGGGAATAAGTTTTAGGTCAAACTTCCCCTCTGTCATTTTCACCAAAATATCTTGTATGAAACTGATCCAAGTAATCACTTTAACTGTCAAAATCTTTCCCCACTGAAAAACAGCACAGCATTCCAAAAACGAATGCTGTCCTCATGTCTTGCATACTCTTGCAGCTCCAAGACAGTGTCTTTCTTAAATTAAGGTGTCGTTCTCTTCTACACTTTTTATTTTTTGTTTATATATTTTATTTTTATTTGGACTCACTACAACCAAGTTGAAATAGAGAGGCATATAAGAATTAATTTTAGATATGAAATAATTTTTCTGTTCAGATGAAAAGATAAACCTCTTCATCTCCAGTCTTATACTCTACTCTTGATTTGTAATAAAGTTATAGTTAGTGTTATAGTTATGTCAATTGATGTTTGGTTATAATCACCATGGAAATGTCTAAATCCTGCTGTTCTTTGAATATCTGTTTAGCACAATGTGTCTGACTGCTATATCAGAATTGAAATCAACCAAAGGATACACGGTAGAGGCAAGATCCTGTTATCTACTATTTTCTTGGCATTAGAAAAAAAGAATTGATTTCACATAATACAACGTTATGTACAAAATAAGTATTCCTAATCTTGACATTCTTGTGATTAATATTCTGGATTTTAATTAAAATAATAATTTTGTCTGCAACAGGGCTTTAAAAACTGATAAAGAGATCAATCATAGAGAGATACACTGTTTACATAAAAAAGTATATAATATTTTATAGGTTGGTTGAAGCAGGAAATAATTTAAAATAATTTTGTCTATATGTTTCAGAATGACTTTATCAAAATACTCGTATAAATAAAATATATATATATATATATATATATATATATATATATATATATATTTATATATATAGTGAAACTTTTCCTGCACTGATTTGACTTATGGTTGAATTAGCAGTTAAAGTTATGGTCAAACCTAATGTCAGCTACGAATAATCAATTGTGGAAAAAGAAATCAATGTGTGTTAGAGCAAAGTCATTACAGCTGAGTATAAGCTGCATTGTGAAATTACAGTGAGGAGCAAGTTATTTTAATTAAAATGTTCAGAAAGAAATATAATTAAAGATTATAATAAAAATCATTAGTGATTAGGTAAATTTAGTAAATCGCCTTCAGGGAGTATTTATTAATTTTTTTGAAAGCTATTTACAAATAATAATAAACTGAAATTTTCTTGTTCTTCCAAGAGTGATTCTTGGTCTATTTTTCTCAAAATTTTCCTTCCTTTCTTTTTATTCAAAGCCAACAGTTTCTTGAAAAACTGTTCAATTTTCATACCTTCAAATGTTTAGCATATCTTCTTTCTTCTTCTGTGTCCCTTCAGAACATAGGCAATCATGGCCCTCTATATCTTCCTGTCCCTTGGAGCTCTTAATAAGTTTTGTCTTCTTGTTATTTCTCCTAATCCCTGTTCTACCATCTATTTGCTCAAGCCCATCAAGTATGTTACGCATTGCTTTCCTTTGTCCCTCTTTCCCTCTATTTGCCCTGTGAGTACCAGATTTTCCAAGGCCTCTTTCCTCATTATATGTCTCAGAAATTTCAACTGTCTCTTCCTGATGTGAAGTATAAATTTCCTTTTTGTTTCCATTCTTTCCAAAACCTCACTGTTGCTCACATGTTCAGTGAATAGTATCCTCAGCATCTTTCTGTAGAACCATATTTCTGATGCTTCAAGTCTCTTCCTCATCTTTGAAGAGATTGTCCAGCATTCACTGACATATAAGAGGACAGATATCACATAACAGTTCAGTTTTTTTTATTTTTTGCGATGATGTTCATCCTGTACAATATGAGAGAGGTACTCATTGCACAATAAGAGGTACCACCCCAATCAAGGTGATAGCACCACCGAGATGCAGGGAGCCACCAGAAGTGAAAGAGGAGGAAAAAAAAGTTTAGAAGGAACCTGAAAACCCAATCTTATCTGGAAACAAGGGATAAACCTCAACTCCTGAATTGAGTGTGAATTGGACCAATGGTAATTGAAAGATAAAAGAAAGATTTGAGGTTCTTTCTAATTTGAGGCTGGAGTGACTTTCATTCAAGCTTGAGCCAAAATGTTTTTCTCCTGTTTTTTAATATTTTTGTTGATGATGTAACTACAAACAGATTTTCTCAAATTGAGATCTGAGAATTCTAAAGGCTAAATCATGAGTTGGTTTAAAAAAGAATTAACATACAAAGAGTTGTTATATCTTTCAGTAAGTTGATAACGTCAGAGATTCATGATGACTACAAGATATAATTCTTTATTAATGTATGCACTTTCTCTCTCTCTCTCTTTCTCTCTCACATATGCAACAAAATATTAAGATAGGATTTACATTTTATTTTTTCTTTCCACTTCTCTATAAATTTGAATATCACACTTTCATTTGTTAATTTTCAGTCTTTATTTAGACAAAGATTCTATATTGAACTGAGTGAATAAAAACAAAAACAAACTATGACAAAAATAATTTGAACTGTAGATAATCTGTGAAAATTATTTTTTCACCAAGATTGTTTATTTTATTTTATTTATTTTTTATTTTTTTTATATTTTGTTTGAACAAAGATAAGGATATTCATGCAAAATATTCATACGTTGTGAACCTTGGTTTGAACTCAGGTATAATTATTAAAATCTGCGCTAACTATTTCTCCCTCTTTGCTGATTTGTTCTGATGAGCTTTCCTCTTTGGTACCTTAAATTTACAAATTTGAGCACAGTACTAGATTGGCAGCTAGGTTTCATTGTTTTATACTTGAATCTTCTAGATGTAACCATAAGTTCTATGCAGTGTCTTCTCTCTCACTTCTCACTGGTGGAACTTTCTTCTGGCTTCTTGCTTTTCAGTCAAATTTGACCTTCAAAAATTCAAATGAAATATCAGTTGTCGTCTTCAGTCTCTTTGAAATCTGTTCTTTTATTGTCCTATCTCCTTAATAATTTTTTTCCTCAGATTCTTTCATACTCAGTAAACCCTTATGTCTTAGTGGCTCTATCACCATATTTGGGGGGAAACGATTAAAAAAAAAAATTATAGCCTATATTTCTGAGATGAGGTATTGTAATTATTTACATGATTTACATTCTTCAGAATGTTGTCCTCATCTTTGTATATTCACAACTTCTTCAGGTGATTGGAATTTTGTTTGCCTTTCCAGATGCCTCATTATAAGTTATCTCCCTTTAACTCAAGTCTCAAAGTTTTTGTTCACCTGTAGCAAGGTATTGAACTCACAACACTTTGGGTCAAGTCACTGGGATCCAACCAACTGTCTGTGAGACATCAGTGTATGAATTTTTGGGACTAATAAACCTAATGTCTCAGTAAACATTTTTTACCAGAGCTCATATTACAGTTTTGCTGTTATTGTTTTTTTCCTAGCCCTCTGTATTGCTGGTTCCCATATTGTATTCATTTCTATGGAGATTTTTGTTGCGTAGCATATGTGCTAATTCCTTAAGTTTTTGTATTTTCCAGTGATGTTCTCTGTGTATTATTTCAACCTCAGGCCACAGGGGGTGGTGATCTCCCCTTTTCCTTTCATATGATCAGCTATGCTTGATATTTTTATTTCCCCTCGTGTTATGGCTTTATGGTTTCCCTGCAGTCTTATTTTAAGGGGACGGCCTGTTTCTCTTTTATATTTCTTACCACAGCTGCATGGAATGGCATACACACAGCCCTTAATCATATTCTCCTCTTTGGGAGGTTTTATTTAGAAGAGGTATGTGTGAAGTGTTGAACCACATTTAAAGATTATCCTGATGCTATATGGACCACAGATCTGCTTACAACATAAAGCAAAAACTTGGAGATTTAAGTTAAAGGGAGATAACTGATACTGAGACATCCAGAAGAGGTATAGCACATGGAACTAGAACAATCTATCCCAGTGGATGAAATAAAGGGTTCAGCTCAAAATTCAATCACCTGAAGAAGGCCGCAGTGTACAACAGCCAAAATGTTGTGAAAATGGCAACGAGGATGAGGACAACAGTCTGAACAATGTAAATAGCCATTTTTTGACAGCACTAAAGAAATTTTGATTCCATTAATTTCCTTACAAATGAATAGGAGTTTTAAGGCAATAGAGAAGTCATTCTACAGAAAGATGCTGTCAATACCATGAGAAAATCATTTGAGGAATTTTTTAATTAAAATTTTTCCATAAAACAAGGAAGTTTTAAGGAAAATAGAAACAAAAAGGACACTTAGAATCAGAAAGAGTTGAAATTTGTGGGACACCTAATGAGAAAAAAAGGCCTGGGAAATTTGACACACACAAGACATATGGAAGACCAGAGGGAGACAGTGAGTAACCTATCTAACAAGCTTGTGTCAATGGATGACACAACAGTGAGTGGGAGGGATAGTAAAAAGACAAAAATTGCTAAGAGCTAGAAAAGATAGGAAGTTGTGGAAAGCCATTTGCACGCATGTCTTGAAAGCACATGGCAGAAGAAAAAGAAGTATAGTTATGTCTGATTTGTGATAACAATTTGGATCCTAGTTCACATTTTTCATCATCTTCTTACATAGAATTCCACATAACATCTCAAAAGCCTGAATATATAACAGAGACAGAATCAGGTGCAAATAATTTAATTGATATTATACTATATTGTCAAAGGATTAATTAAACTCTTAAAAGTCGTTCATAAAATTAGATGAACTAACACTTTTGGACGGTATATTTTTTTAGGCAACTATTTCAAATCTCTGAACAGAAAAGTAATTAAAAATTGTCAGTTTAAGATTAAGGGAGTGTGTCTGTCTATCATACTTACGGTAAGAGAAACTACAAAAGTTAATCCAAACATATGTCATAAATGTTAATTTAGAAGAAGGCGCTGAGAAGTCTATAAGTAGGCTTAGGACGCACATTTAATTATTGAAAGATTTCATTGCAATCAAGGCAAGCCTTTGCCTGGAGCCATTTGATAGATTATTGCAATTTAACTTGATTTTGTTAGATAAATATTATATAATTTAATATTTCATGTATTTTATATAAGGAGATGCTGAAAAGTTCTCATACTGGATAAAATTTAACCAAATAGAACTTTTTTGAAAGACCAATGTTTTTTCAGCATTTCCTCATGTATAGTGAGTATTCATTTATATTGGTGTGTGTGTGTTCTTTCTAAAGTCTGGTGTAACAAGTTTAACCTTTTGTACATAAGTATCCATAAGTATTCTTGTTTTACTGCATTTTTTTCAAGGTCCCTCAACTGTAGTAGTCTAGTTACTGATTTCACTTTAGGGTATTTTCTGTTACCATAGCAGGACATGACATCACAACTGAAATATTATAACAGACTATCATTAGGTGTTCAGATGTGCATACAGAACAAATATTTTGCAATAGAAAAAATGTCGCATACAATGTGCCCAAATGTTAAAAATTGGAAACTGAGAATTGTAAAGCATGATTTTAAGAAAAAACATAAATGCATTAAAAATGAAATATCTCTATTTTTTTTTTATTTACTTTACATGATTATATTTGCATGTTAAAGTTTTTGGTATCTTCTGGAGAATTTCATGGAGATTTTTGTTTTACATAAATATTGATTCTAACTTGAAATTATCAAAAAATGTGTAAATCAGAATTTTCTTCCATCCACACAACATAAATCAGCTGGGAAGTAAATGTTTACAAGGAAAGACAAATTAAGGCTGGAAGAACATGAAAGGCTATCACCCATACAGAGATAATAAATCCAACATGGCTAGCCAGGTGTGAAGAAGAAGGAAATGTACTCAACACCTGAGGAATACAGTTAAAATAACAGATATAGAAATACATTTAAGAAATTCCTGGTATAAATGCATAGACAATAGGGGTGTGAGAGCATCATAAAAAAACAGTGTTTTGTAGCTGAAAATTTGTTCTATCCAATTGGTGTCATTGTGCTGCCTGTATCTGTTTGTTATAGTTTTCATGGAAATAAATAGGTGGCATCACTTTCAGAAAACTCCACCCTTGTGAGATTGTGTCTCTATATACACTCATACATATGCTCTATTGCTTTAACCTATAAATATAGCATACTTTAAAAGTATATTTTATCACACACACACATATATATCGTGTGTATATCAAAAATACTTTTACAGACTTTGAGGGCAGGTTCCTCACACTAAAACAGACAAAAGTGCATATAAACATATGTTGGCAAATCCTTCATTTTTGAGTTACGTTTATAGTTTATGGTAGATGCTGTTAAATGTACAATCCAAGATACAATCCGAAAATACTCAAACCAAAACAAAGGAAAATGTCATTCTAAACATATATCCATTACCATTCACACAGCTGTATGTAAAAATCATATCTACTACACATATTAAACGTTGGAGATGGGCTAGCCACAAATGTACATAAATGACAAATGTAACCTAGTCTAGATGTCAACACAGCACCATCTACCATAAACTTAATAACTCAAAAATGAAGAATTTGTGGATGTATATATATATATATATATATATATATATATATACATACATACATTAAAACTATATTTTATCATATATATATATATATATATATATATATATATGATAAAATATAGTTTTAATGTATGCTATATTTATGAGTTAAATTGCTCAACATCAGAGGTAGAGTGTATGTAAATATAAAAGCAGACACTATGGTCAACATCCAGTGACAACAGTCTGTTTCATGCTTAAACACTATCGTCTGATAATGAAACAGACTGTTGATGCTGCTTGTTGACCTCATTGTCCACTTATATATATATATATATATATATATATATATATATATATATATATATATATAAATGAACTATAAAAAAAAAATGTAACTTAAATATTCCTGCCTAAGTTACTCCATAAGGGAGGATCTTGTTCCTTGAGCTGCCAGAAGATTGTGAGACAGCTGTATGACAAACTGGGAGTCTACATGACACTTTATGTCACAGGGATGTGGTATTATTTGAGTAGTGTTTTTTATTATATTTCTTATATTGGCTTTTTTTATATATTTTTTTTACATTTTACATCTAGCACTGTTTTTATAGTGTCCTTATTTGTTTTATTATACAACATATATGTACACACACACACATATATATATCAGGTCATCCCATAAGTTCTGTCCGAATTTTGAATAAAGAAAACAAGTGACCAAATGTTACATTTAATTACAGATTCAATCAACAATGTATTTTTCCTGATTATCTATGACTTCCTTCCATCTATTAACAAGCTTACTAATTCCATTACTGTAAAATTCTTTTGGCTTTGATTCGAAGAACTCCCAAATGTCAGTTTTAACAGCTTCCTGTGTTACAAAAGCTGTTTTGTCCAAATGATTCTGTAAGCTACGAAACAAATGGTAGTCTGAAGGAGCAAGGTCGGGAGAATAAGATGGATGAGGAATTTTCTCCCAACCAAGTTCTTCGATCTTTTGTGACGTGATTCTTGCTGTGTGTAGTCACGCATTGTCCTGATGAAACATCACCCGTTTTCGATTCACTAGAGCAGGTTTTTTTTCCTCAAAGCTTGGTTCAAACACTCTAATTGCTGACAGTATATTTGAGCATTAATTGTTGCATTAGGTGGTAAGAATTCAAAGTGGATTATTCCTTGGAAATCCTACCAGATTGAAAGAAGAACCATGAAGTTCCCTTCTCAGCTGTGGCTGGGGTCCTTCCCCTTTACCAAGCCACTGTCTACGATTCTTAACATTTCGATAAAAGATCCATTTTTCGTCGCCAGTCACAAGTCTATACAAAAAAGTGAAACAAGTTGGCAAGAATGGAGAGAAGAGCAGATGTCAACTTGGTATTTGATGTTGTTTTCACACAATTCATGAGGCACCCATTTTCCAAGTTTAGGAACTTTTCCAAGTTGTTGAAGATGACGATGAACAGTTGTATGGTTTGAACTGAGAACCACTGCCAATTCCTCAACTGATAAAGCAGGATTTTCTTCAAGGTCTGCTTCAAGAAGCTTTTCATCAAACTCAACTGGACGTCCGGTTCAATCTTCATCTTCAAGGGTGAAATCTCCACCTCTGAATTTTGCAAACCATCTGAAAGTTCTTTCATTCACACATTCCTTTCCATAGACTGAGAGAATCTTTCTAGCCGCTTCGGCTGCTGAGTTTCCTTTCTTGAACTCATAAAGCATTATGTGCCTCAAATGATTCTTGGGTACTTCCATGTTACCAGGGTTTTAATCAAACAAAATTTAATTTTATTGTTCTCTGAAATAAAATTTGATCAGTTTAAATGCATCTAAACATAAAAATAATGTTCAGCTTCATTAGACATTATAAAATTCTCTTTAAATTTTGTTCATTTTAACAAAAAGTTAAAATTCGGACAGAACTTATGGGATGACCTAATATATATATATATATATATATATATATATATATATATATATATATATATATATAATGTTGATAAAAAATTTCAAGCATCCTCTTTTGTTGTGTTGTTCATATCAATTCAACTATATTATATCACTTACAGACTTTAGGAAATATTCAGAATTGCAGAGCAGAGTTCAAACTATAGTTGAGTTCATTACATTCATTTATGTGCATATATACCCTTGGTAAAGGTATGAATCCATCTCTACTTCCCCCTAGTTATGGGTTGATAGCAGGACAGAATAAGCCTTATAGCTTTGGTTGGCAACCAATCTAGAAGGAAAATTCTGAATTCAAATCAGCCTAGAGATAGTTACCAAAGAACAGATGAGCTTCTTATCGGAGCCAATATCCAACATGCAGTTAGTGTATGGAAAAACTCTGATTAAAACACTCCCCAAAACCCCAAAAGCCTGCAATTGTAGCATCATATGACATATAGTGAACCAGTACTATGATGGAGAGAATGTGCATTGCCAGGTACAGGCAATTGAACATTTTTTTAAATTCACTGAATCCATATATATATATATATATATATATAAATACAGGTTTTAGGTTTGTCTATATATATATATATATATATATATATATATATATATATAAAAAGAAAGAGAGAGTGAAGGAGACATCTTTTACATATTCAATGCAGGTAATTTGTATGAAGCAGCTGGATTTTTTTTCTTTTTGATGAAACACTGCAAATAGAATATAATTTGTAGCAATTCACTTTTATGGTTTTGAGGAATTGGTTAAAATATTTGAATGAATGAATGAAAAATTCTTTGAGTTTTTTACCTCATTCATTAAAAATGTGTATCTGAAGATAAACACTTACTATTAAAATCTCTTTTCAATTCAAAATATTTTCAGGGTTAAATATTAAAATCAATTTAACGGCCTGGTGAATATTCAAATATTACTGAAAAATTGATTATTATTATTTTTAATTTCCTGTTTTCTTTTAAATTCTTTTGACTGTAATCAGAATATTACATAGATATATGAACTGATTATTCTGAAAGAATTTTCTGATATAGAAATTTTAATTATTATTGGAATCATATATTCAGGTGAATCCTGAATATATTTAGATGTAAAATCAGTTTCTCTGATTCACGTACAAGATAAGGGGGCCTACATTTTTGAAATTTAATTTACCTCCATTATTTTACACTGTAAGATTTCAGTCAATGTATTGTGGCTGTGTTATAAAGATAGAAGTGTTCAGACCATATTTTTCAAATATAATGTAATTTCTACATGCGTGTCACAAAATTTTAATCTTGCTTTTCATGATTAATGTTCAAATGATTGTTAATAGTTTGGAAAGATAATAAAATAAATTTTGTTTAATTTTTATTAAGCAGGGTGTTTTTAATCACAGTATGTGTTTTGCTTTGGACTAATATCCTTATCTTTGTTGGATTTCTCTTACAATATTTTGGCTGTGTATTTAGTGGCCTTCCTTTGTTATTTCAGACATGATGTATGTAAGTAGAAGTGCACATGCACCCTTGAAAGTACAATTCAAATACATTCAGAATACAAGAAACACCTGAGGAAGGCTGTAGAGAACATAGTTCAAACATTATGAAAAAAAACTTCTAACCTAAGGAAAATAGTTCATGCATAATAAAAGAGTTGAACTTAATGATTTCTTTATACTGTTTTGAAACTTAATTATTTCAATATATTTTTGAGTTATCTTCAGGTTAGCGATCTCTGTCTGCCAACACAATTTAATCTTTTATGAATTCATCCTGGATGACTAATAACTTGTGAACTTCAAAATTTTGCTTACAGAAATTATTGTTGTGTTCATTTACTGAAAAAAAGAAAAAGAATTTCTCTTTACTGTAACTTTTTCCATGGAGTCTTGCATTGCATTCATCATTCCAATTTGACTGCTTCCTGTCTGTGAATGATTCACTCATTTTGTAATTCTTAGAGTCTTTTATTTATTTACACTTAATTGTGGTATCTTTACCAATATTTTTTCCTTTTTTTCACCCACTGCCACTATCTTTGAATTTTGTGATCAACACAAAAAAATGTAATTGAGGGGTTCTGTACACTTTATTAGCCCATTCACTGTTCAATTATTTTTCTTTGATTCTGCATATAATTTACATAGTTCGGCTTGAAGAAGAAATTCCATTTTGAAAAATATTTCATGCTGAGTTCAATTTGTGGTGTCAGCTTTATGTATGTCAGCTGAGTCCAAGACAATCACCAAATTAAATTGAAAGAATCTCTTCAAGAAATTTTGTCAAATTCAATTGCTATGAGAACAACAAAATACCGTTAATATTTATTGCTTGTATTCATCAATATTCACCCAAGAAAATTTTCAGATTTGCCAATTGGACAACTATGAACTAAATAAATCAAATTTATTTATTGTAACATCTAAAAATGTTTTACCTCTTTATGTTAATTCAAGAAATCATATTATAACCACTAAAGTAATTCTTTGTTCATTGTTATAGATTATTATATGCATATATTAATAAAAGATAAAATAATAATACCTAATAATTTTTAGATGATCTCGCTGACATAAAGTGGCTTCCCTCTGTCTTTTCTATAAATATTTTCATGGCAATTATTCTGATGAGTTTTCTTCTTAGTGCCTCAACTGTATGAATTTAAGCATGTTACTAGATTGGCAAGTAGATCTCACTGCTTTACTGTTGAACTAGCTAGATGCAACCATATTTTAATAGCTCGTTTTCTCACCCTTCTTGCCTGTGGAACTCCCTTCTGATGTTTTGCTTCCCTGCCAACTACAATCTTCAAAACATTAAATGCAACACCAACTGCCATCTTCTTTATTCTTGAATCCTATTGTCCTTTATCCTCACTTCAGTCTTCTCGCTCTCTTTTGCTCCCAATACATACTCTTTTCTTTGTTTCTAAGGAAATTTTTTGTTTTCTTAAAAATTTACTTAGTTTTTGGAAGGCATCTTTGACTGTCTCAATGCACTTTCAGATTTCAGTGTTGCACTTTCCATCCTCTGTTAAAACACTTCCCAGATATTTAAATTATTTGATAACAAAGAAAAGAGTACTGAACAGTTATATAATATCAGTCCTCCTATATATGGCAGTGAATGCTGGAAAATCCCTTCACAGATGAAGAAGAGACTACAAACAACAGAAATGTGGTTCTACAGAAGGATGCTGAGAATACCTTGAACTAAACATGTGAGAAACAAAAATGTTTTAGAGAAAACCGAAGCAAAAGTGGCATTTATACTCTGAATTAGAAATTAGTAGAAATTTCTAGTGCACATAATGAGGAAAGAGAACACGGAGAAATTTGTTACTCATCTGATAAATTGAAGGCAAAAGGGACAGAGGAAAACAATGCATAACTCTTACCTAGCTTAAATAAATGGGTGGTAGAGCAAGAACTAACAAAAAGACAAAATTTATTAAGAGCTGCAATGGACTGGAAATTGTGGAGAGCCATGATCACCCATGTCATGAATGGACACAGTAGATAGAAAAAAAAGAGCCTCCTGCATGATTTAGTTGCATTGGGGGTGAAGTGATTAAAAAACTTAATGTGTCTCTTTATTGTTTTTTTACCTACTTTTCATTGCCACATCTTTTGTGATCATAAACATACTTATTTGTCCTTTTTATTTTATGCTCATTAAAATTTTTCAGTTAAGATAAGAGTTTTATTACCCTTCATGACTTCACTATAAAAATAATTCAGAAAGAATTCAACATTAGTGAATGCTGATGTGAACAGTATTGAAGCCAGGATGTATTTTGCTTTACATATTTCTAGCATGAGTGCCTCCGTATGATTTGGCACAGAGTATAAATGCAAATTTATGAACTTCAAAGAACTTATGATTGAGCTTGTCTATTTATATATTTCAAAAACAAAAGGAGAAATGGTTCATACAAAGATTTTATTTTCTCAAACTGGCCAGTAATTGATCTTTTAAGTATTCAGGAGCCAATAGTAATAAAAGCAAAGATAATAAAAACATGGTCAGTTTCATTAAATAGTCAAGAAACTGCCATTAATTTATTCAGTCTCGAAGCACAACTAGCAAGGTTATCCAGTATTTGTCTGGATGAAGAATAAAATGTTTCAAAGAGAACTTTTCAAAACATTTCAAAGATACTTTTGAATTGAAATTAGAAAATATCCTTTTTTTATAATCATTTCACCCCAAGCAAGGTGATAAGGCCCCAAAGATGTAAGGAATTATTAAAAGTAAAAGAAACTGAAGAGATAGTGGACATTGGAAAAACAGGACTCAGGAGGCATAAGATGATGATGTTGCATTAAAACTTTTGAAGATTAAAGTTGGCAGGAAAACAAGATGCCAGAAGTGGGTTCCACGAGTGAGAAGAATGAAAGAAAAAACTGTTAGTATAAAAATTTGGATTACATTTAGCAACAGTAAAATGATTCCAATCCAGTACTACACTTAAATTTGTGAAGTCGAGGTACCAAAGAGGAAAGCTCATCAGAGCAATTACCATGAAATTATTTATAGAAAAGGCAGAGGGAAGCCATGCTAGTGACTGAAGCTGAGATTCTAGGTCAAGAACTTATACCTGTATTCACCCCCATACCTGAATGATCCACTATAATTTTTAAACTGTTTTCTCCTCATTCATTCTACATTTAGGTGTGACTTAAATGTGAGGGAATGAAATGAAACATGTTCTCTCAAAGGATTTAGAACTGACCATAACTCTAATTCATAATAATTAGATGAAAATAATGATGTAACCCTTTTTTATATTATACTCTTCAAATGCCAGGATATGCATCCATGTTTTGTCTTTAATAACACACTTTATTGTTTTGCTAAAACCAATTACATATCACACAAATAATAAAATGGGTTGAAATGCTAATGCATACAAATTAAAAAGTAATTTAATCATTTAAATTGTTTATAGCATATATTGGGTTGGTTTAAGAATTTTGTTTTGTTATTTAGTAGAAAATTTATTTAATGAAAGAACAAAATTTTGGCCAACCCAATTTCTACATTTAGGTTTCACCTGTATAAAAAAATGATTAATTATAATGCAAATAAAACTAAAGTGTTAATGTTTATGAACTAAAATTAATTTATCCTTTTAAATTTTCAACTGTTTATATTTCATGTGTAATCAATTTGAATAAAATAAAACTTAAAACTAATGTGGTTTCTCTTTGAATTCTATATACCAATACCAGTGATTTTTATTCATAGAAAATAAAATGAGAAGTTTTGTTAACTTTTAAGCATTAATAAGCGAATAGTTTATAGTGCAAGAACCAGTAGCTTAGTGGAATAAAGTGTTGGTTTGTGAATTTGTAACATAATAATTGCCCGTTCAATTCCTGGCCCAGGAAGTATGTACATAGATGATATAAATATGGCAAAGTAACTGAGCAATACTAAATGATAACTGTACAAGATTTCCCTGAACATGAACAGTGGAATGAGAACAATCGAGTGCCATAGATTAAATAAAGTGTTCAGTTTAAAATTCCTTGAAAATTACCTAGAATGAAATCACTTGATGAAAGCCAGAGGACACATCAGCCAAAATGTTCATATAACAACAACAACAAAGATACAGGCAAAAGTCCACATGTAAATAATGATAACTCCTCATTCCAAAAATTCAAACAAAAAATATATGAGGTGGTGCTGAAAAGTAATTCACTTATGAACCAATTCTTTGATATTCAATTCATTATTAATTATTATATATGTAAAAATTTAGATGTACTTTTCTCTGTGCAGATGTGTATGTGTGTGTCTGCATGTATGCTTCTATATATGTGTATTCCTATTAGGTCTGCTTGCCATAACTCTTAAGCTGCAAGTTTTATTATACATTTAGTCTTCTTGTATAAAGGTGTATTCAAGCCTCATTGTCCCTTAAGCTTCAGGGCTGACACACAAAAAAAGACACATACTGATCTCTGAAATCATTAGGACAGTCCCCTTTGACCATGGCAGTCCTCTCTAAACTGGGACATGATAATTCTACTATAAATATAATCATAAAATATCACAATCATTGTACCAGTGCTGCACAGTTTAATTTATAGAATGTATACTCCTATCTCTTTTTTTATGAATCTACCCACAAAGACAAATCTAGAAATAAATATGTATGCTATATAAGAATAATATATATTAAGACAACCAAGCACTTATACCATATGCTAAGACAACCAGGACATATGAGTGACTTAATAAATTCTTAACCTTACATATAGCTATTAGCTGAATTTTGAACTGAAATTTTTACTTATGTCTGATCTATATCATGAATTGATAAGTATTGGGTTAAGTGTTTTGAAAAGGAGGGAAATTACAATTAAAATATTTGTTGTGCAAAATACTTTTTTTCATTATTAGGTTGTGAATTGATATACATACTTAATTTTTCTCACCCAAACCTATCTTATATATTTATAAGACAACCATTCATACATGATTTGAATATTGTTCCCACATATAGTCTGGTGAACCTGCTATATAGAGATCCTTGATAAAATCAAAAGAAGAATCTGTAATGTTATTGGTTCTGACCTGGCATCTCAGCTTCAGTCATTTTCCCACCAATGTAAAGTAGCTTCTCTATAAATACTTTCATAGTAATTGTTCTGATGAACCTTCCTCTATGGTACCTAGACTTTATGAATTTAAGCCCAGTACTAGATTGGCAGCAAGGTCTCTTCATTTTACAGTTGAAATGCTTAGATGCAACTGTAAGTTCAATGTTAAATTTCTTTACTTGCACTCCTCGCTTAAGGAACTTTCTCTGGCTTTTTGCTTTCCAGTCAAATTTGATGTCATCTGTTATCTTCTGTCTTCTTAGTTCCTGTTCTTTTGTTGTTCTCTCTCTCCTTAACGTTTTTCTTTTCTTTATAGTCTTTCACACTCAGTAACCTCCTGTCTCATAGTGGCTTTATTCTCTTGCTTGGAGGTGAAATGATTAATATATATATATCAACAAATGCATGGATAAATAATATAATATATAGTATATCTTATTATGTAAGAATATTTTTATCATGATTAATTTCTGATGAATAATTTTATTATAGGCAATTTTAGGATTTGATAGCAACATTTTATTTGCCTCTTTCAAAGTATCTTGTCTCGTTACAAAAATGTTAGGGCCAGTGACATCAAAACTAAAAAAATATTCTTAACAATTAATTCAAATAATTAAAATATTTTGTAATGAAGTAGTAAAATTTATTCTTGGATTACCATCCATTATTCTGAAAGTTACTTCAGCAGTAAGTAAAGCTCGAACCAGAAGGTAACAAATATTGAGCAAGATTTCAAACAACTTTTATATTAATGAATGAATTTTATTTTCTGTTGAAGAAATTTCATTCAAGGGAGGGAACTTTTGAGAGTTTACTTATACAAATCCAGGAAGCAAGTAAGTTGAATAAATTGGAAAACAAACAAAAATATAAAAAAAGCTCATTTTAATGACTCCAACGAAGAAAGGACAGAATTTGTTATTTATATCTGTGTATTGAAGTAGTAACTATGATATATTTTGATAAAACACTTTTAGTAAACTGTTTTTTCATGGGGAAAACTGAGCCATTTTAGATAGAAAATTGCCTTTACTTTTGTTTCCGTTTTTTTTCATAAACAACTTATACATTTTTGTTCATAAATGTCTGTGTATACTGACATGACAAAAGTCATAGGATGGCAGTATGCAAAGGTAATGGTAGATAGTGCCACTTTATCTTGGTGATATAGAAATGTCCAAATCTATTTCGGTTATATACTGACGTGAAAAAAGTCATAGGATGTCAGTATTCAAAAACAGTAAATAGTGCCACTATACCTTGATGATATCGAAATATCCAGATCTACAGTCTGCTTGAAGTTATTATGCAAATCAAATAAACATCAATAACTCAAAAAGTTCTGAACCGATATTTGTCAAATTTGAACTTATCTATTTCGACCCTTAGTAAATATTCAACTAAATTTTCTGTCATCTTTTAATGGTTAGTTTTTGAGATATTTGATATCTACGAAAATGAACTGACTGAAGTTAGTATAAGACCTCTAGAATGTAATAATTTTTTTTTTGTTCATAATATATGCTGAAACATGGGCAAAGGGAAGGATCTAACAACAAGGATCAACTTAAGTGTGTATTTATGCACGACAATGCTCCTAATCATGTATCTAAACTTACCTGTGAATTATTTGAGCATAAAAGATTTACAGGAGAGAAAATAATGGAATGGCCACTATCAAGTCTTGATTTGAATCTAATTGAAAATCTATGGTCAACTGTGAAGATCAAATTATATGAAGGTGGCAAACAATATAACAGCAAAGCAGACCTATGTCAGAAATGATAAGCATCATTGGCTTAAATTATATCTACATATTCCACAAGAGGTAGCAAATGCATACTCCATAGGTCTATTCATTTTCTCTAGCTTCTATAAAATATGGGAGAATAACATCAACCAGGAAGCTTCTGTTAACACCATGAAACCAGATAGAGTATTTCACCTGGGATTCTGATGTTGCTAATGGACCCCTTGAGGACTGGCAATGTGTGGCAGGTTCAGTCAAGGTTCCATCTTTTTTCAGTCTTTTGGTTATGTTTGGCTGTGGCACAAACTCAAGAGTCAGTTGTCAACATTGCACCACGCAGGCCAGTTATGTCTTCATTCTGTTGAATGAAGATAACACAATCATGAAATATAATGTTTGCTTGGAATCAACGTAGTCTTACTGAATTCTGTAGTAACAATATAAGGGTCACTCCCAGCTATCTCTCTGCTGCTGATTCTTGGTGTCAGTATGTATGCTATTAGGAGTCCAAGTCATATCCTAGAGAGGTGTTTTCAGCTCCACAACACCTCTCTTTTTAGATATGCACTTTCTTTAGTCAATACTTTTTCCGACATGGGTCCACTGCCAACGTTTTAGTCAGATTACAATTTGTGCATATCTAGCAGTGTATGGTCACCTAATTTGTTGGGGGAGACATGTCTATAATGGCACTTGCTCTAGCGGGATCTGGTCTTCTTCCTTTTTCATTGATTATCTGACCTAAATTTTTAATCTTATACATAAAGAACTCACATGTCTGTTCACTTGGTTTGAAACCATAATCATGCAGTCTCTGAAATACTTGCTGAATCAGTTTTACATGCTGTATTTTCATAGCAATCTTAATAAGTATATCATGACAGCATTTTAATCAAGCCAACATCATATCCATTATTTGCTAGAAACTAACTGGGGCTACTTTTACACCGAGGGTAACCTTCTAAACTTATAGAATTCTTTATATGTATTAATAGTCAAATACTTCTAGTATTCCTCATCCACTTCAATTTGAAGATATGCCTCAGACAAGTTAATTTAAAAAAACAAAACTTTATTAAACAAATATATCCTCTGGAGTTGGTAGAAGATATACATGTGGTATACAATCCAACTGAAAAATCTGCATCTAAACGAATATTATTATTTTTGTTTCTAATATAAAACCACTGGCATTGCCAATTCTGAATAATCTATTTTTTCAATAACTCCACAGTTTTAACCTATCAAGTTTGGTGTTAATAGACTCCAACAATGTAAAGGATATCTTTCTTTTAGACTTAAAAACTGATATCACATTTTCTTTTAATTTGAAAAATGCCTTTGACTTTGTACATTTTCTCCAACTCCTTTGAGAAAATATTTGTGAATTTATTTTTAAGTTTACTCAGTGTTTCTTTAGCTGTAATCTTTTTCTCTGATGAACAATGAATTTTTCTACAGAATGAATTAATTGGCCAGTTCCATAGTTCAAATAATTCTAGCCAATTGACACTTAATAAATTCGAGTTAAAATTTTTTAATACATAAGCATCTCCTTTTTAGTTTTACCCACAACAGCAATGTTACATGTAAATTTTCCCAAGAAAAATTAATTTCTTTCCTGATATTCCTTTTGCAAATTCATTTTTTTTCAAGTTAGGATTGCCAATTCTGTTTCAAGTTTGTTCATCAATAATTGTAATATCACTATCAGTGACAAATTGAAAACTCACCAAAGCATTAGTCATTTTTGCTATCATGAATTATTATTTGAACTTTCCAGTTTTTTAGCTGGTAGCACTACTTTCAACAACTTAATTTTTGTATTTTTTTTTTGCTTCTTGATTTGCAGCAACCTTCATTTGCGACCAGTTTTTTCCACAATTAAAACATGTTTTGGATTTAAATGGACAGTTCTTTCTGAAATGAATCATACCACATCTTTACCATTGGTTAAGTTTGGAAGTATTTTTATTTCAGATTTTTTTCTTTTGGTACTATTGTTTCTTTTGGAACTACTTGTACTTCTGACATGCCATTTTCAATTTTCGCTGTATTTTTTTTGCTGTACCATGTCGTAAATTGACAATTTTTGGCTCTATTCTGCAACAGTCTGTATCATTAACTTTGAATCCTGTTCAAGTTTTGTAAAGATTCAAGAGCGTATTTTTACATCGTTGCGTGATGTAAAACTTTTAAAGATTAGACATTGAATTCTGTCTGAGGATAATTGTCCAATTTAAATTTCTCACACTCATAATTGACTTTACCAGTGGATGTGACAAAATCTTTATCTTCATCCTTAGTGAGGTTCATGCACTACCAATGTGTATAAAAAAGTGAATTCTTGTCACCAAAAATTTTTGATAATGTCAACACTGTTTTGTTAAATGAAATTTTTTCTGGAGTATTCGGCAAAATGAAATTCAAATATTTCAGCAGGGCACAATCTTTGTAACATAAGACACACTTTCTTTTCACCCAAACATTCTTGTCATTCTTCTCTGAAAATGATCTTATACCTTCTGAAGTATGATAGGACTGTAATGTTTTCTTCTGGGATGTAATTAAATTCATTAATTGAGTTGGTGACTGAGTCCAGTGAAAATGACATTGATGCATTGCTTGTTCCTTGCTTTTCCATGATTGCCTTTAACTGTTCTTGAGATTCAATCTACTTCCACTGCATTTGTTGTAATAGTTGTTGAATAATTATCTTCAATTCTTCCATAGTATATTATTTTCATACAAGTAGTCCTTAACTATGAAGAAAAAGTTTTTTTTTCTAATAGCAGTATGGAAATTATTGACTTCTGCATCACCCTATGAATATACACAAACTCCACAAACTTCATTTCTGTGAATTTTGAATTTTCTTTGCCAGCTATTTATGTCCTGTTATTTATTTCATGTAAATTTGAATTCTTGTAGCCACTGTTATTTCTTCATTCCATTGAATGAAGATAAGACAATCATAAAATGCAATGTCACTTGGAGTCGATGTAGTTTTACTGAATTCTGTAATAACAATATTGGTGATGATTCTCGGCATCAATATATATGATATTTGGAGTCCAAGTCGTATTCTAGAGAGGTGTGTTCATCTCCTCAACAGATATATAAGGGTGTGGTACATGTTAACATGGCATGGGTTGTGGCTGTTGGTTCAACTAAATATGTCATTGAGTAATGAACATTATGTTGCACTGTTTTGTGATTATTTGCATCCATTTGTGAAATGGATGTACCCCAACCTAACAATGATGAGTTACTCCAGCAGGACATTGCACCCTGTCAATAGACGCAGTTTCCTCAGAATTAGAAGGAGACTTCTGCTGAATGTTATGACAGCCACATTTAGCTTACATGAACCAATCAAGCATTTATAGGATGCAGTGCAGAGGTTTATTCATGCCCCTAATACTGCACCTATAAATCTTAGGGAGCTGGGAACAGATATTGAGACATCATGACTTAACACTCTTTCTGGAGATCTTCTGAACACTTGTGAGATTGGTGCCATTTTGAGTTGTCTAGGAAAGTGTGGATCCTACACAATATTAAGATATTTGATACATCATTGTATTGCTAGTGTGTGCGTGTGTATATATATATATATATATATATATATATATATATATATATATGTGTGTGTGTGTTTATGAAAAAATGTATATGCAAAAATTTGCCTTTCTCTCTGCGGGGCGTCGATGGCCTAGGGGTTAGAATCTTCGACTGATACCAAATTGGTCAGGTTTCAGTCCTGTCCTGAAATGATCAGATGTCTAGCTACACTGATGAGCTGTGATACAGAGAAACAGTCTGTCTGTGGATGACGATATAAAGAGATAGATATACATGTGGATATAAACTAAATAACGAGATATTAGCAACTATATATACGCAACTATATATGCATGTGATAATGTAAATATACGTATATATGAGCAAATAAATAATTAATTTAAGGTGTAAACAAAATAGTGCTCAATGGAGTTAAACAGAGCTATAATGTATTTTTCTAAATACACATATAGCTATGTTTGTAGTTACCCAATTCATCAGGCACAAATGGTGAAATATGTATATAGTGCAAATATATATATATATAGATAGATATAGTGCAGGATAGATTTAGTGTGGGTAGACTGGCTGTTCAGTTCTAAAAGATGAGCTGATGGACCCTTATATGTATATCATGAGTTTATCATATATGACTTTAAAAATGGTACATGAAAGATAAGAAATGAGCAAAAAATAATGAAAGTGCCCAATGTAAGGAGCAAGACTTTATACAAATATGTAGCGAATTCCTTCCAAAATCCCAAGTTTTCATGCAAGAGCAATCTCCAGTCAGCATGACGCTTACTGCCTGAAGAATTTGGAGTCACATAAAGTAGGAAAAATAAAATTCACTGCACTGCATATATATATATATATATATATATATATATATATATATATATATATATATATATATATATCTTCGTATATATATATATATATATATATATATATATATATATATATATAATGTTTTGTGTGTGTGAGACACTTTTTAGAGAGTATACTGATATTGTACTTTGACCCTAGGCAGATTACAGAGATACTCCATTCTGATGCAGAAATTTTGATCCATATGCAGATAGTCCTTTTTATGACTACATCACTAGTGTGTATATGTGTGTGTGTATATATATATATATATATATGTATATATATATAAATGTGTAGAGGCAGACAGAGGGATAAGAATATAAACATACTGACTTCCATAAGAGCATACATAAAAGCATAGAAAAACATTTGTTATCAATGTTTCCTTGAATCTGTTTCTTTCTCTTGCACACTTACTCTCACTCAGACATGTTGTCTCATGTGCACTCATGCCCAGAACCCCACACATCTAAAAGAATGATTGATAGCTTGAAATTAATAATGGATAACAATCTTGACTGAAGAATTGTTGGCAATGAGGACAGATTTGTCCGGGTTACACATCATCTGAAAATTTTGATTGGGTTTGGATTTTTTTCTTGTTTGTTCTGAAATTGACTGAACTTTTGAACTCAAGGAAACTTAATCCTTACATTTTTTTTTTCAAATGGCATGTACAAATGCAAGTGCATACCTATATATATATATATATAAAAATGTATACATTGATCCATAGCAGAAGCACCGATGCATACATACATCATCGTATCATTTTTAAAGGTACTGTGTTAGCATATATATATATATATATATATGTATGTATATATATGTACATATATATATGTATGTATATGTACATATATGTACATATATATACATATATATATGTACATATATATATGTGTAAAAATATGTACATATATATATATATATATATATCTGTATAAGTGTATACATATGTACATATATATGTATATATATATGTATATGTATATATATATGTATATATATATATATATGTATATGTGTATACATATGTACATATGTGTATATATATGTATATGTGTGTATATATATGTATACATATGTACATATATATATGTACATATATGTATATATATCTACATATATGTATATATATGTACATATATGTATATATATGTACATATATGTACATATATGTACATATATGTATATATATGTACATATATGTATATATATGTACATATATATATGTATAGATGTATATATGTATATATGTATATGTATGAATATGTATGTATGTATGTATGTATATATATATATATATATGCATATATATATATATGCATATATATATATATGCATATATATATGTATATATGCATTTATATGTATTTATATATGTATGTATATATATATATACATATGTATATATGTATGTATATATATATATATATGCATATATATGTATATATATATGTATATTTGCATATATATATGTACATATGCATATATATATGTAGATATGCATATATATATTTGTATATATGCATATATATATATGTATAAACGCTTATATATATGTATATATGCATATATATATGTATATATGCATATATATGTATATATGTATATATGCATATATATGTATATATGCATATATGTATATATATATATTTATGTATATATGCATATATATGTATATATGCATATATGTATATATATATATTTATGTTTATATGTATATATATATGTATATATATATATATATATATATATATGTATATATGCATATATATACAGTGTAATCCGGATATAAGAGAAATTTTCTCTGGTCCCAAATTAGAGCCTGTGTTAATGTATATATAATAGACCAAACCCGGATATAAGATACTTCTTATCCGGTCCCGGCAACTCTCTTATATCCGGGTTACGCTGTATATATATATGCATATATATATGTATATATGCATATATATATATGTATATATGCATATATATATATATATGTATATATGCATATATATATGTATATATGCATATATATATATGTATATATGCATATATATATATGCATATATATATATGTATATATATATATATGCATATATATATATATGCCTATATATATGCATATATATATATATGCCTATATATATATATGTATATATGCCTATATATATATATATGTATATATGCCTATATATATATATGTATATATGCATATATATATATATATATATGCATATATATATGTATATATGCATATATATATATATATATGTATATATGCATATATATATATATGTATATATGCATATATATATATATGTATATATGCATATATATATATATGTATATATGCATATATATATATATGTATATATGCATATATATATATATATATGTATATATGCATATATATATATGCATACATATATATGTATATATGCATATATATGTATATATATATGTATATATGCATATATATATATATATGTATATATACATATATATATATGCATATATATGTATATATATATGCATATATATGTATATATATATGTATATATATATGCATATATGTATATATATATGTATATATATATGTATATATGCATATATATATATATGTATATATACATATATATATATGTATATATGCATATATATATATATATATATATATATATGCATATATATATGTATATATACATATATATATATGCATATATACATATATATATACATATATATATATGCATATATACATATATATATACATATATATATATGCATATATACATATATATATACATATATATATATGCATATATACATATATATATATGCATATATACATATATATATATCCATATATACATATATATATACATATATATATGCATATATACATATATATATACATATATATATGCATATATACATATATATATACATATATATATGCATATATACATATATATATACATATATATATATGCATATATACATATATATAAACATATATATACATATATATACATATATATGTATACATATATATATATATGCATAATACATATATATATATGCATATATATATATATACATATATACATATATATATACATATATATATATACATATATATATATGCATATACATATATATACATATATATATATGCATATACATATATATATATGCATATATACATATATATATACATATATATATGCATATATACATATATATATATACATATATATATATTATACATATATATATATATGCATATATACATATATATATGCATATATACATATATATATATATATATGCATATATACATATATATATATACATATATGTATATACATATATATATATATATATATACATATATATAGGCATATATATATATATATGCATATATACATATATATATATTTGCATATATATATATATATATGCATATATATATATATATATGCATATATACATATATATATATATATGCATATATACATATATACATATATATATATGCATATATATATATATATGCATATATATATATATATGTATATATATATATATATGTATATATATAGATATATAAATGTATATATAGATATATATATGTATATATATAGATATATGTATATACAGATATATATATGTATATATATAGATATATGTATATACAGATATATATATGTATATATATAGATATATGTATATACAGATATATATATGTATATATATAGATATATGTATATACAGATATATATATGTATATATATAGATAAATGTATATATATAGATAGATATATGTATATATAGATATATATATGTATATATAGATATATGTATATATAGATATATATATGTATATATAGATATATATATGTATATATAGATATATATATGTATATATAGATATATATATGTATATATATGTATATATAGATAT
>OZ038487.1:65125260-65300260 GCA_964036315.1 Acanthosepion esculentum
TGTACCAGAACATGCAAGTAACATTTCTGATTTATTATTTGGCAACTTGTATCCAAAGATAGAAGGAAACTTGAATCCTTTTTCATATTAATTTCATCTTTATTGATATAATTATCATTATAATATTATCCTCATGAGATTAAATTCCAATACTTGTTAGTAATGAATCTCATTGCAGCTGATATTAATATTATTGGTGCTATCATGAGTTATTTTGATTATATGATTCTCTTGAAAAAGATTTAAGAATAACTGACATTAGCAGTTATGATAACAAATCTTCCTGTTTCCTCTTAATTCCTATCCTTGACTGTTTTCACATTTTCTTGTTTCTGAAAACTTAGTGACATCACACTCCCAAAGACTTTCAAATGAGCACAACTTTAAGTAAAACATCAGTCACATTTTTAGAAGATGATTCAGTGCAGATGGTGTGCTGTACTCAGTTAATGTGTAAAACCTTGACAGCCACAATAAATACTTTCAATCTATTAATTATACAGAAGTCTAGCACATATTCAGTATATTTTTTTCACAGAGAAAAAATACAACAGAAAAAGGGAAGAATATACAAGACCGTAATTTAATAAATACCTTCCTGGAACAATATTATGTGCTGTTGTAGCATACCTTCAGACGATAATGGATTTGTGGAATTGTGGAATTCATTTGACCCACTTCTAGCAGTTGACTACTACTTTTACACACCGCTGGCAAATCTTATATATGTTGTTCATGTCCTAAGTGTTATTGTTCATTACCAACCTTTGTTTGATTATTCTATTCAGAAATCTTTTCTAGGTTACATGTACACATGGCAATAACTGTGTCTGCACAACTATCTTTGCATAAGCAAGATAATGAAACAACATTTGCAGGCAATGTTAGAAATGCATATACCACTAAAGTTACAGGTTAAAACGTTAAGTTTTATGCTAGAAAAATGGGTACTACTATGAACTCTTCCTTTTATATACTGGAAAAGTTTGTGAATTTTAGAAAAAGGAGTTGGTTTTGACAATTATAAGAGAATTCGGTTTGAAAGATATACTTGTTATTGCAAAAGTGTTAGGACGAGTTGAGGAAAGAATGAAGTTTAATGATGCCCATAATAAAACAAGAATAGGTAAAAATAAAGGAAATTCTATACCAATATTTCTCTTACTTTTATCTCTATGTTTTTTGTTTTCTGTACAAGAGAAACAAGCATTATACTAATTTCTTCAATCTAGATATTATGATTTTTAAAGTGATTATAAAAGGCAGTTATTTTTCACACGTAGGGAATATTATGATAGTACTGCCTCCCAGTACACATGTCTCACAGACATGCATAGCTCAGAAAAGCAGATAAACACATGATGGCAATCAAAACTTTGAAGACAAAGTCCTGTTCATCAGCAGGCATATTAAAACCAAAAGAGTGAAACTAGACAAAGAAATAAATACAGACTTTATACTAGTTTTTATTCTGAATAAAAAATAAATAAAAGAAAGGAATGTAGAAATATGACAAAGGGGTCCAAATGCTGAACTGAATGAGTAAATGAGATAATATGTTTTACAGTTTACAGTGATAAGTCTATAGAAATGAAGAGAGTTACAAGAAATTACAGGATGACAGTGTGAAAACAGTCAACACGTAATGAAAGGTTTTTTTTTTCATAAAGAAATACAGCAGTAAAAAAAATAAATGTATATAAGATGGCTACCTTAAACAAATGTTCAAATAACTACGCAAGATTAAATGTGAGTCCAATGACAGAGTGATGCCATCAGGAGTTCTAGACCATTGGCAGCAAGGTTGAAGATCAGGACCCAGACTAATTGCAACCAACCCCACAGTTCCCAAATGGATGACTTATTCTATAGGTGATGCAGAGGAAGGTCATGAAATCAAGTTTGTGTGTGTCACCTGCTGGCAAGTTGAAATCCACCTTAAACAAACCCACCATCCATACTTTCTCCTACTCTGATTTTTTTTTCATCTCCAACCAATTCTTGCAAAGCCAAACAGTGATAGAGAAGATAGTTTTGGTGAAACTGGAAGTTTCTAGCCTTGAACCTGCACATTGGCAGTGAATTTAGTCATCGACGCCATGATAATAAAGGAAGCAATCAGCAAAGAAGAAATTAAATTCTTGGATACAAGATAAATCCAATGATTAAAATAGACCAATGCTTAGAGAAAAATGTAGAGAAGTTACATACCAGCGATGCTATCATTGAGGCTAGATTTAGGAGGATAAGAAAGTAGGAATCACATGCTTTGACTTTGTGCTTCATTACTATAGAAGTAGTAAAAAAACTAAGAAAATGGTGACAACCTAAAATGTACCTAAATTAAAAAGGGTACAAACAAGACAATAAGGGTGATATACCATGATAACAGAACAGTGAGAGTAAATGTCATTCCTTTATAACAAAATGTAGAACCTTATATTTATAGGCTCATAGCTTCAAGTACATTCACTCTAGATTTGCTGCATATGTTAAGCACCGTTTTTGTAAATCTGATCTTAAAAGTTTGCAGGTTATATAAAGAAAACCATATTTAATTACATATTCAATTAAATATAGAAAAAAATCAATTTTATTACTTTGTTTAAAACATAGACAAATATACATAATAAAGTAAATAGTTTACAGAAACACATTGGATCTGCTTCAAAGAAGCCATTTTTCAATCAAAGATTCAGAAATTATTTGCCTATATCTGATTCTTGAACATTCATGAACCTTGCCTTACTTTGAAAATGAATACAAAATACAACTTTAAAGGGAGATTTTTTCTTTCTAAGTATATGCCAACATGTTAAACCAGGAGAAGCAACTAATTCTAACTTTAAGAAGGTTAGGTGTTAATTAATTGCTAGAAGCTTTTAATTGATGCAATGAAACAAGTAAAATGGAATACAAATGGGAATGCTTTAATTAGAAAGGAACTCAATTAAGGAAACTGAAATTTAAATGGTATCTAGATTTTAAGAACGTTTAAAATTGCTTCTTCTTTGTAAGTCTTAAGAAATTTATTGTGAATACCTAGGAATCAATTTAATTGCAACAACAATAGCTAAATTTATCCTTCACTTTATATCCTATTAATCTTTTTTCAAGAACAAGGGATTAATTTGGCAATAAAATGAGTAGCCATTGTAATACTTCACAAGTTAAGAGTGATGATGATTCTCAATTGATGTTTGATTCTTATAGCAAATATAAATCAAACCATAAATTTATACAGAGTGAAAAGATTAAAACAAAACTAATTCTTTGAGTTGTGATTTAGCATTCTTATCATAGATTTTTTTAAAATGTTTTAAATAAGTCAACTTCTGAAAGAAAAAGGTATGAAAAAATGTCTTTTACTTGTAATACATTAATTTGTCCATTGTTCTCAGATGAAGTATTTTTGAATGATATCTTTATCTTTGGAGCACAAAATTTCTGGCCAGTGGATTCTTCAGCACTTATTGCAGGAATTCATAATAAAGAAATAGATTTTTAACAATATTCAAACTTTCATCTTATCTCACATGAGCTTGCTATGTCATATAGCAATAACCATATCATCTTAACTCTTGAAGTTGCTGAGACTATTTTTATTCCAGCTCCTATTTACTGCATTTCTATATTTTGATAACTATGTACAACTGTTGCTGCTACTACTACTACCACTAGGAGTAGTTTAAAACTGAAATTAAAGTCCAGACACAAATACAAGGCTATTGTCCTTTTGACGAGTTAAACAAACTTTTCCACTTAAGTGGCAACGATCACTATTTATAGTACATTCTATTATTTCCATTTCAATAGGATTTGTACATTAAAAAAGCATTTTTTATTTGAAAAACTTAAAATAACATTTTTATTATCAAATAATGCACTTATTTTTTGGAAGCATGCAAATATATATATATATATAGGAGGAGGCACGGTGGAGTAATGGATAACGGCTTGGATTGAGGAATCGGAGAGCCGAGTTCGAATTCCAGTCGAATTCATTACATTCACTTACGTGCTAATACCCTTGGGAAAGGTGTGAATCCTCTTCTTCTCCCTCCAACTAATCGTAAATAGCAGGACAGACTGGGTTTTATAGCCTTGGATGGCAACTGGTCTAGGAGAAGGACAACTCTGAATTCAAAACCTGCAGAGGGTCGTTTGGGGACCTTGTAGCATCTGTTGCACCAGGTCCCTGTATTCGTCCCTCCAAAAAGTGTGGATGGCCCTGCACAAAGCCTTCACCACTATAATCAAATCCTGTACGGGTGTCGGGCTTTCAGTTTCTGGGAACTGATCTGTCTGACCCTCATACGTTGAGTTCGACGGGAGAGTCCATCATATATATATATATATATAATCATTCAGTTTGCCTACATATATGAAACAATATATATATATATATATATATACACTCATACATCCATACATGAATGTGTGCATGGATATATGCATCAAAAATTACACATTTACATACATGAGTGTGTGCGTAGTGTAGTGGCTATCAATGCAGAAAATGGGATTTGCATAACAAGTTCAAATTCTGACTGAGATTGATGCATTCACTTCCACACAATTACCCTTCATCTCTTCAATTTAAAAATTTTGAAAAAGTAACGACAGTTTTATAAATATTTGTTGCAAAATAAAATCCTTATATTTGCCTTGATAAAATTCATTATAGGACAAAATGCATCAACCATACAGTCCAGCCATTCAGCATCTCCAGCTCACCATTGGGCATTGCTCCAGTAGGCTTCCAGCTCCAGGTAGCTTACTGCTCCAGTCATCCTCACCAGCAGAAATGATATGAAATAAACTCTCCTTTTCAGGACAATGCTCTCCAGTGATTACCAAAACTGGCCTTCTCAGGACAATAGTCTTCTCACCCTTGACATGAGCTTGCATAGTTATTTTTTACCTAGTGCACTGTAGTATTATTTTTGTTGTTGTATTTTCTTTAACAAAAATAAACTTGGCAAGTCTTTATTTTGCTTGTTGTTGTCAATATCTATTTTCAGGCCAATATACCTCCTGCAACACATTTTTGTTAAGAGAGTGGGATTATAGGTACTTAAGTGGTGGGGCCATAGTGAGTTCCAGATAATGTTAAGATGATAGTTCAGACATACATTGATTGTTTGAAGTGATATGTGGAGCCAATACGGTTTCAAGAAGAAGAAACCAAAACACTTTCAGAAAGAAGATTTTATGCATGATAATACTCCATCATATTTAGTAAGGAAAAATGATGATGTGAGTAAAAATGGCTTTCAAATATCCTCACTTGAAGTGGCCATCTTGTTCATCCAACTTTAACCCAATTTAAAACTTATGGCATATTCTAAAAAGGGAAGAGTGTGTAGATTACACACTTTATGTCCAGAAAAGAAAATACTTATGCAAACACAAGAAACATTAAATAAAAAACTTAATCACAGTACCTTGTCAGTTGTCTTTAATGAAACTTGTATAAAAGAAGGATTGCTGCCCAAATGTACAATTTTACACACACACACACACACACACATGTATATATGTAACAATTTGGAAAAGGTTTTGTGATGCATTTCATCTGTTAGGACTTCACTGGACTGGCTATGATGTTGTTGTGACTACACATGCAAATGAACAAGAGATGTTGGCAGTTTCAGAACTTTTTGAAAGAATTTTTTTTATCACAGTGTGAGATATTTAATAACAAAGATGAAGAGAAAAAAATATACATGAATTTGGCTAGATTGAAAAAAAAATTAAACAACCAGCATCTCTTGTTCATGCACACATGTATAGCTACAACAATGTCAACAAACCAAGTCTGATGAAGTCCTAACAGATGAAACGCATCACCAAAATCTTTTCTAATTTGTCATAATCTTTTCTTTCAAAACTGTTCTTGATATTTCATTATCTCATATATATGAGAAAGAAAGAGAGAGAGAGAGAGAGAGAGAGAAGGGAGTCAGTCAGATATAAAACAGAGAGTGGTATATATCTATCTTCATCTGGCTTTGAGTTCTAATAGCTTTTATCAGCAAACCCAGAAGCCCACCTCGCCAATTCTTTAGTGCACCAGTGCAGTTTTCTTCCTTGGAATCAAGTTCTTTGAAAATGAGTAAATTCCACCTTATTGCAAAATTTCCTCTAGTTTTCCTGCGGCATGCCTGCAATATTGACACATGCTGTGAAAGTTCTGGTGTGCTTGTTGTCTTCTTCTTATAGACCAGCCAAATCAGACACTGAATCAATACCTTTATTGTTGTCTATCTGCTAGCTCTGGGTATTCTGAGTGATATAACTGCAGGTGCTTGACAATGTCTATCTCTAGTTCCGTTTCCTGTATGGGTTGCTGTTCCATCTTTGGAATCTCTTTGTCTTATTTTTGTTCTCATTCTTGTTTTTACCTGAAATAGTTAACTCATGCTGTAACTATGATTTGCAGAGTGGTTAGATCTTTTTTCTTATGGCTACAAGTTAACGTTCAATTTCTGCTCTCTGGTGTATTTTGCAAAGGAAGTTTGCAAACACAGTAAGTGATTAGTTAATGAGCTAAATTAAATGTTGATGGTTTAGGCACTGTGACTATCATTTTAGTACAATGTGCTCTTTATAAAAGTAGCACAATGATTATGATGTTGGAAATTAGCTGATGAGGTCAGTCATCTTTGGTATTTGTTATAATTTTAAGAGAAGTTTTGTTGTATTAATTAACTGAAAAATATACACAGTATGGGCTGATTTCAACTTGTGTCATGCAGGGTCAGTGCAAAAGTCTCATTGGCTCCCACTGAATCTATGATATGGGATCCCCTCCAAAATTTATGATACAGGGTGCTCCACTGTATTACATCTAAATTTTCATAAGATATTATTTATATAAAATACCAATTTTATTCTAACCTAATTATGTACAGTATGGATCACATGTAATATGGATGAACAATTTAACTAGAAAAGTTGAAAATAAAAACAATGTAAATACCAATTAAAGATATCGGTCATGATAGGTCATTCCATCTTAAATAAGTCAACAATATGCTGCATCAATTTTTAACATCAACTTGAGATTTTTCTTCTTAAAATGTTGAAGAATTTTAACACATCCAACATTATGGATAAAAAACAGTGAATTTTAAAATCCATGTTATTTTGAGACTGAGCAAGAGCAAAACAAATTCATGGATTTGGACAACGACAAAAAAGAACCTGGAAATTGTTATGTATTTAAGTAGAAAAAAAAGCAAATGCTAATAAGATAGAGTCACAAAGCACTGCCAGGAACCCCCCACACACACACACACCAATTAGGTGTACTACCTCCCAATCAGTGGGTTCAGGAGTAGTATGCACTGGTCCTGGTGTCATGAACTGCAAAGGAGGGAATTATGAAATTGGGAATCTGAAATGATGAATGAATGATAATTATGAAACAATTAAAATTATTATTTTGTGAATTATAAAGCTTGAATGAAATTATTTCACCAGAATTTTTTTCTAAAATTTAATTATTCTCACAATTTTCATATCATGAATGTTATAAGAAGCTGGGATTGAATTTCTGATTTTGTCACCTCTTCTAATGTTGGTTTTTGAGCAACAGCTTCATGACAGTTTCACCAATAGCTTAATCGACAATAAATATGATTCACAATAGTGATTAGTTTTCCAAATTTAGTTTGTATAGAAACTGGAGTATATCAAGTAGTTGTTACTAATTTTATTTCATTTTGTTAAGTCCCACTGTTTTCATTGATAATAATAATAATAATAAAGTAATTAGCTTAAAATTAGTTTATACCACATTTTCTAAATTTGTATGAAGCTGGAAAGAAAATATGATTTAAACTAAATGGTCATTATCATTTGTGAGGAAAACTGCAAATATAATTATGCTTATCCCATAAATTTTAATATATGAAGAAAGTTTCTGAGTAGAAGCAAAAATTAAATGTAATTCATCTATTTTTTTAAATAATTTCCTAATATTTACTCTATGCTTTGCTTTGTATAAAATATGTGGTCAAGATATTTAAAAATATGGTTGTTAATATATATATATATATATATATATGGGGAATCCAGTATATACAATGTTACCAAAAAAGTTCTGTCCGTTTTTAAAGGAAAAAAAAGAAAACGCTTCACAGTATGTGTAACTTATATTTAGTCTTCGAAGTCATCGGCATCCAGCAACTTCTGCCAACGTGTCTCCAGCTGTTCAATGCCCTTGCGGTAGAACGGGGGGGGGTGACGCAGAGAAGTCAGTGAGGGCTTTGCGCAAGTCTGCTTCATTGGTGAAGGATTTCCCTCAAAGATGATTATCCAGGGAGTGGAAGAGGTGGTAATCAGATGGCACAAGGTCAGGTGAATAAGGTGGATGGCACAAAGTCTCCCACACAAGT
Organism: Acanthosepion esculentum; assembly: GCA_964036315.1. Lineage (NCBI taxonomy): Eukaryota > Metazoa > Mollusca > Cephalopoda > Sepiida > Sepiidae > Acanthosepion > Acanthosepion esculentum. Next base: position 65,133,666 of record OZ038487.1, read on the forward strand.
TGCTGTATGGTATCCTGGCCACTCGCACAACATGCGGCCTGGCGTTGTCATGGAGGAAAAGCACACCTTTGCGATTCACCAGTGCTGGCTCCTTCTGGTGCAATGCCTGTTGCACGCATTTCAATTGCTGCGAGTATAGGTCTCCAGTGACCGTTTGGCCCGTTGGCAGCAGTTCATAATGAACCACTTGACGACCTGTCCACCAGACACAAAGCATAATCTTGTGTGGGTGCATAGGCGGTCTTGCGGTGTGAGGGACAGCATCCTGAGGAGACAACCAATGTCTGGAATGCTTGGGAGTTTTGTACAGAACCCACTTTTCATCACTGGTAAGCACTCGATTGAATAAGGATGTGGTACGGTGGCGAGAAAGCAGCGATACGCAGGCTGCCACTCGTTGTCCTTTGTGGACCTCCAACAGCGTTTGCGGAACCCACTGGCTCAGTTTGTACATCTTACCTAGATGGTGCAGGTGAAGTCTAACTGTTTCATCGGAAACGTTGAACTGTCTTGCTAGTTCACCACACGTTAGACTACTGTCCTTTTCAATGGCCGCTTTCAGGACTCCGTCATTCAAGACCTGTGGTCGTCCACTGCGAGGCTCATCATGGAGAGACAAATCTCCTGACTTGAATTTTCGAAACCAATGCCTTGCAGTACGTTCATCCACAGCACTATCCCCAAATGAATGGCATATGCGGTGACATGATGCAGCTGCTGATAAGCCCACTTTGAAGTCGTAAAGCAAACAGCCCCGAACAAGATCTCTAGACACTTCCATCTTTCTCACAGCTGTCTGGCTTATAACTGATGGCCAGGCATGGTGCACGTGTTTTTTATAATGTCTGATGTTCCTACTTCCAGCTGTCCGAATTTGAAAACAATTGCTACACGCATTTCGTATATATTTCAACTTCCTTCAATGACTAGTCAAAAAACGGACAGAACTTTTTTGGTTACCTTGTACATTTCTACAAACAATCATTATTTTTTAAATATTTTGATGACATATTATACCATATCTTGATCATTTCTCACTCTCTCTCTCTCTCGCTATCTCCTAAATATATATATATATATATATATATATATATATATATAATGCTAGAAAGAAATAGAAGACAGTCTTTCAAATAGTTGAATTTCTTAATTGTATAAAGATACTACTGTTTATTAAATGTAGTAACGGTTGAATTTGGTTTCTTTTAAAACGTTCATTTTTACCTTACATTCCTTTCTCCCAATCATAAATATTTGGAAGTTTGTCTTTAGTAAGTATAAGCTTAGTAAATGAAGAGGAATTACTACCAAATCATAACTCTCATTAAAATCAGATTTATAAAGTTACTATTAAAATTAAAGATGGCATGCTAGCAAGTTTTTGATTCCCCTACAATTAATCGATTTCAATTCTTATTTTCTTAAAAATTCTGCAAGAAGAGAAAAATGTTGTAAGTTTATTAAAGAACAGATAAACAAACATGAAAATACTTGATGGCTTGTATTTCATTATTGCCTTAAAAGTTATATTATACTGGGTACAATGGATAAATTGTCATCTAAATTACACAAAAATGGAAATAACACAGACATCTCATTTTAACGGATATATTTACCAAAATTACACAAAAATATCTTGAAATACTAGAGAGTAAAATTATTCAATAAAATTGCCATTGGCTTCAACCACGGCCTCCAGATGACTTTGGAATCTCGTGCAACTCTTCTGGATGGTCTCCTTGTTTAAGTTGGTGAATGCTGCCATAATCCTTGCCTTTAGGTCATCTTTGGTGTTACAAGGAGTTTTGTTGGTCTCTTGTTCGACTGTGCCTCACACATAATAATCAGGGGGCGTTGCTGCCTGGGGAGTTAGGTGACCAGATGTAAGGGGTGATGTGGTCCACAGAAATTGTCTGGCAGCCATGACATGGTTCTGCTGCATGTGTGGCATGATACAGAGTCCTGCTAACAGACATAGGATCTCCCAGCAGCCCTCCCCATCTTGAAAAACATGCACAAATTTAAAAATATAAAATGGCGACAATTTACCCATCGCACCCTGTATATATATCATATACATTATCTACCATAGATAAGCCATAAGTTATTATTATATTAAGTAATAGAAAGTTAAAATATATCTTTTATCTAAACTAGGAAGATTGTGCAAAATTATGGCCTTCATAACCTTGAAATAAATATCTTCGTATTAATTAAATTTAATTTTCATATTTTATTTCTTCATTTCTTGCACAAAACATTTCTTTATCTTTAGATTCTGAATGCAAAGTTTTTCATCATCAACACTATCAGTTAGCTTCCAGTGTCTTTTTCTTTTTTTAAACAAGTGTGTATTACTCTGCAGATGTTATGAAACATTAGTACCATTTTGTGGGTTATCTCCCTTAATATGTACACGTAAATAATAATTTTCCTAGAAATATTAGATTTCAATTCAACCAATATTTCTCCATATCTTTTTAGATGACATTTTTTTTAGTTTCTTTTTGATATTCCTTGCAGTTTAATTGGTTATTTCAGTTTCAGGGTTTCTTTATTTTAGCATCCCTTTTATTTGCTTTTTTGTTTGATTTTCTTATATTCAGGACAAAGCATTGTACCAAAACTTATTTTCTCAGAATAATTTTCTTATTTTTGTCATACAAACAATTCCTGATTCCATCATTAGTGGTCAATTTTTAAATTGACAAACCAGTACTATTTAGTAAATATTTCATTGGGTTGCATTTTTATTATACTTGTTTTTAGCAATCAAATATTTTATTACATTCACTTACACACAGATACTCTTGGGAAAGGTACAACTCCATCTCCACCCCCAGATATGGGTTAAATAGTAGGATTTGTATCTTCAAAAATCATTGTTATTCTCCAAATATTATTAATGCAATATTCACATGTTGTAGCATACCTACAGACGATAATGGGTATGTCCCCATTCACATAAATACAGTAGTAAATGCTGTATGTTGGTCTGCAGTTGGAGACTCATTGTGAAATTTACTTGACTCACTTCTAGCAGTTGACTACTTCTTCTACGTGCTGCTGGTGAATCTTATATGTGTTGTTCTTGTCCTTAGTATTAAAGTTCATTACCAACCTTTGTGGGATTATTCTATTCAGTAACCTTCCCTAGCTTACAACAACTTGCAACAAAAAAAATTATTCTTAATATGCAAAATCTGTTACACAAAGAGTTGATAACTCATAAAAAACAAATCAATGAATATTTAAAATTTTGTAAGTTGGACTGACATTGCCAGAAATGAAAATACTTTTCTCATCATCAAATGAACTTATACCAACTTCTTTTTATCTTTATGTGTGATATTTAAGCAAGTTTCATTCAAGTTCAGAATATATTCTTTACCCAAACAAATATTTGTTTTTGGAAAACTTGTAATCAAATGAGTTAAAACCACTTAAAATATTTCAGTGTAAGTAGGTTCTGATTTTCTATTACATTCTCATGTTCTATGTGTTGTTCTTGAGATTGAAGAATATAATAAAATTAACCATCAAGTGATGTTCTTGAAAACTACTTCAGCTAAAATAGTACTTAGTAACTTTTCCAACATCTATAGAAGAATAAAATTTGTAGGTTTTTGCATATATCATGTTATTAAAGAAACTATTTTGTATATATATTCTGTATATTATTAGAATTCCTAAAATGAATCCTATCTGTAAACTTTCTATGCAGTTTCTTTTTTCTGCTTATTTATTTACTTATTTATTAGATCTATACAAAATTACATAACAACATTTTTGAAGCTAACCTTTATGCAATTTGTAATAAAAATTAAAAATTGTTTTTGATCTTCAATGTTCTTGAAGATATAACTTTGTAGGATTTATGGGCAATAAATTGATTAAAATAAATAATAATGGGAGGAATATTCTGATACTTCAGATTAACATAGTTAAGCTTTTTGGTAAAGCATTTTTTAATAAATATGTCTTACAATATATATTGAGATATGAAGTAAGAGAGAATTTTCATGGAAATTATATCCATAATTTATTTTGAATTCTCTCCAATGTTGCAATGTTTTGATTTACAGACCACCCAATAAAATATCAGGTCATTGGAAAGAGTCCAAAACAGACAAAGATAAAGTTTAGTTAAATTTTTAATGTTGCTTATAAAAAATTTTTTTGTAGAAATAGGAGGGAGATGCCTTTTTTTTCTCTTTTTTTTTTTGGGCAAAAAAAAAACAGTATTCATTTTTGTAATATTTACATTTACAAAAACTAAAAGTGTAATAGATATGTACATATATATATATATATATATATATATATATATAAAGTATCATCATACTCTCTTTGTAAAAATAAAAAAAAAATTTGGTAGTTTCACTAAAATAGCAAAGACAGACTGACTAAAACCAAAAATAATTCTGTTCCCTAGCAAAATAACTGTTGAATAAAAATGCTCAGTTGATTTACCACCTGACCTTTAGGAAACTCTTTTATACTTATCTGTGTGTATATCTGTAATAACTATTTTTCAAATGGTACATGAATAATAATCTACCTTTGATAGTAACTTTTCCAATGAAAATGTTTTAAAATAACACATTTACATCTCTTATTAATATTTTCATATTAATTAATATTTTGAAAATCTTTCAGAATAATAAAAACTGGAAGTGTGTGTGTTAAAAATTAAATAAATGGATGATATAATCAATGACGTTAAAAATAATCCCTATAATTTGGATCACAGGATTGGCTAATGTTTGTCAATTATTCAGCTAATAATATCTTTTTGTTTATTTTTTGTCTTGAAATTGTTGGAATTTTCAACTAAATAACTCTTCATATATAGGATTTTAATGAAATCAATTCAATTTATCTGCCATCTTCATACTTTAATGATTACTGTTATTACATATTTTATTGTTATTGCATTTGAAAAATTTAGATTCTTGACTAAATGTATTTTTATAATCAAATTACTTTTTAAAATTAAATTTTGGTTCTACATAATAGTTTTAAATGATTATTTCTAATTGTTCTGAATGATGGAAATATATAATTTATGCATATTATGAATGTTTATATTGTTATAGTGTTAGTAAAATTTTCTTTACTGGAAACTTCAGAATAAAAGGAACTAACTAAAGTGCTTAAAATAAATAATATATTTTTATTTATATTTGTTAGAGTGATGAGTGAGTCTTTTGGTATTTGGTGTAACAAAAAGTTCCTTAATAATTGGTAGCAGTCTGTAGAAATATATGTTAGTGGTAGTTTGAAGTTAAGATCATGATAGGGATAGTAGTAATCATAGAAATGGGCCAGTGTCAATCTACTGTGTTTTTCTCAGACATTGGTTTTGGCTAGCATCAAAAGTTTCTTTGGGTCAATTATTTTGATTGACCAAAATAATTTTATTTTCCTCATTCCTTTGTTTTATATTTTTTTTTATAATGGAAGCTATGCATGGGGACTCCATGATTTTTCATATCTTTCAGTCACAAATAAGTAAGCTCTGCTCCTGCAAACTTTAAATGTTTTTCAACCAGGTAACTTGTATTTCTTTCATGATTCAAACTCTTATAATCTCATTCATTTTTTTGCATTGTCACTTTTTAATCACTATATTTTATAAATCTTATGAAATGCTCTTGATTTTCTCTAAGTTACATTTGTTTGTGAATAAGGCAAGTGAAGTTTTCCTTAAATTACCTTAAATTATTTTGAAGTAAATTGCTTTTTGAAGAATTAAAAATATTGTATCCAATGGAAAATCATTTTTTTTTTATTATACTGCTGATTTATTGATCTTCTTACAATAGGCCTTGGAATAGATTTCATTCATATATCAGTCTGATACCATAATGAAGTTGCTTGCTCAATTTGCTAAATTTGAATTAAAAGATCTTAAAACACTCCAGCAAATGTTAAAACTTTTTCAGTACCACTTTGAAGCTTTTTTTCTGATCATTAAAGAACAAACATGTTTTTCTATGGATGTAGATATATTTAACACTGATATTCATTAAAAGAATTTTGAACACTTAATGTTGCAGAGGGATGCAAACAAGTAGGAAGCTTATGCTTAACATAAGGAAGAGGCGGATGAAATTTCTGGGACACTTGATGAGAAAGGAGGGCCTGGAGAATCTGATATTCACGGGAGGAATAGAGGGAAAATAGGCAGGGAAAAGCAGCGCATTACATACGTGGTGACTTGGGCAGGTGGATGGCGGATCGTGATCTGGGGAAGGTGGCTGAAACAGAAAACCTGCTGAGAGTCACAAGGGATAGGGGAAAGTGGAGGGCCATGATGTCCTGAAAGGACATAGGCCATAAAAAGAAGATTCATTATCTTTTAATTATCATCCTCTTGTTGCAGATATTATCCTTTTCTTAGGGGCTTACAACTATATCATGTTGAAATACCAGTTCCCATACAATCACCAAAGATAAGCAATGTTAAGCCTGGTCACTACCTAGATGGGTGACTGCTTGGGAATACCAGATGCTGTAAGCTTGGATGTGTTGATGGTGTAAAGAATAAATTGAAATTGTTAATCAGAAAACCAATTTCAATTCCAGTTGGGTTTGTTATATTTACTTATACCATGAATCCATCTCTTCTCCTCCAGCTATGGGTTAATTAGTAAGACTTGTATCACTGACTCATTATTATCTCCAAAAAAAATCTTGCAATCTAAAAATATTTTCTGGCTTTTGATAACCTGCAAAGTGTTGATAAACCATAGAAAACAAATCAATCAGTCAATCCTTTTCTTAGCTAAAAGCTTTTAAAGGTAAATTCATAAACAACATTCAAAGAAAGATATATATTCAGAGGACATAAGGATAACGAGTAATATTATTGTTGGCCACTTCCATTAATTCCAGTATTCAAAAAATGCAAATTTGGACAGAAAGAGAGAGAAAGGCAAATCATATAAAAATGGGTACAAACAGTAATTAAGACTGAACCATTTAGTGTGACATGCATAGAAAGAAATTTATAACAAGCAATAATAAGGAAGATATGTACCTGTGTTTTTGGGCTATAAAATGTCCATACCTATATGTACAATTGTATGAATCATTTTAAGAACAGTGAAAGGTGTCCTGGCTGTAAGAACTTCATTCTGGGAGATATTAATACATGCATCTATCTACAACTGCATAGATAATGTCCACAATGAGAAAAAAGAGAGAGAAAAGGCCTTACTGCTCTTTTTTATACAGTCTGGTTAGCAGTTCTGATTGGCTTCACCAGAGCCTACATAATATCTATTTTTGGCTACGGAAATAATTGTGACATGACGATTTTAATTTCCACTAAACTCCACAGTCTCATGCATATTCTTATTCTTAAGGTCTTCCATTTTGGTTATTATTTAAAAGTTAAACAATTTGATAAATAATTCCATCTATTTTATGATTGTGCAAAAATTAATTCAATTGGCAAATTTCATCTCATTTAAATAAATCTCTCACCAACAGATGACCATTGAAAGACTTGAAAGATTTGAAAAACTTTTTTTAAAAAATAAAACGTTCATAATCAAAATACTTTTAAAAGAAATTAGGATTGAATTTATATCATGTCAAATCTGCTTTGTTAGAATTTATTTGATACATCCCAGTTTATATATATATATATATATATATATATATATATATATATATATATATATATATTGATAAGCTAATTCTATAAACAACAGCCACCCGCACTAATGCAAAGCTCTTCAGTAAAATGAATAGAGCACTTTGGCTGATTGGCATTTGTTTACATTTGTAAAAACAATATGCTAGATTTAGTTGTGTAACTCTACCGAGTGAAGATTGCTCTGGCTGACACAAAATTAGTTGTGTTTCAATCCTGGCTTGAGGCATTCGGAAGTCTAGTCGCACTGAGGAGCTGTGATACAGCGAAACAGTACTGTCTGTGAATGACATAACATATGTATATATATATATATATATATATATATATAAGAGAAGCTACAAATGTTTTGGGTTATAATGTTGATTTTTACTTTATTTTCCATATTTTTTGCTACATGAATTTCAGGTCTTGTGACCGTTATCAGGTGAAGAATGGTTATTTCCACATATTATTTAAAGGAATTAATTTTTTCTTCATTTCTTTAACCATTGTCTTTTGTGTGTGATAGTAATCCAAATTCTTCTTGTAGTGGTGGAGAAAATGTTCCTCTGCAAGAGTAATAAAACATTTAGGATCGGTCAGAGAAAGGTGAAAGGAAGGAGGTTTTTTTCTTATTTTAATGACCTCTGTATCTTTTAAACCTCTGTGTGTGTGTGTGTGTGTGTGCGTGTGTGTGTGTTTTTGTATTCATAAAAATATGATAAATTGGAAAAATTTTTAATGATGTGTTTTATCCATTAGGATTTCATAGGATTGGGCTTTGTTGATGTTGCCATGTCTACACATGTGCACAAAATGAGAGACGAATCATAGGAAAATATAAAAAATTAATTCCTTTAAATAATATGTGAAAATAACCTTTCTTCACCTGATGACATCACAAGACTTGAAACACATGTAGCAAAAGATATGGAAAATAAAACAGAATAAATATTTTTTTAAATTAAATAAATAAAAAAAAAAATCCATGTTATGACCCAAAATATTTGCAGCTTCTTTTTTTCTCTTTAAAATATACACACCTTTCTCTCGTTGGAACAACTTTAATATCTCCCTTATATATATATATATGTGTGTGTGTGTTTTTTAATTTTATTTTTGATTAAATATTTTACACAAGCCAATTTTTTTTTTTAATCCATTTACCACAAGCAAGGTGATAATGCCACTGAGATGAAAGGGGTGGGGTACTGGGGGTGAAAGACAATGAGAAAACTTTAGAAGGAAACAGAAACCCAATACTAAACAGGAAACAAGGGATAAAAGACCAGGGATAAGTTTGAACCAGATAATAGACAAGTGAACCTATCTACTACTGTCCTGTTTCTTCTTATTTACCCTCTCAGTCTAAATATTTCTAACCTCAAAGCTAAACCCATGTTTCTTTCTAACTGGTATTAATCATTTTTGCAAAGCTAATGTGAAACCAACTCTAGCTAAGTTAGATTGTGCTTAGTTTAAGCTCATGTTCTTGGGAAGGTATGAATCTACTTCTTCCAATAGGTCAAGTCATAGATGACTCACTACTGCTGTCACCATGTAATCCAGTATGACCTGTCAGAGTGATGATGGGCACTGTCAAGATATGACTCTGAAAAAGGCATTAAAGGACCCATCATTTATCCAGTCATGTAATAATTTGAATTTGATTTAAACTTTGGATGATAAATCTTTTTTTTCCTTCTGTTATAATTATCTTATGGTTTCAAGGAAAAGAACAAAAAAGGATTAAAATTTCAACAGCGTGTATTGATCAATTTTCAGAATATATATATTGTTGTGTGAAAAGGTGACAAAATTGTTGATATATGGTTCTGTAGTTGCTGTTGGTAAGGTGTAAGGGTGTTGTTAGTAAAACTAGGAGTTGACAGATTTGTTGGGTTGGTTGACCAAGGTTGCAGTTGTAGTCAAGAGAGAGGCCTGGAGTGGATTAGTGAAGCCACATGGTAGCATGAGTAGAATATCTTTGGTAGGGTTGATCCATCTATCTTGAGGGTTGAAATCGACACTTGTGAGGTGTGTGGATGGGATGGCAGTCATGTGATGAGGTTGATGTGTGCAGTTGAACTGCCTGTTGTTAGTGAGGCATGCTGTTGACTCCCAGGTTCAGCTTTTTTCTTTTTTTTTTTTTTGGTGGCAACATTCGTGATCGGCTATTTTAGATTTTTGTGCGGATTTGTTTTGTGGACTGGTTGTGATGCTTGAAGCACCTGCGCAGAAAAGAACTTTTTTATTCTGGGTATGCTTTCTTAGCACTCATATCTGGCCGACATGACTAATGAAATGTATTTTGTGAATCAGATAGAGATCTCAATTAAAGTAGTATAACACTTCTGATGCTGTTCAGCATTTGTAAATATAGATAAGTAGTTAAAACATCAGACTAAATGCTGATAAATCTTTGGTTTTATCTAATATTTGCTTAATGGCACTTAAAGTTCATCTAAAAGAAGAAAGAAAATTTTCATTATGAAATCAGGTTTCAAATGTTTCTTGGATTATATTTTGATGTAATACATTCCTAACGGTTTTTAGCTGGCAATACACAATGTTAACCTCTTGGAACTGGCTAATAGGATATCTTCTGAAAATTTTCTTTATTCTGAAGTGAATGATGTCATATCTCAAGAGAAATTTCTTTGATTTGAGGTTGATGACAAGATAACTCATAAGAAATTTCCCCATCTTGGAACGGATGACAAAATATCCCATGAGAAATTTCTGTCCTGGTTAGGATGACAAGACCCTAACTGAGATGACATCACTAATTGAGATCTTATATATAAGAACCTCAGAAGGGAAAAGTGAGATTTTACACTAAAATATTTTAAATAGCTCTCATTGCAAACAAGAGAGTAAAAATGTATCCCTACTAATTCATAGGTTATATCTGACTTTAATTTGAAGTCACACCTTAGGTTGATGGTTTATTGCTCATAGACATGATAAAACCATCTTGAGCCATCTAATCTCTTTTTACATGAACGAGATTTTAATTTCCTTTTGTTATATACAGAAATAGGTCTGTCTCTTTGTTTTTACATATAATCAGTGATGTAGTGAAATGTCCAATTTCAATCCAGTTGACCCAAATTAACACTATTCTTATATTGTGTGTTGAGCAGAATTAAGTTTTGTGTTATATCAGTTAGGTGTTGATTTGTTCGATAAAGATCCAATAAATTCAACTCAATTGTACTCCATTCCTTTGTTATAACAGTTATGTATGTATCTGTTCAGTCTAAAGCCAATAAATTTAAAGTAATCAAACTTTATCCTCATCTTATATCTGCTGACTTGAGCTATTCAATATTAGCTAAATAGTTTTCAGTTGATCAAACACTATTCTTCATTTTTAACACATTTTCAGCAGGAAGCCACCACAGGCTGAATATATTGTATTGCTTCTCAGTGTGAGTTGTTTATATGTAAAATGGCTAGCAGTTTCTAAAAGTTCAATAGCCATTAACAGTTATGGGGATCATGGTATTATTTTTTATATAATTCATTCAATGAATGCATTCTTAAGTACATACATTGAAATACATACACACACACACACACACACACACACACACACACACATATTTATATCATAATGTAATATCTAAAAGAGTCTTGTAACAATAGTGAGAGACACAAAATGAAAGCAGATAAAGTGTGGAAGAAAAGAATGATGAAAGAAAGAAAATTAAAAGTGTTTGTTTCTCATTTCTGACATAGATTACTTATTTATTTGAAGATTGTTTTTTTCTGTTTTTACTGTATTGTTCTAATTATTATCTTGTAGGTACACAGCATCAGATTTTAGTATGCAAGTCAATCTTTCCACAATAAAATTGGTATTAACCAAACAGTGTTGACAACATTTTCAGGATATAATTATATTTATATGATAAATATAGCATGTAATTTCCAATTTATACTATTTGTTTTTATTAGAAATATTTATGATAATTTACTTGGTGATGTGAGATTTAATATGCAAAATGTTGTTTATATTGTATTATATTTTTTTTAATTGGTTTAACCCCATGCAAGGTAGTAAAGCCACTAAGACACAAGGGGTTACTGGGTGTGAAGGAATTAGGAACAGAAACATTAATAATGAGTGGGAAGAGAAAAGAGTAATTAGAAGGACAGTAGATAGCAATTGACATTGCATTAAATTTTTGTAGATTAAAGTTGGCTGGAAAGCATAGAGCCAGAAGGGAGTTCCACAAGTAAGAAGTGTGAGAAAAGAAACTGTTAGCATAGAATTTATGGCTATGTCTAGCCAGCTCAACTCTAAACTGATGAGCTCTCAATGCCAATCTAGTAATGAACTTAAGTTTAAAAAGTCTAGGTATCATAGCAAAGAGCTCATCTGAACAATTACCATGAAAGTATTTATTCAAAAGAGAAACAACCTTATGGCAGTGGGAAAGTAACTGAAGCTAAGCCACCGGATCAGGACTTATAATATTGCTGATTCTTCTTTGGATTTTATCAAGGAGCTCAAGTTAAATAGCAAGGGCACCGGACCATATGTGGCAGCAATATTTTAAGCGTGGATGAATGGTAGACCTATAGATATATATGATAGATTCTGGAGAAATAAATTGTCTTGGACAACACAGTAATCCAACTTTCTTAGCAGCTGATCTAGCAATGGATTCAGTATAGTCTTTCCACTTCATAGCACCTGAGAACATTAGTCTGAGAAGATGCAACAAGTCATGTTCCTAGAAGTTAGCATCAGCCATGCAAATGGAAAGCAGAGGGGGTCTCTCAGATGATTAATGGAGAGAAGTTTAGTTTTCGTGGCATTAAAATTAACAAGCAACCTTTTGCTCCAAGTAACAACAGACTTGAGGTCGTTTTGGATATTGGCTGCCATTTTGGCATTGTCAGACTGATCAGCCTTATTATCGAGACAGGAGTAAATGGTTATGGCAGTGAATGTTAGACAATCTCTTCACAAATGAAGAAAAGACATGAGGCAACAGAAATGTAGTTCTACAGAAAGATGCCATTAATATCATGGACTGAACAGGTGAGCAACAACAAAGTTCTAGAGAAAATGGAAACAAAAAGGACACGTGTACTTAGAATCAGAAAATTTAAAATTTCTAGGACACATAATGAGGAAAGAGTGCTTAGAAAATTTGCCATCACAGGACATATTGAAGTCAAAGAGACAGAGGCAAACAATGCATAACCTACCCAACAGGCTTGTGTAAATTGTTGTCAGAATAAGTGTTAGGATATATAGCAAAAATACAAATTTTACTAATTGCTACAAAGGACAGGCAAGTGTGGTAACCCATGATCACCAACATCCGGAAGGGACATGGCATATAAAAGAAGAAGAATGATTGTCAAAAATTTTAAGAAAGATGTAATCTTAAAAGAGAAACAAGATATGGTAAAGTTATTGAGGGATAGAAACACGGTGTCAAAAATTACAAAATATTTGAAGCTGGTGCCGTTAATGTAAGCAAAGAGAAAGGATCAAGAATATTATAAGCACTGGCCAAAGACTTAAAAGCAACGAAACTGCTGTCTTTAAGTAAACATTACAAAGAAATGTTAGGTGAAGAACTATATGAAAACTGATTTTTCCTCACAACTTTTTAGTGATGAATACAGAGCTACATTGAATGGACTTAATAGCTTGGCTAGAGATTTGGTCTCATAGAAACAGTTAAGCAACATGATTTATAAGACATAAAGTGGGTAATATTTTGTTGGATAACACTTTCCAAAAAGGTAACAATAATTGGGTCAGAAAACTGTAATATACCAACAACATGAGTGGAAAATGTACATGGCCAGGGTCACTAAGACTTTCTTTTTGGCAAGTCTTATCTATTATGATGAATCATCATTGTTTTAGATGATATGTACTCTATTAACTGGATGATTGTTGTGATGTGATGTCTGGCAAGACACAATACTTAATTTGACAGAGTCACTTGTGATAGTAGTATTCAATACTCAGCTAGGCAAGTCATTGCAATACTACTATCTTCTTTTTCCCTCTAGACTACTTATGATGAATTTGTCAGTCTTCTTCATGATAGTATGGAGGGTAACTCGCTCTTACCACAGCAGTGACATCAAAAACTTTATGATATTTGTAAAGTTCATGGATTATTGTTCAATAATTTTGAACATTCCTTGACTTGAAAAGTTTCTAATTTATTTCAGTATGTTAACTAACATTGTGAATAAAAAGTAATGAGAAGCCTAATCTCATCTCTACAACTTTTCTAAATATTTACAAAATTGACATCTCTCGTGATGTCTTATGTCGAATATTTCACTCCAAATTTACAAGATGAATTATAAATTTGTATAATTGGTAATGTATCTCTTCTGATTAACATGTGTATGTATTAAGTGATCTGAACTTAAAAACAATAGGAGCATATTGTAAATCATTGCTACATGAATCTATTTGATTTTCACGGATCTGAAATAATGTCAAGGGAATAAGGTATCTTCTCTCAGATGAACCACAGCAAAGATATTGAAATTGTGTGGTTAAATAAGTTTGTATTGGACTAACCAATACGAAACAGTTATGATATAAGAATTCAATTTCAGCAACTTAAATTCATTAGATCAATGTTGAAGAGCTCAACATCTAAACTTAAAGAACATAAACAAATTTAATTTAATGCATTAGATCTACATTGGAAAAGAATGACACCTGGGAGAATAAGATCATACTGACATAAATTGGAAGAACAATAGCATTAAAATTGAGTCAATTCAACCAACATGATGAATAGAAACTCAAAACATCTTGAGCATTGATCTGATTTTGTTTTTTCTACATCCAGTGGGTTCAAACTGATCTGCTTTCATTTCTAATTAGTAATTCCTTACTGGATCAAAATAGTTTAAATGATCATGTAATTTACAAAAGTCTTGCAGATCAAAGATTCTTGAGAATGTTCCGACAGGAGAAAAAAAAAAAAGAGATAATTAGTTTTTCTGCACAAAATGAAAATCTGATTGGTGTAATGAAGAATCAATAATCTCTTGATTAAGCCTATTCATTAATGTTGTTTGTTTCAGCCACTTGACAAATGAACCAAGGAAATAACATATTATACTGGAGACATGTTGGATTTAATATGAGTTACAAGAGAATTCTACATTTAGAGACCAATTTCTTTTCTTTTCTTTTTTATCTCTTGGTGGGATTTAATCCTTAATCTGATTTAAAAGAAAAATAATATTTAGATAAAGAGAATATTGAATATGGGAAGAATAGCTGTGAAAGATTTGAAACTGATATTGAATGAACCCTTAAAGTACAATATCTGCTGTACATTCATTGATAGAAGTTATTAGAAGAGGAGATGTGTAGAAGTTGCAAGTTGAGGTAAATCATCAACAAATTGATGATAATGACAAATCAAATTAGAAAAAAAATGGAGATGAATGTACACAATAAAATTACAAGTCATTCTAATTGGAATATATAACAAATTTTTCATATTTTGTAGTGAGTTCTTTTTATTTGCCATTTATGTTGGTATATTTTTGTCAAATTTTAACTTTTTCTTATTAGTTATTATTTATTATCATATATGTTATCATATTTATATCAGCAGGAATCATTAGAGATATCACTCATGATTCTGAGTTATGATGTATTCTCTTATTATAGTAATTCGTAATATCACAAAAATGTTATTCATGATTATTATTCTTAATTATTATCATTATTATAATATAAAATTTAAGTTTTACTTAAATCTTCTTAGTATTTGTAGAGAGAAATCCTTTTTTCTTATAACCCTCTCCTTACTCCTCAAATATTCATAACTTTATGTTATTATACGACTTTCTCTTTTTCTTTCTGTCTCATTCAGGCACATTCACTATATTTCTGGCTCTCTCCATCTGTTTTATTCTTTATAAATTCTATGTTCTTCATACACATACACTCTTCCTCTCTTTACATTTTTTTTACCTCACTACCTGTAATATCTCACTAATTTGCATGTATTCAAAAATACATATATTCCTTCTTACTTTCTTTTTTTTTCTTTCACATTTCTCCTCCTCCTTTTCACTTGGGAGAGGAAGTGAAGAGTAGGAGAAATTGTAATTGTAATAAAAAGCAACTGAAATTAAAATGAAAGGAATACTCATCAAAAATTGACACCGACCTTAACTCTTTTTTGATCTCCTATTTGTAAACTTTCTTTATCTCATGACTATAAAACAGATCTTACATTTCCGTGTCATAACGTCCTCACATAACCATTTACAGTATTTCTTTTATTTTTTCTAATTTATCCACTTTTCATCAACTCTCCTTCTCCTACCATCTTTCTCTTTAGCCAAACATTTTCTTTCTTTCTTGGCTATTATATGAATATTTAATGTCGATCTTTTTCTTTTTCCAACTCCATTACATATATGATTATTTCCTCACTTTCTATTGCTCTCTGTTACTTGAATTTTATTCACATCCTCTTTTCTTCTTTCTAATTTCTCAACACCTCTTTCTTTCACTTAAAATATCCAAACATGTAATTCTCTCTCTCTCCCCCCCCCCCTCTGTTGATGAAGAAACTCATGCATGCAGCCCTCAAACGACCATTGTACCTAAAAGAGGTTGCTAGTTGTCATTTTCATTATGTATTTTGCAGAATTTATTGTTAAAAGCAATATCATAAATATCGTGGAGGCAAGCCATTTACAATTTAGTCATCATGCAATAACTATAATAATAAAACACCATTTTAAAAATTCAATTATGAATGCTGAATGTAATCAATTTCATACCAAGCCTGCCATTTGGTTAGACCAAAACAAAGTCTAAAAAGAAATTGTTTCAAGATAATTTGACATTTTCTTGTTAAATTTTTTTAAGTGAAGGAAATTAATTTCATTTGAAAAATAATTGGTTATTCTTTTTTACCTGACCTCATATTTTGTAAAGGACTTTTTTCACACATTGAAAATATTGATATTTCTTTAAAAAATAATAGTAAAAAAACAATTTGAAATAAGCTAGACTGAGTAATTTTCTTACAAAATCAATATTTAGAATAAGTCATTTTTTTATAATTCTGCAAAACATTACTTATAATTTTGAATAAAAAATAGAACACAGCTAAATTATCACTTATCTAATGAAACAGTTATTGAACAACTTCAACCTTTTAATCAATAAAATATTCATTCAATTCTGTATAAAGAATCAAAGTAATTTTTTCTTTTATAAAGTCAACATACTGACATGTATAAAACACCCTAACCCCTTTTGAATTTTTTTAATGTTCCCAGTCATAATAATTTGTAAGGATGATAATAAACCATAAAGAAAAAGCTTAACTGAAAACATTTCATATTTGATTTTATTAATTTGAAAATTTCTCTAATCGCACCACAAAAATTATCAAAATTTGCTATTTTTGCATTTAAATTAAATAAATCAAATGGGATCAAAATTCACCTACTTTCAAATTGAACCCAATAGAACATAATACATAAAAGAAAAATCCCAACATTTTTTTACAAAAGTATCATCCTGAAAACTTTTGTAATAAAATTTCAAATAAGAGACATTTAATATTCATGGTTCTCCTCCAGCTTCGAAGAAGAATTTATTTGGAAATTCTTCAGTGGATCTGGTGGTGACTCAGATCAACGCAAGTCTGGATGTGAAAAGTCAAGAGCAGTGAACATTAGAAGTAAGTGGTTGTAATCCTTGCCAAAGTTTCATGGAGGCATTGCTACCTTATTGCAGTGAGGTTTTTTTTATTCTAGTCTCCTTCAAAGTTTGCTGAGCTTTAGTGGATAATGGCACATCAATGCAATCGGCCATCAAAATATTCCTCAAGTGTATTTCGTCTGATCTTTGCACTTTAATAAACTGGTCTTATTTAGACTGATGAATGACCTCATTGACAAAGTTCCAGTGTATGGAAAAATAACTTCATTTTTTTATGGTTTCCAATCAGTATTATTTAATAGAAAATCATACATTTTAAAACTTTTATATATTAAGCATAGACATTTTTACACAAGCAAATTCTTTAAAAAAAAAAAAAATTGATTCTTGTTAATAGATTTGACATGATAAGAGTAGTGATCATTGTATGCTCTTGCTATAAATAGTGCCCTTTCACAGCAGCAATTTACTGCTTTGGTCACCACATAGGCCATTACATTTCTTTGTTAAATATCTGAAAGATTTTGAATGTACATCACTTGTGTATATTATATTATTATTATTGTCTATATTTTATTATAGATATGATTGTATTAATTAATATGTTTAAATCTTAAGTGTATATTTGTAATTTTCTCAGATTATTTTTGAATATATACACATATTTTACAGAGATTTTATACAGCCTTTATATCTGAATTAATACAAATAAATCTGGCTTTGGGGAGATACTTGAAAATTAGGTGTTCAGTAAGTGAGGATATTATTATGATAGATATATATATATATATATGTGCGTGTATTTGGTATAAGAAAGAAAGTTTGTATGTGTATGTTTATTTGTACTATTTATTTGAAAGTGTGGATGACTGGTAAAATATATATATATAAAGTATGTATTTCACCTAGATAGTCTGTTATATATGTAGGGTTGGGTGAGTGCATTTATATTTCTGTAATAATTATATGCAAAAATTCTTGTTTTTTGGCTTTTGGGGCGATGTAGAAATTTGGAATATATGTGTATTAAGTATACGTGCATTATTGCTCTGCTTTGTTTGTGTGCTATTGAGTGTGTGTGTGTGTGTGTGCGTATGTCACAGTACACACAACTACAATTGTGTAAATGTATTGGTCATGTAGGGTGTGGCAAATCTGTCATATTTTTTCAAATGCTTTTTCCAGCACCTAAAAAGGTCAGGTGCTTGCTTGTCAACAATTGATGAAATTAATTAGTGATCGAGAAGAAATCTGATTAGTTCATATTCATACCATATGTGTAGATATGCGTGTATAGGTTCATACATGACGAGGGGAGGAAAAGTTCACAGCCCAACTCACTTACCAAAATCTTTTTGGAAGGGTTTCTTGGTTTAGCCAAAAACTTTTCAAAACCCCTCACACACACACACACACATATATATATATATATAAACAATATAAATAAAAGACAAAAGGAATTTTTTAAGGAATTTTATCAAGGTAAATATAGACATTTTATTTTGTAACTTGTATTTATACACAGAAGTAAAGTGGAGTAGTATTCAAATTTCAAATTTGAAAATGTTCTAAAATACTTCTAAAGCTAGCGGTGTAAGGAAAGGTAAACTATGGAGGCTACTAAGTAATGTAATTTAATGCCTAATAAGTAATAGTGAGTGAATATTTTTTTTATTTTTTGCTAATGTTCAACCTATACTAGGCCCAAGGGCTATTCAAAGTAGGGGGTTACTGAAGGGGTTGCTGCATGGGGAAAGACCCTACACTTGAATAGGTTAAGATTGTAGTGGTTAGGAAAGCATCCTCCTGAGATTTTGTTCCAGAAATTAACAGTTCTTTGGAAGAAGCAATCCAAGTGGAACTTACTCCTTACTAAAGGAATACGAAGGGAATGAGGATGCTTCACCTCAAAGTGGCGTGGTGGGTCTTACCTGGGAGATTTAGAGCTGGGGCAACTAAGGAATTAGATCTACTTAACATTTTCTATAGAAATAGTGATAGAGTAGTGAGAGGCTTGTGATGTTTCATCTGTGGGAATGGGGTTGTAAAGTGGAAAACAATTCATCACCCATAAGAACATGTAGATGGTTTTGGAATCTCTAGAAAGTAAAGACTGGGCAGCTCCAGCCCAGATATGACAACAGTACTCCATTTTCAGAATGATCTGGTTCTTGTAAAGAGAGAAAATGCATTCATTGCAAAAGATAGAAATTCAGGAGCTGCTTGGTGTTGATTGAACATTACAAATTTGGTTTTGAGGTATTGATTGTGACCAGCCAGTTTTTTTCCCCAGCTGAGCTGTTATAGCTCGGTCAGAACAGAGATCAGCTGTCAAGCTCTGGTCATCTAGATTTTTTGATGTGCCTCCATATACCATTATATCATCTACCTAAATATTTGCAAGCAATCAGAGCTTATCTGTAAATATGAATGCAATGAAAGGGATTTGTTATTATCAAGTGCTTAAATCTATCCAAGTACATTACTGGATTATACATTATTGGGTAATTGGATATTATTAGATTATCCATTATAGAGTAATTGGGTATAATTCAATTATGCATTATTTGATATTATTGGATTATCCTTTCTAGGACATTATTGGATTAGCTCTTAAAGAATAAATAGATATAATTTTTTTAATCATTTCATCCCAAGCAAGGTGATAAAGCCACTAAGAAGCAAGGGTGTTACTCAGAGTGAAAGAAAATGAGAAAATGTTAGTGAGGAGAAAGGATAATAAAAGAACAGGATTCAAAAAGACAGAAGATGACAATTGATGTTGCATTTAAATTTTTCAAGATTGTAGCTGACAGGAAAGCAAGAAGCTAGGAGAGATTTCCACAGGCAAGAAGTGTGAGAGAAAAACTCTTAGAATAGAATTTACAGTTACATCTCACTATTTCAACTGTATAATAAGGAGAATTAGCTGCCAATCATTAAATCATCAGAATAAGTGCCATGAAAATATTTATAGAAAAGGGACAAGGAAGTTACATTACAGTGGTGGGAAAGTGAATGAAGCTGAGATGCCAGGTCAGGAGAGATAATGTTGCAGATTCTTTTTGGGATTGTCAAGAATTTTGAGGTCTATAGCAGGAGCACCAGCAATATTCAATGCAGAGATCAATGGTAGACTTATAAATATGTAAGATGGATTCTAGTGAGAAAAATTAATGAACAAAATTTCATCACAGCAGACCTCGCAATTGATACAATACAATTGTTCTGCTTCATGTCTGTAGAAAACATGAGACTGAGAAGACAAACAATGACCAAAAGAAATCATTTTTGTTTTGGAGGTGTTAAAATTTACAAGCCATTTTTTGCTCCAATTAACAACAGACTGAAGATGAGTTTTAAGATCAGCTGCAAATTTGATTTTATCAAGCCCTATTGGATATTATTAGATTATTGATTATTGACTAAATGGATATTAAAGCATTATTCATTAGCAGATTCTCATTTCTTCTTCAGTGGAGCAGTCTTTCTCACTTGCTTATTTTTTTCACAGCACACGTAGGAGGACTGCCCAGCACACTAGCATGCCACAGCATGGTGGTTGAGAATCACTGTTCTATACAGAGCTGTAAAAGCAGGATTTTAAAATAATTTTCACTGATATTTTACTAAAGATATGGCACTGTTAAATAGTCACCAAGCATAACCTTTTTTTTATGCTAACGTTCACCCTGTACAAGGCCCGGGATCCACTCAAGGTAGAGGGTTACTTTAGAGGATAGTTTATATGGGTAGGAGGGGATGATAACGGTTGGCTCTAGACTTGAACAGGTTAAGATTGTAGCGATCAGGGAAACATACTCTTGGGAGTCTGTTCCATAGGGCAGTAGTTTGCGGGTAGAAGCTATTTGAATGGTACTTATTTCTTACCTCGATGGATAGGGAGGGAATGAGTGTGGTTTGTTACTATGTAAGTGGCATGGTGGGTCCTAGCTGTGAAGGCCAGATATGGTGGAACCAGGAGATGCAGTTGATCCGAGCACTTTCCATGGTAGTAGTGATAGAGTAGTGAGAGACTCGCCACATCTTGCTTGTGAGAGGGAGTATGGAAAATAATTCTTCTCTAACAAAGACTCAGAGATGTTTTTAAACTCTATCAAGACTGCAAAGTGAGGTCTGGGCAGCTACTGCCCAAATATGGCAACAGTACTTCATTTTCGGCCTGATCTGGTGCTTATAAAGGTAGAAGATAACTGCATTCACTTTTGTAAAGATACAAATTATTGTATTCTTCAGGATAAATGAACCAGTTAAAGATTAAATGTTCTGAATTATAATCAATAATCAATCGCCAAATAGAAATTAATGAAATTGGGGATTGCTTTAGATTGTTATTGATTACTATTTTCATCAAGAATTAAAATTGCACTCAAGTACATGTTTTATTTAAAGATGACTAAAATCAAAGTTATTCTCCTGATATATGTCAACTACATGGCATGGATGATAGATGAAGATTTGTGAAATTGAATTCCTATCACAGGGTGAACATACTGTTTAAATGACATTTGTATACACTGACAAAAATTGTATTTGGAAAACACATCAAATTCATCATTTAAACATATTAAGAAGTTTTTTTTTTGTTTTTCAATCATTTCACCCTAAGCAAGGTAATAAAGCCACTAAGACACAAGGGATTACTGAGTGTTAAAGAATATGAGAACAAAAATATTATTACTTACAAAGAACAATAAAAGAACAGGAATTAAGAAAACAGAAGATAACAGCATTGCATTTAACATTTAGCACTCTGCATAATTAATACTACTTCCCTTTCTACTGCATTCTTTTTCAGGCCTCTCAATTGCAGTATCCTTATTGTTAATTTCACTCAAAGTTGTTTTCTGTTGCCATAGCAGGATATGACAACACAACTATGAAATTCAAACACATTATTATTCAGGGCTCAGAGTCACCTTCAGTGGCAGGTTAAACATTTTGTACAGCAAATGAAGTTACATAAAAAATGCTAAAGGCTAAATTTTTGAAGATAAAAGTTGACTGGAAAGCATTAAGTCAGAAAAGATTTCCACAAATGAGAAGTGCAAAAGAAGAAACTGTTAGCATAGAACTTATGGTTACATCTAACCATTTCAACTGTAAAATGTTGAGACTTTGCCGCTAATCTAGTACTGCACTTAAATTCATAAAGTTTAGATACCACAGAGGAAAGTTTGCCAGACACATTACCATGAAAATATTCATAGAAAAGGCACAGGGAAGCTATGTCATGATGATGAGAAAGTGACTTAAGTTTAGATGTCAGGTCAGGACTGATAACATTGCAGATACCTCTTAGGATTTTATCAAGAATCTCTAAATGAGAAGCACCACACCAGATATGGCAGCAATATTCAATGTATGGATAAATGGTAAATTTATGTGTAAAGGAGTTCTATTAATGCTGTATATTAATAAAATTTATTGACTATGTTTTTCTTGCTTGTTTTTTTAATCATTTCACCTTAAACAAGGCAAATAAACCTCTAAGACACAAGAGGTTAATGAGTGTGAGAGAATATGGGAAAAAGGAAAGATTATTAGAACGTGGAAGTTGTTATAGTTTTCTCTTTATCAAACATCCTTTTGGTGACAAACATTTAATCTGTAGTTTTTTATCTTATTAGACACAACAATAATACAGATCATATTACACTGTGTAACACAATTTTTGTCGTTGGGTAGCAAACTTGCTTTTGTGACCAGGATAATGATATTTCTGAAATCTACCTTTCCAATTAGAAATACTGGCAAATGTGACCATTCTCATTCATAGTAGGAATAAAACAACATATGATTCACAAGTAGCATTTATTTATTCTAGGATTACCAAGAGAGACCACAACAAAATTAAAAGTGAGTAGTTTTTTACAATTTACACTTATCTATCTATATATAAAATTTTGTGACTTCTGTTAGTCTATCCATCTGTCTGTCCATCCATCACACTCTCTAAAATAGCCATATACTGACTGATTGAAACCAAATTTTGGGGAGATGTGCAAACAGTTAATGGGGTACAAAGTCCAGTTGGTTTTACTAGGGTGTGTAAAAACCATGAAGTCAGGTTTTTGTCAAAGTATTTTTCCAAAAAAATCAGTTTATTCAAATTTCATCAATTGGCTTGTGAAATTGAACGAAATGTAGAGTTTGTAAATCTTGACCACAAATGTTAGTGAGAACTTCAGTAATGCTAAATACTGTGAGGATCTCAACATATGGAAGCATGTTGCAAAAAATTCTAGTACAGTAAATTTCAAGAATCAACACCCAAATATAGTTTCACATCATGTTTTCACTATACAGTCCTTAGTAGAGGCATTCACAGTCCAGTATACCCTGCTTTGCTCCTCTGAGTATGCCCCCACATTCTCCTTGAATTTATAAGGATGAGCATTAAGGATATAGACTTTGGGGCATTCTGCTGCCCATTTTGCTGTAGTTCCTCACCAGGGTCTCAACAAGCTCCACATGCACTATTTACATTAGTCGGACTATTATCCTCATCTTTGTCGCCATATTTGTCACAACGTTTCAGCCGTTGTACGCTCCGGCCTTCTTCAGGTGGTTGGAATTTCGAACTGAACCCTTTATTTTGATCACTGGGGTAGACTGTTCTAGTTACACGAGCCATGTTTGAAGGATGTCAGTTATCCTTGAGGACATCTGGGTATGAATTTCTGGGTATTATAAATCTAATTTTCAGCAATCATTTTTTTCCAGTAATCATATTGCAATTTTTCTGTTATCAATGCATGTTTTACCATATCTCATATTGCAACTTTTTGTTATCATTGCTTTTCTCTGGCACTCCTTATTACTGGTTCCCATATTGTATTTATTTCTATGCTTGGCCGACTCAGGAGATTTTTGTGACCTAGCATATGTGCTGATTCCTTAAGTTTACGAATTTTCCAATGGTGTTCCCTGTCTATGATCTCAACATGATCCCACAGGGGATGGTGATCTCCCTTCTCTCTCCATATGTGGTCAGCCATGCCTGATTTTTCTACTTCCCCTCGTGTTACCCAGAAATTCATATCCAGATGTCCTCAAGGACACATGGCACAGTGGATAAAGGCGTTGGTTAGATCCAGTGACAGACCCAAAGAGTGTGAATTCAATACCCGGTTAAGGCAGTGGAGAACTTTCAGAGGGTAAATTAGCAGGAGATAACTGATAACTGACATCCATCAAACATGGCTTGTGGAACTAGAACAGTCTACGCCAGTGATCGAAATAAAGGGTTCAGTTCGAAATTCCAACCAACTGAAGAAGGCCAGAGCGTACAACCGCCGAAACGTTGTGACAAATATGGCGACAAAGATGAGGACAATAGTCCGACTAATGTAAATAGTGTACATAATACCTCATCTCAGAAATATAGACAGACTCTGAAGGATCGGTACGGACCCGATATACCAAAAATATGGAGAAACCAGAAACTGGCACGAATATCGAACCATCTGACATTCCTACACCGATGCAGAGACCTACAACTCATCCCTTCAGGCTTGGCACTAAGACTTCCCATCAATTCAAGGAGAGCTCATCGGGTCGCAGAGAAAGCAGGACATGCCCTTGTCCGAGAGAGAATCCAGTACAATCGTTGGATAAAACATCGACTACAAGCTCATATCTCCCAGACGCTCGAGGATTTCTTCAACAGAATTACTAATGAAGAAGACCAGAGAAGGATCCAAAGTGACTTGGATAAATCCTTCAGACATGAATTCAATGTAGTCAAGGCTCGCCAAGTGCAAAAATTAAATAGATTGAAAGATCAGAAGGTGATGCACAAGGTCCATTACCCACTAGTGAAAGCAATAGTCAACATCAGCCAATATCAGCTGAGTGCCTCTGAGGAGTCAGTATTGAATAAGGGTCTCAACTTCGCCACAACCATCAGGCGAGTGCCATACTTGGACATCATTGCCAGAGTCGAGGAGGTGGCCTTGAACATCCCTCAGGCTCCGGCGGATGAACTGAGATGGAAAGTGAGACAGACCTTGGAGAGAGCCAAGCTGCCCAGGTCTAACATAACAAAACTGGAGAGACTGGCGATTGGATCCCTACAGAGGAACGAAAACATCATCATACTACCGGCTGACAAAGGTAATGCGACTGTAGTGATGGACAAATCAGAGTATACAAGAAAACTGGAAGACCTCATTAGCAATGGTAGCTACAGCATAGTGAAAAAGGATCCTACTATGAAAACGGAACGCAAACTGTCACAGATCCTAATCAAGAACAAGGATCACTTTGCACCCAAAATGTATAGGCAGTTATCGCAGCATTACACAAAGCTACCTCACATATATGGTCTCCCTAAGATTCACAAAGACGGTATTCCGCTCAGGCCGATTGTTAGTTGCCAAGGCTCTGTGTGCCACCCTCTGAGTCACTTCCTGGTAGATATAATTGACATATTGATTGGAAAGTCTCCTTCATATGTCCGAAACTCAGCCCACTTTGTGGAAATAATCAAAGATGCTCCCATCCTATCCAACCAGATGGTGAGCTTGGACGTGGTGAGTTTGTTCACCAAGTTACCCACGGAGGAGGCACTCTCAGTAGTCAGAGACAGATTGACCTCTGACTCGTCCCTAGAAGAACGGACCAGTATTCCAATAGATAATCTGATGGAGATGTTGACTTTCTGTACACAAACAACACACTTCGGAATGGGATCACACATATATCGACAGGATGAGGGCTTAGCAATGGGCTCGCCATTATCACCAGCAATGGCAAATATATACATGGAATACTTTGAAGAAATGGCATTAGAATCTATATCTTTAAAGCCAACTATATGGTTAAGGTACGTAGATGACACCTTCATACTCTGGCCACACCAGGAAGATGTTCAGGTTCTACTGGACCATGTGAACTCAATAAGACCTTCGATACAGTTCACAATGGAGAAAGAGAGTAACAACACACTCCCATTCCTGGATGTACTAATATCTCGAACAGAGCATGGGTTCAAGACATCCGTATACCGCAAAACCGACATTCACTGGACAGTACCTCAATTTCAACACCCACCATCCATACAACGTAAAGAAAGGGGTCGTCCGCTGCTTACAACACCGATCAATAAGTGGCGACCCAGAGACATTAGATAAAGAATTGGTCAGTATAAGTAGTACCCTACAACGTAACAACTACCCTGGGTACATGGCAGCAGCCCCGAAAACCTGGGATAGGCGGGTACAAGAGGAGGAGGACAACAACACTCAGAAAACAGTCTGCCTGCCTTATGTGAAGGGGCTATCAGAGAAAATACAAAGGATCTGCGGTCCATATAACATCAGGACAACCTTCAAAAGTGTGACAACACTTCGCAGATATCTCTCTCGAGGGAGACCCCCCATAGAGGAGAACATGACTAAAGACTGTGTGTACGCTATCCCGTGCAGCTGCGGAAAGGAATATAAAGGAGAGACAGGCCGCCCCCTCAAGGTAAGGCTTCAAGAACACCAGAAAGCTGTAACGTCAGGGGAAGTAGAAAAATCAGGCGTGGCTGACCACATATGGAGAGAGAAGGGAGATCACCATCCCCTGTGGGATCATGTTGAGATCATAGACAGGGAACACCATTGGAAAATTCGTAAACTTAAGGAATCAGCACATATGCTAGGTCACAAAAATCTCCTGAGTCGGCCAAGCATAGAAATAAATACAATATGGGAACCAGTAATAAGGAGTGCCAGAGAAAAGCAATGATAACAAAAAGTTGCAATATGAGATATGGTAAAAACATGCATTGATAACAGCAAAATTGCAATATGAGTACTGGAAAAAAATGGTTGCTGAAAATTAGGTTTATAATACCCAGAAATTCATACACAGATGTCCTCAAGGACACATGGCACAGTGGATAAGATCCAGTGACAGACCCAAAGAGTGTGAGTTCAATACCCGGTTAAGGCAGTGGAGAACTTTCAGAGGGTAAATTAGCAGGAGATAACTGATAACTGACATCCATCAAACATGGCTCGTGGAACTAGAACAGTCTACCCCAGTGATCGAAATAAAGGGTTCAGTTCGAAATTCCAACCACCTGAAGAAGGCCGGAGCGTACAACGGCCGAAACGTTGTGACAAATATGGCAACAAAGATGAGGACAATAGTCCGACTAATGTAAATAGTGTACATAATACCTCATCTCAGAAATATAGACAAGCTCCACATAGTTTTCAACCTTGTGATTCCCCAGGAAGCTCCTACCACTGCAACAAAGCTGTTCCACACTACTTTTTCCATCCTAGTAAGCTTCTTGGGGAATTCTTTGCTCTCTATGATCTTCTGAGTGTGGTCTGATGGCTTTGGCTTTTTAGCTGCAGAGAGCTGAGGGGATGAAGTCTTGAAGGTACTTGAATGCTGCAGTTTTCTTATCTAGACCTGTGACAAACTGCTTCACAAGGCCCAATACTTTCTGGCTGTCCAACAGTGGGTCCCATTTGATGATGTCCCTCCTCATATTAAACTGCCTGTGGTAGTGTGCTGCAGTGTCCTTGCTGTCCCAAAGGCAAAGATAACACAGAAACTTGATAAAACTGCCTTGGAGACCCATTGGGAAAGCAACCATTTTGAAGTCTCCGATAACCTCTAAATGTACTCTTCATATTTCAAGGCATCTAGCAAGATATTGACACTGCTGTATTCTTCTTTGAGCTGCACCGATTGAGCCAGGGGTGGATAAATGTTCCCATTATAAAGCAGCATGGCTTTGAGATACATGGATGAATGGTTGATGAATAGGTACCAGTGACTAGGGTTACAGGTGATTCACATTGTGGCAGAAGAAAGGCCCATCTTGACAGGTGAAAAGCCTAAAAAACACTGGTGACACTTTCTCTGACCTGCGACTTGCACATTTTCAACTAACAAATTGCACTTCTTTAGTCTTGACATCAAAAGCTCAGTATTCGATTTTGTGAGACCAAGATATCTGATCAGGTCATCTTTTTGGTTGGAGTGCTATGGATTGCTCTCCTCAGGTTGACCTCTGTAATCTGGATCATTGACTTCATCCTCTATTTAAATGCTGTTCTCTTCTGAAGATGACAGCTCTCTTTGGAAGAGTGGGTATGAGGATCTGAGGGCAGTGTGGCACTGGGACGATTGATGACAGAAGGTCTGGTTATATGACTTGCAGGCACATTCTTGCCAGTTCAATGTTTGAGAGTGTGCACCATGCAGAAGAAACAATTGATTGAGCGGGATCAGTTGGTTCCTTATAAATCCATGGAATTAAGAATTTTTCTATTTTCCCCTGCAAAAGAGCAAAATAAAAATAAGAGTATAAAAATATAAATATATTTCACACAGTGTTATTGAAAACTTCTAAAAAATTACATTTTTGATTTCTGAAATTTGTAAAAATCATCCAACTTTGGATCCCATTTAATGTAGAAAATGCTACAAAAATACTGAATCTTGAACACTGAACATCCCTAACATTCTGTATTTTTATGACTTTTGCCAGTGATCCAGTACAGAAAAACATCCATGATGCTGTGGAAACTAATGCACAATTAGGGATATACAATATTTAATACATATTTTTCAATAACACTGTTTTAAAAAAAATGAAAGTAAAAAATATTTAAATTAAAAAAAAATCCGAAACTTTTACACTTAAAAATTCCACTATTCAAACAAGCAAAATTTTCCATCTTACCTTCTGGTGTTCTTTTGCAGAGTTCGCAGCTGAAATGAGGTGCTGAGAATGTGTCTTGATCCCTGACAGTCATGCTGAAATATGCCTTGTAGGGGGTCACGCATTTTAGCAGATGTTGCCACAGAGTACTTTTTCACTCATGTCTTGATAAAATCACCACAGAAATTGCAAAATGCATCTTCTGAATGCTTACAACGTCTTGATGCCATCTGTAACAAATGCATCTATGAATGATGACTTGTCAGCACTTGGGCAGCTAGAAGTAAACTGAACTGATGAGCTTACATTCCCTGTAATTATATTGCCAGAATATTCTAGAAATTCTTGAAACTTTTAAAAACTTCCAAATAGATCTAGAAAATTCTCCTTCAGCAACTCAACACTGTTTCTGTCTAGAATGTAATGGAAAATAGGTTAATTTCAAAACATCAATGTCAAGGTCACAAAAGCAAAAACTTTAAAGGCAATAATAGTCATTTCCTTTGCTTTATAGGCAGAAGCAATTTAGGAAATAATATTTACTGACCAAAAAGAAAAAAAGTCAAAATTTTGTTACATACGAATAATTAGAAAAAAAGAACTGAAAGCTTATACTGATTTTCTTTTAATATTTCATGAGTTTTTCATCTGAGAATGTTGTTTATATCGTAATCCACTTGATAGTAATGTCCTGTCTGTATAAATGGTGTAAATTAAATTGGTACCCTCTGGCAATAGATATTTTAATGTAAAGGTCTTTAATTAACTTAGTGTTTATAGGTATGTATTTATTATAAGTTATTAAAATATAAGAATCAATGAATTTATGAATATTTTTACAGAAGTAGAATATTTTAACTTCAATGCCTGTTTATAAGAAACATCTCTCTTCTTAGACATTTGAATTGTAGTTGATCATATAGAAATTACATTTTCTTTTAATAATCACTGTACAGTTCATTTTGTTGAGTTGTCAATTTGCTTAATGAAATTAGATTCTTGTTGCCCTTGTTTATTGTGTAGTTATATGAAGAGAAATACTCATCAGGGTTATCGTATAACTTTCACTTAGCTTTCTTCAGAAGTGAGGAAAATAGATGTGGAGATGCAACTGACACAATATAGCATTGTAGTGGATATAACTGATTGAAGATACATAAATCAAGCAAGTGCAACAATTTAGATATCTGTGAAGTGTATTAACTGAGGAAGGAAAGTGCAACACAGAAATCCAAAAGCACATTGATATAGCAAAAGATGCCTTCCAAAAGCTGGGCAAAATATTAAGAAACAGAAAAAACATCAATAGAAACAAAGGAAAAAAACTACTGGACTGTTAGGCAGTATCAGTCATTCTCAATGGTAGTGAATGTTGGGCAATCTCTTCACAGATGATGAAGTGACTTGAAGTAACAGAAATGTGGTTCTACAGAAGGAATGCTGAGAATACCATGAACTGAACATATGAGCAATGGTGAAGTTCTAGAAACAATGGCAACAAAAACGACACTTATACTTAACATCAGGAAGAGATAGTTGAATTTTATGGGATATACAATGAGGAAAGAGGGCTTGGAAAATTTGATACTTACAGGACATATTGATAATAAAAGGGCCAGAGGAAATCAATGCACTACTTACTTGGTGAGAGTGAGTGAATGGATGGCAGATTAGGCTTTGGGAACAACCTCAGAGTTTTTATCTGGTTACTTTGCCTTTTTAGAGTCAAAGCTTTTGATGAGTCTGGAAACTTCCCCAGATAGAATAATCACAAAATTTGTGCTTTGTGAGAGGAAAGACAGGTAGAGGATGACTTTTGTGATTTAACATGAAGTGAGAGGCAAAGTTAATTGCAAAGCCTTATCTGACAAGCATAAGATGATCTCTGGGCCATTTATAATAGTAGGCACTGACAGATTGTATTAATAATCTTGTTGGTGATTTTCTATAACTCTCAGGGACCAAGTCAATTTTGGTTTGTACTGCATAACATTTTATAATTGCTAAGAAGTTTCTTGCAATGACTGCATATAGCTCTGAATGTGGCAAGAGTTTTATTTCATTGTTCAGTGAAAGAGGAAAGAAAAATAAAGTCCTACTTCAGAAAAGGTGAGGAATTTATTTGGTTGCATGCAGAGTACAAAGCCAAAATTTTCACTTGACGAATATAATTTGTGATTGGCTGATTGAAAAAAACAGTCTTGTTTAAAGAAAAAAACCCTTGAAATTGCTTCCAAATCTTAAGGAATATACAGGTTGGTTCATAATGCTAAAGTATTTAGATATTTTAGAAATTTAAAATTTGAATCAAGTATCCCTTTCATTTACTTTCTGGATCTCTTTGTGGTTGCATTAATATGCCTCAAGACAACTTGAACCCTAAAATTAGTTGCTGGATGATTAACAACAAAATTCATAGTTTCAACTTTGAATATAGCATATTTAAGAATTCAGAAAGAAAGCAAAACTCTATCCTTAAAGATTACATATAAAAATAGATAATTGTCCACAAATTTTAAGATTATTATTAATTATCTGATATTGATAGATGAAATAGTGTTCTAATTTTCAAATCAATGATTTTCTTTTCCAAGATATTATGTTTAATGAAATAACACTAGAAATAGGACCTTCTGATCTATTATCCAACACTGTTACCATTGAGCCATTGCTTAGTACTTGTTGATACTGGTTTATCAGTCTGTCTCTACTCTTGCATATATTGTAACCTATAGATGTTGCCAATGAAATTAGAAATATAACTCCTGTAAAGAAAACTATCTGCTGCTAGTTTGTCACAATTAGCTTTCTCTAAACAATCTATGAATTTGAATTGTCCATAGAACATTTAAACCGATATTTTAGTTGCTCACAAAGCAAATAGAAATCTATAAGCATAACATTTCTAGCAGAATCTTACTCAGCATTTTATTTGCGAGAGATAAACTTGCAGCTTGTGTCTTATGAAAGAAAATGAAACCTGTGACTACAATTTATAAATATGCTATAATTAAAGTTAATAAGACTAAAATGTCTGAGTTCCTTGTTCTACACTAATGATCCCTATGCAACTTTTCTATGAGATTTTATCTTCCTTGTCATATTTTATTTGTTATTTTTAATTAAAGTTGAATAAGTTAAGCTTAACATTTAGATGAATTGGTTGTCAATATTTAAATTCTGATGTAAATAGTAACCAGTGTATTTTCTATTTCTCCCTACAACTTTTCCCCATTTTACATACAAGACATTCTACCAATAAAATTATATTTAAAAATGGTCTTCCTTTGAATGAAATGTGTCACTAGTAAGTTTTTCCTGCTTCTCATTCATTTTCCCTATCATTATATATATATATATATAGAGAGAGAGAGGGGGGGGTTGCAAAATGACTCTTACCATTTATTTATACAAAGCAGATACACTCCTTTCAATTTATTCATATAAAATATAAAACAAGAAATCAAGTTTTCAATACTTGTACTCTTTACTTTCCATTGGTTATCTCACAATTTCTTTTACTGTTAGCTTTTCCTCTTTCATTTTTATTACATGTTGCAACCTGTGTTGCATGACCCAATATTTTAAGTTTACTTTCATTTTTTTATTCTTTGTGTAAACATCTTGTTATTTCAATAAACCTTCACTCTAATTTGCTCCACTCTACATTTACTGACTTTGTTCCTGATTCATTGAAGCATTTTCACAAATGTGATGTTTTTACTTCTTCCAGAATTATTTACCTCACCTTTTCCCCAAATTTGAATTAGCTCCCTTTCTTTTTCTTCTTTTCATCTCTTTATTTCTTTCTTTTAAGAGTTCACTTATTTCTTCTTATTTCTTTCATTTTTTCCTTCTTGTTTTCATTAGGCCAGTTTCTTTTTCCTTTTATATACTTCATATCTGTATTCCCTTTTATTTAGACAAATTCACTTTCACTTTCCTCTTTTTGTTTTCAATTTATTTCCTCTTTTATTCATTACTTCATTTATCCTTCCTCTTTTTCACTTATTCCCTTTTTAGTTGCTATTATTTAATTCACTTTCTCATTCCTCTTCTTTTTACTATTTTTTTTCATTTTCTCATTTTTCTTCTCAATTTCCTCTCTTTTATTTCTCCTTTTTTCATTCATTCACTTTTATTTTCTCTTTCTGATTGCATCTCTTCAATTTAGTTTATTTTCTTTTACCTTTTTTCAATTCCATTCCTTTCTCTATCTCTCTTTAATCCTCATTTCACCAATATTTCTTCTGCAATCATTTTTCTTCAATTAAACAGATAATTCTTTCATTTATCACAAAATGATCATTTTTCACCCAATTGTTGCTCTTTTTGCAAGTCTCTCAATTCTCTGAGATGCAGATAAAAGATTATGTGTTCACACTGGAGATGGAAATGTTCTATCTTTTATTCATATTCAAATCTGGCAGTGAAAAAAACTCACCAGTACTTTGAATTACAGTTTACATAAACATATTCCTTTGTGTAACAAATCTATCAAAATGACTACTGATATTCACTTCTGCTTCCTCTTTCAGTATTTTCTTGATCTTTCTTCTGACCTACCTCTAATGGCACAATAGGGGAATAACTGGCTTGTACCATACAATACCTCCAAAACCAAACATCAGCGCCAAGCAGAACATGATTTTTGCCAATTATTTATGAGCAGGTGTTTTCCCAGGGAGGCTGCTTGCCTTGATTGCCTATTGGGACTCAAGCTCACCCCAGAGCTCAAGTGGAATTCATATTCATGATCCATCACTAAAAATGCTGGAAGAATAGTCTGTTTCTTGTACCAATCCAGTATGTACCTGGTTCCTCCTGTTATACTCTACTGTACAAGACCAAACTGCTGCCATTGCTGGACAGAAGCTGCCCAGTACTCACTTTCCAGTCTTGATAGAATTTAAAAGCATCTATAAATTTTTGT
Organism: Acanthosepion esculentum; assembly: GCA_964036315.1. Taxonomy (NCBI): domain Eukaryota; kingdom Metazoa; phylum Mollusca; class Cephalopoda; order Sepiida; family Sepiidae; genus Acanthosepion; species Acanthosepion esculentum. Next base: position 65,167,651 of record OZ038487.1, read on the forward strand.
GGGTGATAAGTTGTTTTCCACCTTACAAACCTTTTCCCACAGACAAAACATTTGAAGCCTTTATTGTTACTTCTATATTAAATGTTCTCATGAGCTAACCTTCTCAGCTAAGGCCCGCCATGCCACGTACACTGGAACAAACCATTCTCTTTGTATTCCTTTAGTAAAAAAAAAGTTCTTCTTGGACAGCTTCTTCCCAAGAACTGCTACTTTGTGGAGCTGATTCTTAAGAGTATGTTTTCCCAAGTACTGCAATCTTAACCACTTCAAGTCTTGGATTAAGCAATATCTTTCTCACATATCCTCATAAACTATATTTTTTACCTCATACTTTTTACAACAACAGCCTTCAGTAAACTTCTACCTTGAGTGTTTCTTAGGCCTTGTGTTGGATGAACTATAGTAAAAAAAAAAAAGAAATATATCTCTCTTCATCTGATTCTTTTTCTTTTAGGATCTGTCCACTTTCTCTTTCTTTATCTATTTACTCATTTCTCTCTGAAATGACTTTTATTATATAATTGGCTTGACTAAGAAGACCATTAACAATCATTCATATATATATATATATATATCCAGTCAAATCCATTACATTCACTTACATGCTAATACCCTTGGGAAAGGTATAAATACTCATCTTATCCTCCCAGCTATGGGTAAATAGCAGGAGAGACTGGGTTCTATAGCCTTGGATGGCAACTGGTTTAGGAGAAGGACAACTCTGAATTCAAAACCTGCGGAGGATCATTTGGGGACCTTGTGGCACACGGTGTACCAGGCCACTGTATTCGGTTCTTCAAAAAGTGTGGTTGGTTCTGCACAAAACATTTACCAGTACAATGTCTGGGTGTTGGTTCCTAGGAACTGCGTTGCCTGACTCTCACTTGTTGTAACAGGGTCCTCAGTAGGTGCAGGTCAACAGCCCACATTGATCAATGATAGGAGAGTCTACCATATATATATATATATATATATATATATATATATATATATATATATATATATGTATATATGAGTGAGAGAGAGAGAGAGAGATATCAGAAACATGCCATCATGGTAGACAGTGAAAAAAAAGTTATTTGGTTCAACATCCCTTCAACATGCAGGTGAAAACTAATATTGGAAAGGTATTTTTTTGGCCTTTTAAGAAAACATTTCCCTAAATTCTCTGAATTGTCAAAGGTCTTTAACAACACTGTAAAATTAAGTTATAGTTGTACTGGCAATTTGAGCAATATAGTGAAGAGGCAAAATGCAAGGAATTTGGATATAAATGCACAAAAGAACAGTGAAAGTAATATACTATGTAACTGCAGGAATAAAAATAATTGCCCTTGGGGTGTGCTACACAGAAGGTGTCGTTTACCAGGCTGATGTTAGTTATGACAGTGGCCAAAGGAAGGTTTTCATTGGATGTACTGAGGGCTTTTTTAAGAAATGCTGGTACAGCCATGCTTCTTGTATCAGAAGTGCAGGTATAATACGAAGCTGGCAGACTGTCTAAAAATCAAAAGAAGAATATGGTAATAGTCCAAGCATAAAGTGTAGCATTTTGAGGAGAATAAGATTTGGTAGAATGAGTGGCAGCAGCTGTAGGTTGTGTCAGGAGGAGAAATTGGCGATATGCATGTTTCAGGACAGTGTGGTGTTGTTGAATGGGAGAAATTATGTCAAAATGTAGACATGTGGACAAGAATATTCTCAGTCTGTATGACCCCAGATGATGACTTCTGGTGTCATAACAGGATAAAATTGGTGCGCATTGATGAACACTTGTTACCGAGCCACCTGACAAGACCTAATGGTCGAAGCCAAGGTAGTGTGTGTGTGTGTGTGTATATATATATATATATATATATATATATATATATATATATATATATATATATTAAAAAGAAGAGAGGTACCGCAAACTTTTTTGGTTGTAATGTGGGTTTTTAAAAAAATATTATTCTTTATTTTTCATAGTTTTACAACACGTGTTTCTGGTCTTACGACCGTCTTCAGGTAAAGGGTGGAGATTTCCACATATTAAAAATAATTATTAAAAATAATTAATTTTTTTCCTTTATGTTTTTCAATGTTAAATCTTCTCTATATGAGACATTCTCTGTTTTTGTCTTTTTTGTCTTTGTTTGACAAAAACAGAGAATGTCTCATATAGAGAAGATTTAACATTGAAAAACATAAAGGAAAAAAATTGAATGGACTTTGAAGATGGAAGAAAGAGTATGAATGCTAGTACCATTACTGAAGGCCTGAATGATCTTTTTCCTCTCACCATTTCTCATTTGGGAAGACAGAGGGGCTGACACAAAATGATTTTAGCCTGTTCCCTTTCTAGCTGAATAACTCAAAAGGTTTTTCAGAGATTCTTACAACAAATGGTATCAAGATGGTTAAATGCCTTATCTGGATAACCTGGCAAAAAGTAACTCAGATAGTTTAATAGTTTTTAGGATATTAAACATTTTGTGGGATGGTCAATTATGCTGTTATAGGATTTAGACAATTTTGCTGTTACACCCGGTATGTATATATATATATATATATATATATATATATATATATATATATATATATATACATATATACATATATATATATATATATATATATATATATATATATTTGAATTGGACAAGGTCCGACAATTTATTTAAAGACATTTTTTATAAAAAGAACGTTAAACATATCATACAAAATGTCTTATATATATATATATATATATATATATATATATATATATATATATATATATATATATATATATATATATAGAGAGAGAGAGAGAGAGAGAGAGAGAGAGAGAGAATACTCAGTAAATGTAAAAGTTGATATCTGCTATTAAACCTGTTAAATTTTTTTCTATAAGTCCTCAATGAAAAAATATGTTACATTTTTCATTATTAATGAAAAATGCTAATTTGGCAAATTCAAGCATTAATTGAATAGATAATACTTTAAATAAAATTAGTTCAAAGTTTTAAAATACCACTAATATTCTTACCATATTTATATGCATATCATAACATGAAAGTAACATAAAAGCACTTAATTCTTCAAGATATTTATGGCAGCAGGAAATTATATCTTATAATCTCAAAAACATCTGATATATAACACATTGTGGCAGCATAATATTTTGAATTATGTCTAGGAATTAAGTTCTAAGATTATGAATCCCTCTAAATAGAAAGATATGCTAATAAGAACCCTTTTGGCTTGTGTCAGAAAGCTTAGGTTTAACAACAGCAGCAGCAGCAACATTCTTCTCCGAAAGATCACTTTTGAGATTGTTTCATAAGAAGAGGATAAATTACTTTGAAAGGTTTAATAAGATATCAAACCTTAATCTGGTTAGAAAACAGGGGAATTATCTAAAATGGAAGGAGATTTTGCTTGGAAGACTTTGATAGATTTGCAAAATCTAATAGTGTGAAGTTTATACACTTAATAAGATAAAACTTATTCCCATAAAAAGCGTTAAAACTACTCCTCCAAAGAATTAAATAAAAAGAATATGAATGCTGATAGAGAAATTTCTAGGGAGTAAAATCTGAATTTATTTCTTAGGTTTTATTCAACAAAATACTTTACAATACACATGACAGCAATCTGTGTACCTTTTCAGTAAGAAACAAATTATAATGACTTCAGATGAGAACATGATAAAAATATATATACATTCTTTTCATCCATAATGTGAGTAATCCTGCATTGAATAAATGGAAGAGTGCATAATAAATAATCAAATCACCATATTCGCCCCTTCTAAATGTAATTATCAGTGTGAAATTAAAAAAGAGACAGAAAACCTCAAATTAATATCTGCACAAGGATGAACCAAGTATAACAATATATCACAAAGATGGTCAGTCCTGTGTACCACTTCAGTAAGTGCTTTACTCCTCCTACTCTCTTCTACCTTTCAGTGCCATGTGTGATACATGCGTAGGCAATCATGTATCTTTCAATACATAACTGACAAGGCAGATTTTTCCCGCAGTAGGTTGCCATTTTTTTCTGCGGTAGACCAGTTGCCATCCAAGGCTATAGAACCCAGTCTGTCCTGCAATTTAATCGTAGCTGGGGAGGAGAAGAAAAGGATTCATATCTATCCCAAGGGTATTAGCACATAAGCGAATGTAATGGTTTCGAGTAGAATTTGAACTCAGCTCTCCGATTCCTCAATCCGAGCCGCTATCCATTACTCCACCGTGCCTCCTTCTACCTTTACAAGACCAAAATCAGGCTGAAAAGGAAGTAATGCTGCCATATATGAGTAGGAGCTGCCCAGTATCACCTTCCACTTTTGGTAGAGTTCTAAAGTATCTCTGTGTCCTTACAGGTGATGAATTGTTTTCCACCCTACAAACCTTTTCTCACATATGAAATATTGCAAACTGCTCAAGGCTCTATAGTTATTTTCATGGAAAATATTCAGGTGAACTACATTCCTTAGTTCCACCAGTTCTAATCTCCATGGCTAAGATCTGCCAACCACCATAATTCACTTAATATTCCATTGGTGTGAGGTAAGTTCCACTCAAACAGCTTCCTTCCACAAACTGTTACTTTGTAGAACAAACACTCAAATGGATGCTTCAAAAATCACCACAATCTTAACCTGTTCAAGTTTAGAGCTGTTATCTTCCCCACAAATCCTCATAAACTGTGCTCTTTATCCCTTAATTTTTAACCCTCTACCTTGAGTGTCTCTTGAACCATGTACAGAGTGAACATTAAAAAAAAAAAGTTTAAGCTGATTTGTGTACATTATGCTCAGATTGGCTTACTGGAGGCTGGTTCAGAAGGTAATGAGTATCCCACATGCAAGAAATCAATGACTCACCTGCAAGAACAATATTCTCAGAATAAATGGCAATCCAGTGGGAATAGTCTCCAAATATACCTTTTGCATGATATGGTGAATTCATATCCTGAGGAATAGGAAATTCTTTTAATGGCTGAATTTAATGTTACTCTCAGAAATAGTATAACCTAAAAGATCTACAGAAGTCAGAGAGAATATGAACTTACCATGTTTGTAAGTCATGTTAAACCTCTCAGCAACCTCAGTAAATCTTTTGAGGATAATGTGATGTTCTTCCTTGTTTTTCCCCCACAAACGGTTATTTTATCCTGATAAGTGTAATGTGTTAGAGAATTATTGATGGTAAATGTATCTATAATATGCTACAAAAAAGTAACATCGTTGGTTACTACAAATGGAATCCAGTGGAATAGGTATAACTAACCATTGACCTTAAAAGCAGTGTAAGCTTACCTTCATTAAGTTTTGTGGCTTGATAGTAGGCACATTTCAAGTTTTGAAGAATCATTTATATCACACAGCTCACCAATTCCTCAATACTTGTTTGGGAGTAAACATCTAACAGTGTTGAAACAGTTCCCAGTCTGAGAGTAATCAACTAGCATTCATTTTTTTGGTGTCACTTATTTTTGGCCACTACAAGACGAGCCTTCCAAGGAGGAAGTGATTGGTTAAATTATCCCTTCTATAAGTTACCTCTTCACAGTTGGAATAAAGTGTTTATTTGGAGAAGTATATTTCCTTATTGCTATTTTGTAGAACTAACACCTGGGAGGGTGCTTTTCTGACCCCTACAATCTTAACCTCTTTAAGTATAAAGTTAACTCTTATCTTGCCCACATATCCTCATAAACCGTGCTTCTTAGCTGTTCATACAACAACCTCTTTCAATAACCCTCTATTTTGAGTGGCTCTTGGACCTTGTATAGGGTGAAATAAAAAAAATTAGATGATATTCATCTACAATCATTAAGTTTACCAAAAAGTCAAGGAAGGAAAACTGAAAAGGTAGTACAATTCATGGAGATTTAAATGAAGATTTCTCCTCAATAACATTTACACAGATGTTCTGATGTTTCTTCATAAATTCCTGTGCAAGGAGGACATCAGCACATAAATCTGATAGCATGGAGAGCCTCATATTCTGGTACTGATATTCCCTCAGCTGTAAATTCACCAAACAATAGCCTGAAGTCTTAGAGTTCAATCAAACTGGTGCCATAGATACAATATTAAAACCTTGATATGTGTACGAAATGTAGCCTCTGAAAAGAGGATTGATATTGAAATCTCTCAGTGAATTGACCATTTTCTCATTTAATTTAATCCAGTTAGTGTCAGTAGGTGAAATTTTCTGTAGAAGTTATCACAGGAAGAGTTTTAGAATGAAGTGCAACAGATGCAATTCTTGCTGAATGATATACCCCTTTGCAAAAGGATACATTTGCCATATCCATTTCATATAGCTACACATTTTGCACATGACGGTGTTTATTATTTGCACATGAGAAAATTTTTTTGTCCCGGAGTGACTGTAGCTTGTTTGCCTTTAAGATGATGTGTCTCTACTCATCATGTATGTGTCTAAATTATCATGGGAAGTACCAACTCTTGATTATTATGATTGCAAACTCTTTTATGTTCTTGAGCAAAACCCATTGCAAGATCGAGTGTTTTGTTTTCAGGCAAATTCTGACTAAATTATATTAAATATTACACCAATTATAAAAGCTTCTTCTTTACATTTTCATCACTGATAGCCCTATAATTACAATTGCCAGTCAGCAGGTTTAGTGTCTGTAGGTATTCATTCTGTGTCTACCCCAACAGTTGATTTGAATAAACCTAATATTTTAAGCAGATATTTAATGTCTAATATTTAAGTAGATGATCATAAATGGCTGGTATTAGATATTAGATCACTTATAAAAGCATTGCATATATTTCCCTCTTTACACTTTGCAGCACCGATGGCACTGTAATTATTCTCCACTTTAGCACCTGTACATATTCATTCAATGTGTATCCCTTATATTGCCAAAAGTTGTCATGAAAAGACCTAATATTTTAAGCCTCAAATACAAGTTCTGCCAAGTATGCTATCATAAGTTTCACAATCAGAAATATACTCTTACTCAATGTAGTTAATGAATGCATTCAGTTTATCTTCAGGATGTAATATCCCAATGCTTCCAGTCTTTAGTAGAACTTGATGAGGGCTTTTTTTTTTAAACTTCTTCTCTATATTTCTTAAATGAGGTATTATGTACACTATTTACATTGTTTGGGCTGTTATGGACACATGGCACAGTGGATAAAGGCATTAGTTAGATCTAGTGACAGGACCCAAAGAGTGTGAGTTCAATACCTGGTTAAAGCGGTGGAGAACTTGGAGAGGGGAATTAACAGGAGATAACTGATAACTGACATCCATTAGACATGGCACGTGGAACCAGAACAGTCTACCCGAGTGAGCAAAATAAAGGGTCCAGTTCGACATTCTAACCACCTGAAGAAGGCTGGAGCATACAACGGCTGAAATGTTGTGATAAACATGGTGACAAAGATGAGAATGATAGTCCGAACAATGTAAATAGTGTTCTCAGGTCATAAGAACTTATACATGGTCCAGTTGTTGAAAGCCAGTTATATTTGTTGAATAAGTTATAGTAAAACCAAAATTTATTTAATAGGCTTTATTCAACAAAGAATATGACAATGTACATGGCATTTTTCAATAAACCACAAAATCCATCAACTTCGCAGGAGAAAGCAGCAAAGTATATATACAGTAGTGCTGGCTATGATATCAGTAAGCCTGCATTGATTAAACAAAAATGACATTAAAATCTGGAAGAACACATAACAAATAATAAACAAAATTAGATGGCAATATACACAAAAGCAATCTATGTAGTCTTTCAGTAATAAACATAGTCCACAAGATATATATATATTTTTTTTACAAAATATATGACATGCAACCAAAAAGTAAGGGAAGTGGAATGTGTTGGTCTTTGCTATCCTGTTTTAACTTTGCTAGTAGCATATAAGGATCATGTCATGATTATCAAAGTACAAAGTGGAATCAGCAACATGAGTTCAAATTCCAGCCTAATTGATTGCATTAACTTTCACACTTACACCCTTAGAAAAAGTATAAATCCATCTCTCCGCACCCAACCTACTCAGCTATGGGTTAAAATGACAGAGTAGATTGCGCTCTGTCGTCTTGGGCTGTAAGTTGTCTAAGAGAAGGAAAACTCTGAATTCTAAAACATGGGGAAGACAATGAGAAATCATTCTACTATCTTCCACAAGAAGTCATGGTAATTCACAGATAATAAAAAAACTGAATCTGTGGAGTGTCATAATTTCCTACATCCTGAAGGGACATGACATTTTAAAAAAAAGAGCTACATTTACTGATTTAACCATTCTGCATGTTGTCACTTTTAGTCACCAAAAGTCACATTTTTCCAATGAAAATTCTCACTAAATCCATATTTACAAATTTTTCTGGGCTAAGGGGATAAAAACAATTAAATTCATGCTACAATTTAAAAAAAATCTCTGATGATATAAATGAAACAAAATACATTTAAACCAATCCCAGGAAATGCAATTATAAAATATGCTATATCATTAGGCATCCCTAGAACACCCTTTGATAGACAGAAGCAACACACCTCTCAAAATATCATGAGTACTGTATGACTACAATGGAGTTTAAACAGAACTATCTCAAGTTTAGCAAGGACTAATAGTCATTAAATGTGCAAATGCATGACCAGTCACCTCTAAACTCTTTGGAGCAATTGTATCACCTGGTGGCAAGACTGATTCCTTTGAATTTAAAGCAGGAGTTCTACAAGGTGACACACATGAACCTTTTCTGTTTATAGTTGTTCTGGACTGTTCTGTGAATTTCTCTTGACAACATGGAGGAAAAAGGACTGCTTTTGAAACCTTGCCAGACGGTTGGTACCCTTCACAATTACCTGACAGTGAATCAGGTTGGTCTTTATTGCAACATGAGTAAGACAAAATACATCACAACCTCTCCTGAACCATGCAAGTTGAAATCACTCAATAAAACATAAATCAGAAAAGATGAAGACTTCAAATATCTTGGATCTGACATTATAGATTTCCAAAAAGACTTCAACATCTGCAAACCTCTTGCATTGGATGCATGAAACAAACTTGACAAGATTTGGCACTCAAATTTTCCTCCCTCCTCAAAAGTCCAAACCTTTTGAACATTGATTGAACCAGCCCTGCTGTAGGATCAGAAACTTGGACATTATCTGGTCATCTTGAAAGATGCCTGAATGGAGCATATACAAATCTACTGAGAAAATTCCAGAACATCAGTTAGTGAGACCAATCTCTCTTAAGCTCAAGCAAAAACGACTACAGTTTGCTGACATTGCCACCAAGTGGACAGGGAAGTCATCTCATCCTTACTCCTATGGAGTCTCCTTCTATAAGTTTCTTCTCAAGAAAATTAACTTTCCCAGACACCATAACTGGGGACACAGGGTTGGACATTGGGGGATCTGAGGGCAGCAATGCAGGACTGAACAGTGTTGGCAATGGAGTTCTGACCAACTGTAGGGAGGTTGAATGATGATGAAATGTGCAAAATGCATACTCCAATCTTCCTTTATGGCTAAAAAAAAACTACTGTAATTCCACATGTATAATATGCAATTTTTTCTAAAAAAATAACAAGCAAAATTAGCGGTGCATATCATGCACAGCTACAAAAAAATTGCTGTTTCATGGGTTGATTTCAGTTGCTAAATGACTACTCACCACAAACATAACAATTTGACACTAACATTTGGCAATTGTGACCCCATAAGGATGTCAAATACAATCATATGTACCTAACAATACTTACAAATATAAAATACAATAAGAATTATCAATTAAACTAAATTAGAATAATATTGTTCTATGTTTAAAACCATTTTTTGTGAAAAACTACTTAGAGATCCGGTAGACTGCACATTTTATCAAACAAAAACAGGTTAATGAGTTTGTGCAGTAGGCACAATATAAGTATTTCTGTTTTCTTTTAGAATCGTGATGATCAGAAAATTTGATAAATATCTTCAATTACAGTTTGCAGAGGTAAAATTTATAGGGTTTGATTGCTAAACAAGAGGTGTGTATTATGCATGAGTAGAAGGATTTTCCCACACTTTCAGCACAGTTTCAGGGTTGTGTATTATGGATGAAGGCATATTATACATGGGGAATTAGGGTACTCTATGAAAACTTGGATAAACTAAGAGTCTTAAGTTGACTCTCCAAGCTTGGCTGATATGGCAAGAACAATGCTTCAAACCTGAACTTGTGCTATCAGCTGAAGTCCAATCTATCAGCTTTAGATGTTCAGTTTGAAATTTATCAACTAAATCTTGTTTACTGGATTTACTCAGCTGAGAAAAACATGGACACTGTGATGATCTATCTCATGGACTCTTGAACTATCTTAGGTTTGATGGTGCCATCCTGGATTACTTCACCCATTGTCTGTTGGAAAGTTATCATAATAGTCCTTTAGATTGAAAGGATGACTATATAAACAAAGAGGCCTTCCTTGAACAAAATCATTCTATAGATTTAAAACTTTAATAGCATAGTCAACCAATGGTGGTAATATCTTTTAATCCTTATTTGCCCCTTCCAACATACCTCAAATTTACTATGTAACAATCTCACCATCTTTTCTTTTTTATCTCACACACTTACTTTTCCCAAATTCCCTCTTGGTGGGGGTCAAAACAGGATCTTGATGGTATTGCTGACTTCTAGGTTGGTCATAATTTATAAATAAAATAATCAAAAATATTACTTCTACAGTGAAAAAAAATGCTCAACAATTTCAATCTGGGTAAAATTCACTTCAGATCTGCAAGAATAAGTTGTTCTCATTCTTTTCTGGCACAAGAAGTTAGCATTACTTACATTAGGATGATTGTCCTCATCCTTCTTGTTATTATTGGAAAATTTTGGTTGTTGAGCTCTTCAGCCTTCACCGGGCACATGCTGATCCATGTAACCTTCTGGGAATTTGAAACTGAACCCTTTATTTAATCTGCTGGAGTAAATTGTTCTCATCCCACTGTCCATGTCTATAGACAACTTGTCTTGTTCCTATTTTGCACTGCCAAGTTATTGCTAGCCCTGTTTCCACCAAGACCATGTCTACCCTACACAGTCCAGGGATTGAACTCACAACTTTTATAGCATCAAATTCACAAACCAATGCTTTAATCTACTAGAATAGTGTCTGTTGTCTTGATGTAAAAATAAGGTAAATAATCTCTATGAATTTAACACAGGAAAGCATTAAATAAGTGTCAACATAATATGGAAGTTTACATAACAAATAATAAAATAACATCATATTTTGTTTTTTTAATGAAAAGATATTTTATTTTTGTTTGAATATTGTTGTTTGTAGTGATAAATCATATTTCTGAGTATTTCTCATTTATATTAAATTCAGAATTTACAGAGAAAAGCTCACAGTTTCATTTATTGACTTTTCTTTAATTCAACTTAAACTTGCAAAGCAGTGGATGCAATACAAACAAACTGTTTTCCCATCTACTAAACATTTTACACTTTAATTAATTCTTATATGTCTTTTGCAAGATTTATTTTCTGCAACAACATTAATTGAAGTAAATCACTAGATTAATGTGCAGCAAGAGAAATATATTTCTTCTGCTTAAAATGTTCATTCTTTAATTGTAAATCTCAAGATTAAGCCTAGTGATAGAAACAGCTTTGTATACTTGTAAAATCAGTGATACCCATATGGTCTAAATATCACTCGCCACTCAAATTTGAATATATTTACATCTATGCACAAGCAACCATATTGGTGGCTTTCAAAACCATCAATGTCAAAGCATGTCATTATGAAGTAAAATTGTCATCCGATGATATGATAAGATAAAAAACATTGCAAGAATTTTGATTGACATGTTATCCCAAGAAAACAGACAGTTGCTTGTGTTTCAAAAACTTATAGTGTTATATTAACAGACGCAAATAAAATTTTATTATAATTTCACTGCTGTCATATCTCCAACTATAAAGTATATGAAAAATTAATATAATTTTTGGCATACTTTGTACATTAAACTGAAGTTAATTTGAGTTTAGAGCCAAATAATTGCTTGACTAATTTCTTCTGTTTATAGATGAGGTATTTTTTTGACTTTAGCTCTTAGCAAAAGACTTGTTTAATTTTGGCAATGATACTACACCAAGATAAAACCCCAAGTTTATGGATGGTAAGTTTTAAATCCATGAGGGCTCAAATGAACAAGAAATACAACAACCTGTACTATTTAAATATATTTACTATACAAAATAGAAAAAAGAAAAACAAATTAAAAAGATTTGCAGACAATTTGTATCTGCAGACTTAACTTGGCTGAAAGGCATCTGGTTAACTTGTCAAAATTCTTGGTTGAAGAAAAAGACACTTTTAGTCCCTAACTAGCTTCTTTAGGTAGTAGTACTTTTTTTAGAGAGTGCTGACCCCCTTGCTGACCCCCTTGCTGTTACAACTGACCAGGCTTGAGGGGAAGGTATGGCATTGTCTGTTTGCAGTGGAAGGAAAAGTGAGAGCAGATCTTTGAATTTAGCAGTTATATAACAATGGTCATATGACTGTTACAGGGACAGTGATTGGTCCTTTCTTTAGCTATTCAACATCCTTGTTTAATTCTGTGCTTAATTATTTTAAATTACAGTATAATAAATAAATACATTCTGTCACTTAAAATACAACAACAGGAATGTTATTACACATTTGAAGAATTGCATGAACAAATGAAAATCCTTGAAATTTTTGCCTGAAAAGAAATGGTGCTATATAAATACAGTGACATTAACTGAATAACAATTTAAATGAAATGACCTTAAGTTGTCCAAATTCTTAGAGTAAGCATTTACATTATTATTCATTTTTGATTTGTCTTTTTTTTATTTCATTTCTGTTGCTCTTTATTGCAACTCCAGGAACATTTATTTGATGACCATGAAATCTGAAATAATGATTAAGCTTCCAATGAAATTTGAATTTATATTACTTATTCTTGAAAGTCTGTCAAATTGGAACAAAGATTCATGATTAGGTTATGAAAGCTAACCAGCAGGCATCACTTAAATAAATACACTGCTATAGAAGGAGGCACAGTGGAATAATGGATAGTGGCACAGACTGAGGAATCAGAGAGCCAAGTTCGAATTCCAATCAAATCTATTACATTCACTTACATACTAATACCATTGGGAAAGGTATGAATCTACTCCCTCTCAAGTTATGGGCAAATAGCAGGACAGACAGAGTTCTATAGCCTTGGATGGCAACTGGTCTACCGCAGAAAGGAATGGCAACCTACTGCAGGAAAAAAATCTGCCTCATCAGTCACATATTGAAAGATACATGATTGCCTAAGCATGTATCATGCATTTCCCATAATTGACTTATACTGCTATATTCTCCCTTATCTGAAATAACAGCCACACCATATTTTGTTTACATTAGTAGCATTAGATGAGAAAGATGTTCAAAGATTATTCAATATAACATTGGCATTATTAATTTTATAATGAATATTCCTTTAATCTTGTTTTATAACCTTTTTTCTAGGATAGACATCCTTATGCATATCTATCTGTACATTCATTTATTTCTCTCTATCTCTCTTTCTCTCTCTCTCTCTATATATATATATTTTAATCATTCTACCCCAAGCAAAGCAACAAAGCTACAACGTGTTACAGAGTGATTGAGAATATTAGAAGAAAAAAGAAACAATATTAAAGACAGAGAACATTAAAAGAACAAGACTTAAGAAGAAAGAAGATTATGATTGACATTGCATTTACGTTTTAGAAGATCAAACTTGACTGGAAAGCAAAAAGGTGGAAGAGGGTTTCACAAGCAAGAAGTGTGATTGAAGAAAGTTTTGGGAACTGGTAGGAAAGTGACTGAAGCCAAGATGCCAGGTCAGGACCAATAACATTACAAATTTTTATTTGTATTTTATCAAGTATCTCTAAATATTTAGCAGAAGAACCAAACCAGATTTGGGAGAAATATTCAAAATAAAGATGAATGATAGGTTTATAAATATGTAAGGTAGAGTTTGGTGAGAAAAAATTGTCCTGCATGACACAGCAAACCAATTTTCCTAGAAGTACGCCTAGTAATTGATTCAATGTGTGTGTGTGTTTGCATATATATATATATATATATATATATATATATATATATATAGGGACATATCCTCAGATGCAGTCAGTCTACCTGTATAGAATTTCTGATACTTCAGTACAGGTTGTGATAGAGTGGTCAGGATGGAGGATGATGGGATACCTAAGCAATTTCTATATGGTGAATCAGCTGAAGGAAAAGACCAGTGTACAAGCCAAAATTGAGCTATAAAGATTGCATCAAGAACCCACCAAAGAAGGCTAACATCAGGCAAAATGACTGGGAAAACCTAAGTCTTGATTGTTCATTCTGAAGAAAAGCTATGAACAATGGTAAAAGAGACTTTGAATGGGATCATGTTGCACTGGAAGAACTCAAAAGAGATGTTCATAAGGGTCTTGATCAGAATGTTGGTAAAGAATTTGATCTAGCATGTAAAGTGGTCACATCTATCTCCTTGAAAATCCCTTCCAGCTTCCAAAATTATCAAAAGCATCACACAGACAGAGAGGTCATTCATTACATGTTAAGTGGCATTTATGTAACAACTTCTGAAAAGATGCCTAACATTGTCACATCTGCACAAGACAATGTAAAACTGTAGCAGGAATAAAAAGCCACATCAGCACTCCCCATATCTGAGGAAGGATAGCATAGCTCAAAGTCTTTTGTTAGTATTCAACAAACAAGCATGTTTTTCAGAATTACTTTGATTTTTACGCTCGAAAATCATTTATATACATACATATATATATATATATAAAACCACTGCAAATACACTTAAAAACAATAATGGCATTTCCAGTAACCAGTTCTATAAAGGCAGATGCAAATACACTTTATAGTATCAAAAAGAATTAAACCATTTTGGTAATTCAACAGAAAAGATTTAAATTGGAATTCTGTTCTCATATTTCTCTTCAGAAGTATGATGTCTTTGACTCCAGTGTCATTAGCTCAGTTATCATTTCTTAGCCACATTCAAACTAAATTGCTGCAGTCTCAAAGATCCAATGGAGGACCTATCAAATTTGACTATAGGAGATTTGCTACAAATTCAACTTCAAGACGATTTCTTTTGTCAGAATAAATTATGTTCATCACTGCAAACCCTCTTTCAGCCTCTGCAGAATTTACAGAAATGGTATTAATTATATTTTTAGATCTTTGTCATAAACATATTGTACACAAAATTATCCAATTTCTCATTATGTTTTTAATATAATCATGGAAATCATTAACAGAGATTTCATGGTGAAATACTTTACAAAAATTCAGTAACTTCTTTTCATCATCTTTCCAGAAAACAACAGCTTCTTCTATATTGCAAGAATCCAACAACCAGTTTGCTATGCTTTTATAATTTTAAAAATCAGTTCATGCGAACCATTAGGATGTCACCACTGCTTACAGTTAATTCAGCATTAATAACAACATTTTTTTTTATTTCTATCTTTAAATTCTCTAATATGGCCCCTGTATTTACTGTATTGTATTTATAAAAATAAAATCTCTCCATTTAAACACTCAAATAATTTTAATAGATATTGTGTTGCCTTAATTTAGAGATATGTTTTCCACTGAATATAGGTTTCAACCAGAATTATTACTTCAGAATTTGAGAGAGTGATTTCTGCACCATTATATATTTCTGTCTGAATTTCCGAGATGAGTTATCATTATTTTGCTCTCCACAGACACAGTGGATTAAAGTGCTGGTTCATGAATTTAGTGATATAGTAAGTGTGAGTTCAATCCTAGGCTGAGCAATGTGTACGTAGTGAGCAATAACTGAGCAGTATTTAAAATAACAACTAGATGAGATATCCCTAGACATGGGCAGTGGAACAAGAACAGTCTACCTCCATAGATTAAATAAAGGGTTCAATCCAGAATTCCCTGTACGTTACCTGGTAACCTAGATAAGGAGAATAGTCCGCAAGTAAATAGTGCAAATAATTATTATATATTAATAAATCTACTTCCTTTCTTTTCCTTTTTAATGTATACATATGTATGTGCATGTGTGTATAAATCGATTAAATGTTTTTATCAAATCAAATTTTGTGGAAGCAAAAGTTTTATAAACTTGTCATCTGGTAAATTTCTCCATCAGTCTATGGTGTGCATCTGTCTCAAATCAACCATCTTGTTAGCAGATGTCATTATATTTTACATGTATCAAGAGTTGAAAAAAATAGAATAATCTAGAACTTATACTGGGAGCAAACCATATATATATATATAGAAAATGAATTGAGTAGCTACACAAAAATAGAAAAGGGTGTAAGACAAGGATGTGCCTTCTCACCAGATTTATTCAACTTTTACAGTGGGGAAATCCTAAGACAACTAAAAAATTGTACCAACATTGATACTGTGTTGATGGTAGTTACAGTAGTAAAGAAAAGTGGGAAGAAAAAACTAACCATGTGTTATAAGGAGAAAGAATCTATGGTTGTCAGCAAGAGGAACATCAAGTAATGAACTGAAGATATCAAAATCAAGCAAATACAGAATTTTAAATGTCTGGTAGGTATTTTAACATGCCTTCTAAAAGCTAAACAAATTATTAAGAAACAGGACAATTTTGTTAGAAACAAAGAAAAGGTCTTGAACTGCTATTTAATATCAGTTTTCTTATATGGCAATGAATGCTGGATAATTTCTTCAAAGATGAAGAGACGACTTGAGCCGACAGTGATGTGGTTCTGCACAAGGATTTTGAAAATTCCATGGACAGAGCATCTAAGCAACAAGAAAGTTTTCAGGAAAATGATAAGAAAAAGGGCACACACTTAAAATCAGAAAGATATACTTGAAATTTCTGGAATACATGAGGAAAGAAGGTTTGGAGAATTTGATATTCACAGAACTTACTGAAGGCTAGAGGGACAGAGAGAAATAATGATAATCTATCTAATAAACTTGTGTAAATGGATGGCAGAACATGAAGTGGGAGGGGTGGTAAAAACATAAACATTGCTAAATTCTACAAAATATAGGAACTTTAAGAGAGACATGGTTGCCCACACTCTGAAGGGACATGGAATATAGAATAAGAAGATCAGGAGTAAAATATTAATTTCCTTTCATTTTTCTTCTTTTTCGCAAAGTTGAAATAGAATATTTTCATTTCTAGTTTTGAGGCTTTATAGATGAAGTGGAAATTGGGATAAATTTTATTTTTGAACCTTTTCTTTACTCTCATGCCAATAGCTAAAAAGAATGGCTGGTGTAAAATGTTTAATAAAAAGAAGGCATTTTTCTTTCCAGTTCACCACCATTTTATTTTATTCAGTACTGTTATTTTTGGATTCCTCTTCTTCATGCCACAAGGAAAAAGAGAAAAAGGAGTGTTGGTTGTGATATGGAATTGTATAAATGAATTTTGTAAGATATTAATCCAAACTAATTCAGAAATAAGATTATACATTTTTTGATCAAATTCTGTCAAATAAAATGCATAGGAAAAAACATTCTTGTAAAAACTTCTTTTCCATTTATCTATAAAGAATAAATGATAATTTACACAGACTATTCATAGTAATATAATTCACATTCTCCAATACACACACACACACACACACATGGATACACAGACAAAAAGAAAAATCAGCCTAAACCAATAAATAGTGCATAAATTATTTTTTTAACGTTGTATAAAAATAACAAAAATGAGAAAATGGGAAACTGAATTTTTAAAACTTCTAATGAGTGGAACAAATGATTACAAAAATGTTTTTCTATGAAATTCTGGAGTCAGAGTGCTGAATATAACATCAATCAGCTAAGTGACAAATTTTATTTAGCTAACAGTTGCAATTTATTTTGAATGATCTATATATTTTAATTAATTTTACATGTTAAAGTTTTGTTTGATTTGCTTATTTAAATAATTTTATTTGATCTATATATTTTATTAATTTTGTGTGATTATCTTGTTTATTTCATATTTTTTCATTTATTTCTTAAAGGGTCATATTATTTACTGACTATAAAATTATGAAATTCTAACTTTTAACTCACAATGTGTTTTGTCAAGAGCCTTCTTAAATTGTTTCCCTTTCTCATAGAAAGGGTCATGGTTACAATTGTAGCAAACTTAAATGTATTGAAGATAACGTCTAAGCTCTCAATGATTTTAGATTTGGGGGTCATGACCTCTTACTTAACATACACCATTTTGATTGGTGGATCTGATTGTAAACAAAACAAATTTTGCTGCTATCTCCTCCCACTTCTCTACTTTTTTCCTTATTCTTCCTTTTCTTACTCTTTTTTTTGTGTAAAAAGAGGTTGTATGTGGTTGTAAATTTTAAATTTCAATAAATTGTCTACTGACCAGTCATTTACTAATGCCTGATGTGATGTGTTGGTACACATTGAAACATGATTGCATTTATGTAGAGTTTATTCTCAAGTTGATATAATATCCTAAAATAAGTAATACAGCTCTACTTTTGTATTGGGCCCTCTTTTAAATTAATGTTATCAATATTAGAATTTATATTTGATTCGTTCTCATTTCATATGGATATATATATATATATATATATATATATATATATATATATATATATGTATTTCCCCACTCATAGAATTTATCACAATACTAATAATATACATGTAACCAACAGTCAACACACATTCTGTCACCACCAACTCCTACAAGACCAACTAGAAATATGATACACACACATACAGGCACAACTTTTCCAGTCTTTCTCCTACTACCATCTTCAGAAACTAAACACACAGACACTACCAGATATATAAAAAAAATACCCACAATAATATAAACATGCATACATGCACACACAAACACCACAAGGCAAAAACAAATGAGATCTGCCTGATCAATGAAAAACAAACAGATCAGAACTCAAAGTACCAGAGCTTTCTCTTTCATAACTCATTTCCCAACATTTCTGATAAAGCTTTAAAAAAACACACAAAATTGTTGGGATCAAATATAGATCAGAATCCAACAGAATGAAAAGATAAAGAATGAATAGAAAATGTTTATCAATATAATATGTTTCACTTTATATATATATATATATATATATATATATATATATATATATACACACACACACAAAACGTTTTGGGCCACCTTGCATTTCTTTAAAATAATTCTTAAAATGAGATATTTTAGAATTTTTTTTATTTGTTTTTTTTTTTCAGTTTTTCTCCAGTCTCCTCTTACTACCAAAAAATTCAAATTTTGATTTGTCTGTCCACAATACATTTTGCTAAATTATGAATATTTTGTCTGAAAAACATTATATTTTGTTTTCATTATTTAATCCCTCAGTAGACCTTTTCAGATTACCAAAAAGACTGGAGATTTGATTCAGGTCAAGGAAATCATGAAAAAAGTTTTACGAAGACATACTATGCCATCTGGTTTATGCATAATTGGCAAAAAATTCACCTTTCAACAAGACAACAATCCAAAACACTCTTCTAAATTATGTCAAAATTACCTTGAATCAGAAGAAAGGTAATAAAATTTTTGGAAATTATGTCTCAGCTGCCCCAACCTCCTGTTAATGCCAACAATTTGTAAAGCTGTTTATTAAAACAGGTGGTGGTTTTATTGATGGAAACAAAATATGATGCTGTTGTATGATAATTTTTATAGTTAAGTGTTTACTTTTTTGTCAAAATAAAAGCATATACACACTGTAGTTACTTTTACTTTACAAAAATGCAAAAATATTTAATTTTAAGGTGTTTTTTAAAAGAAATGTGGGGTCTCTCTAAACTTTTTGCCTGTAGTGTGTGTGTGTGTATATATATATATATATATTAAACTATAATAATCAGTACAGTTTGTCCTTCAAATCCACAGATTTTGCATTTACAGATTCAACAAGTTGAGGGATAAAAAAAAAAATATTTTAATTTTTGTTATTCCAAACAATTCAGTGGGTCCATACTGCAGACTCCTGCTATTTCAGATTTTCAATTTCTCTTCCAAGCTTTCCAACTTGTATCTCACAATGCAAGTAATCTGTCTGCATATTGTCATAAAGGAAAACATTTCCTTGGTAGTTAAATAGTACTGAATGTTTTTGAATTAACCTATTTTTGGTTTTCAGAAGTTCTGCCGCAAACCATCCCTGATCATTGATTCAAATTATAGCAATTGTTAATGCACAATACTACATGCAAACTAATTCACTTTTTTTCATAATGAAAACAAAGTTATTTTTGTCAAATTTTCTGTCAATTGTCACCTCTGTGGCAACATTCAATTGTTTACTGTACCCATTTTTCATCATTGGTGAAGAATTAATTTAAAATGTTTTATTTTTTTAGCTTAAAGGAAGTGACAAGTATATCGTAATTTGTCATTTTTTATTTCACTGAGTTCATACCATTTCCATCTTCTAAAGAATTCTGGAAGTTTATCTCTTCATAAATGACGTAAGTTTTAATCTGTAGAATATGCAGATTGTTGACATTCTAAGATTTTATCATTTTAAAAATGATAAAAATAGAACATTAAAAATGTCAGAAATTTTTTTGGTCACCTGATAAGATGGAATAACATTTCTGAAAATAGTGAGACACTAGTAACATTGGAAATTGTAGAAATTATTTCCATAACTGGTGTAAGTATTATTAATATTCAGTAATTTTTGGTAGGTTATTTTTTAGAGAAATCCATTTTCTATGCATTAGATCTTCAATTGTTTCAGAAATTTAATAAATATTTTTTAAAATATTTTTTTTCTGAAGATAACTCAGGTTCTACCAATAATTTCTATTCTTTGCTTAAAGATGTATCTGCACATAGATTTTCAGAGAGGTTTTTTATTTCATCTTTTGGACTTGATTTTTATTTTATGCACAGACTTACAAGGGTAGAAAAGTATTAACTGTATTCATGATTTTTAACTGTATCTGTGTGATTTATTTCCAGGGGAGAATCATGATAAACGTTTGTGAAAACTTAAACATATTAAAAGCAACAATCTTTTAAGATATGGATGTGTGCATGGATGCGAATGTTTATTTTAAAAATATACAGATGTAAAAGGCCAAGAAAGAGTTGAAATAAAAAAGAAAATATTCCATTAAAGAAATCCTTCCTAGACAGAGATTTTATCTCAAAACAGCATGCTGAAAGAAAGACTGTCTTTCAGTTAAGAAAATATTATAGTAAAACGTTTCATGATCACATTTATGGTGGAAAATCAAATGCAACAAAAAGATACCGATGATTTCAAAGATATAATATATAATCACATTAAATATAAGGGTGGATTAATAACTCAGTAGCCTAACATTAGCTGAATTTTGATCTGAAATTTTCACTGTATAATGTTCAATGTGTGTGCTTCATGGAGAACATTTGAGTTAATTACTTGAGAAGGAAGAAGATTCAGTTGAGATATACTTGGGCTGCAAAATAAATGATCTTTCATCATTAGGCTATGAACTTAATGATGTGCTAATATATATATATATATATATATATATATATATATATGAAGACAAAAGCAATACTTTTTTTCAAATGTGTTTCATCCCCTTTATCAAGGTAAATGTGAGGATCTTAAAAGAATTAAAAATATTATTAAGTTTACAAAAGTTTTAAAAAATGCTTTAAAATATACTTAAAGCTAATTGTATAATTAAAGGTAAACTAAGTCTTGTAATATATATATATATATATGGGGTGTGTCAAAAATATTTTTATAAAATTTGGTGGTAGGTTCCTCACACTAAAACAATGACAAACGACAATGACATATGTCCACTAATCCTTTATTTTTGAATTATTAAGTTTAAAGAAAGTTTACGGTTGATGGTGCTGTGTTGCCATATAGACTAGTTTACATTTGTCACTCGTGTACATTTGTGACTAGTCTGTCTTCAACATTTAAGTAGTGAGTTAACTGAGAAGCATTCCATTTAACAGTGGCAAGATATTCATATCGTGAGCAGGCAGAGATGATTTTTACATATGGTTGGATAAATAGTAATTTCATTTACTTTAATGCTATACTGATACAACAAACTCTGGTAGTAGTGGAAAAATAAGGAACAATAATTATGGTTTGTCATTTAGTACTAACAGTATTTGATCAGAGTGTAGTATGTGGCTCATCCCAGATACTGGCAAAATGGATTTTGCATTCAGTGTTATGTTGGAGTTTCGAAGAAGCCAGGAGCATCAGCAGGTTGATCTGAAAGATGACTTCCTTGTCACCAGGTGCAGATTTTCACATCACAATATGTCAGTGGCTGTCTCTGACATGTCAGCAGGTGGTTGAATTAGTTACACTTGGTATGTGCACACATGTGACATCCCATGACAAATATACAAATACTCACCTAAGAGGAAGAGAAAAAGAGTATCTGTCATCCTTATAAGAATGTAGAATTCACAATTGGAAAAAATTGCAAAAGCCACATACCCACTATTTTTTTATATCATCCCATGCAAGGCGGCAGTAAAGCCACGAAGGGGTTACTGGGTATGGAAAATTAGAAACAGAAATATTACTAATGAGCCGGAACAAAAAGTAATGAGGAGGACATTAGAATGCAGTTGACATTGCATTTTAATTTTTGAAGATTGACTGGGAAGCTTGAAGCTGGAAGGGATTTTCACAAATGAGAAGTGTGAGAAAATAAACTGTTAGCAGAGAACTTATGGTTACATCTGGCCAACTCAATGGCATATTGATGAGATTACGATGCCAGTCTAGTACTGTGCTTAACTTAAAAAAGACTAGGTACCAGAGCAAAGAGTTCATCTGAACAATTACCATGGAAGCATTTATAGAAAAGAAACAGGGAGGCAACCTTACAGTGGTGGGAAAGTGACTGAAGCCAAATTGCCAGATCAGGACCCATAATATTTTTGATTCTTCTTTGAATTTTATTAAGAACTTCAAAGTAAATAGCAGGAGCACTGGACGATATGTCGCAGTAATATTCTAAGCATGGATGAATTGTAGACTTATCGATATATGAAAGATTTAATCTTGTTCTCTTATTAATCTTTATAATGATAATGTTATAAGAGTATATGTAGACAATTTGTTTTATCACTGCTTCGACTTGACAACTCTTCTTCTCAATTTTAATCATTTTCTGTATTAACCAAATATTTCTATCAGTAAGACAAAGATCTTCAGCATTAAATTCTAACAGCTTTAAATTTATACCTCAAATTTCTTTTAGTAAGTTTCAGCACTCCTGAAAGGATTGCCAGTTGTCAGGAATAAAGTAAAAATTTATGAACAGAATAAAGCTATAATATGTATAATGTAAATGTATTGCTAATGATTTTACAGTGGAAATGCATGGAAAAATCAAGCAAAAGGGGATTGCTATTGGTCAGTGATTAATGCTAGCATTATTGACAGATTAGGGCTATTATATTTATTATAGATAATAACTCTTAACTCATTTTATTGTTAGAGTTTCTCATCCTGCATGCTTTAACAATCTAATCAAAAGCGCCACTCATTTAGGGAAGAGCCTCTGTTGTATTTCATATTAACCTTTGTACTTGTATACTGGTTGAATACAAACTGAAGAACTCTACTTTGAAAGCTTTTTTCTTAGAAAGTAGATATTTTTATAAATTGAACCATTGAACATGTTATCTACAACAAAACTTTAACTATAAAGCTACCATCAACGTAAAGAAGATATTAATTCATTAAAATTTATTGAAATGAGCTATTAGCACGAAGCATGGACATAACAACAGGAACTGAAACAATGGTTGACTATTGAAGGACATTTTTATAAATTAATAGAGAACTAAATAGAATAACAAAGGCTCTGTAGCTTCATGTTGAGCACAAGGTCTATGACTGTGTTTTCATTTGAGTTAACACCAAGAAAATAACTGAAGTAAAGTAAAATTGTTTTTTCTTCTCTGTTTGATAAATTAAGCCACAGAAAATAAAAGAAAAACTTTGGTTTTCTTTCAAACAACAAACTTGGAAACAATGCAAAGATTGCTAGCATGAAAGAAAGCACAAAGATAAAAGAAAAGACAGATTTAAAGAGAAATTGGAAAAAAACATAAATTATTTCAGTATTTCCCTTCATTTTTTCTTAAGAAATATGTTTACTTTTATTCTTTTTTTAAAAATTTATTCCATAATGAACACTGAATGGATATTTCACCTCATTCAAAGCCCTTAACATTTGCAAATAAGTTGTTTGCAACTTGAAAAAGAAAATTTCTTTTTGTTTTTTCTTTATCAATACAAATTTTACAGTTTTTGTTCTGTCTGTTTTTAAGATCTCTTTCAGCTCCTAAATCAACTTGTTCTTTTCCCTCCATTTTATACAGTTTACAAGTTTTTATTCCAATATTTTACATTCTGATATTTAGTATTTGTTTTTCAAATATAACAAAATTTGCTCTTTGTAAAACTTCTTCTAATTTGATGAACTTTTATCAAATATCTTGTTCCATTTTTATGGTTTTTTTTTTCTGTTATTGAAGCTCAAATAATCTTCACATGTCTTTCAGTTTATTCAGAGCAAAATGTTTGCATTTCATTGTTTTTGTTTTTAATTAGCATCATTAAATGCAAGATTTTAAAGAGAAATCTGTTATAATACTTATTAGCTCATGGCTGCTTATTTGACTGCATGTTTTTGGGTCCATATATTTCTTTGTGTAAATAATATTTCAATATGGATATGTAGATTAAATAAAATGATATTAAGATTTTCTGAAAAGATAACCTGAATAAAATGTCCCTTGAAATTAACATTTCAAGTAAACTTTTATTCCTTTTTATTTTTTTATTTTATAAATTACACGCCTGTTGACCAGTAAATCTGAGATATAATTCAAAGGTCAAGATTTAAAATTTAAACAATTATAGATAGATAAAAAGCTGTTTTTGATTTTTAGTTAATGCTTTTAAAATTATTTATATCAATTATTATCATTCATATAAATATTTTATATTATTCATATATCCATTGGAGTTATGAGGATTTAACAATATTTGAAGATAGAATTATTTCTTTGTATTGTTAATTTGTTATTTAGATACAAAAGTTTGCAGTATTTTTTTTAATAAAGTCTTTTTTTTTTCATACACTTTCATAGCATCATGATTCAGGTATCACTGTATTTTTCCTGGCTTCTACCATCTTTGACTAGATTTCAAATAAATTGTGTTTTCTATGAAAAAAGAGTAATTCTGTGTTTGATTTGATTCATTATTCAAGGAATGTTTTTAATATCTTGAATTTTTTAGAACCACTTACCAGTCAAGAAGCATTACATAGAGAGAAACAAATGCTAGTCTGAAGGTAAACCAAACTGGAGAGTATACCACATAGAGAAGAACTTCCTATACTATCTTGATGATTTTTGCTGTGTTTCATTTACACCATAAGGCTAGGTGTTGTTATAGAACAAAATCACTAGTTAACTTACTTGTTCAGAAAAGGTTTTCTTTTTCAATTTGTCATTCAAATGAGCCACTTGATCACTAACTTTGTGCAGTGCATTTTCCAGTTTCTGAGAATGCATAATAAAGAATTATTTTTTAATCCTACCATTTTTACTTGGTAAATTCAATTTAATTTGAGCTGCTGATGGCTGTCCTGTGCCTAGCCATGATTTTGTTTATTTTTTATTTTTTTAATCATTGCATTTTCATTGTCAGATACTTTGTCCAAAAAATTTGTTTTATAATGAACAAGAAGAGAAAACAGTTTTTTAAATTGTGACCAATATTCCTTTTTTTAAGTTCAAGTGAAAAACTTATTTTCATTCATTCTTTCTGAATTTGCTTAAAACCTTTAAAGACTGTATTATATAGTTAACTGATTGCACAAGCAATAAAGAGATGAATATTCATTCAAATTCTTTCTAATATTTCCCTAACACTGTGCAAAAAAAGGTAGTATTGTGGACTACTTGTATCTAATAATTGTAAAATATTGTTTTTTCTATTGCCTTATAATAAAGTACATAACTTTGAAGATATTCCAGTAACTATCATTGCTACAAAAATACCATAAATATTTGCTATTCTAAAACATCCACACTATGTGCCAATAGAGTCTCTATTCAACTAAAGAAACAATTTTCAATATTGCAAGTTATCCTTAATTCTTTCTTTGCATTTATGCCAAAGGCAAACATGATTTTTTAAAGAAATGATTTTCTTTAAAAAATTATCACAAAATTCTGTATCCTTACCAGCATTAACTTTATTGACTAATATTAATAAAACCCCCTGTGTACCAACGACAGCCTGTAGTTTTTTAAAGCCATCTACCTGACAAAATTGTTCCAGTTTCATTTGATGGATCTAAAAAGTACTGTTCTTTGAACTCTCACCAGAATTTGACAGTGATGTTCAACTTTGGTTTTGACACAATCAATCTAAAGTTTTGATTATTTTTAATTTGAATAATTTCTGAGAAGCTTTGTCTATATATTTTAGGTCATTGCTCTGCTGGAAAAGGTTAATTGTGACCCAAGTGGGGTTCCTTGGTTGATATCAAGACACTCATCATGAATTTGGCAATATATGGCACTGCCCATTATTCAGATACATACCTATGCTAGACTGGAGATAGTGCTTACTTGAAGTTAAGTAGTGCCAATTTTATGCCACATATCGCATTTTGAATTGTGGCCAAATAATTCTACTTTGGTTTCATTTGATCACAATATCTTCTACCACATGCCTTCTAAGTTAATGATAGGCACTTATTCAAGTACCAATCTCCCTTGAATGTGTTTATTTTTAAGCATTGCTTTTTTATCAGTTTTGTAATCGGCTGCTGTTTCACTATGCCACTGAATTCTTCATCTCTTGATGAGATAAAGATGGAGTGGCAACTGTATATCAAGCAAGTTTTGTTCTAGCCCTGTTAACAACCATGTTGGGATGCCCAAACTTTAAATAGAGGTTGTAACATATGGGTTTTCTCCAGTTTTGAATAATTGTATTTATTGTACTGAAAAGGAACTTTGAGATTTTGCCAAATTTTTAATAGTTACTTCTTTTGTGCTTTTTAATATGATCATTTAATTTATATCGGCAGTTCTCTCCCCATTTCACCTGTTTTTGATGATAATAACTATAGACAAATGAATGTAACTTGATTGAAAAGTTACTCCCTATTTTATGCATGAAGGACTCCCCCGTCAATTTAATTTTTACAAGATGGAAGAGTCCATCATACATAAAATAGGGAGTTACTTTTCAGTCATCCTGTATATAGGCAGTTCTATCCGCATTTCACCTGTTTTTGATTTCTCTTACCATTTTCTGTGTTTGTTTTTCACAATTGCGCTAACCATAACTAATGAATTTGGTAGACATGATAAATGGTTAGGTTTGTTGTTAAAACACACAAAATGTTAAAGTTCTTCTACTTCATGTTTCATATACTCAATGAAATAACATAATGATCAAATTTAATGTCGGAAATTAAAGAGGATGTAAATTTAGGGATGACATTTTTTAGCAAAAACAATTTATGAAAATAAAATGCCTGATTGTTGAATAATTTCAATGGTTTACTTGATACATAACTTTATCCCCTTGTAAAATATTTGAATAAAATGCAATTTTGTTTTTCTCACTGCAATATGAATTGGAGAAACTCAGTACTTACATAAGTTGCATAATAAAGTCTCACAAGACCAAGTCATTTATTGTAAATATCTCTAATAAAATCCAAATATTAGCTGAAATTCCCATGGTATACACTTTTTATCACATAAAAGTTGGGTCCCTGCTTTTATGGCACCCTGCATTTCCTCTAAATTGGTTGCCTTCACAATCAGGATTTCAATCTTACTTTCCATGGCATCCCAAAAGTACTCTATGGGATAGGGATTTGGTGACCATAGTGGTCACTTCAATACAAAGAACTCATTATTGTGCTGCATGGACCAATCCCACACTATTTTCTATTTGGGTCAGGGTGGATTACCATGCTGAAATTTTCCACCATAGGATTGGTACACCAGAGTAATAAATTGAGGTACACGGTCAGCCAAACAACCTAGGTAAGTTCTGGGATTTAATCAATCTTTTATTAGTACCAAGAGTCCCAATGTATGCCAATAAAACACTCCTCATATCATTACAACACCACCACCACCACCACCAGCTTGAGCCGTTGATACAAGGTAGTATGGATTGATACTTTTTATATCAATTTCTGGCTGTACCATCTGAATTTCATAGCTGAAATTAAGACTCATCAGACCAGACAACACTTTGCCATCATCTATTGACAAATTTTTGTGATCCTATGCAAACATCAGTTTTTTGTTCTTATCTGATAGGATTGACATCCAGTATGATTTTCTGATGCTGCTAACTTCAATAATACTAAATACTGAGGATTTAAACACGTGTCAAGTTGGTGCAGAAATAAAATTCTAGTATTAAAAGTAGCGCATTAATCGTGAATAGATAAATAAAAAGATCGGTGACTTCGCTATTTAATGATGTAGATATATAAATAGATAAATAAAAAGTTCAGTGACTAATCTATTTAATGATGGAGATATATTTCATTAAATGTGATGGACAAATAAAATGTTATAAGTTTTTATTCAGGGTTTTCTAGTGTCCTTATAGTTTTCCTTTTATGAAGACTAAAAATGTGTCAAAACTGTAGAGGTTTGGCATACAAACCCCAAAATATACAAACAACAAACCTCTTGAAAATGGCTGGGGAATTAGCTGAAAGTGCTTGCAACCATAATAATCATTACAGACACATAGTGTCCTCATAAAAGAATAATTATAAGGAAACAAGAAAATCTGAATAATAAACTGATGAAATTTTCCTTGTCCATCACATGAAACATGTATTAAAGAAGTACTGCTGTCCATTCAGATGCATCAAAGTTTAATGGATAGTGGCTTTGGAATGTAAAGTTGGACAGCTGAGTTTGTTACATTCACTTACATGCACATATCCTTGGAAATATGGTATGAATCCATTTTTTCTCCCTCCATCTATGAGTAAAAATAGGAGGACAGAATGGGTTCTGTAAACTTTATTGGTAACTAGTGTAGGAGAATGACAATTCTGATTTCAAATCCTGAGGAGGATTATAGTAGACCTATGTGCACCAGTTCTCTGTATTTGGTAGTGCGGATTATACCTTTATTGATCTTTCATGTTTTATGTATTTGGAATGTTTCTGATTACTGCAAAATAACTGAATATTATTTTTTTGTTTTGGTTTAAATTGGTTTTATTATACATGTTATTATGCTTAATTAAAATCTGATTAAATTGAAAGAAGCTCTGAAATCTGCTACTACTACCAAACAGTTTCACAATATTGAACATTGTATTTCTCATAACAAAACAGGATGAACATGTGCATGCATTAGCCATACAACAAAAAAGCTAAATTATTTATATAATGGTATTATTTGTATTCCTAATTCTTACTCAGTTTTATTAACTTCTCAGACTATGACATCTCTGAAGAGAAAAAGGATTTCATTCACCTTTGTCCTAACGGCTGCCTACAACCAAAATTTAACACATTTTAATAAATAGAAACTGAATAATAATTTTAAATCAAAATATTTTAAAGTTAAAAAGGTTAATTTCATCACCAGTCACCTTGAAAGCTTAATCAATCATTAACAGATCCCAAAATACACAGCAGAAACTCTCCTATCATGTTCTCTACAAAATGTAACAATCTGAACAATCTGAATATCATAATAGAAAAGGTGACAAATCCAACATTATCATAATTTTAAATAAAAATGATTACAATTCAAAAGTTCAGAGCACACAAAATTCAAACAACATTTTAAAACTGAAGTCAACAATATGAATATTAATAATGCAACTCCCAGAAGCATAAAGGATGGTAGAGGCCAAGACCATATATGTACCATCCACCAGTGTTATACAAATGTTCTCAATTATAAACAAAACTGGTCAAGCATATAAATGCGAAGAACTTATTGAGAGGCTACTAAAATTAGGACTGGATGACTGGTCAACATTCATAAAATATATAAAGCAATACTGCCAAAAAGCACAAATCGTGTTCATTCTTAATCCCTCCAAAACTGAACCCATCAAAAATTCAAAACTGCAAACCCTTCAAATAAAACAAAATAATGAAAAACAAAATGAACAAAATATTTTAACACTTCCTCATATGACACTCAATTATCTTTTACTAAAGCCAAATCCTGCAATGTTCATATATATCTCCGGTTTGGTTATCCTGCCCCTTCTACTGAAGCATCTTTTACTCAAAAACAGATATCCTCAAAGAGGTAAAAGCCACCTAATCAAAGATTCTCTAATAAACATTGCCAACAATCTTCCTGAAAGCAAAAAATACAGCTACAAGAAGCCATAGACAGCAAAAATCCTGACCAAAAAAAAAAAAAATACAATTTCAACATACTAGAAAAATAGACACGGAAGACAATCTTCCACCTCTAAAACTCAGTCAAATGAAATCAATTTCCCATAAATAATCCCTATACTATATAATAGCTCATTTCAATCATCCAATGGATGCTTTTGTCAAAAAGAACAAATTCCCTTTTAAAATCATTCTTTACAAATTTAAATCACTTTACTTGGTGTCAAACTTAAGTACAGTTTGACTGTATCTCTTTCTTGTTATGTTAAAAGTTTATTTACAATGGTATAAATAGATAGCAAAAGAATGTTTTAAAGATCCCCTTTTACTTTCTTGAAGCTAATTCTTAAATTTTATAATGGTTACTTGTACTTTCAGATTTAAAACCTACTTTTCAAATTTAAATCAAACATTAAAAATTTATGCAGGTCTTCTCCTATTGAAGGACTAATATTGGAACTATTAGTTCATTTTGACGTTTCATATTCAATATTCAATAGCCCAACAATGGCTGATATATCATCAAATCAGTCTGTTCTAGTCAGATATTCAATAATTATAGCATATGTTTATTTCAAAACTTGGACTGTTAACAACAACAATGTTACACTGGCTACCTTTTTACCTTTCTTTGAAAACAACCAACAATGGTCAGGAATACTCAGAACAGAACACATAGTTTCAGCAAGGCTACAAAGCTGCTAACATTCTGGAGTTACTAAGTGTGAAAGAATATAAGAAAAAATTTAAGGAGAAAGAAGAACAAAAGGTCAGAAATTAAGAAGATAGAAGATAACAATTGACATTGCATTTAAACTTTTGATTAAAAAGCAAGAAGTTGGAAGAGAGTTCCACAAGTGAGAAGTGTGAGAGAAGAAACTGTTAGTATTAAACTTAGGGTTACTTTAGCCATTTCAACTGTAAAATGTACTGTGCTTAAATTCATAGTCTAGGTACCATATAGAAGGGTTTATCAGAACAATTACCATGAAAGTATTTATAAAAAAGGCATAGGGAAGCTATATTATGGCAATGGGAAAGTGACGGAAGCCAAGATGCCAGGTCAGAAACAATTTCTTTGCAGATTCTTCTTCAACAATCTCTAAATTACTTTAAAAGTTTCCATCCAACATCAAACAACTTCTAATTATCATCTTAACCTGTTTATATTCAAATATTGATATGGAAAATTATTTTTTCAAAAAATATAAAGATTATTTTCACTGATCAGAAATGATCATATGACACCAGTAGCAACTTCCCAAAAGCTAATTGGCCTACCATAGAAATAAGTATCATATTGGATACATTAGTTAAGAAAGAAAGAGAAAGGAGATTTGTTGGAATTGCTCAGAAACTTTGACATATTTGGCAGCTAACCACCTGCATATAGATAGAAAATAAATTCAGTAAATATATGAAAACTGGCTTAAAAGACACCCTGTAGAGCATCATTTAACTCCTGTAGAGAGCTCTTGATTGGTCCTTGAGCTTGTTCAGGATTTGAGAGCCCCTAAGTCTTTGCATATTCTCAGCATTGGAAGTTCTCTTGGCTGCCATTTGATCTGGGTTTTCATTTGCATGGAACTTTCTTTTCTTTACTACAGCCTTGGCTCTTTTGATTGCAATCTGGTCCTCTGTTGGCAGAGATTTTTTTTGCAAGGCATACTGGTGCTGTATGACATAAACAACAATAAACTACAGCAGAACTCAAAATTGATCACTGCATATAAGTATTGCATTAATATTTAAGTTTAACTTTTAACAGTTCAATGATAATTCTTCTGACGCCACTTAATTTAAAGACAATTGGATGTATGCAGGTCCTTACTTTTCATACAATTATTTTTATTTTATGGGTGACTTTCACTGGATTTCGCAATTAATATAGATTATTCCCAATTATTTACA
The DNA here is from genome assembly GCA_964036315.1 of Acanthosepion esculentum. Classification (NCBI taxonomy): domain Eukaryota; kingdom Metazoa; phylum Mollusca; class Cephalopoda; order Sepiida; family Sepiidae; genus Acanthosepion; species Acanthosepion esculentum. Next base: position 65,200,054 of record OZ038487.1, read on the forward strand.
AGTTGTAAAAATTGTTATCATTCAAAAAAATTTGTTGAAAAAAATCACTTAAAAAAAATTGCTGAAACAATCACAGTAATGAAAACTTGGGAATCCAAAATTTCTGTAACATGGGCTCTTGAAAGTTAGAGAGTTGTGTCCCTTTAATTGAGAAAGTGTGACACAGTGACATACTGACATTCACATTTATTATATAGATAGAAAGTGGTGTAAGACAAGGATGTGTCTTCTGACCAGACTTATTCAACCTATACAGTGAGGCAATTCTGAGAGAATTAGAAGTTCTATCAAGATTCATTTTTGGTGACCACAATCATAACAACATCAGATATGCAGATGACACAGTGTTGATAGCAGATACCAAAAGAAAACTGCAAAAGCTTGTCCAGAAGGTAATGAAGGCAAGCGAGAAGAATGGATTAAACATAAACTACAAGAAGACAATGCATGTGCATTAACAAAAGGATGAGACCCAAATGTAAATTACAAATTGGAGATACCAAAATCAAACAAGTACAAAAATTTAACTATCTGGGAAGTTTTTTAACAGAAGACAGAAAGTTAGACACTGAAATTCAGAAATACATTGGGATAGCCAAAGATGCATTCCAAAAGCTAAGCAGAGTATTAAGAGACATAAAAATCTCCTTTAGAAACAAAGAAAAGAGTATTGAACTGTTATATGATATTTGTTCTCTTATACAGCAGTGAATGCTGGAGAATATCCTCAAAGATGAGGATACCATGACCAAACATGTGAGCAACAATGAGGTTTTAGAGAAAATAGAAACAAAAAGGAAAGATAGTTGAAATTTCTGGGACATATGAGGAAGGAGGGCTTGGAAAATTTGATACTCACAGGACATATTGAGTGAGGGCAAGAGGAACAGAGGAAAATAAAGCATAACTTAGCTTAAGTCAATGGATGGTGGAACAGGCTTTAGAAGTAATAATGAAAAGACAAAATTTATTAATAGTAACAAAGGACAGGAAATTGTGGAGATCATGATCACCTACATGCTGAAAGGACACAGTGCATAAAGAAGAAGAAGAAGAAAAGTGAAGGATGCCAAGAGTGGTAGCAGCATCATCAGCAGCAGGCAGGCAAGAAGAACATTGGGTTTAAGACTTAAAATTCTAGGTACAGGATTGGGTTCTGAATTTGATAGCATATTGATTTAATCCCTGTGCCAGGAAGTACAGACTCGGTAGAAACAAGGCTATCAGTAATTGAACAGACCAAAAATAAATAAACAGGGACAAAATATCTCTAGATATGCTCATGAAATGAGAACAATCTACCCCCCATAGGGGTTAAATAATGGGGTCAGTTCAAAATTCTCTGAAGGTTACAGACACCTGAGTGATTACCTAACAGACACCTATAGAAAGTCAGTGAGCGCAAGTCAAAATTTTGTGATAATTTTAATAAAGATGAGGATATTAGTTCACATGTAAATAATGATAACTCAGAAATTCTCAGAACCCAGCAATTCAGACAGAGCCTCTTTCCAGGATTAATGCAAATACCATATATGTCGGCATACATGACAACTGTTTAACCTTGAAAAAATCCCCACTAAAATAGGAGTCCGTCTTATGCTCCAGGTATAAAATGTGAACCATAAACCCTGTGGTTTATTGTAAGTTGTTAGTCTACCGTCAAAAATCTCCCATGCTAACTCCTGCCTCACCCCCTTTTACTGATGATGTTGAACAAAAACACAACTGGATGTGTGTCTCAACAAGCCATTTCAGAATGTATTCAAGAACAGTGAAATGAGCAGGTGCTTAACAGTGAAAATTCATTCAGGCTACCATAATAGCCTACTGAAAAAAACAGCACCCACTCATCAGGTATTGTAGAATGTAGTAGTTAACTGATAATATCTCCCCATCATTTTTTTTTATTAGAATTTGACTAATAGAAAGTATATGCTTACTGAATTTATTTAATAAATTCAATACATTTTAAAATATGATTGGTGTGGGGTCATCTTGTACAGCAAATATAACCCAAAACCTACATTTTAACTTGAACATTTAGGGATTGTCTTATATGCTCGGTTGCCTTGTATGCCAGTATATATGGTATATATCAATATTGAATCATGAGAATATTCACTTATATATGTGTATATGGAAGTTAAAGTTGTATGTTTTCAATATAAAGCTGTTGACAGTGGTTCATCATTATGTTTGTTTATTTATTTTTCACAAATGCACAAGGATAGCATCAAAATAAATTAATAGCTTTCCAAAGTCAAAATACAGTCTCCAATCATCTATGCATTCTTCTTTTTCATTACTTTTATCTTGTTTGTTGTCATTGCTATGGCCTATTCACATTGGAAGAGTTCATATTTTTAGGCTTATACACTTTGTATTTGTTTATAAACTTTTAAATAAATCATCTCACTGTTAAAATAGCTTACAGGGTGTCTCCAAATGGAATCCAGCTCAATATTCCATTGAGATAAGTAAGGAGTAGGTATTCCTCAAGCAGAGATGCAATGTTAGATTTCTATTAAAACAAATTTTTATGAAGTCATATATTTCCCTTTTTTAAAAACTTTTCTAGATAATATCTTCAGAAATTTACAAATACCTTTATATAAAGATAAAAAGCAAATATATGTTGGATATAAATGTAATAGGTAACTGTAAAGTATATTATCACTAAAATTATACCCACTTACTAATTGTTTGTACAAGGGTCATTGCAGATAGTTTTGGACTTCCCTCATACATTAAAGGTTCTTAAATTATAGATTATCTTGAAGCAGGCTTTAAGTACATATCTTATTATAACTGAATGTCACTGAATTTTCACTGTATTTTCTTTCTTCTTCTATTTGCCATGTCCCTTCAGGGTATTTTGGCAGTCATTGTTTTCCACAATTCTTTGTCCTTTATAATAAATAATAAATTTTGTCTTTCTTTTATCTCTCTTCTAAATCATGTTCTATTGAGTTGTATGGAAAATTCATGCTGATTTTTAAAGGAAATTAAAACACAAAACAAAATTATGCCATTAAATATTTATTCAACTAAATATGAACCATTTTGTTGCACAACTTTCTCCATTTTTCCTCCAACTTAAAGAGTCATCTTCACAGAATTTTAGTGGTTTCTCGGCAAAGAAATCATTAAGGTGTTTTTTATATCATCCATAGAATTAAAATTTTTACAACTGAGATTATTTTGCAAGGACCTGAATAAATGAAACTGGAGGAGTAATGTCTGGTGAATATAGCAGGTGGGGTAACACATCTCAGCCAAGCTGAAACAATTTTTGCCAGCTAGCCAAAGAAATGTAAGGTTTAGCACTATCCTGATGGAAAACAACATCTTTCCTGTTTGCCAATTCTGGGCATTTTTCTTGAACTGCTGCCTTTAATTCATCTAGTTGCAAGCAATACTTTTCAGAATTAATTGACTGGTGACTTGGCAGAAGCTCAGACTACAGGATTCCTTTCCAATTCCACCAGATGCACAGCATCACTTTCTTAGGATGAAGACCGGCCTCTGAGGTGGCTAAAGTTGGCTCATGTCACTTACCCCAGGATATTTTTCACTAAACATTGTTGTAAATGATCCATTTCTCATCACCCATCACAATTTCCTTCAAAAAGGGTGCATTTTCATTGCATTTATACAGCATATCACAGATGAAATGCGATCCAAAAGATTCTTTTCACTCAGATCATGTGGTACCCAAACATTGTAGCGATTTGAGTACCCAAGCTTCAATAAGTGCTCATGGATAGTGAATTTTGATAAATTTAGTGTTTCTGCCAATTCCTGCATTGTGTAATGCAGTTTATTCTCAATCAATATCTTGATTTGGTTGTCATCTGTAGTGGGAGGTCTACCTGAATATTCTTCATCAATAAGGCTACAATCAGTAACTCTAAACTTAAAGAACCACTTCCGTACAGTTCTGTCAGCTAAAGCACCTTCACTGTACACAGCACATATATTTTTTTGTTGCTTGCAAGGCATTTTTGCCTTCATGTTAAAAAAAATTATCAAGTGTCTAAAATGGATCTTATAATCTTCCATTTTCTTAGGGATGCAAAATTGACATGAATTAACTAATTTTTAACTTTCTTTCTCAAGAGAGAGTTTGGAAGTGTGCTCTAATCAGAAATGTAAGCATATTATATCTGTTGATAAATTTGATGTTACCTAACATGTTGGAACATGAATGACTAAAAATTGGCATGAACTTTCCAGACAACCCACATATTACTTAAAATCTGTAATTGTTCACTGAATCTTACTGTAGAGTTTATCAGTGAAAATAATCATTGTATTACTTTTAAAAAAATGAAGATATTTCCATGTCAATATTTGATTGTAAACAGGTCAGATGATAATAGAAATTACCAATATAATGTATTTGTTTCCAAACACTCATCGGTGTACAGCCATATTACATTGAAACACTGGTTCTTGTGGATGTGTGAATGGTGTCATGGATAACAGTTCAGAATTGGAAATCACAGAGTTGAGTACCAATTACAGAAAGGTTAATTATAGTCACTTACACACAAATACCCTTGGGAAAGGTATTACTCCACCACTTATCCTCCCAGCTATGGGTTAGGTTAATTAGTAGGACTTGTATCAGTAAAATCATTATTATCTCCCCCAAATTCTTCTAATCTAAAAATATTTTCTAGCTTTAAATAACCTGCAATGGGTTGATAAACCATAAAAAACATCAATCCAAACACTTATTTCTGTTTTTCTTTATTTTATAATCAAATTCTAAATAACAAAAGCAATTCAAACCTTATCTGAAATGTGTCACTTGCTGAATTAATTCTTACTTTTAATGGGAGTAGTTACTTTTCAAAAACTATAAGTAGAATATATATAAGAATCTGTTTTAAAGACATTAATATCTTCACAAAATGCAAAGATTAGACAACAAAAACTATTACACAGCTAGAACTCGATCTTCTCAGCAATTTATGTTGTAGTGATATTATTAAGGGAACAATTTTACCCTATTTATAGATTTGCTAAAAGATTGAAAATATGCTTGAAAGACTCATGGGTTAGCTATTTTTTTTTTAATTCTCTGGTCGGAGAAAATTGCACATATGATAAATGTTTTATTAACTGATGCTAAGAAATAGTAAAATGTTATGACATGGTCAGCAAAACAAAGTAAAAATTATAACTGTGAGATGATAAGTTTTACATTGTGAATTCATTTGTCAATGTTTATGCATGTGTCCTTAAGCAAGGATGTATAAAAGCTGCTGCAAACTGATATTGTCCTTTGTCATTGTTTCTATCACATGAATTGATACTGCTTTCATTGTAATAAAATGACTGCAATAAAAATAATAAGAATAGATGATGGTTTCCTAATTATAAGTCATATGTTTAATGATAGCAATACAATAGTATCTATAATAAAATTGTTACAGACTTTGTAGGAATAGGTTTTGTTAATATGATTTATACTTGAATGAACAAAATTGACAGTGTATAAAAATTAATTTGATAAACAATCACTCATGCTAGTTTATGACACTAATTAAATGCTAATTTTGAGATTGTATTTTAATAGAATTATTGTTTTAAAATTCTCACTGCATTACTAGTGCTTATATATATATATATATATAAGCACAATATATATATATATATATATATATATAAGCACTATATATATATATATACACACACAGGATTAATACAAATATTTAAAAAAATTGTCACTTTGCTGATTGATGTTATCTGAAGCATCCCAAATCTAGAGTTTTGTAAATGGACCCTCCAGCAATCACTCAGTCCACTAGTATAATAATAATAATAATAATAATAATAATACACACACACACACACACAGACACAAACATATATCATATATATAGGGTGTATCAAAAATACTTTTACAAACTTTGGTTCCTCACACCAAAACAAAGACAAACGTCTAAATAAACATATGTCCACAAATTCTTTATTTTTGACTTATTAAGTTTAAAGAAAGTTTACAGTAGATAGTACTGGATTGCTAAGTAGACTAGGTTACATTTGTCATTCATGTACATTTGCGACTAGTCTGTCTTCAATGTGTATAGTAGTATGTTAACTGAGAAGTGGTCTGTTTAACAATGACAGGATATTCATATTGTGTGCAGGAAGATATCATTTTCACATACAGCTGCGCAAATGATAACTTGACATGAGGCTGTACAGATGTATCAGATTGTGTTTCCAGACCAAAGGCAGCTGAGTCATCCAACCTTTACTGCTGTTTATCATCACATTGCTGAGACAGGATATGTGGTATCACAAACTATGGATTGAGGAAGAACTAGATCTTCTCATATGCCTGACCATGAAGAAGAACATATTCTACAGAGGCTGTTGGAGATGATACAGGTATCAGCACACATCAACTGGCCCTTCTTTGTCATAAATCTCATAGTACCACATGGAGGATGCTTCAAGAGCAGCTCCTGTATCCATATCATTTGCAACATGTGCAGGGTCTTTCACTCCCTGATCACCACAGGAGAATTTTTGCTGATGGTTTATTGCACAAATTGCCTATCTTTTATTTGTCTCTTCAGTCTTGTTTACGGATGAGGCAACATTTGGAAGAGATGGAATAACAAATATACACAACCAACATTTATGGTTGGATCAGAATCCCCATTGGTACAATACACGCTAGACACCAGCATCATTTTATGATTAATGTGTGTGCTGGAATTATAGGTGACTGTCTGGTAGGTCCATGTGTTCTCCCAAGATGTCTTACAGGGATTTTATTTCAAACACACTTCCAGACCTGTTCAAGAATCTACCCCTGCTAATAGGACGATGCATGTAGTTCATGAATGATGGGGCTCCAGAAAATTTTAGTCATTTTGTTCGCAATGCACTACCATGAAAGATGGATAGCATGTTCCTCCAACCTCAATACTTTGGATTTTTATCTGTGAGGCCACCTAAAACAACTGGTTTATACAGCAGATATTAATACTGCAGAGACACTTCATCAAGGTGTCATGGGAGTCTTCAAAACCATTCAACACTGTGTGGGAGTATTTGAAATAGTGGGTGCATACATGTCAAGAAGCAAGTGGAGGACATTTTGAACATTTGTTATGAGTTGCTGTGTTGAGGTACAACAACAATATTTATTCTTACCTTTTAAAAGTTCAACAATAATTCTTCTGCCACCACTTAATTTAAAGACATTTTGATGTACATAGGTCCTTACTTTAATGTAAAAAATTGCCAAAAACAATCACTCTGAATGAAAACTTGTGAATCCAAAGTTTCAGGATTGCATGACTGGATCCAACCCAGAATGTTTTTAATTTGTTCATGGAGTCAGCCTGATTCCAAAAATTTGTTGAGCTACAGCCTCTCAGAGTCATGTTGAAAAGGTGTGTCACACTAACATTCGCATTATTTATATAAATTAGTTATATATATATATATATATATATATATTTAGTTTATTTTTTATTTATTCTATTTCACTCCAAGCAAGGCAGTAAAGCCACTAAGTCTTACTGGGTGTGGATTAATTAGGAACAGAAACATTACTAATGAGCAGGAACAATAGAAAAGTAATCAGGAAGACAGTAGATAGCAACTGACATTGCATTTAAAACTTTGAAGATTAAAACTGAGTGGAAAGAATGGAGCCAAAAGGAAGTTCCACAAGTGAAAAGTGTGAGAAAAGTCACTTTTAGCATAGAATTTATTGTTATATATAGCCAACTCATTGTCGGTTAGGTAATGCGCTTAAATTCATAAAATCCAGGTAGTATAGCAAAGAGATCATCCAAACAGTTGGCATAAAAATATATATGGAAAAGGCACAGGGAGGCAACTTTATATCGGTGAGAAAATGATTGAAGCCAAAAAACCAAATTAGGACTAATAATATTGCTGATTTCTTGGAGAACTCAGTTCATACTTGAAGAGTAATGTATATATATATATATATATATATATATATATATATATGTATATATAAATAAAAAGGAAAGAACAGTAAGATATAAAATCCGGTGTTCTTATAGATATTTTTATTTTTACACAATAGTGCTCTATGTAAATTTAAATTTACAGAGCATTAATATTATAAATTAATAGATTTAAAATATGGTTTTACCGCTACACAGTGATGACCATGTTTCAGAAATGGAAGCTAAAGCCCCTGAATTTAATTTTGTTATTAAACCAAAGACATTGTCTTTGGTTTAATAACAAAATTAAATTCAGGGGCTTTAGCTTCCATTTCTGAAACATGGTCATCACTGTGTAGCGGTAAAACCATATTTTAAATCTATTAATTTATAATATATATATATATATATATATATATATATTCCATAATCAGACATCAAAATTTACTTTGTCATACCTTTTTGGCTATGCTAAAAACTTTTCAGCATCCCATCTTTAATATTACATAAATCTAGTCTGCCCAACAATCTTTCCATTCACATCTCTATGCAAGCTCCTTTGGCAGTCAATATTTTTATCAATCTTTTGTCCATTGAAGTAGTCAAACTTTGAATTGTAGATGGAGTTATGTTGGAGATCACATTAATTATTTGTTGTTTCAGTTTTTCTTTGTTGTGGTATTGCTTTCCTCCTATGTATAGCATCTGCTTGACAATTTCCAAAAGGTTCTCAATGCAGTTGGGGTTTGGCGATTGAGGTGGCCATTCCATAAATCGCTTGCGTTTGAATTCTTTTCACTCTAGAAATGCCTTTGTTAACTTAGCTGCATGCGATTCAGCATTGTTTTGCATGAAAATCATCTTGGATTTGAAACTTTGTTATTTTTTAATGTACCAGGGTATGAATTTTGAGTTTAAAAAATTTGACATAGTTTTTGCTATTCATTCTCATACCATACCGAACAATAGTATCACCAATGATTGCTGCTCAGAAAATAACTCCTCCTACACTGTGCTGATGTCTGAAATGGATTGGGCGCACACTGTCTTCCACCAACCACCCTCTGGTGAAGCTGTCAGGACCATTGACAGTAGGTCAACATTTATATTAGAACTGAAATTGCATTTCATGCAGGCATTTGTCCATGAAAGTCTTTTCCTGATGTTAGCTTTTGATAAAGGTGGGTTTGATTGGACTTTAACAACTTTTGCAAGTTCATTCAAGATATTATTTCTTGTAGCTCTGTTCATTCTAGCTAAACCAGTTTCTTGAAATATCTTTTTGTTAGAACCTAATGGATTTTTCTTTAAAGCCCGCATTATCAGATGGTTCTCTTGCTTTGTTATCTTCCTTTTACCAGCATCAGATGATGTTAGAAATTGCTTTCTTGATCATCCGCACATCCCTCTTAATCAGCTTTGCAATATAGCTTCCATTAACCCCTTCTGCTAACATATTTACAACTTTCTTCTTTTCTTCAATTTTTACCTTTTCCCATTCTGATGTTTTCTGTCATTTCAAAAAATATGAAAATCAAAAGTATGATGTTCAAAGCAGCAGTAACCTGTCATTATGTAATAGCCTTATCCACTAAACTCCTGCCTCAGATTGCAATATCCATTATAGCTTCACCTAGGAACACATTGGGAGAGCCAACTGCCTGTTAGACTATGTAAATACCTGTTATGTTAAGTGTATGGTAACAAGTCAAAGGAATAATGAGGATATGAGTGAAACAATGTTTATTGTTGATAAATAGTACAGGAACGGTGAGCTGGTGTAAGTGAACGGGAGTGAACCATTTCTTGTGACTGTGTGGCCAGGGTCACAGGATACAGTTGGTGCATGTTTGGTTGATGGAGGCCAAGGTTGTAGTTCATCTTGTTGGTTGGGTGACCTGTTGTGTTGAAATGAGGGTGACGTCAGATTGGCGTAGTCTTGGTAGCCCTGTTCTGTGGAATAGATGCTGCTGGAGTTGACTGCAAACGGAATGCATTGTAAATGAGTCAAGGTAGGCCAAGGTGATGGTGGGTATTGAGAGGCCAGTTCTGTGGAAAGGAGGTTGCTGCATCAAATGTAAAAGGAATGCTTTGTAAATGAGTCGAGGTAGAGCTGGTCTGTGGAACGGAGGTCACTGCATCAATTGCAAAGGTAATGCCTTGTAAATGAGTCAAGGTAGGCCAAGGTGACGGCATGGGTTGGTGTTGATGAAAGCTTGTAGTTGGGAGGAATCAAGGTTGGGATGTTTAGAGTTGAAACTGGATAGCTGAGGTTGTAGGTCAAACCAGGAAGTGGTAACAGTCATTGAAATGTGCAGTCATATTGAGTGGTGGCAGTGAAAGTGGTGATGGTGATGGTAGTAGTGCTTTGCATTGTGGCTGGTCTGCAACTGCTATCATGGTGACAGTAACAGCAGCAGCAGTGCTCAGTATGACAACCGGTGGCTGCACCAGGCCACAACTGGCTCTGGTTGTCCTCAGATCCTGCTTTTAAGCAAGTCTGGTAGTCCCCAGGGGCATCTCTTTTACTGGTGGGAACATTCATGATTGGACACCGCTGAAGTTCACTTTGTAGACCAGACATGGTGCGTGGAGCCCAATGAACAGAAAAGGACTTCTGTTATTTTGTCTTCTGCCTTTGTGGCAGTCACATCGATCAGCGTGTAGAATGAATCAGAATGAGATCTAATTGGATGGAGTATAACATACCCAATGGTGAAACTGGTAGTTAATCAATTTCCTCTCCAATGAATATATCAGATATAATCAATGTTTTAATGATTTGCATAATAGTGTTATCCAAGCTGTATATAGGCATGTGGCTGAGTGGTTAGAATGTTCACTTTCTGACCGTGAAGCCCAGGTTCAAATCTCATCAGGGTCGATTTGTCAGGAAGGTACCTTCTTGAGATCATTGGTCTGGAGGGGTTGATCCCAGCATGTGGCACCTTTGGAAAGTACCTGAAAACCATACCATGGGTTGACACAAGCCTTGCAAGTTAAATTGTCTTAGAACAAAGTCACAAGTCATCATGACTGAGGATTTTAGCATGAATGTTTTGTTCAGACTATTGATCACATTGTTCAGACTATTGATCATGCGCTCTCTCCCAGAAATTGTAATTAAGGTCTGCTCAGCATAGTTGCAGTATAAACCACAGGCGGGATCTGGGAGCATTAAACAAACACAAATGTGTCTGAACAAGCATCTGCAATGGGGATTATCTAGCCAGCCCAGTAGACATCATCCTCGGATAGGAGACTTTGGTCATCCTCACTTCCAATGTGCCCTTTCATATGCCTTGTCAGGACCGACCTAGACTTGCACACCCAAGTGCAGGTTGGGCATTCAAAGCATGTCATTATGAAATTGTCATATACAATAGACTGTTGGTGTTGGTGTGACTGTTAGTGACTGAGCAGACCCACCCTTGACAAACATATTCGATTGCATTGGTAACATGGCCAGATTGGCACCTCATGACAATTCAAGGATCCCTTCTGAACCCCTCTCTTCAGTTCTGCATATTTTTGTGATACCTCATGGAAGATGCCATCAGCAATACCAGCTCTCCAAGAAACCCATTCTTCAGCGAGTCTCCCAGTTATCCAGACCAATATTGTATAGTGACTGTTTAAGGCAATCTTTGTAACAAATTGGCAGTCTTTTTCCCATTTCCAATTCTCCATACATTATTTGTTTTGGAATTCGGTCATCTGCCATACAGACAACATGGCCCATTCATCACAATCTGTGCTTGTGTATAATTGCTTCCACAGAGAGTGAAATCAGCCTTTTGTAGAATAACAGTATCAGGAGTGTGAGACATCCAGTGGATTTCAAGCACAGACTGAAGGCAGTGTATATGAAAACATTCCAGTACCATCAGATGTCTATGATAGACTACCCATGTCTCACATGAATATAGCAGAGATGTCATAATGCAGACATTATATATTTTAATTTTTGTTTGCTTTTTTATGCCCTTGAGTGCTGCAAATACATCAGAGTCTTTCCTAATCCATAACGCCATCTCATCATCAAGAGAACAGTGGCAGTTGAGGGTGCTACCAAGGGATACAAATTTCTCAATTACCCCAGGTTGACTACCATCAACATAAATTGATGGCTCTATACACTAAATTCCTCAGGCTGGTTGATACATCACCACTGTCTTGTCAAGGCTGATGGACAGTCCAAAAAGCCTTACATGACCCTGATAGCCAATCCATGAACTACTGTGCATGCTGAATTGAGTGTGTGACCAGGTCACAGTCATCGGCATAGAGAAGGTTGTGTGCTAAACTAAAAAAGACTTTTGTCTTTGCTGCAAAATTAGGTATGTTGAAAAGCTTGCCAGTTGATCTGTACCATATACCATCATGGCAGTCTCCAAACGCATCAAGCAGTACAATTGCAAAGTAGATAGAAAACAATGTAGGAGTCAGAAAATCTCCCTGTTTGACTCCATTTTCCACCTTGATGGGCCCCATAAACACACCACCAAAACTGACACAGGCTTCCATACTGTCATGGAAGGACCTCAGAATCTTCAGAAAATCAGAGGGGACAGCCCAATTTTGAGAGAATCTTCCAGAGACCAGCACAATTACTACATGTCAAAAGCCTTCCTCAGATCTACAAATATTTGATAGAGGTTAATTTGTTGTTCACAGCTCTTTTCCTGTATTTGTCGTGCTGTGAAAAATCAATATCTGCAGTCCCTCTGTGTTGGTGGAAACCACACTGTGACTCAGGCAGTATGTTGTCAACTATGCTCTGGTTTAATCTTAATAGGAGAACAGAGGCTAAGATTTTACCTGCCAAAGAAAGGAGAGCAATCCCTCTATAATTACCACATAATTCCTGGGCACCTTTACCCTTATATATAGTTATCATTGTTGCCTCCCTCCAATCTTTTGGTATTTCGCCATTTCTCTAAACCTTTACAATAAGATCATGCATAAATTGACTTACATGTATTCCACCATAATGGAATATCTCAGCAGGAAGTTGTCACCCCAGACAGCCCAGCTCATGTTGAATCCCTCCATGCCATGCAGAACCTCGCCCAGTGATGGTTGGCTGCCACTATGGATCTTTGAGGGATTTTCTTAAGAACCACATCGTAACATGATCACCCCTGTGCTTGAATTGAGTGCTGGAGATAAAAAGATTAAACTCAGTGCCAAGTTCGAGAAGCATTAAGCCATAGGTGTTGATTTTCCTGATGCTATATTTCTTCTCCAGGTCTCCCAATCCGCACCAACTCAGGCGTTGAAGTCACTGAGGAGGACAATTTTGTCATCTTTTGTATAGTATACCTCTCAAGCACTCATAGAACTGAGCCTTTAAAACGTCGATACTGCCCATTGTTGGAGTGTAGGCACTAATGATTGTAGCATACCATGATCCATCGAGATGCAGACGAAGGGTCATTAAATGTTCACTGACTCCTTTAAGAAGTTTAGCAAGCCTTGGCACAAGTGTGCTACATACAGCAAAACTCACACCAGCTACTCTATACCTCTCAGTGTACTTTCCCTTCCAGAAGAAAGTATAGCCACCTGCAACTTCTTGAAGTTGACCAGCTAAACGAGTTTCCAAGAGAGCAGCTACATCTAAAGAATATCTCTCTAGCTCCCTCGACACCAGTGCTGTTCTGCATTCAGGAACAGATCCCAAAAGATTATCTCTGAGAGTCTGTACATTCCAACAAGATAGTTTCAGTTTCTTCCTTAGTTTCTTATTTTCCTTTTGTTTGAGTGCAAAATAGACATCCGTTAGCTGTGCTGCCCAGATGAATGAGACAGGCAATTTTTGGGTCACCTTTTCCTGACCCTTCTGGTGAGCATTGCTCTCCTAAAAAGGACTGATCAGACACCCCAGGAGGAACTGAAAGCCACCCCTGTCTTAATGTAGGTGGGCTAGTGATGTTACACCTACCCATATGCTACCAAATATGCAGGTCAGCAGCTACACATTTCCAGCCCATCAGAAGTCCCCTGAGAAGTTCTCTGCTGGTCAGGCCTGGGATATTTACACCTTCACATTTAATTTGTGACAGAGAACGTTAGGAACCAAGCCTTGAGTGATCCTTATTGGCCCTCTTACATACCTTCATAGGAACTGCAACAAACACTTTCATAGTTTGGTGATATCTTTCAATCATTTTGAATATTTCTAGTGTTGATTTACCTTTTAAAAGTTCAGATGTTATAACAAACTTCTAAGAAGCAGATAAGTCACAATTGCGACCCATAATTACATGATTATGAAGTCACTAGTTAATAATTTGGAACACTGAAGTATCGTGTTACTCATGCAAATGGCTGCAGTTTGTTTACACTTGTGCAGAACCTTACAGTTTTTACAAAGCACGCACATATAACTGTTGCGATAAATCTGTGAAAATTTCATTAAATTTCAACATGTTCTTTTTGGACAAAGTGGAAAATTGTCACCTTTTTAATAATTTTTTACACAGTGTATATATATATATATATATATATGTATACATACATACATACATACATACATACATACATACATACATATGTATGTATGTGTGTGTGCGTGTGCGTGTGTGCATAGAAAATTATGAGATCAGCTGATTCTGCTACCTTGGCTTCAGCCTTCCAATATACTCAAGTAATTTTGGTCAGTTGATTTCTTAACATCTTATTTTTTTAAAGTAAAATGTTTATGAATGCTATATTTAAAAAAAAATAAATCAATGAATAAACACACAATGTGAAGTGTGATAGAAGGTGAGGAGGAGGAGGGGAAATCAAGTGTATTGGAAATTTATTGATGGGGGGGATAAATGAAATATACATACTTTCTTTTCACCCCACTTCAAATGAACTCCAAAGAAAATTTTTAGTATTTATAACAGGTCATAATTTCTGATCTCTTATTCAAAAAGTTTTTTTTGGTCTGGAAATGTTATTATCGATAATTTTTCTTGTTGACAAAGGTTGCTATGATTGTTGCAAGGTCTTGCTTTTTTTAAAAATTTTCCAGTTTACAATCAGATGCTTTTTATTTTTTTCTTTAATTTCCACATATTTGGCTAGTTTAGTTGAATTTCTAAAGCTTTCTAACTTACAAGATGACTTAAGATTGTACCACCGCTTTTTACCCTTTGTATCTATTACTTTTGCTTTGTAAATTACTGCTTCAGTTTTGCAAACTCCATCCAATGGACATCTGCTTTTATTTCTACAATTGCATATATCACTGTTAACAATGTTTTGCTGCAAGTTAGTTTTGAAATTTCTGGCATTTTGTCTTTTTATTTTGGTTTCTGCAGGTTAATTTAAATGTGTTTTTATTAAACATTTTATGTAATTTGGAATTTTTAGGGGAAGCATTTATTAAGTAATTTAAAAAATACTTTCCCTATTTTACACTTGACCTCAAAGTTAAAAGTGGGGTTAAATGAAAACATATTTTTTCTTTTCCTCAAATTTTTCTTCATTTGTTTAAATTCCAGTGTGGGTTTATGCCCCTCTTCTTTTAAAGTCCTTTCATATTCTTTTTTTTTTATCTTCAAAAATTATTTTACCAGAGGAATTTCTAGATAATCTGGACTCTATTCCTTTGGGAATTTGCTTTATTATACTTGCAGGGTGGTTGGATTTAACATTCATATATTTTAATTTTGTGTTGGGTTTCATGTATGGAGAGATACTACCAGTTTTTAGATTTAATTCTACATCCAAATATTTGAAAATTTTCTTATTCATATTAACTTCTATTTCAAAGTCTAGGCTTTTGAAGAGTTTGAAAATCGCTTTTCTTAAACTGTCATTTGTTCTGTTGCTTGGCACTATTATCTGTCCATCATTCCTGTACAGGCTGTGGTTGTTTATATGTACAATTTTGTTGATTTCATTAAAACATGTAGGCCTATTAATTCTGAAACCTCAGCACCATCAAATGAACCTTGTGGTACATTGAAGTCATCTTTTTTGATTCTTTAATCCAAGCTTCTCCATTTTGAAATAAAATTGATTTACAGCAATATAAAATTATGTCCACTTGTTCAGGTGTTATATTTATGAAGACTTTGGCAAAGTACAAAGCCTCAAGCAGGCCTTTTTTAGATATAGATCTATAAAAGTTTTTTATATTGTATTTTATCTTTATTTGTAATTTTGTGGAACAAAGAAATGCACTTACTTGTATCCTTCCATTGATTGGCTTGTGTAACAAACAATGAGTCGCATATTTTTTTGAGTATTTCTTGACTTATTCTACCCAATTCAGTTTTGGTTGGGTTTATTAGTCTAAAAGAAGGATTATTTAGGGAATTTGTCTTGATGGTCCATATATATATATATATATATATATATATATATATATATGCACACATACAGAAGTATGTGTGAGAGGTGATTATTGTTGAAAGCATGTATTGTCTATCAATTTGGATCTCTTTTAGCCAGCATTTCATATGCTTTTTGCCTGAATCATGTATTCAACTTTATTCTTTCTTTATACACTTGCTTGTGTAAATACATTGTATATAGTTTTGTGTTGGCAACTTTGTTAATTTGTAAATTCTATGATAGCTATATCAATATATGCCTTTTATTATAAACTTTCCTCCTCTTTTCTTCAGTCCTGAGAATTATTTTTCCTGTATCATGATCCAAGTGCTTCTATTTATTGTGCATAATTAAAAGTATTTGGCTAAACGTATTTAAAAGTATTTAAAATAGCAAAAATTTCAAAATTTTGATATCGTCTTTCACTTTTCCTCACCTAATCATGTTTTTACACATATTCGTATTAGGCTGTACCAAAATCATTTTTTTATTTTTACAGACTTTTACTCCAAAACTTATTTCATGTGTACATGTAAAGACTAAAACTTATGTGACACCACCACCACCACATCGTTGTAAGAATGGTAATGCTAATATTAGCCATTTCCTTATATGGCATTCATTGATCACAAGCAGCCATGATAACTTCCAGTATAAATTTCTAAAATCTTTCTCTTCAAACAATTTTTGGGGAAAATAGGTTTTTCAAGTCCAGTAGTTGTTATTGCTCTTTCCACCACTGATGGAGATTTCTTTCCTAACCTTTTATTTGAAGTAATGTAGTGTGACAGTTATTATCATTTTCTTAGCTAAAGCTTTTTAAGGTAAATTCCTAAACAACATTCAAACAAAGACATGTTCAGTGGCATGGGAATAATCAATGATGTTATTGTCAGCTGCTCCCACTAATCTCCATAGTTGTAAAAAGCAGATTTAGAAAGAAAGGCAAATCATGCAAAACTGAATACAACCAGTAAATAACACTGAACCATTTAGTGTGACATGCATAGAAAGCAATTTTAACAAACAAATAATAAAGAAGAAATATACACATATTTTTGGCTTATAAAATGCCTGTACCTGAAATATACAATTGTGTGAGTGTTTTTACAATGATGAAATATGTCCTGGTTGTAGGATCATAGTTTTTGGGAAACATTAGCATCGTGCAACTATATTTATAATGGTGAATTAACAAGAAAAGCATCAAGCATTGTGACTAATGGAGGGAGGGAGAAAAAAAGGGGTTGCTGTTTTTTTTTATATACCCATATGAACAATTTTGATTTTCTTCACAGAAGCCTATGTAATGTCTATATTTGGCCACATAAATAAGCATGATATGCCTATTATTTTAATTTCCACTAAACTCCACAGTAGAATCTTGTTTGTATCATTTTTCTGTTTCAGTTACATGTACTGTCTATTTTAATTGATGCTATTGTTGATAGTCCTCAAGTGATATGGTTTCTATCATTTGATACAGTTTTTGTGATTCTATAGTACCAGTCTATCATCATCATCATCATCATCATCATTTAATTGTACTTTTTGTTTTAGATATTTATGATAGTGAATCAAAGTTGCAGAATTTGAGAAATGGAAGGAACGGAAACAATATCTGATCTTTCTTCTACAAAATACTGGTTTTAGCATTTTAATAATAGTTGTTCCTCATTTGAAATAAAATACAAAAGAAGACAATTATCAATGATCAATTATGATATTCTAAAACAAAAAAAATAGATGAAAAATCCAGACTTAAGCATTTGTAAACATTTAAAAGTGTTCCAAACATTGAATGATCTGTAGACCATTACATTATCTTAAAAAAACACTATCAATTAAAAATTAGAATACTTTTGATAAACCATAATAAATTGAGCATATCTATTACTTGAATGAAATATCTCTGTTATTTTTATAAGTTTTTTAATAGTATTTTTATTATAATTCCTTAGAAACTACATTTTCACCTTATTTAAAAAGTTATATATGTCTTTCTTCTGTCTTTCAGAAATACGATGTGGATTTTTACATTGATATCCATGCACACTCAACTTTAATGAATGGCTTCATGTATGGAAATACATTTGATGATACTGATCGTTTAGATAAGCAATCAGTATTTCCAAAGTTGCTTTGTTCTAATGCTGAAGACTTTTCCATGTCAAATACCAATTTCAATCGAGATGCTGTTAAAGCAGGAACTGGTAGACGGTAAGTCTTTTATGTTTTTGACATATACAGGTTTTGTTTGTGAGAAATTCTTGCACTTAATCTATGATTTACTGAGTCAATTCAGTTACTGAAGAAACCTATGAGAGAAGATGTTTGAAGCAATTATTATTTGTCTTGCATATGAGTTATTAACGAGAAATGTGTTTTCAAAAGAAATTTTGGAGTTATCGCCCTTGTGCTTATAAAACTAATATGTAAGTGAGAAAATGTTATCAACTCATTTATTTTTAAGCTATTTAAAGAGGAAACAAAAGGTAACTTTCATCTAATTCCAATATTGTAAACATTCTTTTTCTCATGAATTCATTGTGTTGTGAAGCATTTTACTTTTTTTCCTTTTAAACATTGTAAAAGTAAAAAATCTGGAAATTTAATTAATGCACACTATGTCCTTCTAAAACTGTTCTGTTCTTTCTATTGCAAGAAAACAATTGCATACACATTTCTCATGTTGCTAAAATAGATTCAGGAAAGTAAAAGTAATCAATAAAGATTCATTTTGAGCACTGACACTTAAATCTGTTTTTATCTAGATGATAATTAATGTAGTGAACTAATTAGTTATAATTATTTACATTTGGACTATTGTTATAATCTTTGTTATCATTATCAAAACATTTCTTCAGATATTTGTTAATCCAGGTAAACTTCAGGGAATTTCAAACTTGCTGCAGATCTGCTCCTAGTTATACTAAAAGCAATTGCAAACAATATTATTCATGAAAACAACAAGTTATCATTACTTGTAGAGGTAAAAAGAAATGGATAAATTTCAACAAAGTGATATTTTCATTAATAAATGATTAACAAAAAATAAAATATACTTGTACGCATGAAAACTGAAAAGAAATTTAAAATTTAGCAATTAGGAATCATGTGTGTCTGCAAAAGTGTTCAGTCACCCAGAGAATGATATCTCCAAGCTGAGAACAAGTTCTGTGTTGGTGTTGTCACTACAGCATGTTGAATGTAAAGAAGGAAAAAGAGGAAGACACAAGAAGTATCTTGTTTTTATAGTTGTTTAATAGTACCACCAAATGGCATCTTGGCAAATCTGACAAACCAGGCAAGGGGTATTTCCACAAACAAAACTTTATTTAATCCACGAGAATATATTGTTATCATTTCAGCCGCTGTCTAGGGATATCTAGTCTTGTTTTCATTTGGTACTGCTTAGTTATGGTCACTCTATTTCCACAGAGTTTAAGTTTGTACTACCTTGCCAAGAGATTGAACTCACACTTCCTCTTTCTATGTGCCATATCCTTTCAGGATGTAGGCGATCATGGTTCTCCACCTCCCTCTATACCTTGCAGCTCTCAACAAGTTCCTTCCCTCTGCTTCCTCCCCCAGACCACGTTCTGTCATCCACTTGTTTAAGTCTGCCAGGTATGTCATGCATTGTTTTCCCTTGTCTCTCTTTCCCTCTATTTGACTCATGAGTATCAGATTCTCCAGACCCTCCTTCCCCATTATATGTCCCAGAAACTTCAGCTGCTTCTTCCTGATATTAAGTATAAACCTCCTCCTTGTTTGCAACTTCTCTAAGATCTCATCATTGCTCACATGCTCGGTCCATGATATCCTTAGCATCCTCCTGTAGAACAACATCTCTGTTGCCTCAAATCTCTTCTTCATCTTTGAGGAAATCACCCAAAATTCGGTGCCATAAAGAAGGACAGATATCATGTAACAGTTCAGTATTCTTTTCTTTGTTACCAAAGAAATCTTCCTGTCTTGCAGTACTCTGCCCAACTTTTGGAATGTGTCCTTGGCCATCCCAATACGCCACACTTACTATGTCATCAAATTCATGAATTGATAATTTAATCTGCTAAATTAATTAGTAAAATTTGTTTTGCAGAAAATCAACTTTTATAATCCTATCATTTTCTCAAATGTTTGACCAAAATTTACTGTCAGGCCCAGTTATGATGAAGTAAATCAAAACTTTTTTTTTAGTTTTGTCTTCTTTATTTGTTTTTATCAGCATTATTCTTGAATATGTTATCTAATACTCTCACTCCATGTCTTATTTTGAAGGAAGATAATTTCTTCTTCAAGGTTAACACAAGGTTAAGAAGCTTTTAACTACCAGCTCTTGAGAATGTTTACCATCATGTATTACAACCATCAATTTTTAGGATTATGTCTCTCTCTTTCTCTGACCAGTTCTCTCTAATTTGTTTACAACAATCTTCCTATTTTAAGATTATAGTTCTCTCTATGTGTCTGGGCATGTGGTACACTGCAAAAAACTAATCTGTCCAGCCACATAAAGATAGTGAACAAAATCTGTTAAGCATACAGAGATGATAATATTATACTAAAGAAATCTCCTGACATTAAAATACAATTAGATATTTGTCACAAATTAGAACTTTTTTACCTTTCAGATAGTTTCTATAGGCTTAGGTCTATACTCTTTTGTATTCTGCTTATTAAGTGTCTTTTTTACCTTTGGAGGGCAACTGGTACATTCCAATATTTTTAATTCTTCAGTAATTTGTTCATGTCTAATGATTGAAAAAATGAATTGTAATGCAGTGCAAATGTAATTTTGATGGATTTGTTTTTTATGGCTTATTAATATTTGAAGTTTATTTAAAACCAGAAATTATCTTTAGATTGTAAGTATTTTTTGGAGATAATAAGGATTTTATTGATATAAGTCATACTAATTAACCCATAGCAAGGGGGAGAAGAGGTGGATTCATGTCTTTCCCAAGGTTACTTGCGCATAAGTGAATATAATGAACCTGAATGGAATTAGAACTTCACTTTTTGATTTCCATTTCCAAGCCATTATCCATTACCTCACCCAGACATCCAAGCTTACAGCACCTGGTATTCCCAAGCAGTCACCCATCTAGATACTGACCAGGCTTGACATTGCTTAACTTTGGTGCTCATATAAGAACCGGTATTTCAATGTGATATGGTCATAAGCCACAACGTAATTGTACGTATATGTAATTGTAATATATATATATTCACTCTCAGTCACTGTGTGTTTATCCGAATCTAAAAATAAACACGCTAAAATTCACCTCCATTCCGTACCGTACGCTGATGGCTTAGCGGGTAGAGGTTCCGACTGACGCAAATTCAGTCGGGTTTCGATCGTAGCTAGAGGCAACCGGACGTCTAGCCACACTGATGAGCTGTGAAACAGCGAAACAGTCTGTCTGTGGATGACAAAAATATATATATATATATATATATATATATAATCACATTACACTTGTAATACAATATATGTATAATATTGTATAGTATAATGTAATAAACCTGCATACGTAATTATATTACTTGTGTTATGCAATATCTCTACAATATATGTACATTATTATATTGTACAATATAATTGTAATGTAATACAATATCTGTACATTTGTAATTGCATTGCACTTGTGATGCAATTACATTGTATAATATTGCATTCTTGTTGCCTTTTGCTTACATGAAAAACTATTGTCATTCATATTTATTCTTCATTGATTTTCCTTACTTTTCAACAAAGTTTATTGATATAAGCTGATGAAAACATTTTTTTAGTATTTTTGAATGTAACTTCATTAAAAAATAACTATATTAAATGCTTTCAGCATGACACAATACCCCTTTAACCTAAGTGAGAGAGCCAGTGTAGGCAATTTTCATACATAAATTTGTGTATATACAGAATAAGTTTGATTCACTAAGCTCTGAATATTTTGCAAGGCAAAAAAAGGAAATATGTCAAATATATAATTCAACAGGAAGAATGTATTGTTTGAGAATTTGCAATTAAACTGAGAATTATGAATATATTGAATACTTAATTAAATTGGAAAATATATGCATAAATCAAAAGTTTAATGAGGAGAAAGTAAATCTCTACAAAACTGAATGCTTGCCAACAATGGAAGAGTAGAAAAAATCTATATATTGAATAACAAGAATGGAAACTGAATATATTGAATGATTAAAGGATAAAATCTGCATAAATTTAATAGTTGAAAGGAAGAATATGTAAATGTTGATAATAATTGGACAAGTTATCAAAAGCCAGGGTCATTGTCTATTTAAGAATTTAAATATAGGTGTTTAGTGTGTGTGAGAAATTTTTACTGCAGGAAAAAGAATTAAAAATAAGAAAATAACTAATTTACTTTTAGTTTTATTTTGTCCTTTTATTTGCAACTGCCAGTCTGCAAACAAACAGAATTTCCTAATATATTTCAATGAAATGCTAAAAATGAAGTTTTCATTATGTGACATCAACTTAAGCAGGAAGGATTGATTAAAATATGTTTTATTGAAATTGACTAACAATGTCAGCCAGTTTCCTTTTTCATTACATATTTCTACTTTGCTAATATTATGTTATCATTATCAGTTACACTAGACCAGTGGTTCCCAAACAGTGAAGAGGAAGAGGATAGCAGTTGAGGCAGAATGATTGAAAGATAATCAAAGATTTACAAACAGTTTAAAAAAGTTTATATGCCAAAAATAAATATGATTTCAAAATTTAAAATATTATGGATTACTTGTCATTGAATGTATGAGTCCCAGTATAAATAGTTATAAATAATTATTGACCAATTTTATCATTGTGATAATTTAGTATTATATCAAGTATTAAGAATATAGTAATTAGCATCTGTAAATTGTCCTGATTTTGAAACTATGCTTATCTTGCTTAAACCTCTCTGTTTTTTATTTTTAAATGTACTTTTTATCACATAAAATTTGGTGAGGTGTGTGAAAATTTTCATTCTGCAAATGCTGCCCAAAGAAAAAAAATTTGGGAACCATTACACTAGACAAATATATATATTAGCTTCACCCTGATATTTTTGAGAAATACTATTGGGTTACAACAAAAATTGGTAGTGTTTTTTTAAATTGAATTTCACAATGTTTAGATATTTGTATACAGATGTATTCAACCACATATGTGCCATTTTGTTCAAGTATCTTTTGCCATCTTTGAGGCAACTTTGTGATTCTATCCTCCCAAAATTTGGAATCTTTCTGATGAACTACTCTAAGTGCTTTTTATAAGCATCCAAAGAATTGAATCTCTTCACAAGAAAATTATGTAGAGATTGAAATCCAATGGTGCAAGGTCAGGTGAGTATGGTGGATGTAGTAGGGAATCCTAGCCAAGCTTTGTAGATACAGCATAAATAGATATTTATGCTGGGTTGACAAATTGACATCTAGTATTTTCCTGATGAAAGGTGACATGCTTCTGATTGGTGATTTCTGCATGCCTTACAATAATTGCTGCATTTTATCAGCCCAATTAGGAAGAATGCTTGAATTCAATGTCTGATTTTGAGGAACGTGTTTGAATACACAAGGCACTTTCAATCCCATCAGATAGGCAGTATCACCTTTTTGGGCTACAAACAGAATTTTAGAGTGGTTACCAGATGCTCATTTTCTTTTCCGCCAGGAATTTTTCCCTCCATGTTGCTTCAGGCAATTTTGTTGCATTTGAACAGAGAATTGCAAATGGAAATGCAGTTCATTAAATTTTTTCCATTAAATCATGCAGCAACATCCAAGCATTGTAGCAATTCATTTATCCATTTGTTTTCAAATGTCTTACAACACTCATATGAGACATGTGGGGCATCTCTATGATGCTCCATGACCTGAATTATTTTTAATCAGTATTCTGATTTGGTCATCATCAACTAGCGCAGGCTTGCCAGAAAGTGCTTGGTCTCCAGGTCTACTAATTTCTACTTCTGAATCTAGTGAACCATTTAAAAAACAGTTCTCCCAGCTATGGTACCATTTTCATTAAAAAAAACACCTATCTGTGTTGTTGTTTGTCTAATGTGTTTCCCTTCCTCGAATTAAAAGGGCATCACATGATGAAAATGCAACTTATTCTCCTCCAGTTTCACTTTTAATGTGCAAATATATAAAGTTCGCAATCCACACACAAATCATATAAAGATGAGTCTAATGATGATTATGAAGGTACGGCAGCTCAGAAAACTCACTCTGCTCATTCTGATAAGAAAAGAACTTCCAAATTTGTTGGTGAGGGCTTCAAACTCAACATAGAAGCCTACATCAAGTGCCATGAGGAGGTCGTGCTGCCCTGGGTCAAGAGCATGGCTACTGGAAGACCCTATATTTGGCAACAGGACTCTACACAAGCAGAAGAAACCAGTCATGGCAGTCAGACAATTTCTGTTACCACATCGCCCCTTACATTTGGCCACCTAACTCCCCAGATTGCAACCCAGTTGATTATTATATGCGGGGCGCTGTTGAGTGAGAGACAAACAAAACTCTGGTAACACCAAACATGTACTGAAGGCAATGATTATGGCAGCATTCACCAACTTAAACAAAGTGATGATCCAGAAGAGTTGCAGGAGATTCTGAAGTCATCTGGAGGCCATGGTTGAAGCTAATGCCAATTTTATTTAATAAATTTAATCTTTAGTATTTCAAAATATTTTTGTGTAATTTTGTTAAAATGAAATGTTAGTGTTATTTTCATATTTGTGTAATTTAGATGACAATTTATCCATCACCATGTGTGTGCACATACATACATACATACATACATACATACATACATACATATATATATATATATATATATATATATATATATATATATAGTTGTATTGATGTGAGTTTCTAACCCTGGGTTTCATGCACCTGCAATTGTCAGATTGTCTGACTATCACAAAGGCATGAAACCCAGGATTACAAACTCACATCAATACAACTAAGTATGTTAGCTCTATCAGAGATATTGAGTACTTTCTAATAATTACCATGCATATAATAAATAATATATATAGAAATCACATATATATATATAATTCTCAAAATGTGTGTGTGCATATATATATATATATATGTGTGTGTGTGTGTCTGTGTGTTCAGATGTTGTTTATGTGTTTCCACAGTTTTCATCCGATTTTGATGAATTTTTTTTTGTTTGGTAGATAATTCTTCAGTGTCAGTTTTGAGTCCAAAGTACACATTCCCCTTCTCTTGGCAAAGCTTTCAGTCTCTCTCCCCAGTGAGGTTACCTTTTCTAGTGCATAAAGCCTACTACTACAGTTTCATTGTCATTTATTGCCATTCCCAATTTAAATGTTTTTATTGTCCTGCCAGTTTTTGCATTGCATTCATCATAGTAATAAGTAAGCTTGTTTTATTTATTACTCAACATTTATTTTTCCAACTTTTCCTAAAGTTATTTGAGCATAGTTATCCCTGCAGCTTTACAGTGTTCTCTTTTGGTATTTGCCCATGCATTCTATTTGACAATTCATACTTGCCTAAGACATGCCACCAAAGAACTTGCCTAGGCCGCAAAACTGCTGACAGGTCCACCATGTGAATAAGAGATAACCAATCGTCTTTAGAACGTTCAGTTTGCCTGTCTCAAAATACCTCCTGGAATGCTTCAATCAGAGCCACTGAGTCTCAAGATCAACATAGCCATCAGATTTCTAGAAGAGCATAGCTGAATGCTTCTGTGCACAAGGCTGAAAATGATGATCAAAGGACTCAACAACCAAAGAGAAATGCCTCTTCATCTGCTACTGAGCACGAGGCTGAAACTGCTGATCAAATGACTCAATGGCTGAGGAGGAATGCCTCTTCAACTGCTGCTGTGTGTGAGGTTGAAACAAGATTGAGAACGCAAAAATGGCCCTTTTCAGAGCCACCCCACCATTCAAAGTGTTAACCTCCCCCATTTGGGGATGTGCCTCAGCTGCACCCAATTGTTGTTACTAATATTGATTTGGGGGTGGGCTGACTTTAAACTTAAACTGCTCTGAGTGCTTTTGATTATACTTTTAGCCATTATCAAGGATGATTTTATTTTTGCTTTTTAATTGGGTGTATGGGTTGTGTGTATGTTTTTCGACTTATAGGGATATTTTATTTTTTGAACACAGCACATTGTGGCTGTGTTCATAGTTAATATTATTAAGTGTTGGCTTTTTCTTTTTTATTATTAAGGCTTCCATTATTTTTAATCTTTTTTATATGTAGATGAGGTTATTATGTTTGTATTTTCTACTAGTATGAAATTTGAAAGGTACAAACATTTATTACATTGACATGAAACAACATAACAAAATAAAACTTTTGCAAAATCTTGCTAAAAAATTTCCTTTTGTGCACCTTATCATGAACAAGGTGAGATAACAGATGAAAAATATAGACCTTTAAAAAGATTTATAATACAATC
Organism: Acanthosepion esculentum; assembly: GCA_964036315.1. Lineage (NCBI taxonomy): Eukaryota > Metazoa > Mollusca > Cephalopoda > Sepiida > Sepiidae > Acanthosepion > Acanthosepion esculentum. The sequence goes on from OZ038487.1 coordinate 65,226,823, forward strand.
TTCAAATCACTGAGAAAAAAATGTGAGAAGATAATGCAAAAACTTTAATTAAGTTTGAAAATACTCTTTCTAAAAAAGATGCACCCACCTAATTCTTCTTTGTTATGCTCCTTGGCTATCCCAATACACCTTTGGATTTCAGTATCACACTTTCCATCCTGTTTAAAAACACTTCCCAGATATTTAAATTTCTGTGTTTGTTTGATTTTGGTATCTTTGATTTGTAATTTACATTTTGGACTCATCATTTTGCTAACAACCTTTGCATTCTGTCTACTTGCAGTTTATGTTTTATCCTATCTTCTCACTTTTCTTCATGGAAATCATGTGACTTGTCCTATCCAATCAGGTTCCAGAAACCAATTATTTAATTTTGGAGCCATGTTTGTACAGAATTGTAAAACATTTTCATATCTACTGAATTTAGTAAGATCTATTTATAGGCATCTCTTACATGTTTATGCTTCACTTATTGGCCATAAAATATAGGTGCTTATAGCCTATAAGTGAAAATGGAAAATGTTTTTCACTAAAATTGTGTGAAAGAATATGTCATAGTCAGCGTAACTGTGCCTCATCTCAAATTTTGTTGTTTTACTGGGAATGACACATTTAGTTTCAGTTTTCGTTACTTCAATGCTGTTTGGTTTAACTTTAAAGATTTCAAAGAAATGTTTGATTTTTACACTTGGAATAACTTTAGCTGATTTACTTGAAGTAAGTATAAGATTTGTTGATTTTAATTCCATCAAACAATATATTATTTTATCCTTATTACAACAACAAATTTATTTTGTGCAAAATTCACTAAGAAAATTTAATTTACAAATCTTGGTCTCATCACTAGGAAGTTTATTTATTTTTCATTTGTTTTAAAAAAAATTGATATCACCCCATGCAAGGCAGTAAAGCCACCAAGACACAAAGGATTACAGGGTGTGGAAGAATTAGGAACAGAAAATTTACTAATGAGCGGAAAGAGGAAGTAGTAATCAGGAGGACAGTAGATAGCGATTGACAAAGCATTTACATTTTTGCAGATTAAAGTTGACTGGAAAGCATGGAGCCAGAAGTAAGTTCCACAAGCAACAAGTATGAGAAAAGAAACTGTTAGCATAGAACTTACAGCTACATCTAGCCAGCTGAACTGTAAATTGAGGAGATCTTGACACTAGTCGAGTACTGCGCTTAAATTAAAAAAGCCTAGGAACCACAGGGAAGAGCTCATCTGAACAATTTCTTATACAGGGTGACCCCAAAAAACGGCATTTTTTTTAAATGCGTATTGCAACACTGCGAGACAGTGACCTTGAGCGAGTAAACATTTTGCCATTTTAGTAACGAGAATGAAATTCACAGTATCCCAGCTGAGATGTTGCAGCAGTCAATGAGGAATCTCAACAGCAGATTTCAAGAATGCATTTGTACAGGAGGACGCCATCTACAGGACATAATTTAAAAAAAATGAAAATTCCATCATTGTTTCTTAAATGGCATGTTTTAAGGTTTCAATTACTATGAATTAAATATTTTTCTTCCATCACTCTTGGTTTTATTGGATTGTTAAAATGTTCCCGTTTTTTTGGGTCACCCTGTATATTATATACTTCTCCATTAAATTTTTAGTCATAAAAAGCAAATAAACTACTTTTAATATTTTTCCGTAATCTGTATTTCTAAAAATAGATAAAAAAAAAATGAATGTTGAATTTTTACCACACTTATACTGAAAAAATATAACATTTTTAAAAATTTTACTTGATTTAATAAGTAAATAAATTATTAATATGTTTTTTTCTAGGCTTTCTTCATACAAATGTTATAAAGAGTAAAGACTCTTTCAAGAAAGTTAATTTCAGTTTTATATATATAAGATTTTTCTTTTGGAATTTTTTTCTCTGATTCTGTATTTAGTGAAAAACTTATTTTAAATTGTCGTTGTTTGTCACATAAAAGTTAATTTAATATTTTCCTCTATGATATTGTTATTCATAACAACAAATATATTGATAAAAATTAATTTTTTAAGAGTAATTTGTGTTTTTCTTTAAGAAAGTATGTGGAATTTTAGATTAATTTTCCTGTTACCATTAAAAAAACAGAAATAGGAGCAAACATAATATTTTTAAATTAATGAAAAAGTAATTTAATAAGAAGTTTGTTAAGATAAATGGCACAGCCAATTTCAGTGAATTCAAAATGTTATTGTTACCCCAACCAAACTGAATTTAGGTAATAATTATAATAGTACAAGTAATTACGGCAACAGTAAAAATGGCACAAGTGGAAAAAATCTCCATCTGATAGTAGTTGACCTTATAATCTGTTTTGATTATAATCAATTTTGATTTATGATCTGTGGTAAAGCCACTGAGATCAATGGTGTGTACTTGAACAATTGAACCAGAATTAAATTTAATAAACAGACATCAACTATCCTCTGATTAGAAAATTAACTTTAAATAGCTTAAAATTAAACAGCTACTAGAGTTTAATTTTAAGCTGTTTAAAGCGTCTGTTTTTCACTTGTGTCAGTTTCTCCTATTTTTTTTTACTTGTTCCATTATTACTGTTCACCAACTGAACCATAATTTCTGATCCAGTTAAAAAAAGTCATGGGAAAAAAAGAAATGTTAGCACAAGGTGGACAAAATCTGAGCCTCTATCCCAAAAGTGGACAAAATCCCAATCTTATAATTAAATTGAAAATTCAAGGAACTTTTAATTCAAATTTTAATGTCAAATTGAGACGTTTTTCACATAAAGTTGAGTCATTGAATGCTAGGAATGCCTATCTATGAGATATATTGTATATATGACCATAAGTATTGTTCAAAAATGTTTTTTAGAAGTTGGTTTGATTTATTCATAAATTTCTGTTGAAAATGACTTTATTTTTACCAGCCACCATGAATTAATTGTGGATTTTTTTCCTAGCCAAATTTGTGACATTTTTTGTGACTTTATTAGTAGCCACGGTTTTTTCTAGGTACTCTAATTAGTCAATGGCCAGCTAACTAGTGGTCAGTAAATTACCATAGAGAAGGCAACAGGAAACCACTCTACTATCAATTTGAAGAAATATCATAGCATTCAAAAAAAAAAAAAAAGCTAATGGCATGAAGAGGATTACATCTATTGGAATTAATCATATAGATGCTGGCAGCCTTAGATGACTTCAGCATATACAAGATTACAGAAATAATAAATTAAATCTATGACAGTGATGATATACTAGAAGACTTAAGCAGATCTATTTTCATAACATTGCTTAAGAAGCCAGATGCAAATGAATGGGAACTCTATCGAACAATCAGCCTAATGTACCATATAACAATACCTATCATCTAAATTCTGACGACTAAAGCATGCAGCAGAATCAGACCAGAAATAGGACAAGAACAATGCATGTTTGTCAAAGACACTGGAACAAGGAATACAATATTTATGCTGAGAATGGTTTCAGAAAGGGCAATATAAATGCAGAAAGACTTGTACCTGTGTTTTATATATTACACAAAGGCATTTGATAAAGTATGCAGGCCTGCCAGAAAGTGCTTCCAGGTCTACTAATTTCTACTTCTGAACCTAGTGAACCATTTAAAAAACAGTTCTCCCAGCTATGGTACCATTTTCATTAAAAAAAAACACCTATCTGTGTTGTTGTTTGTCTAATGTGTTTTCCTTCCTCGAATTAAAAGGGCATCACATGATGAAAATGCAACTTATTCTCCTCCAGTTTCACTTTTAATGTGAAAATATATAAAGTTCGCAATCCACACACAAATCATATAAAGATGATTCTAATGATGATTATGAAGGTATGGCAGCTCAGAAAACTCACTCTGCTCATTCTGATAAGAAAAGAACTTCCAAATTTGTTGGTGAGAGCCTCATACTCAAAATGGCAGCCTACATTAAGTGCCATGAGGATCTTGTAACAAAGAGAGAAACTGGCTTAATGCCTGTTAGAAAAAGTGAATTCTAGAAAGTGTGTCTTGCATGTAAAGTATCCCAAAAAGAAAATGGTGGCTTTACATGTCATATATTTAAGAAACAGTAGATCTCAAAGTCAGGTCTATCTTGCAAGACTCTTTTTTGCACCTGTGCAAGTTTAACCTACAACTCAAGCTACAAAAAGTGCTTGACGAGGTGACATACCAGTGTGATTTTGGTGGTAGAGAACAGGAGACAACGTGTGTTGGATTATTTGACTTGTGCTAGTCATTTGGTGAATGAAACGGATTAGGCAACTTTATTCCAAGCATGATGAAACTAATTCCAAATCTGTTAGAGCTGCTCAGCAATCTTGACATATTTGGGAAAAGATATTAAAATAATCAAGATCCTATACTGGCAACAAGCCACCTGCATATGGATAGAAAATGAGTTCAGCAGATATACAAAACTAGAAATGAGTGTAAGACAAGAATGTGTCTTCTCACTGAACTTATTCAATTGATACAGTGAAGGCAATTTCTGAGAGAATTATAAGTGTCCTGCCAGGATTCATTATTGCCAGCCACAATCTTAACAACATAACGTATGCAGATGACACAGTGTTGATAGCAAATCTAAAAAAGAAAGCTACAAAAACTCCTACAGAAGGTAGTGAAGGAAAGTGAGAAGGAATGATTAAACATCAACTGCAAGAAGACAGAATGCATGTTTGTTAGCAAAAGGATGAGCCCAAAATGCAAATTCCAAACTGGAGATACCAAAACCAAACAAGTACAAAAATTTAAATATCTGGGAAGGGTTTTAACAGAGGATGGAAAGTGTGACAATGAAATCCAAAGGGATAGCCAAATATACTATTCAAAAGCTAAGCAGAGTATTAAGAAACAGGAAAACTTTGTTTGAAACAAAGAAAAGAGCACTGAGCTGTTATGTGATATCTGTCCTCCTATATGACAGTGAATGCTGGATAATCTCCTCAAAGATGAAAAACAGACTTGAAACAACAGAAATGTTATTTTACAGAACAATGCTGAGGATACCATGGACCAAATATGTGAGCAATGACAAAGTTCTTGAGAAAATGGAAACAAAAAAGAAACATTTAACATCAGGAAGAGAGACAGCTGAAAATTCTAGGGCACATAATGAGGAAGGAGTGTTTGGAAAATCTGATACTCACAGGACTGAGGGCAAGAGGAACAGAAGAAAACTGCATAACATACTTTGTGAGCTTGACTAAATGGATGGCAGTACAGGGTTTAGGAGGGATAACAAAAAGACAAAATTTATTAAGCGTTTCAAAAGACAGGAAATTGTGGAGAGCCATGATTGCCTTCACCCTGAGGGTCATGGCACATGAAGAAAGAGAATTAATTTCTAAATAATAAATAATGTAAGTTACTTTCATGTTTATTTTGTTTCATGTCACATTTTTGTTCCAGAATTCATAGTTCCGATATGTTTTTTGTTTCATTAAAACAATTTTAAGGTTGATAATTAGTTCAGATATTAAAATGCATAAAGTTTTGTACACCATTATTAATGGGATGGAAAGTGATGGATCTGAAGCTTTGCCATATTGTATATTAATTATAATACAACCTTAAAAATGAAAAAAAATACCAAGATGAAGAGTAACTTCTCAAGCCAAATTAATTCGCTTTTAATCTCTACTTTTTCTCTTGATAGAATCTAGGGAGCTTAATATATCTTTTATTACCTAGTTTGCAGCAATGTCTTGTAAATGTTGCATCTTTGCTTGCAAAATGAATTACAAAATTCAGCAAGGTAAAAATGTACATTCCTCCCTGGTCTTTTGAACAGCAGCAGAGGTTTCCCGTGTTTCCTGTTCAGGATTCGTTTTCTGGTTCATTCTACTAACTAAAGTCTTCTCATCCTCTTTCTCTCCTGCCCTTTATGTCTTAGTGGCATTATCTCCTTGCTTTTTGTGTGAATTGATTAAAAAAAAAAACTTGTGTTGAAGTCAATAAAATACCAATTTATTATTTTTCAAAAGATAAAAATATGACAGATAGAGAGAGTTTAGTGATGGAGAAAAGCTGTTCTGAATGCTAATCTAAATGTTACAGATAAAAATTTTTGTCAACTACTTGCACATCAAAAATCCACCATCTGCATGGCCAGATGTAAAAAGAAGCTAAATAACAACAACACCTGCTATTCTAAAATGCCTACAAAAAAAACTTCAAATAGTCAAGTACTGCTCAAAACCAAGTGGATAATGAAATTAATGTTTTTGGGGGAATTAGATAAGACACAGTACGACAAAAATTTATACATTTTTTCTGAAATGAGAGCAAAAATGGCTACCTTCTTTTTAAAATATTTTTCATAAACTCTAGCATTTACCTGATTCAAAATTTTCAGTACTTACTCATTAATGAATGTGTAGTATACTGAATAGGATATTTTTAGCTACTGCCACAAACTTCCTAAAAAAAAAAAAAACTGATTTTAAATAATTTAAATGTCTGAACTTAAATTCCAGTTTTATTTGAATGATAATAGCCTAACAGTAACACTAATCAGAATTAAAAGAAAATTTCCATATATAAAGTTTAGTGGCATTTTTAAAACATTGGCATATTCATTTGTCACTCACTGACACATCAAATCACCATTATAGACAAAAAAATGTAAACAACAAATTTAAAAATCTCTTAAAAATCCAATATTTATTATAGAGATATGTTTCGAAATCATTTAGTAAATTTAATGTTTAATTATCTGGATATTGTAAAAGTAATATTTACTTTTGTTATATCCTGCTGCAATTAGATCTCTTTCAGATTCACTGTACATGTTGGATGGCTTTGAGCGCTAAGAAAGCAAAACCGCAAAATAAAAAATGTCATCTTTAGCACAAGGGCTCCAAGCATCATATCCATTCCACAAAACAAAGCCCTGCAAAAATATAAAATACAATAGCCAACTACAAACGTCGCCACCAAAAAAAATGAGGCTGAGAGCTACCAGATTTGCTTAAAGTAAAGCCCTTTATAAACAATTGTCGACAGCGGCAGGCTGTCATTATCACCACCATAACCCCATCTCTTGTTGGATCCACAGTGACCGTGATCAGTCCAATGTTACAGCAACTAGATTTATGACTCTACCCAACTCTTCACACAAAGAATGCAGGTAACAAGCCATTTGTCGTCACCAGACTTCACTTGACATCATGATTTCTAACACCTTGGTGGCTCCCTATCACACTCCAGATCTCTCTTGTCACCACTGTGGTGTATTATCAGTTATCTCCCTTGAACTATTTTTGTAAAAGGAACTCTTCAGTGAGAACACAGCTCTTAGATTGTTTATCGTCTAAGCAAGTGTGGAGAAATTGACTTGGTCAGGTGGGAAAGAGAGCGTATACTTACATTGTTTTATAGAAATGCTTATTAACAAAACAATTTATCTTCTGTATTAACCTTTTGTAGTTGCAGTATTCATGTGACCATGTTACCATAAGTCATATAAAAGGAGAGGAAATCTCTCTCTTTCTTCATTGAATTATCTTCCTGGTTATCAGATGGCTATATGTCGTGGAAGGGCAATATCTTTGGCAACTTAAGGTAAGTTTCCTCAGTCTCTATTCATTCAGACCGATTTCTTAAAAGCTTGTGAGAAATAATCTCAACATTAAATTGATATGGATAGCAGGGAGGTGTTACAGAAAAGGATTTCTCTCCTAAGGTCTAAAATTAAGACTACTCTGGCCGTTGCACATCAGGAGGGGGATATTTCCATGAAATTATCTGCTCTGCAAAAGAATATATTAAAGAACTTGACACATGTAATGATCTGTGTTGATAAAATTTAGCTCCTGTCTTCTTCTGAGGAAGACATCAAGAGGGAGTCAATGAGGTACTCACTGGGGTTCCAAAGGGCTAAACTTTCTAAAATGTTCCCTCTCTGATAGAATTTTATTGCTTATTAACCATCACAGCATCTTCAACAAAAAATATCACATGACCCTCAGTGTCCTGAGGAATGAGTACCTTGATGAAGATAATATTTTTCAGGGCATACTGGATTTCTCCATTAAAAAGGAGAAGCATTTTGCTACCCTGACTGAGTTTATATCTAAGACTGTCTCTCTTCTGGCAGAGTTAGAAAGCTTCTTTGGATGTACCTTCTCTGATGATCGATCTTCTGGAGCCCTGCACACGGCAAAGATTCTATTTTCCAGATTCCCCAGAGAAATTAAGGGTGAAATAATTCAGCTCCCTGGTAAGAGAATTACCCACCTCCTCTTGTCCACCATCTTAGTCTTTAAATTCATCAATATGTCAAGACTTTTGGAGATTGACAGTGAGGAGCTGGCTGCCATTTTTCTTATGAAGACTATGCAGAAACAGTCATAACCTGAGGAATTAGAATTCTTGCTGGTTACTGGTCAGGCAGCAGAATTGATAGGTTCTTTCACTTCAACATGGAGGTTAAATGCCCTATCCTGTTGACTAAACATCACCCAATAACTAGGCATAATGGATTGCTTTGTCGGGCACCGGGACTTGGGAGTTGGCTCAACCTTAGCTGAACTGAGTCATCATGATTACTGGGTATCTAAGGGAAGACAAGCTGTAAAAACCGTTCTGTGTTATTGTACATTGTGCAGGAAGTACAATGACAGACAAATTCTGCTTCCCAACACGGCCAACTTACCCACTTTACATGTCTGTACCCTTCAAACATACTGGAGTTAACTTCACTGGACACCTTTGGATAAGAGAGGGTGTCTGGATTGTGCTCCTCTGAGGTGGCCGCATGGTAGGCTTGGTCTCCTCCCTGAGTAAGTGGATGCACCTATATAAAAAAATAAAAAATATACAATTCTTATCAATATTGTTAACTGTCCCTGGAAAGGCACAGTAGATCCCTGAATTTGTTCTATCATTTTTTTAATCTGTTTCTCAGGAATGTGTGAAGAAATTGACTTGGTCAGAAAGAGAGCTGTGTACTTACGTTGGATTGTAGAAATGCTTATTAACAAAAAACTTATCTTCTGTATTAACCTTTATTTAGATGTGACCGTATTACTATGAGTTGTATAAAAGGGCAGGAAATCTTTGTTTTTAAATGAGTTATCTTCCTGGTTATAGGACAGTAGAACCTGTATCACAAATTGGGTAATTTTAGAGTTGAATTCCTGGAGGGTGTACATGCCTTTTTCCTACTGACTGCAGTAAATGAGTCGTATGGAAATGATAAACTGGCTCATGCTACGTGTGTGCCTATGACTTATGAAAATATGAAATGCACAATAAAAAAGATTTTGGGGGATCCTGCCACAACTATTGGTCAGATAGGAGCATTATATGTCAAATCTGAATGAGTTTTTGTAACTGAATATGAGAATATATCTCAAACAAGAGGTTGGCATGGATGAGTAAATTATAGAAGTGGTCGAAAATTTCCCAGCAGAACTTATGAAGCTAATATAGATTCCAAACCAATCAGCAAGGATGGAAAAAATATGAGATGCTTTAATTGCAATACTACAAAACACTTCTCAAGAGATTGTAAACATTGTTGAAGAAATACAAGATATGTGCAAGAGATTCACATAACCCCTATATAGAACAGAAGTCCATACTTCCAGGTTAGTTAATGAGTCTTTTGCAATGAGCATATTGGACAGTACATGTACAAAAACTGTCACTGGTAAAACATGGCTGTAAATTTTTATCGATGCTTTGTCTGATTAAGACACATTCTTAGTTGAATATTTTTCAACTGAGACAACATTCAAATTTGGAGATGGAGCTGAGGTTACTGCAACCAGGAAAGTGAAATTTCCAGCAGTTATTGGCAGGAAAAGGGTTATGATTGAATCTTGTGTAGTGAATAATTAAATTCCATTGTTATTGTGTAAAGAATTTATGGAGTAAGCTGGAATTATTTAAAATTTTGTGAATGATGCAGCAAAGGTTCTGGGTGATATGATAAATTTGCTTTGCACTTCATCAAGCCATTACTGCCTTCCACTTACAAATTTATTGTTTGGCAAGTGGGGTGAATTGAAAGTGTCAGTGGTGTTGCACAATGCTTCTATAAAAACTTTAAAACTGGAAGAGAAAAAAAAGCAATGAAGCTGCATAGACAATTTTCCTATGCCTCTAGAGAAAATTTGTGTAAACTTGTGAAGTGGAGTAAGGATTTTAATGATGCTGAATTCCTTAAGATAATTGGGAAATGTTGCAATTCATGCAAAGTATGCATGAGATATAAACATGTAGCTTTATGTCCAGTTGTAGCTTTGCCCATGACTGATAAATTTAACCAAGTTAAATGAACATATTCACAATAAAAATTGGAATTTGCATATGATCGATTCTCCCATATTCTGCAGCCTGTTTGGTATTTTCAAAACAACCAGATGAAATTATGTAAAACATTTACCAAATACAGATAGCTTGCTTTGATGTACCTAGATAATTCTTGAGTGATAATGGTGGAAGTGTTTGAATGAAACATACAAGGAAATGAATATAGAAACTGCAACAACAACAGGTGAATCACCATTTAGCAACAAGATTGTGGAACAACATAACCAGATATTAGCAGAGGCATTTTACAAAACACTTGCAGATGTTAAATGTGAACCAAAACTTGCATTTGCATGGCAGTGAGTGCCAAGAACACATTACAAAATAATGTTGGTTTTAGTCCAAACCAATTAGTATTTGGAGTGAACCCTAACCTTCTGTTAATATTAGAGGATGAACCTCCAGTTATGGAGTGTTCATCCAGTGATATTATATGTCAGAACATGGATGCTTTACACAGTGCCAGACAAAACTATATTGCAGCAGAGTCAAGTGAAAAGATCAGGAGAGCGCCCAGACATAAGATGTGCACTTATTCAGAAGTGGTGAATGATAATGATGATGAAGTTTATTATCACTGAAAAAATTAAACGTTGGAAAGGTTCTGCAGCTGTGCTTGGGAAAGAAGGAAAACTGTATTGGTATTCCATGGAGGAGCTTACTCTTGTGTTCATGCATGTCAATGAAAGTAAAAGATTGTAGTAATATGTCCTAGGCCAAAAAGAGATCAGAATATAAGACAAAAGAAGAACTACCTAGGAATACTATTGATGTAGATAAGGAAGATGATACTCATGAATATTCTATGCCAGATGAAACTGACTCCCAGAAGGAAGATATGTCTAATGGTAGATGTGAAAACTCACTTCTAGATTTAAGTAATAAAACCAATAAGAAATTCTTTTATCATATACAAGATGAGAAAGTCAAAGTATTAAGCATACAGCCTAAACAAAGTGAAAAATATAAGGAATGGGTGAATGTTCATGGAGGGAGATGAAGAACCAAGATGTGTTAATTGGGATCGTATTGATGATTGGAAGGATCTACCTGATCCAGAAAATGCTGTACTGTTAACCGTGGATCAAGAAATGTGCCAAGATGTTGCGGATGATAAAGGAGAGAGAGAGAGCCGAGTAACTTGATTGATAATAATGTATTTGAAGTAAACAAAAAAAAAACAGATTACCCTATCTTCTTGCTGGATATTATCTGAAAAATATAAAGAAAAGAAAACTAAAGCAAGGTTAGTAGATTTGAAGAGGAAACTAACAATCTTAGAAAAAATTCTCCCACCTGCAGTAGGTATGCACTTGGTATTTTTGACAGCAGCCTTGATGTCCCGGAGGTTGCAACCTATTGATGTAACAGCGGCTTTTCTACAAAGGAATCATTTGGAAAGAGAGGTATTTCTATTCTCCCCTCATGAGGTCTGTGCAAAAACTGAAGTCTGGCATCTATGGATTGAATGATATGCCCTGATTTTGGTACAAAAGAGTTAAAGAAGTACTCTTACAGCTGGTGGGTACAATTAGTTTGCATGACAATGCCTTGTTCAAGTGGTATAAAAATGGGTCACTTGTAGGAATTTTGGTTAGTCATGTGGATGACTTTGCCTTGTGTGGTAGTGATTTTTTTCAGGAACAGATCATAGAAAAACTAAAGAGAATATTTAAGGTCAGCATGCATGAAAATGGATCATTCAAATACCTAGGATTGGAAGTTGTGCAAACTACAGAAGGAGTGCAAATAAAACGAGAATTGTATATTTCCACAATAACACCAATTCAATTAGTTACATGCCAGACGTGATACATCGTTAGGTGATCATGTATCTTTCATACATGACTGACGAGGCAGATTTTTCCCCGCAGTAGGTTGTCATTTCTTTCTACAGTAGACCAGTCTCCATCCAAAGCTATAGAACCTGGTTTGTCCTGCTACTTAACCCATAGCTGAGGGGAGAAGAAGAGGATACATACCTTTCCATAAGTGAATGTAACGGATCAACTGGAATTCAAACTCGGCTCAATCTGAGCCACTATCCATTGTGCCTCCTAATACCAATTATCATAGATAAAAGTTGCACCACAAGGAAGACAGATGAATTGACTGCAGAAGAGAAAACTGATTTAAAACACTTCAGTAGACAAGTGATGTGGGTTACTTCACAAACAAGACCAGATATAAGCTATGAAACGTGTGTTATGAGCAATACAGGAAAGCATCCAACTGTGAAAATGCTACAAGAAGCAAACAAATTACTGTCTAAATTGAAAGCTAAGAAAATGCACTAAAATTTCCTAATTTGGGTGATCCTAAAATATGTGAGTCTTAGCATATTCAGATGCTACATATGCTTGCCTGGAAGATGAATCTTCCCAGGGTGGTATTGTTGTTTTTATTCAAGGCAAGAACAAGAAAGTAGCACCAATTAGCTGGTAATTTAAAAAGTTGGACAAAGTAACAAAGAGTCCATTAGCATCTAAAACTTTGGCATTAAGTGAGACAGCTGATGCAGCATTCTTTGTCTCTTCTTTGTTACAAGAAACTTTTGGTATGGCTGTATTGCCACCAGTACAATACTATACAGACAATGGATCACTGACCAGTACTTTGGAAACTACAAACATTATTAATAACAGAAGATTAAGAGTGGACATGGCAAGATTGAAAGAAATGCTGTTAGAGGGGTGAAATTGAGTTGTTTTTGGGTGGATGGAAAATTACAATTGGCAGATTCTTTAACAAAAAGAGGTGCTTCTACACTTAAATTGTTAAAAGTACTTGGTACATTTCAACTTTGAGAAAAAAATGAAAAAGTGTACTAAATGAAGGGAGCTGCAATGTTGATTATCAGTTATCTCCCTTCAACTATTTCTCTAAAAGGAACACTTCACTGAGGATACAGCTCTTAGATTGTTTATTGTCTACAACTTAACAACTGTGACCTCATTCATTTGATCTCTTATTCAATCAGAATCCAACAGAGACATTCATCTCAATCAAGCTTCACAAATCAATTCCAGAGCTCCTTTGTCACCACCACCATGACCTCAGTCAACCAACTCGCTGATGCTCATCACCAGGTGTTACCATGGATCAACCCTGCCAATAACTCCCTACTCATACTACCAGAGATTTGCAGCTTCATGGACCCATTCCAGGCCTCTCTCATTGTCACCCCAGTGGTTACAGCCACCAACCCACTACTTGAACTCAGTCTTACCAACAGTACCTTTACACCTAATCACTTCCCTTACCAATGGCAACTAAACAACCACGTACCAACAATTTTGTCCCATTTTCACGCAGCTGTGTACATATTCTGAAAATTGGTCAATACATGCTGTTGAAGCTTTGTTTGTTCTTTCCTTAGTAATCATATCTTTGTTATAACTCTTTTTAATGAAAATAACATTTATTTATGAATGTGAGCAACTACTCCCTGTGAGCCACTGCTCTGTGGAACCGATTCCCAAGAGGATGTTTCCCTGATCACTACAATCTTAACTTGTCCAAGGCTAGGGTTAACCATCATCTTCCACTCCAATACACACAAATGGCCTCCTAATGTAATCCTCTACCTTGAGTGGCCCCCAAGCCTTGTAAAGGGTGAACCATATTGTAAAAAAAAGAATCTGAAAGATTTGGTAAACTGTCAGACTTAAATGAAAGCTCATGGAAAGTCACAAGTTTCTGGAAAAACCAATAATGCATTTCTCTCAGTCTGGACTAAGTGAAGATAAGAATGACACTGCAGTCTTCATAAACAAGGTCTTGATATGGTGGAAGATTCTGAATGTTAAGGCCTTTGGCATTGATATAAGATATAATGACCCTCTACAAGCTGAAATCAGATGACAGCCAACTTGAGTTTATCATTGAGTTTGGTTTTTAATATGGCTGGGAGCCAAAGCAATTGTAAAAAAGAAATTATCCAAACATACCATTTACCATACCTGCAATGGAATTGCTAATCTATGTCAGAACCTTTTAGATGCAAACCATAAATATGTGCTACTTGAGCAATTTACTACTGAATCCATAGAAAAATTATTTAGTAAAGATCATCAAGGACCAGGTGACACTTATTTTATAAATGTTCAGCAATACATTAAAAAGTTTCTTATCAGGCAGACATCTTTACTTTTGAATCAAAATGGAGATATTGACACTTTCGATGTTAGTTTTGGCCGCTAATATACATCTTGCGAATATAAACTTTGTGAGGAAGGTTCAGAAATATTTGATAATCTTGAAAATTTAGAATCATCTATTTCTGATTAAAGAAAAATGGCTGTTGTGTATATAGCTGAAAACATTAGAAGAAATGATAATCAACCCATGAGTGTGAAACCAATTTTCATTATGAAAAGTATGGAAAATATAAATTCATTTCACTGTGGAAAACTCAAAGTCTCTTCTGACCGCACTTGCCAATCATTATTTTTCTGTTTCATCCTTTTTCCATATAATAAAGGAAAATACCTTTAAGTGACATTTTCATGCTTATTTCAGTGTTTCATTTTTTCAACATGGAAAGAAAACATCCAATATTCTTTCAGATGTATTTTTGAAAACTATTACAAACATTATACACGTAGATCAAACAATGAATAAGCTCTGAAAGTTTTCAAACTTTCATAGACTTTTGTGTATTGTATGTAAAAAGTAATGTTTTTGTTTTATAAAATTTAAACATTAAGTGGTTCATATTTTTTACCAGGTATTTTACTTCCTATTTATCTTATTTTATTTTTGCCAGTGCCAACACAAAATATATATTTTTATTTATTTAACTTTCAGCACATCTAATTATCCCTAAGTATGAGGCAAAATAACATTACAAATATTTTAAAAAAGAGTTTTTTCACTTAAAATTTATGTAATTTAAACATTTTGGAATATATCTGGGCTTCACTAGCACCATGACTTTGGCTGTTGTATAGAATACTATGATTTAAGCTTAACAATGAAAACTATAAAAACTGCTTTTTATTTTTAAGATTCTTAAAAGATAGTGTTTGAATCATCATTCTAGTAAACTGTGTATTCATATATATTTCCAATAACCAATCTTTTACTTATTATTTTGTTAAAGTAAAAAATGACCAAAGAAAGAATTGATTCATTAATTTTGTGATTTATTATACTCTAATTTATTCAAAATTTTGTCCTTATCTTCATCTTTATAGTAACAATATTTTCTAGATGTTGCTTCTTTCATTTACGATACTCCTTTGATGTGGCTGATCATGCCTTCCACAATTACCTAACCTTAAAAATGTTGTCCTAATTATTGTCTTTGTAGTTACAGTGTTTTCTGGAGGGTACAATAAACAAAATATTGTGACTTTGACAATCAAGATAAAAACTACTGTTTGAATAAATCAGTGGGTCAGAAATTCATAGAGATTTGTGAAATCTTACTGTAAATTGAAATAGATAATCTAACTTTATTCTCTTATAAATTTATGCACTTACTTTAGATAACTTTAAATGTCTTTTTTCTTTAGAGAATCACTAGCAGTGTATTTGCATTAGTTTATTGAAAAACCAATATCGTTTTTTTTTTGTTTTGGTTGATTTCGTCAAACTAACATAGGTATAAAAAAACCATGCACTGATTCAAACATTTGAATTGAAGGTAAACAGACAATTGATGTACCAATATACTGCAGAAATATTCAGGTAAAAGAATTTTGAGATAATATCTTAGAGTTTTTAATTTTTTTTAATGTTTGTATTTATTTTAATTCAGCAGTAATATGAATCTGTCCCTTCTCTTTTAGCTATAGGTAAAATAGAATAGATTAGGCTCTCTATCCTTGGATGGCAACCAGTCTAAGAGAAGGAAAACTCTGAATTCAAATCCTGGCTAAGGCAATGAAAAACCTACACCATTCTTTCCAGAGAATGTATGGCAATTCACAAATAGAGAAAAGTGGAGAGTCATGATCATTTATAGGGACATGGCATTAAAAAATATTTTAATGAGTCACATATATTTATTTCTTTATTCAAATAATAATATAATTCATTAAAGTCATTTAAAACAATGAAAAGAAAATTTAAGATTTTCTTTGAATTTTTATTGAAGTTTAAAATCTATCACTAATTTTTCTTAAGTGGTTACATATTTTTTTAAAACTTTTTCTTTCTTTTTCAAATAAAAGTGTTCCGTTTTTTTAAAACTATCTCTTGTTCAATTACTTTTTTAACTAAATATAAAATGTTCTTGAAATTTTTATTATATTTTAACTAGATAGTGGTCATTTTAATTTTATTTGAACATTTAGTACATTTAACAAATTAACAGTCGATTAGTTGAATTAGTCACTCATATTTTTTTGTTTTCTTAAATAATACTGGTGCATTAGACTCTTCAAAACTTCTGAGATTTTATGAGCATGGAATGTTTGAATGAAAGAAGACATTGAGGAAAAGAGGCAATGAGTTCCAGAAAGAGTAGATGAAAACACATTGAAATATAACTGCAAAATTTTGTGGTTTATCATAAAATCCTACTTTTAAGAGCAAATGTTTCTATAGTGATTTTTATTCATAACACAATAAATAACTGTCATTTTGATTGAAAAATGTAATAATCATGCAATAATAACATTTTTTTTTTAACTATATATGGTATGACTATATAAGTGATTAATTTTAAACACTATATTAATTGGATAAACACTGGACAATAAATAATACATCATAAATGAAAAGGGGTTTCAAATTCTTAAGATAAAATTCATCGAGTCGGTTAGAACAAGGTTAAGAATTAATGGCAAATATGGACTTGTGTACCCACAAAAAATGTAGTGTGAAAAGGATGGTTTTTCCCATGATATCACTTTTATTTTAACTACCTTCACTCTTTGACAATGTTTATTATTTTAAAAAGTGATGATTAGAATTGTGATAAAACCTAAACATATGAAAGTGAATTTACACATTTTCTTTGTTCTTGAGAAGTGACAACAAATTGTTATAAATTTTCAACAGAAAATTGCATAAATTCACTATCATCAGATGTTTAGGTTTTATTACAATTCTAATAATCATTTTTTAAAACAATAAACATTGCAGAAAGTGAAGGTAGTTAAAATAATAGCAGTGTCAAGGGAAAAACTGTCCCTTTTGACACTACATTTTTTTTTCAGGCAAGAATGTCCATGTTTGCTGAATCCATTTTTGGAAATATAGCCATCTCCATTTGCACAATTTAAGAATATGTTCTTTTGACTTTCATCTTAATTTTACTATGTTGGGTGCCATGCATTTTAAACTTATATTTATGATCTTTTTCAAGGCTGAAATGTGTGAAAATAGTAAGAAACATGCTTAGTTTAAGTAGTAATATCCCAACTAGAAAATCCAAGTTCTATGCATTTTAGATAAATAAAATTAGTTCAGGGAGTTTCTTCAGTATTTGGACTTCATAGAAAAAATTACAAAACATTTAGAGCTTATATATTCAATGATTTATACTGCTTAATTGCATAGGTATCATAAAAGGTGAAAGAAAAATGCTAAGAAATGATTTCCACATTTCTCTTAAAATGCATGCTTTTTCCTAATATTAACACATAATTCATTATTTTTCACAAATGTTCTCTTTTTATAATTATTAAAAAAACGTTTTTTTCTAGAAGAGTCATTATTTTTTAAGAATTTTCCCCAATCTTATGATTATGCCATCTTTGATTTCATTAGCAATTTCTAATGTTATCATATTTTAAATTATTTTCTTATTTCTTATCCTCTATGTTCTTGAAGATATTTTCTATACTTTTAAGTTTCATTTACTTCCAAATAATTTTTTAATTTCTTTAATCCTTTCAAGCAATTTGTAAACAGCATCAGCTAAAAATAATTTAGGTAAATATTAGAGGCTATTTAAATTTATATTGGCAAGTTCTAAAAGTTAACATGCAGACATGAGTTATAGTTTTCAAAAAGAAAATATTTCATTCAAAGCTGAATCCTAGTTAGCAATGACTTCAGTATAAACTTCATAAATGTTATTGCAATAATAAAAGCTAAAAATAAGATACTGCATAATTTCATTTGTATTAGATGTGCTGACCAGAAATTTCTCTTCTAACAGAAGGAAGTAAATTTCAATATTTCTCTTGGTGGCCTGTACAAAATCATTTTTTAATTGTTTTCTATTTTTTCTTACTTTATTCTTTGAAAATATATTCAGTTTCATTATCCTTGATAAGGTTTGATATTTCCATTTTTGTTTATTTATGGTCTCTATTATCTTATTTATTCTTTTTTTATATTGACATATTGTCTCATTTTTACTGTTATTGTTGTGAGTTTATGAATGGTGTTTTATGAGTTCTAATATTAGTTGTTGGTTCCACCATAAATTGATTAAATTCTCTCTCTGTGATTTCCAAGATGAAAAGGACAAATTTATTTTGGTCCTTCTGACACTGAAACTGACCCAGTCCTAATTAATATGGCGCATCATAAAAGCCATGCATTATTTGATTTTGCCAATGCTACATCTTAAAATAGAATCTGAAATAATAATTGGATAAATCTACTGCATTTCTTTCAGAACTACTAATAAAGCTAAATGAGTTTTCCTCTTACCTAATTAATGCTATATAAAACAGTCTCATTATGGGGCAAATGTTTGAATAAATATTTGAGGCTGGGTTGTTCACAATGAAAATTTTATTTTTCATGTAGAGATTGCTACTCATAATCTTCTATTATCAGATCATTTGTGTATTTGACAATTCATTTGAGGCTAAAGGTTAAAGATGAGAGCTGGCCTAATTGTTATCTGTAGAGAAAATAACATTTGAAAACTGAGTTCAAATTCTATCTGAGTCTCTTTATATTCACTACTGCTGTCAGAAGGTATGAATCCATGGCTTGCTTTTGAATGCCAGATGTCTTGACAAAATATCTCATTAGCGATGGTTTATTGAGAAATGAGTTAGTGAATGAGCACTTGGAACAAAAAATCACTTTCCCATAACTACCTTTGTCCAGACCAAAGTTATCCACATTATTGACCTTGACCAATCGATAATTTGCTAAGAGAATAAAATTTATTTTATTTTATTTATATAAAAAGATTTATGACTATGGAAATTGTTTTGCTTAATAATTGATATATGTAATTGCTATGAATTTCAAATGGTTTCACTTTAACTTCCTTTAATTTCCTCACCAACGTAATATGGCTTCCCTATGTCTTTTCTATAATTATCTTCATAGCATCTGCTCTGACGAGATATTTTCGCTGGTGCCTCAACTGCATGAATTTAAGCATGCTACTAGGTTGGCATCTCAGTCCCACCCTTTTACTGTTGAAACAGTTAAATGTACCTGCCTCTTCTACTCCAACAGCTTCTTCTCTTGCACTTCCTGACAGTGGAACTCCCTTCCTCTTACTTACTTCCCTGATAACTATAATCTTCAAAAATTTAAATGTAATATCAATAGACATCATCTGTTGCCTTGATCCCCATTCTTCTATCCTCCACCATTCCTCTTTTTATCCTTTCCTCAACCTCCCCCAATAGCCAGTTTTTTCCTTTACTTATATTCTCTGAAGCCCTTTGTGTACTAGTGGCACCCCCACCTTGCTTAAAGTGAAATACTTAAAAAAAGAAAGAAAAAAAAATTGCCTTAGGTATTTCAAAGTCCTTTGACAAGGTGTGGCATAAAGGATTGCTGCACAATTTCTCTATGTATAGAATCACTGGAAGAGTCTTCTCAATTATAAAGTCCTTCCTAACAGGTATGTTACTGAAGGTAGTTGTTAAAAGTCACTCCTTAGCAATCAATGCAGGCATCCCCCAGGGGTCAATTCTTGGAACAACCTTCTAATTACTTTACATAAATGATCTTAAGAGTATACTCCAATCATTTGTGAACATATATGCTAATGATACAATAGTATATGGGTGCACCTCCAAAATCCAAGATGACCAGAGATTGGCAGCTGATCTCTCCTCTAATCTAGCTCTAACATCTCAGTGGGGCAAATATTACCTGGTTACAATCAATGTCTCAAAAACCAAACTGTTGACATTCCATCATCGCCAATTAGACACTGAACTAATCACCAATCATGATGAATGGATGTTGCCCCATGGAGGCCCTATACCTTGAAACTATTGGGCCTTAAAATCAAACTAGATCTCAAGTGGAATTCATACATATGCTCCATTACTAAAGATGCTGGAAAAATGGTCAGTTCCCTGTACTGTGCCAGTAAGTACCTGACTCCTCTTGTTATTCTCTACCTTTACAAGAGCAGATCAGACCTAAAATGGAGTACTGTTGAAATATTTGGCCAAGAGCTGCCAAGTCCTCACTTTCCAGTCTTGATAGTGTCCATAAGCTTCTCCATGTCCTTGGGGGTGACATTTTCCACTCTACAACCCCTTTCTCACAGATGTAATGTCACAAGCGTCACTGCTCTATCACCATTTCCATGGAAAATGCTCAGGCAAACTACATTCCTTAGTTCAAACAGTTGAACATTTGTAGCAAAGACCTGCCATACTATGTACATTGTAGTGAACCACCCCCATTCCCTTTGTATTCCATTGGTGAGGAGTAAGTTCCACTTGAGCAGCTTCTTCCTGCAAGCAGATGCTAAGTGCAACTAACTCCCAAAAAGATGTTTTCTCAATCACTATAATCTTAACGTTTTCAAGTCTAGTGTTAACTGTTATCTTTATTTTCCAAATAATTACCAAAATGCCTGTAAGAAAACAAACAAATTACAGTAAAAGTTTCAATAAAAGCGAATTGTCCCAAGAAAATAGATAACCCCCTCTTCCTCTGACCAGGATATATTTTTCAGCATTGGTAACCGTCTTACATTTATCCTTTGTCTGTTCAAACAATAAACGCTTCAATATATGACACTCAACAGATATGTACTAAGGTTTTTAGCATCTATATAATTCAGAGGATTGAAACATTGAAAAAATCATAACTGAATCATAAAATCAAATATGAATTTTTGAGAAACTGCATTTTTGTTAGAAGATTAACACAGGCATAAATAATTTTGCTTACTGTTATTAAATTTTTTATGATATTTCCTTTAAAAAATTTCTAATCATTTTCTACTTTTAAAATGACTGACAAGTAAAGTTATAATTTACTAAAATTTTCATCATCATATTTTGTGGATTTTATGCTGCATTTAAAATCTCAACAAATGAAACAATTTTCATATCAAGATAGCATAAAAAGAATTTTGCAATTTGGCAACAACTAAGGAGGTGCTGAAAAGTTTTTAGTCTGACTCACTTTCCAAGATCAAACCAAATATTAGAATTCTTTTGCATGTCTTCTTGATTGGGATGAGATTTTTTCAGCACCTCTCATAATGCAGGAAATATCATACAAAATGTAACAAAATCATAATAAAAAGCACTTTATTAAATTTCATATATAAGATAATAACAAAGTTGCTGCAATACATTAAAGGTTTGTTTCATTATTGGAAAAAAAAGGTATTCCAAGAATCAAACTCAATCAGAGGAAAGAAATTTGATGTAAAACAGGAATTTTAAAATGTTTCAGAGTTCAACAAGAATTTTGAGTTGATGTCGCATAACCAAAATATCAGTATTTATCATAGTGATCAATAATTCTGGAACTTTCCCATTTCTTGTATTGCTTTTCAGAAGAATTTTAACAATTCTATTTGTTTGTATATGGTTACTAGGTCCTAATGTATTTAAGAAAGGCATAATGAACTCCTCATCTGCATCTCTCAATCTAGATATATATATCACAAATGATAGTTTTATACCTACAGTATCAGCCACAAATGAGTATGCACCTATTGTATCTAATGTAGTTAATTTGCTTCTAAACCAAACAGAACAAGGTTTTATTTTTTCTGGTGACGCATTATCACAGATTATTTACTAGTTGACATACCTGGTAATTCCCAGGAAAGCAGATGTTATCCCCAGTTCCTGTTCTTGTATTTTTTCTTTGTTAGAGGAAATATATCTGATAACTGATAGATTATATATATATATATAGATTTCAACATTGAATGGAGTGAAACATTTAAAAATAATTCTTTATTAAATTTTTGAATTCAGTTTTACTTTTCATTGCAATTCAAATTGATATTGTCTAATTAAACTGCCGTAATTAAAAGTAAAATTTAACGGGGAAACAGATGTGGCTCATGGTGATTAAGGACATTTGCATTTTTTAAGAAGGATGTTTATTTCCACAGCTATTCTTTTTAACACAAACGGTATATAGCATGAAAGTGTCCTTCAAACAGGTTGTTATTCCACAGACAACAACTACAAACACAATATGGCATTTTAAGGTGAGACCAATTATCTCTTGTTTAAACACAGTGATAAACAGCATTTCATATAAGACCCGGTGGAGAGCTGCAAACTAGGGTCCCTAGAAATCAATATTATAGATTATTATAAAACAAATAACTAGCCTAGTAACAAACTGGATGTTAGTTTAATATATATGCAAAGTTTCATCAATACTGGTTCACAGGTTTAGGTGGCAACTTCATTCAAACAGACAGAAATTACCATTTATATATATATATATATATATATATATATATATATATATATATATATATATATATATATAGATGACCAAACTCTATGGAACTAAATATCTGCAGCCAAAAATATGAATATCTTACTGTCCAAAAATAAATACATCCTATGAAGAATGATTATTAAAAACAATATTTGGCATAACTGCCTTTATTTTCTATTACTGCTTGTAATCTTGATGACATTGACATCATTAGATTTATATACAAAACATTCACTAGAATGTTTTCTCACTCTGACAATATGCATTCTTTCAAATTTATTTTTTGGGACAGCCATCATTCTCTTCTACTTTTTGTTTCAATACATTCCACAACTGCTCAACTGGACGTAACTCCAGCAACATGCTAGGCCAATCAAGAAGTTTTATCTTTTGCTTCTTCAGAAACTCTTGTTTTTTTAATGGAATGTTTTTGATCATTGCTTTGCTGAAACCCTGCACTTCTTCACTATTCTTTCACTCCTGAGTAACCTCTCAAGAGAGTTACTCTTTATACTTCTTCAGTAAGGTTTCTGCCGGTCAACTGTCAAGTTACATCAAGGTTACTCAAATGGTTCTTTAGATATTCAAAATGGTTGGATACTTTCTGAACAGACCACTTAAGATTTTCATCATAGGTGAACTATCTAATTTCTTAATGGAAAGGCAATGTTGAATTTCTTATTAAGATTACATTATAAAATATAACTTATGATGGTTTCCTTTGAGATTAGCAGGTATTATAGGCTCAGATGTCTACATTTGTACTTGACATTAAAACTTAATTTTTAAATTGTTAATTTAAATCTGTTTGATAGCATCAGTGTTAGCAAGATTATTACTGTAGCTTGAGATTTAATCTTTTCTGAATCAGAAATCTTCTATGAATTGATAATAGTGAGGTTGTAATGATCTCAGAATAACAGACAAAGTTTTGAAATAGTAATGTTATTTTGATGATGATATTTTTTTTTCACCCGCTTCAAAACAATTTTACCAGTTTCCACAATGTTTTGCATATGTTACTCTTCTGACTGCAATATTACTGTTATTAAAAAAAATGGTGTAATGTTTTCTTCTTTGATGAATGCATGCACTTATTGCATGTTCAAAGTAAATGAAAACAATTTGTGATATAAAATGAGTTCTGGTAAATTGATAGAGGCTTCCACTTGAAATGATTGTGGCAAGTTTTTTGCAAGTTCTTTGTAAATTGTGCTGAATATTTGATATTGAGCTTTCTTGTTTGCAATATCACTTATTGATACAAGTAGTTATACATCACAGGAAGGGAATTGTTTGATCATTTCAAAGTATTCAGTTGTTAGTAATTTTTATGAGTTCTGTCTTCTCTTATAACAAGTGAGTTACATGATAAAATACTGTTTGGCCCAATAATTCTTTTGACACCACAGATGTTGAGTTTTGAATTTTTTATGTTAGTAATAATACTGATGATGATTATTGGAAAATGTCTGATAACCATATATAAATGGTAGGTAAATTACATATCAAGGAAGAACATTCTCCCTTTTATTATATGCCTTTCCATTCATGTTCATATTTGTTCATGTATAGACAATGTTTTGGCCACTGTACCCTCCAACCTTTTCAAGTGTCTGTTGAACTTGGTAACCTGTACAGAAATTTTAATAGCTAAACCCTTTATTCAATCCAAGGAAGTAGATGGTTTTCATTTGATTTTTCATACTTTCATCAGTTAATTCTTTTGAGTCTATTCACTTTTGTGTTGCATGTCTATTTCTTCCACTGAAACAGTGTAGATGGCTTTTCCACACAAACCCAGGAATGAAATCAGGACTGCCACAAAACCAGATGTGCTCTAACCACTAGGACATGTATTTTGTGGAAAATCCACTTGCCTAATCTGGAGCTTTGAACCTAATGTTTGGACTGAAGTGGAATTTTTTTGAGTAGGACATTTTCTTAATCAGAGGCTTCCACATGGTATTCACCTCTATGCTAGGTCTACTGAGGAAGTTATCAGAGACAAACCCAAGCACTGACTATTTCTGTCATCTTATCATTCAGTTTTGTTCCCTATTATCTTGACTTTATTCCACAGGGTTTGATTACCACTCTATTCCCTCCACACATGATAAGCCACGCCTGATTCTAATGTCTCTCCCTGTATAAACTGTCAATGTCCTTCTACCCTTAACTTTAGGGGTGACTGGATGGAATATATACAGTTCTTCATCATGTTCACTTATGAGTGGGTGTTCTCCATTTGGATAGTTATTGACCCATATAGTCAAGCCAACTGAAGAGGACATGTATTGGCCGATTGCATTAACACCCGTAGTATCCTATCTCAATGACACTTGACACTTTGTTGGGGTCTGAATCAGTTGTAATGTGAATATTGTGTTCATATTATATATGATGCAAAGTTTCTGCAATTCTCTACATACAACATATGAAAGCCCATAACTACTGCCACCCCTGGCACCAGCAGCTTTTGCCCCCAGCTTTTGTTTTTGTTTACATGTCAGTCTCTTGCAATTTCCTTTTAGAATTGCAACAAAAATTTTCAATGTTGTGTTAAAATACACAACATGGTCATAGCGACCATTATTAATGACGTAAAATGGAAGGTAAACAGATATGTTTCACATCGAAAGTAGCATTATGTTGTGAGCATGGTTTTATTTAACTTTATTTATTTTGATCTTGACCAGATCCAACTCGATGCTTGTTGAAGTGTGGTCTGGATATGATGTGAAGTGTGTTTTAGGTTCCAGCTAGTGATGCCCACCTTCAAAGGCAAGGAAATGATTGACTGTCCAAGGAATCCATGGCACTCGACATCAGTAGGTAGAATATATGACATGTCCATCACTTTTCCCCACAGTCAGATTGCAATGATTCATAGTGGTTTTCTTTAGCTTGTGTGCCTTCTCCCTGTTCTTCTTCCATGGAACCATTAATTCTACTAGGAGGGCACTTTTCTTGAATCAGACCATGCTACAATACCAGAGTGTGTGCGTTTGTCTGAAGGATGTGTACTGGAAATTGCAGAGGTGTTCTAAGATCAACTAACACCCTCCAAACACCCTACTCAGTACTGTCATGGGAGTTATTTGAGTCTTTTGCACAGGGTGTTCAGCATTCTTGTTAAAACAGATCTAGGTTCTCTGACCATTTTTGGGCTGTTTGTTGGCTGCTTCACACTGTGTACCAACTAAGTCCATGACCACTTCCAGCAATTTGTTATGATGCCAAATATACATCTGCAGTGATTGTAAGCATGCAGAAAGTGCATAACTTAAAGTGCTTCAATGACTTTGCCATAATGTGCATACATCAGTGTCAGTGTACCGCCACAGCTTGAGGTTGGTCGCATTTGGTAGGAGGAATGGCAGGAGGAATAGCACTTCTTTCAATGGCTCCATTGCACTCATGATGGCGCTTCAGTGGATCAACATCATTTCATGTAGTCCAAGCACATTGTTTGGACTGAGAAACAGCAGTAGCTGTTTGTTGCTCTTCATCAAAATTCCTGATTTTCTTCAATCACCATTTTCATTTTCTCTTTGAGGAAAAACTATTTGCTCATGCTGCCCAAGTCAGCTTAACTGGCTTGGGCCACTCCCATAATCTCCTTGGTTTGCAGGCTGCATTCTGTTTCTTGGGTGGCTTAATGCCAATTTTGATATCTGGCCATAACCTGTAAATGAACTAATCGGTCAAGTCCATGTGATGGCATAACTTCCAAACCTTGAACTCCTCCACCAACCAATGAGGAGATAGGAAGTTGCAGCTTTCTGGCAATGGTATAGAGTCCAGTTGTGGAGAAGTAGGGGAGAACCCCAAGCCACTTTTGCAGGTACTTGTTGATAAACTGCTGCATCTACTGAATGTGAGACAGAGTAATATAATACATCTGCAATGGCCACAGAAACTGGGGCAGCAAATCATGTTGGTAGCACCAAGCCTTCAGTTTTCTGGAGAGATGAATTCTGTTGATGGATCCAAGTCTATCTAGTGCCACTTTCTCTACCTGTTTACCTCAGTGCTGATCAGTCAGTGGAATTTCATACAGCCGTCCGAGGCTCTTCACTGACTTCTCTTGGACTGTCAGGATCATGTTACCCTCAATCCAGAAGTGAATCTCACTAACAGAGCCTCTGATTTCTCTTGGGCCTAGACATCATTTTCACCCACATGAAGAGTTTATGGTAGGGCTGCAACAGTTCACTGGCACCGACCTTAGACAGGACTAGAATGATGATGTCATCTATCAATGCTCTGGAAGGAGGAAGGACCATTTTTTCCTTAGTCATCACACCCTTTGATGTATCTGTTGTACTCTTTAAAATAACTTTTGTGGATATAATGAAAAGAAGTGGTGAAATCACACACCCCATCATGATGCCAACCTCAAGGCTTACCACTTGATGGTGTAGTTACCGACAGTGAACTGTATAAATGATACTCTGAAATATTTCATTACCATTTCCCCAATCTTATTAGGGAAACTGAAAAATTCAAGAAATATTCAAATTAACTCATGAGGAACTAATCCATACACATTCACAAGATCAAGCCAAATTACATGAAGCTCAGTTTTATTTTGTTTGGCTTGAGTTCCAAATCATGTGTGAATGCACCATACAGATGGGGAAGCCAGGTATCCCAGCTTTCTGGACAGCTGTGTTTATGGTTACCAAGCTGGAAGTCTGACATACGACAAGCAAGGACTCCACTTTCCCCTCTACATTCAAGAGGGAGATGGTGTGGAAATTTTGGATTCTTTTCCTTGGGTATCCAAATGCCATCCACCAGGCAACATTCTTGTGGTACAATACCTTGTTTCCATGCCCACTGGAGGAGGATGGTTAGTTGCTTGAAGATGTTTGGACAATTCTTATATATCATGTAGAATATTCCATTTATTGCAGGTGCACTACTAGCACAGGATTTGTGGACAAATCCCTGAATTTCCCTCACCTTTGGTCCACTGTCATTAAACATGATCTTGGGTCCTAGGAAGGTTATTAATTAGAGCGATTGGAACCTCTTTCCAAACATCAGACCTGTTGGGGTCCCAGCTATGGGAAAATAGTGAACTTCCAGGTCTTTTCCAGCACATTGAAACAATGATGTTGCCAACTACACTTTTTTGAAACAATGATGTTGCCAGCTATACGTTTTTGAAACAAGGATGTTGCCAGCTATACGTTTTTGATATATTTAGTAAATACTGGATCTGGCATTAAATAACCCATAGTGGTTGATATTCCATAAAACCCCAAACAAACAAACAAACCAAGCATCAGAATACGTCATCCCCAGGTGGTTCTCAAGTTCCTCCTGCAGTACGTCGAGTTTGCTACTTTTAGTCTCGGTGAACAACTTTTGTGTAGTGTATGAATTATTGTAAAATAAATCTGAAACTAATATACTTTTGATGTTGAAGTTGGGTTGTCACTTGGATAAATCATTAGGGTCAATTAGTATATTGTAAGTTATTTGAGTCTCATGACATTTTTGAAGAACCTGTATTTATCACTGTATGAACATTTCCATCTTATATAGAAAAATATGAGGGGAAACTATGATTATAGAATATATTCTACTTTATTCCCAACTATTTAGAGGAGGAGGCTTATTTTCAAAATTATACTTTTCAATGTATTTACATACATATATATATAAATATATATATATATATATATATATATATATATAAAGTAATATAAGAGATCAATTGCCACATTAAAGGGAAGAACTTGAAACATGCTTTATCCACAGCCCGCATAGATAAATAGCAAATGTTTACTGTAGAAGATAGAAACAGGGAAAGACATATATAAGAACAAGATATTAAAGATAACTATAAAAAAAACAGTGACGGTCACTTTAACAGATTTTAGTGATGTTCCATAGGTAACAATACATGAAACAATGTTTGAGCTTCAAAGTACAAAATGTAAAAGGCACCAATTAAAGACAGCATAGTAAAAAGAATTCTATGAATGATTAGCAGATGCAGAAAAGAAAGATACCCCAAGGTTTCAATCTATGTATAGTAATTTTGCTTTATAAGATAATGAAAACCTTGGTAAATATCATCTGATCATGTTATGATCAAACATATATACATTATCCTCAAAAGCACTTACAAACCGGATAACAAACACTTTAGATAAGAGTTTTAGGAGTGGTTATTCAACAAGTAAGACTTGATAGAGAATAGAACAGTCGCAGTTGTCATGGAAGAATTTGAAAAAGTAAACTTGCAATCAGTGCTGCTGATGACATATGCTTCTGTGTGTTGCTTATAAATATTTCTTTACTACAATTAATGCTTCTTTCATTGTAATGCATATATTGTCACATGTATATTTGATATTTGTGTAAATTAGAAATAACTCTGTATTTCTTTACTATCAATACCTATATATAAGATGAAACTTAAACATTCAGGCAACTGGACCAGGGAAAAAAAAGACTAACTTCTAATTACTACTCAAGCATGTGAGATCTTAGAGAGGTTACAAGCAAGGAGGAGGCTTATACTTAATATCAGGAAGTGGCAGCTGAAGTTTCTGGGACACATAATGAAGAAGGAGGCCTGGAGAATCTGATACTCACAGGTTGAATAGAGGGAAAGAGAGACAAGGGAAAACAATGCATGACATACCTGGCAGGCTTAAGCATTTAGATGACAGAATGTGGTTTGGGAGAGGAAGCAGAGGGAAACTTTTAAGATATATGGCCCATGGTATGGCATTGTCCTCACTCCTATATCTGTCATTTTGTCAGCTCTGACAATCTTTCTCCATGTGGTTAATACCATTGCATGTAAAGCACTTTATGACATGAACATCTGTACTTTGCATTGGCCAGGCCACTACTGCCACCATGACTTCCTCCATCTCCCTGTCTCTCATAATCACCTGGGCTCGGGCAAGCAGCTGGTCAATAGACAGCATGCCCCTCCTAGACAAAACATGAAGAGTCCAATTTACATTGCCTTGCAACCCATGCACAAATACGAAGCCAGCATACAGTCACTCATCCTGTGCATCAAGAACATGAGTTTGTTCAATTCAGCCAGGTATACATCCACGGATTCACCATACTGCATGTGCTGCTCAATAAACTGTTTATATGCCATAAAGGAATACTTAGCAAAGGCTGTAACTGAGGCAGTCTTTATCTGATCAACATCGGATTTTGCTTTGTCATTCACCTGTAATTTACAAAGGGATCATGTGCTCCAAAGACTTCACTTCACCTAGCCTGCAAACGAGTTCCAGCTCTTCTATCCATTCAACCACTGGCAGACCAGACACCAATCCATCAAATTCTAGAATTAACTTTAAATCGAATTTTGAGTCTGCCATCGTCTGTCAATCAATGAAATAGCTTGTGTTCATGTTTGCATGTTGAGAGCGCCTCTCTTGATTGAGAAAAACCCTGGTGTTATATAACTCTCCTAGTCCAAGACCCACACTGACTATTGGCTAATACCTACACCCAGTATCGTTCATATGCAAATAGTCTGCACCACCTACTCTAAGTAGAAGGTCCTCTCTCAACAGCCCATTGTGGAAGGGGACATAACTCCTGGTGCTGTAAGCACCACATACAACCAACTTGGAGTCTTTTATTGGGCTGAGTCAATTCTTTGTTATATATATATATATATATATATATATATATATATATATATATAATTATAAAACAGTTATTGGTCAGAGTTGAATTAGACCAAAGAATAGTTGTATCATAAAGTGCTCAATGCATGTATAAATAAAATAAAAATTTAACATGCAGAGATTTTAAATTTTGTAAAATTAGATCAGCCAATCTTACTACCTTGGTTTCAACCTTTCTTTATCCTCAGGTGATTCAGGTCAAATGATTTCCTAACACTTTATTATTTATGTATAAATGCACAACGTGATGTATAATAGAAGGGGAGGAGAAAAGCAAGAGTATTGAAATTGTATTGGAGTGGGAGTAAATAAAATGTACATACTTTCATCCTGGTTTGTACAAAGTCAAAAAGTACTTTTTAGTGTGTATGCATTGTTTCGTTATTTCTGATCTTTCATTCAGTAGATTTTTTGGTCTGGAAATGTTAATTTTTCCTCTTGGTACAGTTTGCAGATATCATTATGATTACTGTTATGTTTTGAAATATTTTAATGTTTTCCAGTTTACAACTGGATCTTTGTTATTTTTTCTTTTAATTCCCACATATTTCAAAGATAACGTGCAGCAAGATATTGTTGACAATAAAACATGTAACTGTAGAGACAAAGGCAAATGCCCCCTAGATGGAGTTTGAAAAATGGAAGGTGTAATTTGCAAAGCCAAAGTAAGAGATACAAATGGCCAGAGCAAAATATACGTCGGGTGTACTGAAGGCAGCCTCAAGAAGAGATAGTTTAATCACAAGTCACCATTCAAGCTACAAAGCCTTAGGAATTCTACCAGACTAGCCATAACATTTCCAGACCAAAAAAATCTATTGAATGAAAGATCAGAAATAATGACATGATGCATACACATGAAAAAGTACTTTTTGATTTTGTACAAACCAGGATGAAAGTATGTACATTTTATTTACTCCCACTCCAATACAATTTCAATATTGCTTTTCTCCTCCCCTTCTATTACATTTCACATTCTATGTTTATATATAAATAATAAAATATTAGGAAATCATTTGGCCCAAATTGCCTCAGGATACTGAAAGGTTGAAACCAAGGTTGCGAGATTGGATGACCTCTTAATTTTAAAATTTTTTTCAATATATATATATATATGTGTGTGTGTACATGGGTAATAATAATTTCCACAATACCATATAAAAATTTCAAAATACCATATAAAATCTATTAGCAAATTCAATTAAAACAATAGGTTTAAAAATAAAAACAGTCATAATTTTATTGCCCCTTTAAGAAATCATCAACAAAAAAAACAAATAAATAAACACTAAAAAGGACTGTAAATACAGCATCAATCAGTTAGAGTTTTAGCAGATAGTAATAAAAAACAATGGAGCCTGATAAAATTGGCCATTGTAGCCAGACAAAAAAAGACCCAACCTTACACAACTCCAAAAACTTGACATATAACAAGCACCTCTACTTTCATCAAAGCAGAGACCCCGAGATAATGAAAAACTAACCCAAGATTACAGCTCCATTTCAAAACTATAAATGAGTAAAACATTTTATTGCTTAGTTATTGCTTGAAGATGAAACTGTCATTTAACAGTTAAGGTTTAATATTGAAATTATACTTGAATATGGATGACCAGTTTTGAAACATGGTAATTTCTGTATCGTGATGGAATCATATTTTTAAAAAATAATCATAAAAATATATATATATATATATATATATATATATATATATATATATATAAACACTATATTATATATATGTATATGGTGGACTCTCCCATCATATTTGATGTATGAGGATCAAGCAGCTAAGTTTCTAGGAACCAACAGCCCAGACATCAGCACTTTGATTTGATTCTAGTGGTGAAGGCTTTGTGCAGAACCAACCACACTTTCTGAAGGGCTGAATAAAGAGACGAGGTGCACTACATGCCACAATGACCCCAAACAACCCTCTGCAGGTTTTGAATTCAGACTTGTCCTTCTCTCAGACCAGTTGCCATATATGTTACATGCTTAGGTCTCAACTCATTCCTCTTCGTTCCTCTCTCAGAGAGGCACAGTATTTATAGAGTCAGGAAGAGTCCATTATTGTTATAGGTAAGTTAACATATATGTTACATGCTTAGGTCTCAACTCATTCCTCTTCGTTCCTCTCTCAGAGAGGCACAGTATTTATAGAGTCAGGAAGAGTCCATTATTGTTATAGGTAAGTTCCCATAACAGTTAACATATGGAATTTGGACCCCCAAATTTTATCAGCCCTGGAGCCTCCTAAAGCCTAAATCTGGCCCTGCTAATGACATTGAGTTTTAGTAAAACACATTGAACATTTAATAAAAAGCATTTTTCACACACTTCTCACCAATAAAAGTCTGATTTATTGTACATGCTGATGATTGAATATCTGAATAAATGTACCTATTCATTCATAATAAATATGTT
This sequence comes from Acanthosepion esculentum, assembly GCA_964036315.1. Classification (NCBI taxonomy): domain Eukaryota; kingdom Metazoa; phylum Mollusca; class Cephalopoda; order Sepiida; family Sepiidae; genus Acanthosepion; species Acanthosepion esculentum. Next base: position 65,259,848 of record OZ038487.1, read on the forward strand.
ACTGTTTTGTCTCTACCAGAAACATATTTACTTTAACAAAATTGAAAATCTTACTCTGTATCAGTCACATTAACAATTATATAGAATAATCATCTTTTTTTTAACTACCACTTAGTACATTCATGTACTCTTAAAATCTGGAAAATCTAATCCAAATAGATATTCATCTGTAACTTTCTACTCCCATTGTCTATATTTTTCAACATATTTGTTTCCGACAAAAAATCTCAAATAAAAAAGAGTTATCTATGAATTGCATGTCCAAACTGTTATTCCAATCAGTTGCCAAAATATAAAAATCAATAATACTTTTAGTTCTTTCTCCTTCTCTTCTCCAGATTTTGACCTTTCTCGTGTTTGTATTACGTGTACTTATAACAATGCAGTGTCAGAAATTCCCAAGAGGAGAATTTGCAGATGACATATGACCTCTTTGACAGTACCTCCTTCACAAATATACATCTTGGTCTAAACCTGTTCTCATTACATCTATCACTATCCTCTTGTGAGGAAAACTTCATTAATATGAAATGGTGCTGGATTCTGCATTGGTCATATGAGCCTTATTGAAAATCATTTATCTACACTGGCTTCACTCGTTTCTGCCTCTGCCCTTTTGACTCTATGTATCTTTGTGTGTATAGAGAGAGAGAGAGAGTTTTTTAGAGCAAAGAAATAAGCACAGTTTCATTTGTTGCTTGAAAAGTAATATATGTTAAGACGTTATTGATTCTGTGTGAAGAATATCAACATGACTCAAATTAAGTGGCTTGTCTTTATTATATTGAAGATCAAAAAATGCAGCTTTAAACCTGAATTGCAACCTCTTCACAAGCTTGAGGGTTAAGCTTACTCAGCCTATGACCTGGCTGGGCAATAAAGGATCTTTCTTTGTAAATTTGTCTGATTTATTTGAACTTTGTTTGTCTTTACATGGACGCAAGAAAGTTTAGCTCCCTTTCCTCATATCTATCTATCTATCTATCTATCTATATATATCTATATATATATATATATATATATATATATATATATATATATAAATATTTGAAAAAATTTTGCTAGGTACAAAATTTAATAACAGAAATAAAAGTGTGAAGCCTAATATTTCTAGACATATTAAAATCAAAGCAACCGGTTTCGCTCTTGCTCTTCAGGCCTCCACGAGAGATTGAACTGTGGCTAAGATGTCTGCGATTTTGGAAGATACTTCTAAATTTATAAAGCTAGGATCTGCTGATACGTGTGATGCAACTGCCTCAGGTGAAGTAAAATTTCAGAAATTACTCCTGAAGTGGGTAAAGACTGGGGTGCTTTCACAAGAAATTTCCAGTGAAATTTGACCATCTGAGTTGATTCGTCCCCGGTTGTATGGGCTTCCAAAAATCCACAAGGATGAGGTACCATTAAGACCAATTGTGTCAATGGTTGGTTCAGCCCAACACAAGGTAGCCAAATGGCTCTCATCACTTTTGGAACCAGTGTTGCAGTGCTCGAGTAGATTTTGCAAAAAGGAGTCTTTTTCCTTTGTTGACCATATCTGAAATTGTCTTCCTTGGGCAAGTTCATGTGTTTCTTTGATGTCTGTTCCCTATTCACTTGTGTCCCTCTTTTGGAAACAATATTTGCTGCAATTTGCTTTATCGCAGTTCTTTGTCTCTACCTAGTATTCCTGAGTCTGTATTTGTGGATTTGATTAAATTTGCCACGTCGGCTGTTGAATTCAGTTTTAATAATACCATGTTTCAACAGATTTATGGGGTTGCTATGGGAACAAAGAGAGAATACGTAGGAATGTACTTCATCCTTAACTGTATTGTCAATATGTTGATGACACTTTTTGTTTATTTAATAATGTAGTTGAGGCTGATCAGTTTCTCTCTTTTCTGAATAGTATCCATCCAGCGCTGAGGTTTACGGTCAAGAAGGAATCCAATTTTCAACTTGCCTTCTTGGATGTCTTAGTACATCGGACACTGACAATTTTTCTCGCCTCAGTTTATAGGAAACCAACATTTGCAGGGTTATATACGTGTTGGGATTCCTTTTGTCCTGGAAAATGTAAGATAAACATAATTAGAACACTAGTTCATAGGGCATTAATGATTTTCTTGGATGATGAAAACAATTTTGTTAAGGAAACCCTGATACTGTTCATTCGGTCATCCGCAACAAGATTGAAGAGTTCAGAAAGGTCAAACTTTGTACTGTTAAAAGTGCCCTGTTTATCTTAGATTGCCCTGGATTGGATACAAGTGTCGGCAGATTTCATCTAATGTTCGTTGTTGTTTTTTCTCGGCTGAGGTTTGTATAGTTTTTCAAACCCGGCCTATGTTTCGTTCTGGGTGTAAAGATGTTTTCCCTCCCCATCAAATTAATTCTATTGTTTACAAATACAATTGTAGTTGCAGTGCCGACTACATAGGGAGAACTACTCAATGCTTGGACATGAGAATTAAGCAACATATTCCCACTGATCTGGAATGACACCTTGTCGTTGAATGGACATGTCCCAAATACCTATGGTTTCGCCATATGTGAGCACCTCTTAAATAACACAGGGTGTGCTGCTAATTTTAGTGTTGACTGGTTCACTGTTTTGTCCTGGTCACACTCTTTATTTCACCTCAAGGTGCTGGAGCCACTTTATATCGGGTCCTGCAAGCCGTCCCTGTGTAAACAGCGTGAATGCTTGTTGGAGCTCGCTTTTGTCTCTAGCTCCTTGTGCTCATTTTTTTTTCTTCCACTTTTCCTAGTGTTTTTAATTTAAGTTGAATCTCACGTGGAGGCCTGAAGTTGTGGGAGCGAAACCGGTTGCTTCGCTTTTAATATGTCTAGTAATATTAAGCTTCACACTTTTTTTTCTGATATATATATATATATATATATATATATATATATATATATATATATAATATATATATATATATATTAGGGTGGCTAGCCAATCCCTATAGCAGACACCTGCTCAGGCACATTTGCTGTTTGCTCAGTACCCATAGTGCCCACTTGTGGTTTATTCTGCAACTATGCTGAGCAGGCCTTAGTTGCATTTTCTGGGAGTGAGCATGTAATTTATGATTAGTAGTTTGAACAATTCCAGTACACAATGACTTGTGACTTTGTGCATCAATGGCTTCCAAAAAGTCATGCCTACCTAGTTTAATTCACAAGGTGCTTGGGTCAACCCATGTTGTGATTTTCAGGCACTTTCCAAAGGCATTACATGCTGGAATCACTCCCTCAGACTGATAAAAGGAAGAAGTCATCTTCTTGAAAATGAACCATTTGAACCCAGGTCTCATGGTTGGAAAGTGAATATTTTAACCACCAACCACGTGCTTATTATATATATATATATATATATATATATATATATATATACATACATTTTATATATATATATATATATATATATATATATATATATACATACATTTTATATATATATATATATATATATATATATATATATATATATACATACATTTTATATATATATATATATATATATATATATATATATATATATACATACATTTTATATATATATATATATATTTATATATATATATATATACATACATTTTATATATATATATATATATATATATACATACATTTTATATATATATATATATATATATATACATACATTTTATATATATATATATATATATATATATATATATACATACATTTTATATATATATATATATATATATACATACATTTTATATATATATATATATATTTATATATATATATATATACATACATTTTATATATATATATATATATATATATATATATATATATATATATATATATATATATATATATATTTATAGTCAAACCTAATGAGCCAGACACACCTACCAAGGTTTCACTTATATTTATATATATATATATATATATATATACATACATTTTATATATATATATATATATATATATATATATATATATATATACATTTTATATATATATATATATATACATTTTATATATATATATACATATATATATATATATATATAAAGGGCAGTTATGTGTATATGTGTCTGTCTGGCTAAAACTAAAAAAACATGTATTAATTACAAAATTAAATTATTTACAGACTCACTAACCCTACATTTTGTAAAAAAGTTATCATCATATGATTTGTATTTACAAAGATATTTTTAAATTAAAAATTCATAACTGCATTAGAATGCATTTGAAATTCTCACAATTAAAAAGTTAAAACAAACAGGAATAATTCTTATTCCATTTGTTTTTCCTTTTTAATTCTGCCGATAATTTTGAAATGTTACATGTATTTTTAAAATTTCTATTCTCTTGAATTTATTTCCATTATTTTTAATAAGATGTTTACTTCAAATGCACACATTTTGTTCTTATGTTTATGTTTTAGGGATATTATTATCTATCTATCTATCTATCTATCTATCTATCTATCTATCTATCTATATATATATATATAAAGAGCAGTTGTCTCTGTGTGTGTGTTTGCGTGTGTGTGTATTATTGACTTATTAATATTTTTCGGCCGTCTTATGGAAAATAATTTTTTATTCAATCTTTAAAAAATAAACTTTTTGTGTTTTTGGTTTATAACAAACATAAAAAAGTAAATAATTTTAAATTAAATTTTATTAAAGCAAAAAACTGTAGCACACCTTATTTTTTGAAAATTAATTTAAATAAAATATAGTTAAATTCATAAAACAAATATTCAACATGACTAACGTTGGCCGTAACTCATGTCTGTCTCTCCTAATTTTTATTTAACTAAAGTTTTTTTTTCTTTTCAAATACAAATATAATTTAAACATAATCAATTTCCAAAGTAAATTTTCTGTGTATCTTACTTCTACTCTTTTTCAAAATAGTAATTAAATTCATTTATGGAGAAATGTTCGTTTCTTTCACTTTCTTTAAAAAGAAAATAATCACTCAGTGTTATATTTTAAATAGCAAATAACTATTTTTTAAGAAGTAAGGCTCACTATAGTTTTTGCTTGAAAAAATGATTAAATTAAATATGTTTAAATATATCTTAATTTAAGTTTATTTACTTTTTTTATTAATAATAATTTTAAAAAAGTTAATGAACTTAGGTAAATAGATTTGATTTAGTTGAAAACAACATTAACAGAGTATTTATGTTAGTATTTCATTTGAAAAATAAAGTTTCTTTTTGAATAAAAATATGGGGAAGCTCAACCCCCTAAGTAGAGCATGGTATTGTAGTGGGGTATTTTTCTAACTTTGGTTATTTTGTAACAAACCAAAAAACAACAAAGTTTATTTTTTAAAAACTGAATGAAATATTATTTTCCATAAGATGGCTGAAAAATATCAATAAATTGTCAATAATAATCTATTATGCAGAGATCTTCCAAGCAACACCAGGTATCCCTGCTAGGATATATATATATATATATATATATATATATATATATATATATATATATATATATATATATATATATATAAACACACCCACACATACATACATGCATATGTAAACAATTTTAATCTAAATTCTTAATTGTATAATATTCAATTTCTGTGATTAACAGAAAATTTGTCCTAAGTGCATTGAAAAGAAAGGAGCTTATGTTGAAAAATAAACATTTATTCTGGAATAAAAAATGCATTTTATATTATTATGCAGCAGAATTAAATTTACCTCTTCAGTTGCACACCTCCAACTCTACTATGTCCTCTTTGTAGTGCAAACCACCATCTAATCTGATATTCTTTAGACCACATAGGCACAGAGAGCTTCACAGCCCATGTTCAATTACACTTTTAAGGAATGCACATCCTCTTGGTCAGATCTTCTTGAAAGCTTGCATTTGCTTAAAAGTCTATATTTTCTAACTCAGTCATTACATCTGAAATGGAAATAAAGCAATTTTCTCAGGAAAATAACTGATGTTATATATAGACATATATATATATACATATACACACTAGTGATGTATATAAACAATATACTTTCTGAAATCAGTATTTCAATGACATAATATAACTTTTTGAAAATGTGTCAGGCTGAGAAGTTTTCAACATCTCGTTCGTATATATGCATACATACACGTCACATATATAAATAAATAAAGTTTAGCTCCCTCACAAATATATGTATATACTGAGGTCAACATTGTTCAGTCTGTTTCATATTTGAATGCAATCTTCAGGCCATATTTTAATTTTACATACACTCTATATCTGATATTGAGCACTTTTACCCATAAATATAAATTTAGCATATCTTAAAACTATATTTTTATCACACTCACACTCATATATATATATATATATATATATATATATATATATATATAGAGAGAGAGAGAGAGAGAGAGAGAGGTTTTTATGTTGTCTAAGACCTTGTAATTTTTAATTACAGTCAGAGTTTCAGTATGAAATATATATATATATATATATATATATATATATATATATATATATACTGCTGATAATGCAAGACTCTCCTAGATTGAACTAGATTTGAGTGACTGATGTGTTTATGAAAAAATAAATACCCAAAAATTCGCCTTTCTCTCAGCTGGACATCAATGGCCTAGGGATTAGAATCTCCAACTGATACCAAATCAGTCAGTTTTCAGTTCCAGCCTGAAGTGATGAGCTGTGATAAAACAGTCTGTCTGTGGATGACTATGTATAAATACTTTTACAAAATTTGGAGGCAGGTTTCTCAAACTAAAACAAGGTAAAATGTCCATATAAACATATATCCAAAAGGCCATCACAGCAATTCATAACAAATGTTCAAAACGTCTACCACTTGCTTCTACATACACATGTACCTGTTGGATCATTGACTGGTAGACCCTTTCAAATATTCCCAGATGGTGTCAAATGGTTTTGCAGGTGCACATGACATGTTGAGGAAGCATCTCTGCATTATTAATGTCTGCTGTATAAACCAATTGTTTTAGGTGGCCCCATAGATAAAAATCCAAAGGATTGAGTTTGGGGGAATGTGCAGGCCATGGAACTGGTCCTTCCCTATCTATCCATTTTTTATGGTAGATGTCAGCCAGTGCATTGCAAACAGTGTGACTAAAATGTGCTAGAGCCCATTCATGCATGAACCACATGCATCATTGTATTAGCAGAGGTATATCCTCTAGCAGGCCTGGAAGTGTATTTGAAAGAAAGTCCCTGTAGACAGCTCCTGTAAGACATCCTGGGAGACATATGAACCTACTAAACAATCACCTACAATTCCAGCCCACACATTAATCATAAACTGATGCTGGTGTCTAGCCTGTATCGTACCATGGAAATTTTGATCTGCCCACAAATGTTGGTCATGTAAATTTGTTATACTATCTCTTCCCAATGTAGCCTCATCTATAAACAAGAATGAAGAGACAAACAGCAGATTCCCAAATTCTCGCTTGACAAGGAAGCGGGTCCAGACGCCTTAACTCTTCATAACTTAAAAAATTATGTTAGGGGTCTCGGCTCTCGCTTTTGAAACATGAGAACTCTTATGTAGCGGAGGAATCATATTTTTAAAAACTAAAAATATTATTATATTATATATATATATATATACATATACATATACATATATATATATATATATATATATATATATGGTTGTGTGTGTGTAGGCACATGCATGATGCAACACATACAATATATATATATATATATATATATATATATAAAGCAACTTATGAATTGTGAACAGATGCAAATGATAAAATATTTCAAGATAATTTCCTATCCAGTTTATTTTCTTTAAATTTAACTTTCTACACCTTTTTTTTTGTATATCTTCAATTTTTGCATGCATATATTGCACATGACCATCTTTATTCACATGTTTTTAGAATATCTGTAAAGTGCATTGGTTTTAACGCATTTATACTCATTTAGAAACCTAAGCTTTTTTAAAAATATGCTATTCATTTTTTAGAATTTCTTTCTTTTTCAATTTATTTTAACATTTTCATTTTTTTTAATTTTACCATCTTTCTATCCTCTAGAAAATATGGATTAAATTCATCAAGACTTAAGTAGTATTTAAAAAGATACGGTAACTATCTAAATGCTTATATATAAAACATAAGCCTCACATTTATTTGCCGTTATTAATAGAAGATAATATAGAAAGAATTTTTCTATTTTCTTTATAAAAAGCATTTTAGTTTTGTTTTTTGTCTTTATTTTCATTTTTTTTAATTTTTACTTATATATTTTCTGTTCTTTACTTTTATTTTTTCTGTACAATTTATTTTCTTATCATTACTTTTATTTATTTAATATATTTTAACATTTGACTTATATTTGAAGTTTGCATTTTTTAAATTTTGTGGCTTCAACATTTTAACCTATTAAAAAATTTAATTATTGCAATTATTTTTTAGTTAACAAAGTTAAATTTAAAATCAAACTGGAAGTTTTATTGCTTTCATTTCTACTTATCTTATAAGTTTTTCTTGCTTTTTCAGATAAAAAGAAAACAAGATACATTTTTATAGTGTAGTTAACTTTTAGAACATTTTTTATTTTATTTCTTATCTATATTCTGAATATTGTCATTTTTATATTTAAAATTTATTTCAGCAAGATATTGCACGTTTTTCATTTGTGCTAGAAATATTACTAAAATCATGTTCATATTTAAATTTATTTAGGCTAACTTATTTGAAAGTCAAAATTGTAGCATGGGAATTAAATATTTTTTTATCTGAAGCATTTATTTGGATTTGCATTGGTTCAATTTTGATAACTTGATCATTTTTCATTTTTGTTTTCATTTAATTGGTTTCTTTAATTCAAAATTTAACATTTCTGTATTTATATTTGTATGCAAGTCATTATTGTCTACAATGTATATTTTATTTCCATATTACTTTTATAGTAGACTATTTTAATAGCTTTAAAATGATTTTAATCATTTACACATTTGTCGTTTTTATGTTTTTATCTATTTTTCAAAGTTTTGTCTTATTTTTTTATCTTATTCTTTATTTTATCAATTTATAATTTTAAGAGAGCTTAAATTTTATCTATACTTTTTATTCAATTTTAGAAATACTTTGCTTAAATTTTATTTCATTCTTTTCTTGATTTTTTTATATATTTGCTCAGGTTTTGCTTTTAATTTATAATTCTTTATCTTTTTCATTTACTGATTTATATTTCTTCCATTTGATAATTGAATTTTATATATATATATATATATATATATATATATATATATATCTGTGTGTGTGTGTGTGTGTGTTTTAATTATAAATGTGCGCATGTTCAGTTATCTGTCAAAAATAAAATTTGAATTCCTCAATGTTTCAAAACAAGAACTTTTTTTTTCATATTTCCAATAGTTGAACAGTTTTAGGTTCATTATATTTATTTACATTCAGTTTCACTTCTGGAAAGGACTGAAATATTAAATTCTAAGGTAAAATTGACACTGGACAAACCAGCAGACCCATATGGTATTGTAATAGAGATGTTAGCAGCCTTAGACGATTTTGGCATTGGCAAGATTATGAAAATAATGAATGAAATATATGACAGTGGTGACATACTGAAAGACCTTAGTAGTTATGTTTTTGTAGCACTGCCTAAGAAGCAGGCATAAATGAATGCAAGCTCCATTGGTAATCCACTTAATGAGCCACATAACTAATCATCTGATTTCTGATGAATTGTGTGCATAGCAGAATTAGACAGGGAATATGACAAAAACAGTGCAGTTTTTTGAAAGACACTGGAAAAGAAATGTAATATTTATACTCAAAATAATACCAGAAAGAACAATTCATACCTATGTTTTACAAATGATGCAAAAGAATTTTATAAGGTAGAGCACAAAGGTCTTTTTGAAGTGCTAGGAAAATTTGATTTATTTGGAAAAGATAGAATAATCTAGATCTTATATTCAGAGCAAACCACCTTCATATGGATAGAAAATGAATTAAATGCCCAAAAATAGAAAGGAAGACAAGTATGTGTTTTTTCACTGGATTTATTCAACCTTTATAGCAAAGGGATTCTGAGATAACTAGAAGAACTTCCAGAATTTATTATTGGTAGAACAATCTTAACAACATAAGACATGCAGATGAAAATACTACGTTTGATCTGCTTACAATTAATGTTTTGGCCATTCTTCTCATTTTTTTTTACTACATTGACTAGGATCTCCTGCAGTATTGTTTCTGAATCTGCCATTAACACTGTGTCATCTGCATGTCTTATGTTGTTCAGATTAAAGATTTTAATTCTTTCATGCCAAGCAAAGGGATAAAATATAGGGGTTACTGAGTGTGAAAGTAAATGAAATGATGTTAGTGAGGAGAGAGATAGGAAAATAAAAGGACAGAATTCATTCTAGAAAGCAGAAGATGGAGATTGATGCTGCTTTTAAAATTTTGACAATCATAGGTAGCAGGCAAGCAAGAAATTGCAAAGGAAAAGAAACTTTTAGAATCAAAATTTACATTTAGCTATTTCAACAGTAAAAGGATAAGACCTAGTTACCAATCTAGTAGTATACTTAAATTCATGCAGTTGAGGTACCAAAGAGGAAAGCTCATTAGAACAATTGCCATGAATATAACTATAAAAAAAAGTCAGTGGGAAGCCACGTTACAGTGATTGGAAAGTAACTGAAGTCAAGATGCCGAGTCAGGACCAATCACTTTGGATTTTGTTGAGAATTTCGAAATATATAGCAGCATTGAATATTGCTGTCATATATGGTCTGGTGTTCACGCTGTACATTTCAAGGTCCTTGACAAAATCTACAGACAAATATGCAAGATGATAGATCCTGATCTCGCATCTAGTCTACAATCGCTATCCCATAGATGTGGCCTCTCTCTGTCTCTTCTACAAGTATTTTCATGGCAACTGTTCCGACAAGCTACTTTTGCTGGTTCTTGGACTACATGAATTTAAACTTTCACTGTCAAAACGGTTAAATGTAACCATCTCTTCTTTTCAAACAGCTTCTTCTCCCACACTTCCTGTCTGTGGAACTATCTTCCCCTTACTTGCTTCCCTGAAGACTATAATCTTCAAATATTCAAGTGTAATGTCAATCGACATCTGACACCCTGAGCTTGTTCCCTGTCATTCTTTGTATCCTTTCCTCAAACATACCTCTTTACTCTTGTTCTCAATCCTCTGTAATCCCTTGTGTGCTAGTGGCTTGGGGTGTATTGCCTTAAAAAAAAAAAAATAGGAGCACCAGACCAAATATGGCAACAACATTCAATGCACAGGTGAATGGTAGATTTATAAATATGTAAAATGGATTCTGACAAGACAAATTGTCAGGCATGATACAGTGAACCAACTTTCCTAGCAGCATGCCCAGCAGCTGATTCGATATAATCATTCCACTTCATGTCAACAGAAAACATGAAATTGAGAAGTTGCAATGAGTTGTTTTCCTGGAAGTCAGTATAAGTTATATTGATGGAAGGGAAAAATAATTCTTTTTAATAGTTAAAAGATAGTAGTTTCATTTTGTGGCATTAAAATTTTCAAGCCATTTTTTAACCCAGTTAACAACTGATTGGAGGTCATTTTCAAGAAAAGCTGCCAATTTTACTTTACCGAACCTGTCAGGCTTAATAAAGACAGAAGTAAATAGTTGTGTCATCAGCATAAATATCAAGTTGAGAACTGATGGCATCAGGAAGGTTGTTGATGAGGATAAGAAATAACATAGGTCCAAGGATAGAGCCATGGGGGGACCCCTGCATTTATGAGATCTACAAGAGTGGCTATTCAACACAACTTTCATTGCATAATTAGTTATGAAAGATTGTATCAAGTCATATATTCAACCAGAGACACTATAGACGAAGAAGGTCAGCATGTCAAACATTTTTGAGATATGCCATGCCATTTTTATCTATAGTTTGATAGACAAATTCAGTAATAACCATTAACACATCGGTGGTTGACCTAGAGAAATGAAAGCCATATTTTTTATCTGAAAGAAGGCTGTATGAAGTAAGAATCAGAAAGTGGCAGTTGAAATTTCTGGAATATACAATGAGGAAAGAGGTTTTGGATAATTTGACACTCACAGGACATATTAATGGCAAGAGGGACAGAGGTAAACAGTGATGAACCTACCTAATGAGTTTGTGCCAAGAGATGTAAGAACAAAGAGTGGGGTGTAGTAAAAAAATAAATATTAATAAAAGGGTAGGAAGTCATTCAGTGACATTATCACCCATGCCCTGAAGGGACATGGCATATAGAAGAAGAAGAATGAACATAGAACAATAGTCTCAAAGAAATGGAAATGCATTACTAATAGTATAGAAGATTATGGCACATCTAGGAACATTCGCCATAAACATTTTTGCTATAGGAAAACTCGCCTCAGGAATTTTTGCCATAGAAAACTTTGCTGTATAGGATTTTTGCCGTAAGACAATTCGTCCCATTTTTTTTAATATGCAAAGTACCTTGTTATCAGGTAAATCTGGCTCACACTATTGTTACTTTGATTTAAACATTTTAATAAGCAAAGTTCTAGGATCAAAATCCTGCATCATTCATCCTCATCAGTGATGAGCGCAAAAACTTTTACTTGACACCAGACTTAATGTTAAACTTTCTGTTAATAATAATTCTCACTCAAGCGATATACATTATTTCAAACAAATATTATTTATGAATCATTGCTTGGAATTTTCACACATTTTAAATTATTTCTTTGTTAATTTGATATATTTTTAGTCTTTGATTTTTTAAAATAAATGTTTACTTTTTAATTTCTTTTCTGATGTTTGACCTTGTTAAAAAGACATCCATATATACTTGATAACAAGGTACCTCACATATTAAATTGAACATTATTACAAAAGGGACATTCAAGATAAGGGTATAAAAAAATGTGGCAAAATTGTTTTACAGAAAAAATCCTATACTGCAAAGTTTCTTACGGCGAAAATTCCTGAGACAAGTTTTCCTATGGCAAAAATGTTTGCGGCAAATGTTCTGAATACAGGTTTTTAATATAATTGCCATAAAACTTGAAATGAATATTAACAATTTTTTTGTTTATGATTGACCCTCTTTCCTAATACTTGGCTAACATGAAAACTATTTGCATGTAAATAATTAATCATTTTTTAAGTATCCAAATTTATTAATTTTCAGAGTGTGAAGTTACTTAGTCATTGATTTTCAAGTATATTTCCTTTAGATTAGGAAAATATCATTTTTTAACCTTAAGAACTCTGCATTAATAATATTACTTCCCTTTCCCCTACATTCTTTTCAAGGCCTCTCAATTGCAGTATCTTTATTGTTGATTTCAAAGTTGTTTTCTGTTGACATAGCAGGATATGACAACACAACTATGAAATTTAAACACACTATTGTTAAAGACTCAGAGTCAACTTCAGTGGCAGGGTAAACTTTTTGTACAGTAAATGAAGTCACATACAGAGTGATAAAGGTTAATTAAAAATTTCATAATTATTTGCCATTTGACTTATATAAGAGATTTTAAATAATGTGAACTGTTTCTATTCATTGCTATTCTTCTATATTAAGAAAAGATCCTGAACTCTTGAAGGTTGACACAATAAATTAATGTAATATAATTTTACATCAGACAGTTAAGCTTTCAGCTCATAGCTTGCAAATCTTCATGTGTCATTACTTTAGCTTAAATTGTTCTTGTATTTTTTTTATTTTGTTAATGGTCCCAGAATATAATATTTTTGATGTGTGAATCAACTAAATGAAACCATTATCCAACGTTTCAACAATATACAAGCAGAGATGACCCACCATAACTCATTCCAACCCTGCTCATCTGAATGTAAGGCCACCCTTTGCTGCCCTATAGTAATGGACATAATGGGAATTGTAAGACTATTTTATTTATATTCCCCCTTCTCTAATATACCTTGTCCATGTAAATATTACCAGTCCCTCTCCTCTTTATACATTGACTTTATTCCTCTTCTTTTCTTTTTCTCTTCAATCTCCTCTCACCCCAAATTGCTATGGAATCCTGTTGGAGAGAAATACTGGAGATAAGCAACTTTTTGGTTTCTGGTGATATTACTGGTTTGCTCTCTGACTTGATTGTGTGCAATGAGCAATGGAAGAGCAGGCTGTGATACTTTGCAAGCTTTTATTGTCCTGACTGTTCAATCAAGATGGGCCGCTACTTATCACTACTGACATTTATGATTAGAACGATGGTCTGTTCATAAAAGTGTACAGCAATGCAGAGAGATGATGAAGAAGGGACAGTTGCAAGAATGACCACAAATTCAACAGAGCAATGACCTGCAGATGAAGGAAGTGCAGAGTTGAAAAAGGGTGTTGCGAAGGGTGGGGGAGTTCCAGTCTCATACTTCTTCACTTCCCAGACCAGACATTAGAAAATAGAAGATTCCATTTGAAAGAAGTCCCTCCACCCCACAACTTCCATAAATCGTGGAATGATCATCGCCTTATCTCAGATAATATTCACTTAGCATTTGGGTATGGACACAGATGTCTGCTACCCTGTTTCAGCTATCACAATAACAAACTGCAAAGTTGTTTTTATGCAGGACAGACTCAGTGTTTATTTTTGTGTAAGGTCCATTTATGGAGATAGTTGAGCATCTAGCCATTGATGTACACCAAAGAAATAGAGGGGGTCAGTAGTGGAGGTGTCATTTACTTTGGCCTTTTTCCTTTACTTTGTTCATAATTTATACTTCTTATTTCTTTATTGCACTTTCCTTCTCATTGCATATTTCTATGCGTGTGCCTGGATGGGTGTGTTTGCATGTATGTGAAGGTGAGGGAGAAGCACAGTATTACATGCATTACTATCTGATGCAATTGCTTATTTTATTTCCTTGTTTTTTTCTCTCTATTTTTCAGTATTTATGCACATACAAGTTTACATAGTTTTAGTTTTATTATTAATACTGACATTTATTGCTCTGATCTCATTTCACCCATGAGTTATATGTTAATGTAATGTATTTTCACATGTGTATGAGCACTTATATACACACATCTATATACATAAGTGTAATTTCATACAATTGTATTTTTGTATATGCAAATACACACACACACACACACATATATATATACATACATACATATGTTATGGTTTCTTTGTTGTGTATAGCTATATAAAACCCAATAATACATAGGATGCTTAGAATAATAGAATGCTTCTTCCTTCTTTTTCTGCACTGTCTATACACACACACGAATGTATATGTATGTGTACATGCATATGTTTTGTTTCTTTGTGTACACATAAGTTGTAATCAATAAGTAATGGTTTCAGTTCTGTATTTCTTTTGGCTTAACCAAAATTGTTTTGGTCATTTTTTTCTTTAAAGTTTGTTTCATGTTAGACTGAAAGCCCAAATAAATTCTCTAATTTGTTCTCAGTAATAGAAGACAAAAAATTCCAGTTTGCTTTGTTATGGCTGATATAAAAGTTTGCACTTCTTTACTGCAATAAATAGTTATATTTAGTTATATGAAACTGAAATAAGAATAAATTATGTCAGCTCTTTCTTTGCCTTCACTGAGGTTTTAAACTAAATAAAAGGGAATGAGTTGTTATGGCATCTGCATTTAAATACATTTAGTATTATGTAATCCTCATTAAACAATATGCACTTAACTAGACCTTCAACTGGTAGAGTATTGGAAATGATTGTTCTTCAAATATATAAATATGTTTGATTCTTATGAAAAATAATTTTTCTTTATTTTATAATCTATTAAAATGTGATGTTCTTGTATTTATATAGTTATTCCAAAACTAATTTACATATCAGTCATCAGAAATATGAAAAAAGTTCAGTCCTAAGGACCACTAAGTTATTTTCTTTTGACTTTTATATAAGCATATGAATGTAGTCAGGGCTGGGGCATACTACCACCAAACCTCCCAACTGGTGGGGCAGACCTGATTGAGGGCCCTGGGCAGTGCTTTGTAACCCTCACTATCATATGGACATTTACTTTTTTCCAACAACTTAAACTAAGCACAATTGAATATTAAAGGATAAAAAATTTTCTCAAATTTTTACATCATTCTGTTTTTTTGTCCAATTCCATAAATTTGTTTTGTTCAAGCTAAGTCTAAAAACACACTAATTAAAAAAATTATTATGTTTTATAAATATAGCTGAATGTGTTAAAATTCTTTGACTTTTAAACAAAAAAAATCTCAAATTGATGTTAAAAATTGCCACAAAACATTGTTGATTTATTGAAGATGGAATGATCTATTATGACATGTCTCTAATTTCTATTTAGTTACATTGTATTTATTTTCAATTTTTCTAGTTGCATTGTTCACCTATATTGCATATGATCCATTATTGTACATAATTAGGCTATAATAAAATTTGTATTTTATATGAATACTACATTATGAAAATTGAGATACAGTAAAGTGTGGACCCCGTCTCATAGATTCAGTGGAGGGTATGAAACCCTTGCATTAGCCCTGCATGTAATATATATGTCATTGTGTAAGAACATTGTAGCAGTAAGATTTATATGTCTAAGTATTTTCACAAAAGGAAATGAATCTTTATACAATTCTAGATTGTAAAAAAACAAAATTCTCAAAAAAAAAGGAAGAGAAAATATGAGTTTAACTGAAATTGGTTACCTAATCAGTTTATTCTTATTCCCTAAATAGTAATTGTATTCAAAAGAAAAACAAGTATATAAATCCTTATATATATTATTAAAAAATATCAGCACTTGATACTGATGCTTTAAAATTTAATAGCAATTTAGCAGCACCTCTTATTTTTTATTTATACACTTTCCGCTTTTTGACAGATCATAAATTTTTTATTCATGAAATGACCACATAAAGTCAATTTGTGTTTTATGTGATGGATCTTTGTTGCTATCTTTGCTGACATTATATTCTAAAGTGTTTGGCATTATATATTTTCTGGAATAGAACATTAACCTGGAAAAATATTCATCAGATTGAACATCTCGATTTTTAAGGGACAAAAGTGTTCAAAACAAACAAACAGAAAATTGATGAGGAAAGAAAAACTATAAAGTAGAAATTTAAAATATTTCAATCCATATATTACTAGGTAAAATATTTTTTAACAAAAAAGCCAACAGTATCCAGCAAATTAATTCCTGTAACCAAAGATACATTATTCTTACCTGATTTCAATTCAACAAACCAATTTTATAAGTATATTTAATTCCTTAAAAAAAAACAATTAAAATACCACTATTAAAATAATTCCAACAAAACAGTTAACTCATATTCTTAACATCTGTCTATATTTCTGAGAAGTGGTATTTTAACTATTTACATTATTTACATTGTTCAGGCTGTTGTCCTCATCTTTATTGTCATATTCATGACGTTTCGGCCATTGTACGCTCAGGACTTCTTCAGTTGATATACGTTGGAATTCTGAACTGAACCCTTTATTAAATCCACTTGGACACATGTTGAAGTAATCCAGTGACTTGACCCAAAAAGTTGTAAGTTCAATACCAGGGTTGAACAAAAACATGGAGAGTTGAGTTACTAAAGGGAAATAACTGAAACTGAGATATCCAGAAATGGCATGGCATGTGGAAAGCAAACAATCTACCCTAGTAGACGAAATAAAGGGTTCAGTATGAAAATCCATTGTATATCACCTGAAGAAGGCCAGAGCATACAATGGCTGAAACATCATTAATATGACAATAAAGATGAGGACAATTGTTGAAACAATGTAAATAGTGTAAATAACATATTTTTTACTGGTATCATATTGCAAAATAGTAAATGTTTCTCTTCTTCATCTTCTTCTTAGTCTTCTTCTTCTTCTTCTTCTTCTTCTTATTATTATTATTTTGAGAAGTAATTAGTCAAATGAGATAAAGAAATTCTTGATTGAAATTAGAGAGATTCATTCTCCACTCTGGGCTAAAATCAATTAGCAAGGTGCCAGTTAATATACATCAGTGCCCAAACATCTTAAGCAAGAAGCCAACCTCTTCCACTGAATTCTACAAACAACTTTCATCATAAGTTCATTATAACTTATAAAAATAATTTAATAAGAAAATAATTTTTACCATATTTTAATAAATATCATCAGACTTTGCAAACAGAATTAAAAAAAAACACATATCTGGCTGCTAAACTCACTATAAACTAAGAAGACTGATTCTAAACCTTATCAGCTTATTGATCAGTCTTAAACTAATAATATCCATAATACTATCAGAGACTGAATGTATAATATTCATCTTCAGAAGGATTTATATTTAATCTTATCCTTTGTCTAAATCAGATCAGATTAAGTATTTAAGACACTTGTAATAACTGGTTAGCTACCTTGACTGTTAAATATAAAATAGTTGATCAGAAATTTTGCAATATTTCCTTTTCAGTATTGATGTTTAGTTCTCTGACAGATAACAGCAACATATCCCTTGTTCTACCATTATTTTAACATAAGAATTTACATTATCTTTGGTCAAATGGTGATGGCAATGAAATAACCATATTGTATGAATACTAATTTAGTGAGAGTTTTAATAGCAAACATATTTACCATTATTTTCTATGTGTACTACGACACCATGTTTCTAAATTTGAAAACAGGGAATAAATTATATCCCTTGTGTATACCCGTAGTATAGGTATCCCTTTATAATTTTTTAAAATGTATCATATTATCCATTAGAATCTCAATGGCGTATATATATTTCACTAAAATATTTAATTTTTTGCAATATTTAAGAAGAGAAAGAAACTGGATGTTTAGCCATTTCATGTTTCTTTTAATTTCTGTTTCAAAACTGATTTTTGAATTTTCAGGGAAAGGTGCTAACTAGACATACCTGGTAATACGTTTTAAGGTGTTAAGCTATCATAATTTTTTTAATATGATTTTATTATATTAATAAACTATGAAAATAAAATAAAAATTATCTTTCATTAAGAATGAAGAGGGAAACATTATAAAAGAAGAAAATTAAAATATGAACAAACTTGTGATCAAAATCAAGCCTTTTTGCAATCTTGATGTTTCCAATAAGAGATTATTTAAACTGAATAAAAATTTCTGAAAACCTACTTGTGTATAATATGACTCCCCCACCCTTTCACCATCAATTTTCATACAAAATTTCTCATATTATGCACAAAAAATACTGTAATGAGGAGAGTGGAGACAAGAAACTTAGAAATGAGAAGTGTGGAAACCACTATAAATTGTCTCCCCTAGACAAGAACAGTAGGAGTTTTCCATATTTCAGTTTGTGTGACGACTTACTTGAGTATCAAGCATTATGGTATATGACTTTACAACACTTTGACTGCATTGCTTTTGTCATGATCTGATGCATGATATTTGACATTTTCATTTGAATGAAGACCTCGGTAGTTAGCTTCCCTATTTGTAAAGGAACCAAGGTTCTCTTCTATATCAAATCTTGGATCTCTTCTTTAGCCAAATCTACAAGTGACTTCCAGTAAGGGTTAATAACCCCCTACTTACTGTAGATATTGAACCATGGACTTTGCAGTCTTTAGTCTGTTATTATAACAGCAGACATATTGTGACGTATACAGAATAACTAAAGAAGTGTTTGGAATGTACATCACGTCTGAGGCAAGTGTGGAGAGAATCTGTCAATAAAGATTCAGACAGAAAAAAGAAAAAAGATGAAGCATAAAACAAGGAGGAGAAAGATTTCCTGTTTATCTGATAACATAATGGGAATGTTAGAGTTGGCAGCAAAGTGATTTTTATCTGTTTGCTTTTAAATGAAATCATTATTGCCCTTAGAAAGTAAGAGAGAGAAAGAGAGGGAAATTGATAAGGAGAAAGACAGAATCATACAGAAAAGAAAATGTAGATGAAAGAAAGAAAAGGAAAGGATTAAAAATGGAGAGGAAAATGGAAATAAAGAACAAAGGGAAAGGAGGAAGTAAATTATAAACAAAGAAAATTAAGAGGTAAAATTAACAGAAAAACTGAAGAAATGAAAAAGAATATAATAAAAGAATTTAAAATAAAAAAATCAATAACTGAAAGGTAAGTAAAACAAAAAACACGTAAATATAAGCATAAGATATGAAAAAGTGTTGCAGAAGAAATAAAATAAATAAGAAAAAGTGACATTATTCTGACACATTTAATAAGGCTTAAATGACACCAAAAAAAAACCAGTGCTTTGAATAAATCACCATATGAGATGTTTTTCAGGAACGTTTCTGTCTTTTTTTTTTACAGTCATGTTCACTCTGTAAAAGGCCCAAGAGCCACTTGAGGTAGAAGGTAAAAGGCACAGTTTATGAATATATATGAGGAAGATAATGGTTAGCTTAGAGGTTAAGATTGTAGTGTTGGGGAAGCATCCACTTAGGAATCAGTTCCATGAAGCAATGGTCCATGAGAAGAAGCTGCTCAGGTGGAACATATCTCACCAATGAAATACTAAGTGAATGAGGGTGGTTCACTACTTTGTTCATAGCATGGTGGGTTTTAGTCATGAAGGTTAGAACTGGTGGAACTAAGGAATGTACTTTGTCTGAAAACTTTCCATGAAAATTGCAAGAGAGCAATGAGAGACTTAGAGGACGTTTCATCTGTGTGAAAGGGATTATTGGCTGGAAAGTAATTTGTCACTCACAACGATGCAGAAATGCTTTTAGATTCTATCAAGACTAGAAATTGAAAACTGGACAGCTTCTGCCCACATATGGCAACAGAACCTTTGAACTGATCTGGTTCTTGTAAAGGTAGAGGTAGCATGAGGAGTCAGTACTTACTGGAGTGATACAGGGAACTAAACAGTTTTCCAGCATCCTTAGTGATGGATCATATGTATGAGTTCTATTTGAGATCTGGAACCTCCCTGATGCAAATTAGAAATAGTGCCCTGTCTTCAATATTTTTTTTCTCTCTGAAGGGTCACGAATGACCTACAAATATTATACAGATAATCAGTAGATCAAAGAGTATAGACAAGATTATTAAGAACAAATGCAGATACTCACCAATGTATACATACATTTGGTACATTTTTCATGTTGCATACTAGCATTACTCTTTTTAAAACATTTCCTTCTCATTTAGATTGTTAATTTAATGAGTCCTTTTATGATCATTATTTGATTGTTATTAAACAACCATAGAAGTTGTTCACTTCGTCCCAATTATATTTGTGGACTTCTACTATTATACATACATGATGGCTGTTAACTCATTAGACAAATATGACCATTACTGACAAGTTAAATCTGTAGTAATGATATTAAATTTAGAGTTATCCTTCTCCTAGACTGGTTACCAGTTACGGCTAGAGAACCCAGTCTGTTCTCTATTTAATCTTTAGCTGGGGATAGAAGAGATGGATTCATACCTTTCCAAAGAGTATTTAAAGTTAAGTAAGTGATGTAACAAACTCAACTGAAATTTGAACTTGGCTCTTGGATTTCTCATTCTGAGGGGTTATTTATTACACCATCCACACATACATACATGTATACATAGATACACACACACACACACACACACACACACACATACACACACATATATTATTGCTATAAATGTTATATTTAGTGGGTACATGTGTTTGAGTATACAGATTTTTTAACTAATTCACTCCAACCAAGGTGACAATGCCACTAAGATACAATGGATACTAGGAGTGAAAGAGAATGAGAAGACCTTAGTAGGAACTGGAAACCCAGTACTAAACAGGGAACATGGGATAAACCTCTACTCCTGTTCAAAAGATCGGGGAAGAGTGTGAACTGAGCAAAAGGCAAATCTATCTACTCCTATTGCATAACAGTAAAATTAATATCTACTGACTTAAAGATAAAAAATCTTAATAGAGAAAATGTGCTTTCTGACAGGAATCAAAACTGTCTACCATTTTTAATCTGTAAAACTGCTTTCAAGTCAAGTGTGCTTTACAATCAAGCCATGAGAAACCATGTAAAGCAAGTAACCAAGTAAAGCTCAAATAGCTTATATATATATATATATATATATATATATATATATATATATATATATATATATGAAGAAATATAGTCTTAAGATGTGCTATATTTATGGGATAAAGTGCTCAATATCAGAGATAGAACATGTGTAAATATAAAAGTGAACATAGAAGTCAACACTTAGAGGCGACAGTCTGTTTCATGCTAGATGCAATCAACATATGTTCACTTATATATATATATATATATATATATATATATATATATATAAATAAATGTACCCATATAATATATAAAAATGTACACGTAATATATTGTTTGTAGTGGCAAGAAATACTGTTAAATTTAAAAAGTCCATTATTTGCTTAATATATTTATATATAAATGATAAGTGATATAAGAACAAATCTGTATTTTTTTCAAACAAAACTCTCTTTCTCTTTCTTCCTCTTTATGTATTCTCTTCTTTTTAGCTTTCTCTTGTTTTCTGTCCTCATTTGCCATTGGTGAAAAAAACATTTTTTTGCACATTTTGTGAATAAAGAATTCATATATAGTGGACTTCTAAAAAAAAAAAAGAATTATATATTTGTGGAAAGGTAACATCACTGATATTCTGAATAGTCAATGTTTAAACACAGTAATTATTTATGCAGTGAAATATGCAGCCAATTCTAATTTATAAGTTAATTTTTACTGATGTTATTTCAAATTCATTTTACCAGATATTTTGATGTTTCAGTTATTTCCAATGGCTACTTATTTTGAATTGTGACTGATTACTGAGAGTGTATCAAAAGTGTAGCTCATCTCCATTTATATTCAATAACTCCCCATTCTAAGTATGCCATTTTTGATATGTTGAGGTTACAGCTTTCTCACAAATTGACTCTTTGTAATAGATTTACATATTTGTCTTCGAATTATCATGTTGAAGTCTTAAAAGTTAAACTGTTGAGAGGAAAACATCAACAAATTGATCTTCCTATTCAGTAATGTAATAAAGATTCAAACTTTTGGCAATTATTGCTTTCTTTTTGAGACTGTCTTTTGGCAAATCTTTCTTCAAAGAGACAGGAATGCATATCTGGATTCCCAGTGCCCATTTTCAAGTGTTTACTTTCTTTGCTGGCTTTCCTCGCTTTGGAATGATTGCAAGATGCTTGGCAAACATTTTTCTTCTTTTTTTTTACAGTAAGATTCGCCCTGTACAAGACCCTGGGGGCCACATGAGGTCGAGGGTTACAATAAGGAGTAGTTTATATGGATAGGAGAGGAAGATAGCAGTTAATGCTAGACGTGAACAGCTTAAGATTGTAGTGATTGGAGAAACATCCTCTTGGGTGTCTGTGCAGTGGTTTGTGGGAAGAAACTGTCTGAGTGGAATTTACTTCTCACCAATGGAATACGAAAGGAATGTGGGTGGTTTTCTATTATGTAAGCCATGAAGTTTAGACCTGGTGGAACCAAGAAGTTGTTCCTTTACATTGCCCATTTTATTTTCATTCTTTAGTTGATTAGCATTGTGGCATTGTTATTGCCTATTTTAGACATTTATAAACTTCTTCATATTATTAAGTTTAAAGGAATAATCCATTCATCAGAATAGTATGAACCATGTTCATACATATTTATTTTTTGTAAACTCTAGATCAACCACAACCACACTGAGATTTCCCTATATTACTTAAACAATTCTATAGCAAGTTTTACTTGCTATAGAATTGTTTAAGTAATATTCATTAATTAACATCAAATTCAACTTGTGTCTTAGTGTTAGGAAAAAAATAAACCTTGTTAATTTGACTTGTGTATACATGTTCTAGACAACAATAAGTATTTTTGATCTGAAATAGCAGCTTGGCTGAATATCAGTATCTGAACATTTGAACCTTCATTATCATTTAGAAGTGACTTTTTTCCTTTAATAATTTGAAAATACTATGGTGTTATTGTCCATACAGTTTTAATAAATTAAGAAATGACTATAAGATTACTTTTCCAATATTCAGTAACTGCCAGGTGCTAATTAAATGTTTGGAGAATTTAAGGTATAAAATAGCTTCCTCAAAGAAAGAAAAATTGCTTTGAAATGAGATTTTTTAAATTTCTTGGTGAACTGCTTTCAAGATATGTGTGAAATGTCCAATAAGATATAGAAAATTCTGGTTGACTTTAAGGACTGATGAATTTGTTCAAATTCACTAAACATTTGAATATCAACTAAAATCTTTAAAATATTTGTTAAATATTTCCTCACCTATCAAAAATAAAAAAAGAGTGATACACTAAAAATATAAAATTATTTTAATTTATAACAAATTCTTAATTATTCTTAGCAATGTTAATTATGCTAAAATTATCACTAATTGATTCAGGGGTTTCTTTTATTCCCAGTATTTTGTGGCCAAAAAAATTGAAATGGAAAACTGTATTTTTAGTGACTGGGAGAGAATACTTTCATATCTAAAACTCAAATGAAAAAACAATCACACAGCTTCCCTTAAGTAGGAAAAATATGGATCAAGGGAGATTAAAATATATGATCAAAATATGACAGGAATACTTTTTTTTAACCAATTAGAGAAAGGAATTTTAACATGCAATACTGTTTTTGAACAAATCAAAACTGATAAAAGAGTTTTGATAAATCTTTACTAGGAAACTTTTCAGGGCTCATATAAACAACTCAACAACTCGATTCACTGAGAGATAGTGTTTCAGCTTCAAGTGTAAACATCATGCATCTTTATTTTGCAAGCCTTTTCTACACATGCATACCCTTATCTAATAAGCACTTCCAGAACTAACCATACCAATATTTGTTTATTCTAAATCCTAGCCTGCCAGTGTCTAATGTTTTGGAGTTAATTAGAAATCTTAATACAAATTCTATAGAAATTATGATTAGGAATTTCTAAGAACTTCTGATATATCAAGAAACATTCCAGGTTTTTAAATAATGTAAAGATGATTATTCCATTTGAACATGTATTTTCACCTTTGTTATTCCACCCATTATCTTTTGGTCAGAACACTCTTCAGCTTTCGTTGAAGTATATTACAAATAAATCTAAATAAATAAGCATGGTCCCCTGCCAAGATATTGCACTAACTGAATTTTGGTTTGAGAACTAATGGACTCTTGACAGATCAGAGGAATATACTTTTATCCATTAGACAATTTCTCTTTTTGGTCTGTAGACAATATACAATATACCTGTCAAAATCAAAAATAAAAGTTGTAAAAAGGTATTGACTTCTGCTACTTTATTATGTATATAGATATTTCTTGTAAAACCTTCTCACTTATTAAATAATAATTGTCACTTACATTGAAAATTAGATTGAAATGAATAAATATTTTTTGCTAATGCATTACAAGATGAACTTTAATGATTGGCAATTATATAATAAGTGGCATCTTACAAATGACTATATATTATATTTATTTTTAGTCACTTGATATTGCTTTAATTTTGTTTAATACACAATCAATAAAAAGTCAAAAAGATTGATAAAGGTGAAATATTATCTCATGAATTATACAAAGGCTTTTGAAAACTTAGCAATTTCAAATTGTGATGAGTTGCTTTATATTTTTCTGTAGTTGACTTGCAACAGCAGTAAGTTTAATCTTCAACAAGTGCTTGTGACAGACTAAGCTCAAATAAGTAAATATTTAGAATTTCAAATGCTAATTCTCTAGGCAAGCTGGGTCTCCCCATTTTGAAAATTGTCATAGTATGTCCCTATAATCCCCTCTTTCCGCTATTTGTGTTTACTAAGCTCAGATTAATATAATATCATTAGCTATGGTAAAAGATTGATACTCACAGAACCTATTGAAGCTACAATGGCCAGAAAGAAATAGCTACTAATGAGCTTGTGTGAGAGCAGAGCAAGGGAGATAATTTAAAGACAAGAGGTTAAATTACGTAATGAGAACTGGGAGGCTTAAAGTAATCGACATACATTCTAACAATTATAAATTATTTCATAGCTGCTTGATTAAATTTTAATGAGGAAACTTTTGTTAAATAAAGAATGGAATTTAGAATGTGCAATTTTATCAATAGCATTTCTCAATGCAAAGCTTGAGTATATACGAAAGTGGACAATGACAAAGATTTTATTTATACTTTGAAAAACAGTTTCTTGAAAAACTGTTCATAAATCTGCTTTAATCATTTAACCATTGTTATTGCGCTATATAAACCATATGTGGTAAGGTTGATAACCCATAAAAAACAAATCAAATAACCTTGTTATAATCTAATATAAACTCTATTCTTGAAATCTTTTATAAACATGCATGTATACTTTCAATTTTCTAACCACTCAACATTTCTAGAGAAACGTATCCTGAAGATAAAAAGAATAAAAAGGAAAATTAATTTTATATGAAGACAACTACAGAAAATCATTGTATCATTTTCAATGAGGACCCTTGCCTAAAATGTTTATTAGGGCTAAAGTGCTTACATCAGACCTCATACTTTTATAGATGATCCTTTGCAAAAGACACTGCAAAGATGGTTGATTCTCTGTAACACTACAGAAAATACTTGACTCCTTCTGCTGTGGTCAATTATTACAAGTGTCAGATCAAATCAAAAATGGAGTATTGCTGCCATATCTGTGCTGGAGCTGTTCAAACCTTACTTTTCAGCCTTCAATGATTCCTGTTTTCCTAGGCTTTTCCTGCAGTCACTTACCATTTTTAAGTTCACTATAGAATGTTTTCTTAGGCAAAGTATCATCTTTAAGTTTTACCACATGTCCTACCCAGTGTAGTTAAGGTTACGGATGATTGCCTCAACATATTAAGTGAATTTGAAGAAGGACAACAGTTTGAAATGTGGCAAGACCAAAGGATATTTTGTATTTTTCTGAGATAGCATTTGTGGAATCTTAACTGTTTTATGTGTCAATGATAAGGGACTCCTGTTTCACACAAATACAAGAGCACTGAAATAATACAGGCATTATAGACTGTTAACTTAGTCCTAAATGAAAGGCTTTATTCAGATGAAAGCAAAGTATCAAGTGACTTGAAACTTTTAATAGCTTTCTGCAGGTGTAGGTCAATATCATAATCTGAAGTGTTATCATGGTTTAAAATGTTCCTAATGTATGGTAACTTTTCAACAGTTACATATACAGTTACTCTGAAACTGGGTTGAAACATGGCAACAGTTTACAAGTTGCACAAAGCATCTTCACTAACAACTGCATAGCCTACTGAAAAGTCATCAACCTATAAGAGATCTTGAATTATTAAAGATAATGATTTTATCCTTGACTGAAAACAATTATTATTGAAAAGTTTACCTGCTATACAAACTATACAAAGCATCAGTCATCATCATTGAGAAATAGATTGAAAACAAAGGAGAACCAAGTAGATCGTCTTGTTTAACACCATTCCCAATTTTTAAAGGATTTATTTACTTAATACTGACATTTAGTACCGACCGTATTGAACAGAAACAAAACAGAAGGACCAGACAGTATTGTAATGCTTGGTGCTAGTAGATGATTTGGACATTGACAAGATTATAGGCATAATAAATTAAATATACGTTATAATCCATACTAATAGCAATATATACTTCAAAAACAAAGTGGATAAAATAAGTAAAGGTTTATTGTAAAAAAACAGTACAATAAGAATAAAGGTAACAGTTATGCACAAGGTCATCGCAAGTCAACCCAGTAGTGAATGCTACTATTGGAAGGTCGGTAGTTCTCGTGTAAGTCTGAGTTGAACTCAACAGATCCCAGCTAGTCTCTGTAAACCGTTGACTTACAGAAACTTATAGGTAGTTATTACCTATAGTGTAGTCACTCATAGGGTGACAGGTTATACCATTACATCAATATACAACAACAGTGATATACCAGAAGGCCTAAATAGTAATGTCTCCATAGTACTACCTAAGAAGCCAGTTGCAGGTAAATGAGAACTCCAGACAAGCAGCCTTTTGGACCATATAACAAAACTTATCATTAGAATTAGACCAGAAATAGTATAAGAATAGTACAGGTTCATTAAAAACACTTGAACAAGGAATGTAGTATTTCTGCTCAGAATGATACAAGAACAATACAAATTCGAAAGGATGTACACTTATATTTTATAGATTATACAAAGTGTTTGATAAAGTATGTCACAAAGAACTGTTGGAACTGCTATGAAATTTAGACTTATTTAGAAAGGATATAAAAATAATCCAGAACCTATGCTGGCAGCAAACTGTCTGCATACAGATAGAAAATGAGTTCAGTAAATATACAAAAATAGAAAATGGAGTAAGACAAGGATGTGTCTTCTGACTGGATTTATTCAACCTATACAGTCAGGTGATTATGGGAAAATTATCAGTCCTACCAGTATTTATTATTGGCAGCCACAATCTTAACAACATAATATATGATACTGTATTAATAGCAGATATAGAAAGTAAACTACAGAAGGTAACGAAAGAATGCGAGATGAAAAGCCTAAGCATCTATTGCAAGAAGGTAAAATGCAAGATTGTTAGCAAAAGGAACAGACAAGTATGCAAATTACCAATTGCAAATTCTAAAATAAAGCATGTACAAATATCTGGGAATTGTTTTAACAGAGGACAGAAAGTGTGACACTGAAATCTGAAGGTGCGTTGGAATTACGAAAGATTCCTCCCAGAAGCTAAGCAAAGTAAGGAAAGATTGCTGAACTGTTAATACCAGTTCTCCTATATGATAGTGAATGCTGGACAATCTCCTCACAGATGAAGAAGAGTCTTGAAGCAAAAGAAATGTAGTTCTACAGAAGGATACTGAGAATACCATGTATTTAACATGTGAGCAACAACGAAGTTTTAGAGACAATGGAAACAAAAAGTACACTTGTACTTCAAATCTCAAATATAGAGTTGAAATTTCTAGGGCACATAATGATGAAAGAGGGCTTGGAAAATTTGATACTCACAGGATATATTGAAGGCAAGAGGGATAGAGGAAAGCAGCACATAAGACACATAACAAGAATGAGTAAATGGATGGCAGAACAGGGATTAGGTTATCACGTTCTACACACATATGCCCTCATCTTTTTTAAAGTGACATGACATTGGCTTCTTTCCCCATTTTTCAGTACCATTCCTCATCTTGAAGTATCACATCTATCCTAATAAGCAACTTGTTCACCATCAAAGACAAAGACAAAAATTTCAGCACTGGAATAACATCTATCTTTTGTGCGTTATGAAAATTTAATCCTTTTATTGCCCATCTACACTTGCCCCCCCCCTTATTTGGAGGGTCAACTAAATATTTAAGCTTGGGTATCTACTGCAAAGTAGAAATTACTCTAAAATTCTATTCTTTGTTCAGTCGCTTAGGTAAGTACTTGCACCATTTTCTAGTGATATTGCTACCATTAGTGTATAGTTCTTTTCCATCTTTTGATTTTGCAGAGGTTACTGTTGGTGTTTTTTATCTAAGTACCCATTTGAGGAGATTGTACAACTACTTCCTGTTATAGGTGTCGGCATCTGCTTAAATATCTCTCACCAATTTACTGGTCCCTGATATTGTGCACTGCTCTTTCAACCTCAGATTTGATTTTTCTTGTGAGAGCAAGTTTTATCCTTTTGTAATTTTGGCAGATTTCCATTCCTTAAGTGATTTTGAATCTTTCTCTTTACTGATGATATTTTCTCTACCTTCTGATCATTTTCATTGAACCAGTCCCAATGTGAGTTTTTGAATGACACTGAACATCAGAACAAATAAAGTAAATGTGATCTCCAGTTACTTTACACTCACCATTATATATCTATAGATGCAAAACTTTTGAAGCTATTCTTTAATAGCTGCCTTACAAATTATATATATATATATATATATGTATATATATATATATATATATATATATATATATATATATATATATATTGTACATTTAGTGCTGGTGTTAATAAAATAGTGCTCAATGTAATATAATCACCAGTAGCACAACTCAGAGTTTCATGCATAATGCAATCTTCAGCTACTCACCACCTAAAGATTGCACTGTGCATAAAACTATGAGTCATACTACCAGTGAGGAATAATATATATATATATATATATATATATATATATATATATATATATATATATATATATATATATATGTATGTATGTATGTATGTATATATATATATGTATGTATATATATATATATATAATACATACAATAGGGCATCAGTAAGTCTATAACCTGACACAGTTATGAGATAGATTTTGAGTTGGAATTTTGTTCTGTCTCTGTGATTAATGGAAACGTGATGGGTTAAGTGCAATGACAAGGAAGATTATTGTTTTGAAAATATATATTGTTCATAATAAAGACATTTTTTTTATCATTTGCTGAAGCAATGAAATGATTATTGTAATTACAAAAACCTCTATAAAAATTCAAATGAAAATCCTTCTGTAAGGATTATAAAAAAGATTCAAGACTTGATAAAAAGTAAACTAAAAAATCCAATGAATAATTCTGTTAAAATAAAAAAAACTTTCTGATTTAATTTTCTTCCTGAAATTCACAAACTTTTTCAGTTGATTTGAAAGTTTAATACATACAATTGTTTCTCACTGTCCTCAACTTCCACTCAAGTCAAATACTTATTAAAAAGAAATAAAGATATTTTTGCTTCATATCAATCAAAGAGATTTGTATATTAATGATGGACTAATTTAGGTTTTCTTGTCAATATTTTGTGGTGCTAAGTAACATTATGAAATCTGCTAATTAATGAAAAAAGTGGTCAGTTACAGAGTGAAGAAAAATACATTGGCCTTGTAACTTTCATGTTTCAAATATTTAAGCTTGAGCTAAATTTCATTAATAATATGTACAGTCTTATATTTTATAAATCAGTCTTGGTTTGAAAGGTGTTCCATCATAATATTTTATATTGCTTCACAGAATTTGTTTTATATTGTTACAGTCAATTTTCCAAGTTGAAAATACGTCATTATTTGTGGGGTTTTAGAAATCTTAGTTCAATTATTGCGATGCTTTCATTATTTTTTCCTTTACTTTAGTTTCTGATTTCAGTACATTTTAGATATTTATTGTTCTTTTTGTAATTTGACAATATAAAATATAATTTTTGTACATTGTTTGAAGTGTATTTTTAGTTTATTTATGGTTTGAGTAATTACTGGTGTTTGAGTCAAATTAAAATGTATTTTGTTTACTCTTACATTTTTTCTGGCATGCTTGTATTTCTACATTTGTTGCAGTGTTGTACTTTATGCATTGTTTTTTTTACATATTTGTGATTTTGCTTTTCTGTCTGCTTGTCAACTTCAAAATGTATCATGTCTGTGTACCTTTGTTTTGTTTTTGTTTTTTATTAGCTTTATAAATTTGTCAGTTTTATTTTTGTCTACTCATTATTGATTTTCAACAGACATAATTTTTTATTATTTTTGTCTGATTAAAAATGTTTTTTTTATATCATTTATTTGTTGATTTTCAAAAATATTTTGTTTGTTTTCATCTACTAATCATTGCCAACCAAATATTTTATTATATGCTCATATAAATAATGTAGATTGCCTTGCAAGTAGAAGACAACAGATAAATAAGAATGGGATCAGCATTAACTTAAAAATAATCATTAGTAATTTACCCCACTGAGGAGGTATATGGTGAAGTAATGGATAGCGGCTCAGATTGAGGAATTGGAGAGCCAAGTTCCAATTCCAGTCGAATCCATTATGTTCACTTATGTGCTAATACCCTTGGATAAGGTATGAATCCTCTTCCTCTCCCTCCAGCTATGGGTAAATAGCAGGACAAACCGGGTTCTACAGCCTTGGATGGCAACTGGTCTACCACAGAAAGAAATGGCAACCTATTGCAGGAAAAAAATCTGCCTCATCAGTCATGTATTAAAAGATACATGATCACCTAAGCGTGTATCACTTATGGCACATAACTGAACTGAATGTACCCCATTTCTAAGAAGTACATTGTTTCCAGAAGTAGATGCTTGAAAAGTGGAACTGGTGAACTAAATCCAAATTTTCGTGAAGACTGACATTACTTTCTTTAGTCACAACTGTAGGATAAAATGATTGGAAGACTGAAATTAACCCTTTTCTTATTTCTATAAACCTGTAGTGGTTAAAACATTTCCTCTGTGAATTTTCCTATATTTTTGCTTTTAGACAATCTATATTAGATGACAATTCTTTAAATAGATTATTTAATGTCCAGTAAAACTAATTCTGTATGATTTTAGTCCATTAGAGTTTATTGAATTTTTTGAAATAATATTCTGTTTTTTAATACACTTGTGTTGCCAACTAACTCAATTAGCAGACACTTTGTGGATATCATGCTCTATTCCTTTTTTTGCATCTCTTCATTTTTCTAATATTTTTGTTTCCAGTTTCAGAAACAAAGTTTTCATTCAGTTCTTTCATTCTATTTCCCTTTGTTTCTCTTTTGTCATTTGTTACTCTTCCTTTCTTTCTCTTCTTTTTTCATCCCATTTCATCTTCGTCTCTGTGGCCACAGTACATAAACATTTTTGTTGTCCTGCACTTATTTATTATTCTTCTTGTCTCTTGACCTCTACCAATTTCAACCAATCTGTGTCAGACCCACCACATTACTTCTGCTCCAGTGGTCACGCCTAACTCACTCTGTGTTGTAGATAACTGCAGGACACAAATAGGTAACAAGTGTAGATGCTGGAATCCAATAGCAAGCTTAGAGACTGACTAAGTTCAAACAACAGACATATATCGATTACTTGCAGAATACTTCATGCAGTGAACCCATTTATTGTCTCTCATTTTTTCCTCTTATATTAACTATCAGCATTATTCAGAAATGTCTTTTACTACTATTTTCATTTTTATAAATATCTTTTAATCATTTGCATAATATATATATATATATATATATATATATATATATATATACTAGTTGTAATCTTATACTTATAAGAAATTATACTCATTCGGAAAACCATTGGTTTCTTGATTTGCAAATAAACAAACCAATACCAAGTTACTTTATATATATATATATATATATATATATATATATATATATATATATATATATATATGTATATATATAAAGATGCAATACAGGTATCTAGATAGGTATACAAAAGAGTATATGCAAAATAATTTCTAAGGAATTAGTGGATTTATTTTTGTTACTTCAAACATTATTATAGTGGATACTCATATTTGATATAGATGACAAAGTTTTATTTTAAATAATGTTTTAAATATGTTTATTGGTCTACACACTTGAGTAATCTTTCGTGGGAATTGAACCTTTGTTCTCTCTTTATAGGATAAACCACTGTTTGATCCAGTGTGTTTTAACTACTTAACCACAAGGAACATCACAGTTAAACAAGACTTTTTTAATAAAATGTGAAGTAATAAAAATATCATATTTAAAATAAATCCATCAATCCAGATTATTATTCTTGAAAGCCCATATCTACTCAGTTTTGAGTGAAGCATATGTTCTTTCCTTACAAATTGTGCATAATTGTGACATTCTTTGTGGCATACCAATTCAAATGGTGGTTTCATCAACAAAAATGGGATGCAGGTTCAATCCCTCCCTGCTGGTGAACACATTTTCTTTGAGCTGCACATTTGAGATTTCTCAAATGTGCAGGTCAATAATACACACTATTAAAAAAAATGTGTCTATTTCAAATATGAGTAATAATAACATTGGAAATATAAAATAAATAGTTGTATAGATATTGACAAATAAGTATTGTATTAATTATGCACAACTAATTTTTATCGTATAATGGGTGCTGCAGTCATATAATGTGCTTTATAATTTAAAATAAATTATATTTATTAAACTAACATTATTTTAACATAGATTTTGTAGCGACCACCAAGAGAGGGATCATTAGTTCTCTTTTTAAATATTTTTTTCTTGGCTGTTAATATATATTTCTGAGTTGCACATAGAATTAAAATTTAGAACTTTCTCTCCTTTGTTTTATATTTTAAACTTCCCTTTCTGCCAGTTTATCATTGTGTATGGGTATGTATGTATGTGTGTGTGTGTGTGTGTGTGTGTGCGTGCAATGCTAAATACAATAAGATGAAGATAGATAAGCCAGAATACCTGTGTATGCCTTTGTAAAACTAGGTATGTGTATATTTCCATTTTAGTATCCTTTTAACTTTTTATTATTGCTTTCTGTTGCACTATCTTCTTACTTTTAGTGTTTCTGGTTGATGGTATAAATTCTTACTTATTTTTCTTTTTACTCACTTGATGGAATCTATATAAAAAAGAAGGAAGTAATAATTTTTTATTCATTTGCTTTTTGTATGAATTGAATTTTTCAGCTGTGCCCTGTATGTTTTTCAGTTGTTTTTTCCTGTTCTCTTCAACCCACACAATGTCTCAGCTTAGATTGTCTCGCATTATAACATTAAATCAGCTTCAGAATTATTGAAAATAATGGTGTGTGATATCTTTGGCTATCATGTATCTCTATGCATTAAGATCAACTCTGTTCATAAATCTTATGTAAATGATGAGCAACAAGCACATTATTATTTTTGGCACATGTCCAGCAGCAGCAGCAGCACCGGTGGTGGCATCCTGATTAGCATATTGATCCAGCAAGCCAAGGATTATGATTGCTTTTCTCCCTCAGTTTTTAAAAAGCTTTATGTTCTAATACCAGTTTTATTGAGGAAATGTACAAATAAATCTCATTTAAAACCATACAGTAGTAAAATTACATGGAAAATTGTATGACTTGATGTTTGGGATGGAATTCATTTGACATACATTATTTTTATTTTCAAATACAATAATATATATATATATATATATATATATATATATATATATATATATATATATATATATATATCACTTCACACTTAGAACTGAATCTCTATTGAGTGATATGCATATAACCCATTCCATGGTTTCTGCTATCATCTCTAACCTAGATCCCCACAAAGCATGTGAATCTCTGTTGTTCCAGTTTTTAAGAACTCTGGTGAACCATCCAACCCATTAGTTAGCCTTCTACCTCTTTTTGGGAAACTCCTACAGTCCCTAATAAATGCTGAATTGGTTCATCATCTTTCATTGAAAGGTCTTTTCTCAGAGAAGCAATATGGCTTTCGTTAACTGCTGATGTACTGATGATAATTGTGGAAAGAGTCTATCATGCTCTAGATAAAGACAGTGAAACCTGGGCTGTAGTATTGGAAAATTCAAAAGACTTTGACAGGGTTTGGCATTCTGTTCTTCTCCACAAGCTGAAAAGTTAGGGTATTTTCAGGAACATTTTTGAGCTCATCCAGTTGTTCCCATGAAGTTGTGAAATGAAAGTTATCCTGAATAGCCACTCATTTAGATCCTTTCATACTAACATGGTTGTCACCCAGGGTTCCATTCTTGGTCCCATGTATTTTTAATCTTCATTAATGACCTTCAGCTCTCAGCTTGGTATCTATGCAGACAATACTACCATTTACTACTCTCACAAGGAAGTTTTGAGGAGCATGGAACCACCTCTTAATTGCTGGTGTTCCCAGGTCCACCCTGATCCAGGGTGGTAGAACCTGTTAGGGTCCCAGCTATGGGCAAATAGTTAACACCCAAACTAGGGTCAAAACATGTAAAAATAGGTTTTATTACCAGCAATACATTTTTGTCAAAAATTATTGCAAGCAATGAATTTTTGAAGAAAATAATTATTATCAACAATAGATTATTAACAGCAATACTTTTTGATGTAATGAATATGCATACACCTGGGTTCCCCCTCACAGTAATATGATTGGCTGGTGTCAGCCATAAATACAGGATGATGTGGAGGTACATGGACTACGCCATTGGCTATCCTATTGAGGTCGCCTATTGGACGACGGCTATTGGCCTACACCTACTGCCTAAGCATATTGCCTATGCCAACGATGAGTACCAGTCCATTATGGCTACCTGCTAGATTGTCCTACTCGGTCACAGTAGCGAAAACCACTTAGCTACTTCGAACAAATATATCCCTTTCTGGGACATATCAGTTGGTGATGAGATTCGAAACGACCTCACAAGTTAAAACAAAAACAAAAAATACAGTCGACAACACTTACTAACAAAGAACGTTAGAAAGACTTGTTTGACGCTTACAAAAAGTAAGTAATCTTTCCCTCATTTTTGTTTTAACACTTATTAATGAGGAACGTTAGAAAAGGAAAAACTGATGCAACGCTTACAGAAAGTAAGAAATTGCCCCCCCCCCACTCTCGTTTGGACTTAGAAAATTTTATTGTCTACATAAATTGGAGCAAAGTTTTTTTCTTGTGGATACGTTGGCAGAATGGAACAAACTGCGGAATTAACTAAGGTGCTACAAGTCACTTTACAGCAACAATTCCAACAATTTATTCAGCAACAAGAAAAGTTTGAAAAGTTATTCGAACAGCAGGCAAAAGACAATAAATCACTTTGGGAAGACGTATTATCTAGGATAACAAAAGAACCAGGTTCTAGATTTTTTTCTGTTGAAGGAATTTCAAATTCACTCTCTGAATTTAAATATGTCCCTGACAGTGATTCAACATTTCTGGCTTATTTTCGTAGGTTTGAAACAATATTTATGAAAAGATGCGAACAATGGTCTGACGAGGAAAAAATCACTCTATTGTTGCAGAAGTTAGTAACAGAAGAAAATACAAAATACGCGAATTTAATCCTCCCAAAGAAGCCAGAAGAAATTACATTCAGCGAAACAGTAGAAATTTTGTCGAAAATTTTTGATAAAAGAGATAGTCTATTTCATACAAGATAAGTGTCTAAATATTGTAAAACAAGAGGATGATGATTTTGTCATGTATGCAGGTATGGTTAACACACGGTGTGAGGCATTTAAATTACAGGAATTGTCAAGTGACATGTTCAAGTGTCTAATTTTTGTGCAGGGTTTAACGACACCGAAGGACAAAGAAATTAGATCAAGAATCCTCACCATCATGGAACATGATCCAAAGATTACGCTACAAAAAGTAACGGAAGAATGTCAGCAACTTATAAATATAAAAAAAGATAATACTCAGATTGAGGAGAAGAGCATTTCGCGAGTACAAACTGTAAGACAACAGAAGTGGATACAAAAGAAAGAAAGAAAAATTATATGCAGTTCGTGTGGTGGACAGCATATAAAGAAGGATTGTTTCTTTAGGGAGAAAATATGTTTTAATTGTGGGCGTGTAGGCCATAGAAGTTCCCATTGTCGGGCAAAACAGTAAAAAGTAAAATCAAAGTCTCAAACAAAGGTGAACGTAGTTTTGTCTAAGAACGAAATTGAGGAAGGTCAAAGAAAATACCTCAATGTAAAAATAAATGGGCAGACCATAAAATTATTACTCGATTCAGGAAGTGATATCTCGGTGATAAACGAGCAAACATGAAAAAAAATCAGTTACCCACCGTTGACTAACACAGACAAAATTGCAAGGGGAGTGTCAGGAAAAAGACTTAAGTTTTGAGGTGAATTAAAATGTAACATTTCGTTCATGGGAAAAATTCACAAATCGAAAGTGTATGTGCTCCCTGGTTCAGTAAACCTCTTTGGTTTAGACTGGATTGTATTGTTTAACTTATGGGAATTACTGGTAATTTCTTTCTGTAACAAAGTTAATGTCATAGAGAACTATAAGATGAAGCAAACGGAAAGATTTATTACGGAGTTGAAAAGCAAATACCCTCGTGTTTTTTCCGAAGGACTAGGTCTGTGCACAAAAACAGAAGTCAACTTAGAATTGAAAGAAAATGTTAAACCAATCTTTAAACCAAAGAGAAAAGTACCATTTTTGGCACTAGACACAATAAATGAGGAATTAGAAAGGTTGGAGAAAATTGGCATAATTGCGAACATGCTTTTAAAAAAAATAAAAAGCTATCTATTAGCAGAGCTATTGTTAGCACATTTCGACCAGAAGAGGAAAATCATTGTAACGGCATATGCCAGTAATGAGGGACTATGTGCGGTATTGCTTCATAAATTCGAGGACAGATCTACAAATCAGTACCACATGCCCCATGAATGTTACTGTCCGCAGAATGAAGTTACAGTCAAATCGAAAAAGAGTTTAGCAATAATCTATGCTGTAAAAAAATTTCACAGGTTTCTAATGGAAGAGAATTTACTCTGCAAACAGACCACAAACCACTGTAACAATATTTGGTTCAAAAAAAGGTATACCAACTCACACGGCCAATCAACTACAGTGTTGGGGTATAATCCTACTGAATGATAATTTCTGTAAGAAACAGTAATAGCAGTGCTAAAAGATGAAAGTGAATTGTCGGGCCTGTTATTCAACACTATTAGAGAACTTCCGGTTATGCTAGAAGATGTAAAAAAAGCAGCAGAGAATGATCATTTCATTAAAAAAATGAAAAAGCAAGTCTGGTTGAATGAGAAAACAAAAAAAGGAATTAGTGTGTCACCTTTTTCAATCTGCGAACAGGTATATACTTTACGCAGATAAAGTTGTAATGCCATGTACTCTGCAAAAGAAAATTCTGAAAGAAGTTCACACTGGCTATCCAGGAATTTCAAGAATGAAATCTCTAATGAGAGGCTATACTTATTGGCCGAGGATGGACCAAGACATAGAAAATTTGGTGGAACAGTGCAGAGGATGTCAAATGGCAGCAAGGGATCCACCGGTAAAGATTCAACCATGGCCAAAGACAGATATCCCATGGACTCAATTGCATATCGACTATGCAGGGCCCATAAATGGATCTTATTACCTGATCATTGTGGACAGTTTCACTAAGTGGCCAGAAATTGTTAAGTGCAGTCATCCAACTGCAACAAATACAATAAACGCACTTCATGAAATTTTTAGTCACTTTGGACTCCCTAAAACTTTAGTCAGCGACAACGGAATGCAGTTTGCGGGAAGAGAATTCAAGGAATTCTGTACATTATTGTCCATTGATCACATGACAATGTCAGTATATCATCCAAGATTGAATGGACAGGCAGAAAAATTTGTGGACACCTTTAAATGAGCGTTGAAGAAAAGTCAAGACATGGACATGAATGAAAGAAGTATATAGAAATTTTTGGCAGTATATAGAATCACGCCAAACCCAAATACAATGTCAGGGTTATCACCAGCAGAGTTAATGTTTGGGAGAAAAATACACTCTGTGTTTGACAGGCTGTTGCCTAGTCCGGCAAAGAAAAAGGCTAAAAATGAAAACCAGATGATTAAAGTGTATAAGCGAGGTGACAAAGTTTTTCCAAGAACTTTAGGGCTGGAAAAATGTATTGGGAAGAAGGATTGATAACCAAAAGAATTTGACAGGTCATATATGATTGGCTGGTGTCAGCCATAAATACAGGCTGATGTGGAGGTACATGGACTACACCATTGGCTATCCTATTGAGGACGCCTATCGGATGACAGCTTATTGGCCTACGCCTACACCTATTGCCTAAGCATATTGCCTACGACTACGATGAGTACCAGTCGATTACAGCTACCTGCTAGATTGTCCTACTCGGTCACAGTAGCCAAAACCACTTAGCTACTTCGAACAAATATATCCCTTTCCAGGACATATCACTAATTTGGAAAAAAATATTACCAGCAATAAAAATTTTGTCAGCATTAAATAACCCATTGAGTTTGATATGCCATAAAACAAACCAAACCAAACCAAACCATTTACTCCTCCCTCAATAGTAAGCCTTATCAGACAAGATCAAAATGGCATCTGATGTACAAAACGACCTAAAAACCATCATTAGCTGGGGCAAATGATCACTTGGTAATTCTAAAACATCCAAAACTAAACTACTCTCCATTAATCATCTGAGTGACCTTTCTCTGCCTTCCATCAGCATGGCTGATGCTAACCTCCAGTAAAGTCAATTGTTGTGCCTTCTTGAGTCAATGTTCTCATCTGACATGAAGTAGAAAACTATATTGGATCCATTGCTGGATCAGCTGCTAAGAAAGTCAGTTTACTGTACCATGCAAGATAATCTTTCTTTCTAGAATCTATCTTGCATATCTATAAGTCTACCATCTGCCCATGTTCAGAATATTGCTGTAATATATGATCCGGTATCCCTGCTATTTACCTGGAGCTCCTTGATAAGATACAAAGAATAATCAGCAATATTCTTTGTCTTATCTGGTGGCCCAGCTTCATTCACTTACTCACCATGATAAGGTGGCATCTCTGTGCCTTTTTTATAAATACTTTTATGGTAATTATTTAGATAAGCTCTTCACTACTGTACCTAGACTGTATGAATTTAAGTGCAGTACTAGACTGGGTGGAGAGATCT
>OZ038487.1:65305260-65405260 GCA_964036315.1 Acanthosepion esculentum
CAGAGTTTGCTTTTTTTAGTTTTTGGGATACTGTTGCTTTGA
The DNA here is from genome assembly GCA_964036315.1 of Acanthosepion esculentum. Lineage (NCBI taxonomy): Eukaryota > Metazoa > Mollusca > Cephalopoda > Sepiida > Sepiidae > Acanthosepion > Acanthosepion esculentum. The sequence continues at coordinate 65,305,303 of OZ038487.1, forward strand.
ACCTTCAAAATATAAATAAATATATAGCTCCATTATGTAGAATTGAGCACTGTCTTTTTCTTACACTATAGATTATTTATATGTATACAATTGTATATATATATGTTATATGTATATGATCACTTGCTCGTATAAATATCTAGTTACCCATTCGGTAATATATATATATATATATATATATATATATATATATATATATATTATGAAATGGATTAAGTCCAACAATTAGTTAATTTATTTTCCATTTATAAAAATAAGAATATAAAAAATATAAATGGAAAATATATTAAATATATATATATATATATCACTGCATGTCCATATATATGCATACATACATAAAAATATATATATTTATACACACGCGTACACACACACACACACACACACACACACACACACACATATATATATATATATATATATATATATATATATAATCTTTGAAATAATCTTGCTAGCACCTGACATTTAACTCTGCTGTGGCCATCAGAAGGTGATGAAGAAAAAAGAAAAACAACTATCAGCTTACCTGTCGGCCAAGCAATATGTGTTCTGTTCTCTGTTGCCAAGTCTGCCAGTGTGTTTGATTCTCATTGTAAGTAATTATTCATTTTCTAATTTGTTTTCTTACCATTCATTTCATTTATTTTCAATTGCTGTTACTAATTCTTTTAGTTTGAAAATTGTTCTTTGAAACTGAAGCAAATTTTAGTCTACCCCTTTTCCATTTTTCTAAATTTTCCTTGAATTCTCTGTTTGAATATGAAATCTTTGAAATATTCATGTTAGCACTAGATGTTTAACTCTACTGTGAGTAATGGCCATGAAGTGGTTTTGTCTTTCTACACTCCTTCCGACATGCATGTTGGCACTTAATTTAAGTTGAAACTTTATATATAAGATTTTTTCCTTTGTGAGTGTGTTGGTGCATGTAATAGGAGTAGATAGGCTTTCCTATCACTCAGTCATTATTCCTTTCCCTTCTCTCGAACAGGTATAGTGGTTCATTCCTTGTTTCCTGTTTAGGAAGGGGTTCCTGGAGCTTTTCCTTTTCTCTGATCCCTGTATTAGTGCTGCCATGATTCCCTTGTGATGTGTGTTTTCTGTGGCAATGTCTCTTCATACTGAGGGTACTAGGTTGACAGTTTCCTGGTTGCTGTTCCCGACTGTAGTTAGGAGCCCTTACTCTTACATAGCATCTTGAGTAGCTGCTCTGATCAGCAGTTGCATAATATTGGAGTGCTTGTAGTGCCGTGTTGTACATGGAAGGGTGTCCCTGCACACACTTCTGATAGGCAACCTCAAGGCCACATTATGTTGCAGGCTGTGCCAGCTCCTTTCTGTCTATATCACATATGATGACCGCCAGCTGCTATTACTTTATGCCTTTCACTTCCATTACCAACATTGCTCAACATGACCTCAAACAATCAAAGAAGTAAATCTAAACCAGCTCTCAAAAAATCACCTAAACCCTTTAACATTTTCTTTTCCAACAACCATGGCATTCGAACCAACTCCTCCAGTGTGGAGTCATTCATTGTTGAGAAGTCTCCTGATATACTAGCTCTCTGCAAGACCATCCTTAATTCGTCAGTCACCTCCTCTGATCTCTCAATTCCCGGTTACCTTCCTCTCCTTAGAAAGGACTCCATAACCCATATGCATGGCCTGGGAGTTTAAGCATGGGATCATCTCCCACTGGCAAGGGAACTCTGTCTTGAATCTCCAGACCATTCATGCATGTGTCTCTGTCTATCTCTCCTCAATTCTATAAGCTATCTCTTCTTTCTCTATCGCTCTCCATCCTCCCAAGACTGTGGTGTACTCAATAGCATTTCTGATAATATAGACAATGTGATCTCTCTACATCTGTCTGCTCACATAATACCTACCATTCCAAATGGTTTAAACAATCCATAACTGACCTTCCGGGCATACAAACCCTTAAATTTTCAATCACTCAATCTCACACACAAATGGTTGACTCTCCTACTTGTTTCTCCAGTAACCATGATGGTAAAGCTTTCTCTTCTCAATCTCTGTTTTACCTCCATCCCAATCTTGTTATGTCATGCAGCTCTGCCCTCTTGGCAACTCTGATCATGCCATCATGTCTATTAAAATCTCCTTCTACTCCTCCCCCAGTAAAGAACCCCTCTCACCAACAGAATATGTCCTTCTGTTATCAATGAGCAGACTGGGACTCATTCTATGATTTCCTCCACGATGACCCCTGGAATGTTGTTTTTAATCTCCCTGTCCAAAAATCTGCGTCTGAGGTCTCATCCTGGATAAAAGCTGGAATCGAAGCTTTCATCCCTGCAAGAAAATATAATGGGAAATCACATTCCTCCCCTTAGCTCTCAGCTGCTTATGCAGCAGTTATTGCCCACAGGAATCACTGCTTCCCTCTGTACCATAGTGACATGTCTGATTGCAACAGATGTCTCTTTGTCACTGCCCGTAATGAGTGCAAGTGTGTCCTCAATGAAGCAAAGTTACTCTTTGCTGAAAGAATGAAACATATTGCTTCTCACAATTTTGGTTATAAAGATTATTGGATTATTTTCTGCAAGAGTATGCTGAATCCACAATGTGTGCAAACCCAAAATGCCTCCATTATTCAATTAGTTTGAGGTCCTGACTTTCTCAGCTGACAAGGCTGAATGCTTTGCTCAGAAATTCTCCTCCATTTCAATGCTAGACTCATCTGGTGTACCCCCGTCTGATTTTCCCCCTAGAACTGAGATGCACATAACCCCAATGATGGTATCAGACATCATCTCTAAATTAGACTCCCATAAGGTTAGTGGTGTGGACAGAATACCGGCCATTGTCCTGAAGAAATGTTCTTCTGAATTTGCTCCTGTCCTGTCCAAACTTTTCAACTACTGTTTCACCAACTTTTTGCTTTCCAGGCTGTTGGAAGTCGTCATCTGTTGTGCCTGTCCTTAAGAACTTTGGAGACCCTTCTGACCAATATAACTACTGTCCTATCAATCTCTTACCACTCTTTGGTAAAGTCCTTGAGGCTTTAATCAACACTGAAGTTGTTAAGCAACTTATCTCCCATAATCTGCTCTCTGACAAACTATGGTTTCCGCTTTGCCCGATCTACTGCTGACGTGCTCACAGCAATAACTGAACTTGTATACCAAGCACTTCACAATAATAGAGAAGCTCGTGCCATGGCTCTAGATATCTCTGAAGCATTTGATAGGATTTGGCATGTCAGCCTTCTTTGTAAGCTTCGGAGATACAGCACTACAGGATGATTATTTGAATTAATACAATCATTTCTGTCAAACAGTGAAATGCATGTCGTCCTAAATGGGTTCTCCTCCAGCTCCTTTATCACAAATGCCAGTGTTCCCCAAGGCTCTATCTTGGGTCCTACACTGTTCCTGATCTTCATTAACGACCTTCATCAGCTCCCAAGTAGGCATTTATGCAGACAACACTACTATTTACTCCTGCCTCAATAGTAAATCTGGCATCATTGACAAAACTGGCCTGGCTGCCAGTCTCAAAAAGGACCTACAATCTGTGGTTGACTGGAGCAGGAAATGGCTTGTAAACTTCAATGCCTTCAAAGTGAAACTGCTGTCATTTACCCACCACAGATGCCCAACTCTACGAGAGCACCTCGTTGCACCTGCTTGGTCTCACACTGATATGAGGTGGAACAAATACATAGACTCAATAGCTTCATCTACTGCAAGGAAAGTTGTTGTGCCGGAAAGTTTTTCTCATTGGAGTCCACCCTTCAAATCTATAAAGCACCCATCCATCCTTGCATGGAATATTGCTGTCATATATGGTCTGGTGCCCCCACTATAAGTCTCAAGGTCCTTGACAAAATCAAGATATGGATATACAATGTGATAGGTCCTGATCTGGCATCTAGTCTACAGTCACTTTCTCACAGATGTGCTGTGGCTTCCCTCTGTCTCTTCTATAAGTATTTTCATGGCAACTGTTCCGACAAGTTGCTTTTGCTGGTTCCCAGCCTGCATGAATTTAAGTAAGCTACTAGGATGGTATCTCAGTCCTACCCTTTCACTGTCAAAACAGTTAAATGTAACCGTCTCTTCTACTCAAACAGCTTCTTCACTTTCACTTCCCATCAGTGGAATTCTCTCCCTCTTACTTGCTTTCCTGATAACTATAATCTTAAAATATTCAAGTGTAATGTCAATTGACATCTTCTCATACCTTGATCTTTTTTCTTGTCCTTCTCTTTATCCTCTCCCCAAACACACCTCTTTATTCTTGTTCTCTACTCTCTATATATATTTTGTGTGTATTTTGGCAGCATGTTTTCATTGAGGCAAGTTTTGTTGATAATTTAGAAAAGTTTTGTCTGCTTATCCATTCATATATTTGGATAAGCTTTCTGGTGTTAATATTAAAAGAAGAGAGAAAATTACCGTGTTGATACATATTGTTTTATCCTAACAATATTTTCCTTGTGTTACTACTTTGCTTGGTCTGTGGAAGATATCTTTCACTATTTTTCTGCTGGTACACTTCATAAATAGTTAAAATTCTGCACCTGCTTGATCTCCATATGTGAGGAAATTGTTCAGTATTCACAGCCTTATAAGAAGTTAGATATTTCATAGCAATTCGGTTCTCTTTTCATTATTCACAACAATATATTTCTTGTTTGATTTTCACATCTCTAATTTGAAACTCATACCTTGGGCTGTTTCTTTTGCTGGCAAAAATGTGTTCTATCTTCCTACAGTAAACAGTTAACTACTTCTTGCTTTCCTTTATCACTTTACCTAAGAGTTCTTTCAGTTTCCTTTCTAAGTCTGACATCAACACCATATCATCTTTACATCTTATGTCATTAACATTATCTTTGCTAATAATAAATCCTAGTAGGTCTTCCCAGTTCTCTTAGGATTGCTCATCTATCTGTATAGGTTAAATAAATCCAGAGAGAAAATGTATCCTTGTCTTACTCCTCTTTCTATTTTTGTGCATTCACTGAAGTTGTTCTCTGTCTGCATGCAGGCTGTTTTGTTTACAGTAGAGGTTATGGATTACTTGAATATATTTCCCAAGCTTTCTGGTAATTCAAGTATGTCTTTGTATCATAACTTAACAAATGCTTTTGTGTAAGCTATGAAGCAATAGCATAGTTCTTTTTTGCATTTGTCTTTCTTAGCTGGATAATTTTCTGATCATATTGATACATTTCTTGTTCCAGTGTCTTGAAGAACACCACACTGTTATTTTTCTGTTTCCAGTCTATTTCTACTACAAGCTCTATTCCTTAGAATCATAATGATGTTTAGTTATGTGGCTCATTAAGCTGCTTGTCCCTTAGAGTTTACTTTCATTTGCACCTGACTTCTTTGACATTACCATAAAGATAGATCTCGTGAGGTCTCCCAGTATTTCATCACTATCATATATTTAATTTACTATTTCAGTAAACTTATCAATAACAAAATAACATAATATCACTTCTATTATAATACTATCTGATGCAGTCTCTTTGTTTCTATTCATCTTTGCCAGTGTATACCTTCTATATATAAAATTCTGTGACTTTTCTTAGTCTGTTCATCCATCACACTATCTAAGATAGTCTTACATTGACCAATTAAAACCAAATTTTGGGGAGAATGGAAACAGGTAAGTGGGTACAGAGTACAGTTGGTTTTACTAGGGCTGCAAAGTATTCCAAACAAATCAGCTTATTCAAATTTCATTGACTGGTTTGCAAAATTGAATGAAATGTAGAGTTTGTAAATCTCAACAAAAAATGATAGCAATATCTTCAACAATGCTAAATACACTATTTATATTATTCGAACTATTGTCCTCATCCCCAAGAACACCAGAAAGCTGTAACATGAGGGGAAGTGAAAAAAAAACAGGTGTGGCTGACCACATATGGAGAAAAGGGAGATCACTGCCCTCTGTGGGATCAGGTCAAAATCATAGACAAAGAACATCATTGGAAAATTTGTAAACTTAAGGAATCAGCACATATGCTAGGCCACAAAAATTTCCTGAGCCGACCAAGCATAGAAATGAATACAATATAAGAACCAGTAATAAGGAGTGCCAGAGAAAAGCGACAACAGCAAAAAATTGCAATATGAGCTCTGGTAAAAACATGGAATGATAACAGCAAAAATTGCAATATGAGCACTGGTAAAAATGGTTGCTGAAGACATTAGGTTTATAATAGTCAGAAATTCATACACAGATGTCCTCAAGGACACATGGCACAGTGGATAAAGGCATTAGTTAGATCCAGTGACAAGACCCAAAGAGTGTGAGTTCAATACCTGGTTAAAGCAGTGGAGAACTTGAAGAGGGGAATTAACTGACATCCATTAGACATGGCACGTGGAACTAGAACAGTCTACCCCAGCAAGCGAAATAAAGGGTTCAGTTTGACATTCTAACCACCTGAAGAAATGTGATAAATAAAGCAACAAAGACGAGGACAATAGTCCAAATAATGTAAATAGTGTACATAATACCTCATCTCAGAAATATAGACAGATAATGCTAAACACTGTGAAATTTTCAACATGCGAAAGATTATAGCTACAATATATACTACAGATCCTTCTGTGTTTTTACACATTGTAGGTTTACCCCCTCTGTTGTCATGGAAGATCTTTCCTATGTGTTCATTTAATCTTTGTAATATCTTTCCTTTATTAGGAGAGTTCCCTTTTTAGATTTTATGCATCCTGTTGAAGAGTACATTTTCTGTCCTACTGATTTTTAATCTTTTCATGTAGTCTGCTATGTATTTGTTTCATAGTGTTTCTATCTCTGCACACTTTTTATTGATCAAGTTAGCTTTTGTCAGTTTTCATTTTTTTTCTAATATCTTTGTTTAACATCTTATATTCTCTGCCTTTCCTTAGCTTTATTTGTTATCTCTTGTTTTTTGATTAGTTAAAATTTCATGCTGTCCACTTCTTTTTTCCTGTCTCTTTCCCCTTGAGATGTACTTGATTATAGTTTTTTAAAGTAATGTGTTTTTACCTTCATATCAATTGTAAAAAGCATCCATTCCATTGCACCAAAGTAATAAATTCTAAAAACAATGAAACAAAGCTTATGAGGATGTGTATAGCTATAGTTAAATAGGATATTTCAAAGGTTTGAAATTTCTTGGAAGATTTCTTTTCATTTATTTGGGAAAAAAATGCAATACTTTTATTGTTGAAAAAGAAAGCAGCTTTTTATTATAAAAATTTCTGATGAAAAACTAGCAAGTATTCTAATCATTAAATGATTCATTTACTGTCTTGTTTTTGTATAGAAGTTCTCAGTAATTTTTCATAAAATATTTATAAAAATATATTTATTATACAGGGCAGAAATTATACATATGTAGTGTGTTCAAAAAGTATCCGACTGCCAAAATTAATTCTGGGTGGAATTCTTTGGGTGGGAGGTGATGCCACCATTCCTGTGCATGCATGAGAATTTTGTGCTGGTAGGCTACATTAGTTTCTAGCTGTTATGGCTAGAGTAGAGGAACACCGTGCAGGCTTGTTAGATTTCTGTTTTCACACAAGCTGAATGAATGCAGAATTCAGATCAAGTAATGGTATAACTACTTCAAACATGGCCACATCTCAGGGAAGAGTGAGGCACACTTAAGCAGGCCATCCACAAGCCAAAATCAGTAGCTGTTTGAAAAGGTTTCGTGAATAGTAATGAAAAATTGTGTAACAATCCAAGAAATTGCTCATGAAGTAAAAATAGGCACAGGATCAGTGCATTCTATTTTAATGGAGGATTTATGCATGCAAAGAGTGTCGGTGAAATTTGCCAACTCATTCTGCCCACATAATCCAAGATTTCCTGGTCAAGAACAACACATCACTTGTTCAACAGGTTACTTACTCTCCTGACTTGGCACTGCATAACTTCTGGCTCTTCCCCAATCTGAAAACCATGCTGAAAGGAAAGCAATTTGAGTTGCAAGAGAAAATTATGAGAAAAGTGATGACAGAGCTCCATAGAATTCCAGAGAAGTTGTTCCAGAGTTTTTATCTGCAGTGACAGAACTGCTGGGGGAAGTCTGTGAACTCCTAAAGGGACTATTTTGAAGGTCATTAAATAAAATTTTTATGCCCAAAGATTGAAAACTTTTTGAATGGATTTTGTTTGATATTCAGACTAGTAAAAAGTTATGATATTTACAATTTTAAGGCATTGTACCCTCAGATCCAGGGATTATACTCACAACTATCTGGAAATCATATATATTTCAATCAATGCTTTAATCCACAAGCCATGTGTCTTTCAGATAATCCTGTTGTGTAATTTTGGAGTCTTAAACCTAATATCCTACTCAGGTGGTAGGATATGTTTAAGATGCATTTCAAAAGTTAAGCAGAGTATTAAGAGACAGAAAAACTTTGTTAGAAACAAAGAAAAGAGTATTGAACTGTTACACAATATCTGTCCTATATGGTAGTGAATGCTAGACAGTTTCCTCAAAAATGAAGAAGACACTTGAAGCAACAGAAATGTGGTTCTACAGAAGGATGCTGATGATACCATGGACCAAAGATGTGAGCAAGAACAAGGTTTTAGAAAAAATACAAACAAAAATGAAACTTATACTAAACATCAGGAAGTGATAGTTGAAACCTCTGGGCTACATAATAAGGAAAGAGGGTTTGGAAAATCTGGTACTCACAGGACAGATTGAGGCCAAGAGGGACAGAGGAAAACAATGTGTAACATACTTGAGTAAATAAATGGTGAAACTTATTAAGAGCTACAAATGACAGGAAGTTGTGGAGAGCCATGATCGCCTATATCCTGCGAGGACATGATAGATAAAGAAGAAGTAATGCTAGGTCTACTGAGGTGAGTACCACAAGACTGATTCTTTAAGTCATCTTATCCTCCAGTTTTATTCTCTGTCTATTATATTTCATCCCAAAGGTGTTTATAGCCACCCTTTTCCTGCCATACTTGATTAGCCATGTTTGTTGTCAATGTCTCTCTCATAGGACTACGGACTTTCAATGCCATTTCACCCTCACTTTTAGGGCGGGTATGGCCTGACTCTTATATTCCTTGATGCTTGGAATGGAACACGCGCATCCCTTGGTTATGTTCTCTTTAGAAAGGAGCTCTTCTTTCTGAAGAGATTATGAACTGCTTCCAAACAACATCCTTATGTTGTATAGACCATAGGCCTTATAATTCTTTTCAGATGCTACCATCATATATAGCATACAAACCATGTTATATATTTTTATTTTTGTCCTCAACACCTGTTTTGGAAACTGATGTTATGCTTGCAGGGTAATTGTTACTTGCAAGGGTATTTTTAATGCTAATTATTTCCAGTACTTATATGAACTGATTACCACTTATGAATTTGGGCCAGTGTTAACACAGTATCAATTGTCCAGCGAATAATATATTATGATATAAAGATATCTTGAACCCATACTCTGTGTGAGGAATTAGTAGATCTGACAAGTCCACTTGATCTTATATTGGCAAATATATAGAAAATCTGGGAAGTTCACTTGATCTTCCATTGGGAAATGTATAGATCTTATTGAGTTCACATGGTCCAGTAGTGCTTGACTTTAATGGTGATATTTTATCGTAATTTTCTGAAAGTATTCCAAATATGTTTGTTTTTATTGGCAATAATAGTGATCCTATAGCTAAGCTCTCTTGTTGGCATATGTCAAAATGCAATTGGAAGTATGTTGTTTGCACAAAGAATTCAAACATTAGGTTATGTACAGTATTTACATTAGTCAGACTATTGTCCTCATCTTTGTCGCCATATTTGTCACAACGTTTCGGCCGTTGTGACAAATATGGCGACAAAGATGAGGACAATAGTCTGACTAATGTAAATACTGTACATAATACCTCATCTCAGAAATATAGACAGACTCATTAGGTTATGTATTGCAACCCTTGTGTATTCTCTCAGAGAGGAGTCCAATTTTGATCAAGAGAGCCTCTTCTGTAGGAATCCAAACTCACCATCTGGTCGGTATGAATGGGTACATCTCCACAAGGCGAGTAGAGTTCTTTATAAAGGAGGGAAACTTTATCAAGTTAATTGTATACCCATCAGGAATTTACTCAGCAAGAGACAAACTAAGCCCGAACAGTTAACTATGGACCAGACGCCTAAAGAAAGCTTGAGGGTATAATGGCTGAAATGTTGTGATTTTAACAACCAAATATATAAACTAGTCAGAATAGAAAGGCATTTAATAATGATAATTCTTCATCTCAAAAATTCTGATAGAAATGTGAATATATATGTGAACCAAAATATTTTGCCTTGGCTATTTCTGGTTCACATCACATTTTCTTTAAAAGAAAGATCATTTTAAATTGCAGCTGGCTCTCGAGTTTTAGTTTTCATATTAAATGAAGATTTGATGTTTGAAAAATGAATTGTAATATATCAGAATATTTGTTCATCAGCAAGGAAAACAGATGAAGATACAAATTATGAATTAGAGGTGTCAAAATTAAGCAAGTGAAGAAATTTAAATATCTGGGATGTGTGGAAGTCCAAAGGTACATGTTAAGAATGCCTTTGAAAAAATAAACAAAGTATTAAGAAAAAGAAAAATTTTAAATTAAAATTGCTATATATCAATCATCCTATATATCAGTGAATGCTGGAAGATTTCCTCACAGGTGAAGAGATGACTTGAGACAACAGATATGTGGTTCTATAGAAGGATACTGAGAATACTATGAATGGAGCATGTAAGAAATGATAATGGTTTACGGTAAATGGAAACAAAAAGTACACTTATATTTAGCCTCAGAAACAGAGAGTTGAAATTTCCTTGATGCTTAATGAGGACATATTAAAAGCAAGACAAGCAGGGGTAAACATCAAGTAACCAAACTAACAAGATTGTGTAAATGGCAGAACTGGGAATAGGATGGATAGTAAAAAGACAAACATTACTAAAAGCTACAAAGGATAGGAAGTTGTGGAGAGCCATGATCACCCATGTCCTGAAGTGACATGGCACATAAAAGAAGAATAAATGTATATAGTTGATAGTTTTCTTTTTAATGTTCATGTTGGTTTCCATTTTTTTTGAAAATGTTCTTTTATAACATGCCATAATATTTCGTAGGTAGTCAGCTTTGTGTCATATTTGCTATATAAAATGTAATGTTTATGATCAGAAGTAATATTCACAGCTATGAGCATATCCTAATGTTTTTTCTACATCCTCTTGTTTTTACTATTAGACCTACTTACATGACATCATTTATTGACGAGGTCACACCTTTCTCTTGCTCTGTCAATGTGAAAGCAGAATTTGTATCATAATGGGTGAGATGAAGTATTGATGACACTTTTGAACTTTACAGAGACTGATAGCATCACTTTACTTGTTTTTTTTCTATTACAACATTTTACACAGTTTAGCTTTTGGCATAAAAAGAGAGGAAGTGAAAAATCAAGAAATTTACGGTTATAAATCCAAGCAGATTACATGTTATGTACACAAGTCTGCATATTTTATATGTGCTTGCTTTTCTTCTTACAAATGTACAATCATATTCAGAAATTAAAGATTGAGTCTAGTATATGTGGGCATATGTATATATGTATACCAACACACACACACACACACACACACACACACACACACACATATATATATATATATATGATAATGGATCAGTAGGTTTGTAGCCATAAACAATAATATGATGAATTTTGATCTGAGGATTTCTCTGTATAATGGTTGTTCTCTGTGATTAATACCAACTTATAAAGTAAGTGCATTTTCAAGGAATGAGATTATGTTGAAAAATATTCAATAATAAATGATTCTTCTACATACCTACTGCTGCCTTTATATATATATATATATATATATATATATATATATATTACAGATTTATTGATGCCTTTATACATATATATATATATATATATATATATATTTATATATGTACAAACAAACACACACACACACACATATATATATATATATATATATATATAAAAAATAAAATGGCTTAAATACTAATATTCCATGGTCTATATATATATATATATATATATATATATATATATATATATATATATATATATATATATATATATATATATTACACACATATTTATATGAAACAACATCTCACTTCTATAGATTATTTTCAGCTCTGCAAGAGTGTGCTGAACAAAGACAAATCCTCAATCCCTCATCTATTCAATCAATTCAAAGTCCTGACATCTACAACTGATAAGGATGAATGCTTTGCTCGGAAATTTTCTTCCAACTCAACACTTGACCCACTTGGAGTGCCCACACCTGATTTCCCTCCTAAAACAGAGCCTCTAATGAGTGGTATGTGCATAAGCCTGTCACAGGTCTTGGACATTATTTCTAAATTAAACTCCCATAAGGCAAGTGGAGGTAACAATATTACAACCATCACACTAAAGAAATATGCTCTTGAGCTGACTCCAGTTCTCTCCAAACTCTACAACTATTGCCATGGTGCTTCCTGCTTGTTGGAAGTCTTCCTCTGTAGTTCCTGTTTTTAAGAACTCGGCAGAGCATTCTGACCCCTCTAACTATCACCCTATTAGTCTCCTACTGCTTTTTGGCAAAGTATTCGAGGCTTTAAACAATGTTGAAGTAGTTAAGCATTTTGCCTCTCACAATTTACTCTCTAACAAACAATATGGCTTCCATTTTGACAGTTCTACCACTGATGGCTTTTACTGTTGAATTAGGTAAATGTAACTGCCACTACTTCTACTCTAACAGTTTCTTTTCTCAGACTTCCTGCCTGTAGAACTTCATTCCATTTCTTTGATTCCCTGAAAACTACAATCTTCAAAAATTTAAATGCAGCACTAATTGCCATCTTCTATCTTCTTGAACGCAATTCAACTTTTATCCTTTCCTTGATCTACTCTCTACCCAGTCTTTTTTCTTTTCTCTTTTTTTTTTCACCCTCCATAACACCTTGCATACTAGTGACATTCCCACCTTGCTTGGGGTGAAATGATTAAAACATATATATATATATATACACAGCCAACAATGATAAAATCACTGACAAAATACTTATGTAAATTACTTACAGGAATCAATAAATTTAAAATGATATTTTCTATGTATGAATAATTTTGTCTTTTCCTATTTTGCATAATTCACCTGTCAAATTTGTTGTAATTAACCTATTGTTCTGAAAATTGAGTTTTATATTCTTTTTTCTGTGCTTCATAGCATATAAAAAACCTGGCATCATACAGATATTAGATTCTGAGAAATGAATAAAAATATTCAAAATTGTAAGGTGTACGAATAATTCTGTAATTGATTGTGTGTGTGTATATATATATATATATATATATATATATATATATATATATATATATATATATATATATATATGTGTGTGTGTGTGTGTGTTTGAGTTTATATTAGTGTATATTTGGGCAGCACCTTCTCTTTGAAATATCTTTCATTAAATTTAGCAGACAAGGAAGATTTAATTAATTTTTTATTTAGTTTTTCCAGCATCCTTATGTTTTTCTGTTTTGTAAGGAAGTACTGAAATTTTGCATAATTTCCATTACCCCAAGTGCTTTCAGCCAGTTCTTTAGCCATCTTCAAGGGGGTTTTGTGTTAGATGTTGCTAGTTTTTCCTCATGTTTTGACTGTTTAAGTTGTATTTTATTTTTGTATTTTTTCAAATAGGAGCATTCATTCTTTGCCTTCACATGATGAGCATGGCTAGAATTTGTGTGAGCATCTTTCTATGTTTAAAAAACCTTTAACACTCCATTATATATATATATATATATATATATAGAGAGAGAGAGAGAGAGAGAGAGATTTTTTAGGCATATATATGTATATATATATAATAAAATAAAAATGCTACCTATCAAATATTATATGCAAAGTTATATAATTTAACAGAAATTCTGCTTGATGAAAGTGATAATTATTATGAAAGTAGAAATAAAAAAGCATTCAATACTTATTGAATTTCAACTTTTGTAATTTTTCAATCATTCATCAGGTCTCTTGATGAAAATGATTGCATTGATCACAGAAAATCTATTTTGTAAATACATATTAATACACACTAATATTCAAATTAACAGTTACAACTGTCAATTTCATGTGCTCCTCACAACAATTGAGCTAAATTATTATGCTGTGTTTGTAACTTGACATTTAAAATTACAGTTCTTCACAATAATTAATCATATTTTTTCTTTTATATATATATGAATCACAAAGACACATTTATATATCCAAAATCTTTTATAAACTTAGAACAGGTAGCAAATTTACATCTTGTAACACTGACTAGAGTTCAAATCCAGATCAAATCTCCAGTCAGTATGCTTCTATCTGTATTGTGGAACTTCCTGATATTGCAACTGATATTGCACAATTTCTCATCCATAATTAACCCTGTCCATTATGTACTTGTAAAATCTGTAATATTCAAAGTTTATTAATGTTGCTGTACTTTCTAATTTTTAGGGCATTTTTCACTTGAAGTATTCTTGTTGTTCATCTTATGATATATAGGAAGCAGTTGTCATCTTCTACGTGTCATGTGTAATCATGGTTCTCCACAATATCTTAACCTTTGTAGCCCTTAGCAATGTGTGTCCCTTTGCCAAACCACCATCTATTCACACAAGTTCATTAGGTAGGTGGCTTTCTACTTTTCCCTGTCCTTTTTGCCTTCATCATGCCCTATGGGTGTCAAATTCTCTGGGTTCTCTTTCCTCATTATGTGTCCAAGAAACTTCAGTTGTTTCTATCTGATTCTAAGTGTCCATTTTCCTTATGACTTCTTCATTGCTCATGGTATTCTCAGCATCCTTCTGTAGAACCAAATTTCTGTTGCCTCCAGCGTTCATTGCCATAAAAGGATTGATATTGCATAACAGTTCAGTTGTTTTCTTTGTTTCTAACAAAAATTTCCTGTTTCTAATATTTTACTTAGCTTTTGGAAGTCATTTTTGTTAATCCAATGTGCATTCAGATTTTGGTAACACATTTTTCCATGCTCTATTTGAACACTTCCCAAATATTTATACTTCTATATTTGTTTGCTGTTGACATCTCACAGTTGTAGTTCACATCTTGGACTTTTTCTCTTGCCGTTTTCATACAGTTGATGTTTAATCCTATGTTTAGCTGTAGAAGTCAAGGATCTTGATTTCTTGTAGCATTTTGCACAACTCATGAACTCAGTCTTATTTATCCCCTTAATATTTGATAACTGTTATTGTCTCCTTTTTTGTGATGAATAACATATACAGCATCTTATATAAAAATTTAGTTAAAAGATGCACTCATTGAAATGCTGAGGCAGAATATAAAGCTGCTAGGTCTGCAAAATTTGAAGACAAGCAATAAAATATTATGTTTTGAAAAGAGAAATGTAAATGTCTGTTTAATAAATAATAATCTCATTGTAGCAGGCAAATATTAGCACACATTTTATACAGTAAAAGATTAGTCTTTACTTATCTGAATTATTTATCTACAAATATTTATCTCGATTGGGTGTTGACTTGAGGAACCAGATTTTCTTTTGAAGTGGCAGTTTCATAAAATATTGCAAATTTCAAGTTTCCGTAAATCATGACTGTTTAAGGTGTCTGACAGTCAACTTTTCTAGGGGTCAGCAAAAAGAAGAAATGAGAAAAAAGAAATGATTGTTTTATGTAACTAAGTCTATATTTCTTGTTGGTTAGTGATTATCCTTACTTATTCTAGTTGAAATAAATATTTATTATGATATGAATAAAGTTTATTGAAATTCTAATCATAGAAAAAGCAACAATGATAGCTTACCAAATTATTCACTTTACAAAGCCCCTGTGCTGAAATTAACTAGCAGATTATTAGGCTTCTAATTACTGAAATCATTAAAAATTATATGAATGTAGCCTATTCAAAATTATTCCCTCCCTCAAGTAAGTAAAATATCAGCCATGAAAGTCACAAACAGATTTCTTGTTTTAGCTTGCAATGTTAATTATTTTTTTTGTCTTTTTAGTGTTCATTCTATTGCCTGAAATTTTATTGTGAGCAATTTTGAGTGAACTAGGTTTTCAGTACAGGTCATTTGTCACTTTACCTTGTATGGTTCATTCAGTTTTATCCACTATTGTAAGACTTCATAACTGAATGAAGAATTTTTATGGAGGCTGAATGCAGTTAGACTCTTGTGCAACAAAGATTGTAATTTACTATGAGAGAAATTTATGAACTGACTTGTATTGTTAGGATCTACATAGCAGATTCAAAACTAATATCCATTTTAGTTGTGGCTGTTGTTAAGTCCTCAAGTGAAATGAGTTCTGTTATTTGGTACAGTTCTTTGTTATTCAGTAGCACCAATTCACAAGGTTCAAGGACAAATGGTCCTTGCTAAAAGTTACAGTCTTCATTTGTTCAAATGATCAAAGCCATTTTAACCATTGATCTAAGAAAGTGGTTGTAAACAGCTGAGAATCAAGATATTTCTGAACAATTTTGACACCATGCATGACATTGATATGAATGTTTTAATCTAATGAAGCTATTTAAGAACATGACTCAAGTTCTTAGATTAATGTTTTGGTTTTGTAGCAACTTGCAGTGTTGTACAAAACTACTCCTAGTGCAGCCTATTTTGTGTTCAATCTCATTATCTCTTGTATTCAATTAAAACAAATAAAATTAGAAGCAAAAATTTCATTGATAATAGAACATTCCTGATGGTAACGGTTATGGTATTATTCATTATTATGACTAATAATTATGATTCCAGTTATATTTAGTACTAATTGTACCAATATTAATATAACTGCTATGACAAGTGTGTTATCATCAACAATGTTCATATTAATAAATATAGGTAATACTAGAGTATTGCTCTTTAATGGTGTTTTAATGTTGGAAATATTCTTTTGCCATTATGTGTAATATCGGGTTTTGTCATTTTTACTTAAACTGTTCCATAAGATACTTGTAAATTTAAGCAAATTTTCATCATTTATGAGTAACAAAAAAGGATTCAAAAGCCCCTCTTGACATTTGAACTGAGTTGACAGGTTACAGGAATCCACTGTAGACAAATCCAGTTAAATAATCATTAAATTGACTCACTTTCATTGAAAACTGTTTTTATAATTGCTGTTTATTGAAATATTTTTAGCTACAGAATTTAAATTTCCCTGTTGACAAACAACATTTAGAACATAATTTAAAGCAATTCTGAAAAATAAAAGGAAAAAGTATTAAGTTAAAACCTGCTTTAAATACAGTAAAACAGTCAGAACGTGTTTAAGTAAACAAAATAATTTTTCTTTTTATACCATTTTATTTGGGCATATTTTGAGATTATATATACAAACAATAAAATTGGGCTTATATATATTATTTATTTTGATATTTATTGATTAGTTTATTCCTATTAATATTAATAAATTATAATTAGTATATCAGATGACGATTTGTTTACTCTGACATCAGTCAGCTAAGTGAAAAATTTTATATTTGTATTAATTCTATATAGATAAATATATATACTGCTGTAGATTAATATTGTATATTATGTCAGATCGACCTTACCGAAATTGGACATAACTGAGGAATGCTTTAAAGTATGTAGTCTTTTAATGAAAATAGAAATTAATGAGATTCTTTTAAGGGATAGAATTCCTTAATTTTTTTTGACTTTAACAAAGTTAAAACTTTAAACTTTAATTAATTTCAACTTGAATCTTGTACTTGAAATTCAGTTGATGTACTTTTATGATAAGTTCAATAACTCCAGAAAGGTTTTCATCATTTAGAAATTCTCCCTTGGCTTGAAAGGAGTCTAGAGCCTTGTTTGACAACCTTTCTACAGATTGTATCAATAAAAGCACCCACTGTGCTGTGAACAGGTTAATAGGAATTGATAAGTTCATCTATTGTCCAGACTGTACTCTTTCCATATTTATTAAACAAAAGTAGAACTTTATCCCTTGTTTCCTGTTTAGAATGTGATTTATCTTTTGCTTTCTTTCATGGCTTTTATGATTTAACTATCTTAACATTTTGCCAATCTGACTGGTCAGTGGCTGCAACTTTTCATTCTGAGAGTAGTGGGTTGACATTTTTCTGGTGGCTGCATCCTGACTGCTAGTAAGGAGTCCAAACTATTTGGTAGCACTTAGAGAGACTGCTCTAGTTGATATTTGCATAATATTGGGATATTTGTAGTGCCATGTCACAGATGGATACTTTTGGTGGACAACATGTTTTAGTCTTAGCCACCTTCTGGCTGGTTAGTATTGTCATAGACGATGGAGAACGATAATTATTTTGACTTTTTTCTCCTAAGAAATTAAAATAATCTTCTTATGACAGTTACAATTAAAAGAGATAAAAGTAAACCATTAAAAAAAATCACATCCACCCTCACTCTTTATTTCTACAATATTCATGTTATTCATACCAGTGTAGAATTTTTTCTCTTCAAATGTTCTCCAGATCTTTGCCTGACTTTCTACTTAGAGCTAAATCTCTACTGAGTGATACACATATAACTTCATTCATGGTTTCTGTTATCATTTCTAAACTGGATCCCTACAAAGCAAGTGATCTTGATGGTATCCTTACAGTAGTCCTAAAGAAATATGCTCCTGAACTAGCTCTTGTACTCTCTAAACTATACAATAAATGCTCTGCTGCTTCTTGCTTTCCTTCTAATTGGAAATTCTCTTTTATTGTTTCTGTTTTTAAGAACTCAGATGAACCATCTGAGCCTTTTGACTATTAACCTATTAGTCTTCTACCTACCTTTGGCAAAGTCCTAGAAGTTCTAATCACCTCTGAATTAGTGAAGCATTTCACTTTGCAGGGTTTTCTTTCAAACAAACTATATGGCTTTCAATTCTCTAGGTCTACTGCTGATGTGTTGACAATTATTACTGAAAGATTCTGTCAAGCTTTAGATAAAAGTGGTGAAACTCAGGCTATTATTTAGATATTGTGAAAGTGTTTGACAGGGTTTTGCATGCTGGTCTTCTTCCCAAGTTGAAAGGTTATGGTATTTCTAGATGGATTTTTGTTTGATGTAATCTTTATCTAATTGTGAAATGAAAGTTGTCTTGAATGACCACTCTTCTAGATCATTTTACATTAATTTAAGTGTCTTCCAGTACTCTATCCTTGGGCCTATTTTTTTACCTAATTTTCATCAATGACAATCCAGATGTCATTAATTCTCGGCTTGATAACTATGCTGATGACACAGCTACTCTTGTTTTAATGGTAAGTTTGATAAGGTCAAATTGGCAGCTGATCTAAAAAATGACCTTCAATCTTTCAATGGATTGTTAATTTTATTATTATTAATCATTCTACTTCAGGTCAGTGGAAAACGTTAGCCAAAATTAAGCGCAACATTTTCCACTGACCTAAAGTGGAATGATTATAATGAAACAATTGCTAGGTCTGCTGCTAGGAGATTTGGTTCACTGTGTTATGTTAAATATTTTTTATCATCTTAGAGAACCTTTTTAACCCCATAATGAAACTGCTATCTTTTAATCATTTTAGAGAACCTTTTTTGCTGATGCTAATCTCTAGCTAAGTACTTACCTGGAGATTAGCATCTGCAAAAAAGGTTCTCTAAGATGATAAAAAAATATCTAACATAACACAGTGAACCAAATCTCCTAGCAGCAGACCTAGCAATTGTTTCATTATAATCATTCCACTTCAGATCAGTGGAAAATGTTGCGCTTAATTTTGGCTAACGTTTTCCACTGACCTGTAGTGGAATGATTATAGGGAATCAATTTCTAGGTCTGCTGCTAGGAGATTTGGTTCACTGTGTTCTGTTAGATATTTTTTTCTTGCCAGAGCCTATCTTGCACATTTATAAGTTTACTATTCATCCATGCATTGAATATTACTGCCACATCTGATCTGGTACCTCTGCTGTGCATTTAGACATTCTTGACAAAATCCAAAGAAGAGTCTGCAATGTTATCAGTTCTAACCTGGCATCTCTGCTTCAGTCACTTTCCCACTGCAATAATATAGCTTCCCTGTACCTTTTCTATAAATATTTTCATGGCAATTGTTCTGATGAGCTTTCTTCGTTGCTAACTCAACTTTAAGTACTAGACTGGCAGTTAGGTTTCATCATTTATAGTTGAAATTTCTAGATGTAACCATAAGTTCTATACTAACTGTTTCTTCTCTTCCACTTCTCACTTTTCTGGCTTTTTGCTTTCAAATCAACTTTGATTTTCAAAGTGCAATGTCATTCATTATCTGTCTCTTTGAAACCTCTTCTTTTATTTTCCTTTCTCCTTAATAATGTTTTTTTCTCAGATTCTTTCACACTCAGTAACCCCTTAGATTTTAGTGGTTCTGTCACCATGCTTAGGATGAAAAGATTAAAAAAAATATGAAAAGTGCACCCGATCTACACTCTTAAATATTGATAAAAACTTGTATAGCAGGTTTTAAATGTTACAAAGCAGCGATAAAAATAATATTTTTCGAAATCCAGTTAAATAAATTGACTAACATTCATTGAATTCTTTTTCTGTAATAACTACTTAATTTTAGAAAATTTTTATGAGACAATATAAATTTTTCTATGAATAGATTGTAGCAAAACATCACAGGAAAAAAGTTATAAAAAAAAATCACACAACTCATGAAAAATCATTGAAAGTATTGGTTTAAAAGTAGAAAATAAAAACAAGATAAATCGGCAGCATGTATTACTCTAAACTAAATGAGACTTTTTCTTAACCAGAAACAACAGTTATAACATTTTAGCCAAAAGCTCTTCCTCCAAACCTTCTGTAACCCCCTGCGTACTAGTGGCTTCCAGCCTTGCTTGGGGTGATACGCTTAAAAAAAAAAAAAAAAATGAATTTTCTCTGTAAATTTTTTTGAATCATGCATTAATGATAACATAATGAAAATAATTTTTGATGACAAAAATTAATATGACAAAAATACTGAATTAAGACAATCTGAAAGTGCTTAAATATGAACATTTAATTTTTTATTATTACTATTATGCTTCTTTTTTTGTAATTAACATAAAAGTGAAAAATTCAAAGGACAAATTTAAATTATTGCAATATATTTTAAAACTAATTATGGTTAGTTTGAATTTAAGTCTATTAAGAATTAGTTAAGCTTTAAGCAAGTCTCAAATACCCCACATGATTTTAATTAATTTATCATGCATATATATATATATATATATATATATATATATATATATATATATATATATATATATTCTTAACACCAAAAGACATAAATATGACTGCTCCAGCTGCCACAAATAATATATTCAATAAACTTTGATTCACCATATGACATTTTGTGTTAAAGGAAAACTTTGTACATTCAACAGAGAAAATGATTTTTCAATATAAAAAATATAAAACTAGTCACCATTAAAGACACAATTTACACCTCATAAAAAATTTAGTTACAGTGAAAAACCATCTTGTTTTATTGACAGTTAAAGTGATATAAATGTTGAATTTTTTTGTGCTTTTAAATTTAACCTATACATTTCTCTACTTCTTTTTATTTTTTAAATAACCTCTATAAATAATACATTAAAAAAATGCATCTTGTTTATTCAGTGAAAAGAAACGTTTTTAAAAAGAAATTTCAGTACATAGACGGAAGAAAAATTTATGAAGAATATCTTTAAATATCTTTTTTTTAAAGTAATGTCTACTTAGATAAAATATACTGAGTTTGCTTTAGAAAAAAGTCTATTTTTTATGAATTTTTTATCAAATTACATTAAGAATAATAAAATAGAAACAATTTTGCAATACTTCATACCATCTGCTATTATAGATATACACATATATTCACAAATTTTAACAATATAATAACTAATTGTATGATTCAAATTTTTGTTAATAATGATTATGATGAAAATGGCATATATGGAGAGATAGTTGAAAAAATACACACTCCAGGTATTAATAAAAATAAAGATATAAACTATAATTAAAATTGGTGAATTATTTTTTTCTGCCAAAATAGTTAAGATGTTAAAGCAATTTGTATAAATGATGATGGTCAAGATATGATCTTTTGAGATATGTGGTCCTATGATAAAAAAACTCATTGTCTTATATTCTTTGCTAGCATGTAAAACCACATTTTATAGGATATAACATGAGTCAAAATGGTGTCATTAAATTTTAAATAAATTTATGACAACTTTTTCAATTTTATTCCATGTGGCAGTGTATGGATAAGTTGATGTAAAAAAATCAACTGTGTCCATTCATTAGTTTTAAAAATGTAGGATTTTATTGCGTGCCAGTTATTTTCTACATTAGGAATGACAGAAGAATGCATTCTTGCAACTCTGTCAGAGTTGATTTTTTAAGCAGGTCTGTCTATTTATGTACAGACAATAGAAGATAATTTCGCTTTATTTTTTGACCAGAAGATTTTTTCTTTCTAATGTATAGAAGCATTTTATTTCTGCTTGGGTTTCCATTAAATTAAATAAATTCTTCAAAATGAAAAAATTGTACTGTTTAATGTCCATGTGGCATTCTGCAAGAATAAATGGATTTGAAAAAGCAGTTAACCTTCTACATCCTTCAAGCAATAATGATTATCTTAAGAAAGTGAAAGCTGAGAAGGTAAAAAATTAATTTGGCGTAAAAATAAAACATTATCTCAGTAAGCAGAACATCTAGATTTCTACAGAATTCAAACCCAAATCGACAAAATAAAAAGTTTTCATAAATATGCCGTTTAGATTTTAACTGATTCTTTCTTAATGTCTTTCCAAGAATTATTTTATTAACTTATTTTTTGATGTCTCTTGGAGACAAGGAAATATAAATGTTTCTTAAACAGTTGCAGAATTTTGATACCTAAAAGAAGTAATATAGTTTATGATGTAAAAGAGTAAATGTCTCTCTCATATTGTTGCAAATCTCATAATATGAGGAGTTGCTGAAAAGTTCTCAGGCCAAGACTACTTCCTACAAACTTGAACCAAATGACCAGATAATAGAAATTTTTGCTGAAAAGTCTTCTTCATCAGAAGAACTTTTGATTTCAGCATCCCTTTATAAAATTTATATCTAATGTTATCTTGACTTGTATTACTCCTTTTCAATCAGTATTAAATTATCTTTGAACATAGATACATACAAATTAAAAAATATTTATTTAATAAAGTGTGGAAATATCATAATGAAAGAAGAAAAGTAAAAATGATGGAAAAATTAATAATTTTTTATATACTTTCATTATTTTGAACTAGTGTTGTCATCTTGGTTGATATAAATATTATTATAGACACAACATTTCGACCAAGTACCTTCTGGGCATCATCAGGTATCCATTGGTTGATATGAGATATGTGTTGATTATTGTTATTTCATCTCTGTGATGCCGCTTATTCATCATTCTTTCTGAACGCAGTATTTCACAACCTGATAATAATTTCTGCATTAGAAAATGATACCTGTGAAATAATGATATATTATTTTATAAATGTAAATCTGTATTAAAAATATGTACTAATTTTTAGTAAAATAAAGGTGTACTTATTTATAGTTATTTTTATGCAACAGTTAATACACTTTTCATTTCTTTTCTGCCTTCAATGTTGGTAATATTTCCTTTTCAACTTTTGTAACAAACATGCAAAATCAGATCATTGTTATTGGGGTACATGCACACTCAGACTCCACACTATTATCATTAAGCTACAAATCGAACAAAAAATAACTTATTCTTCAAATTAGTACATTTTAAAGATATTGCTTTAACAAGAATCTCATGATGACATGTTATTTTTTACTATAATGATTACAAACATAGACAACCACAAACAGATATTGGATTATTATTATTATTATTATTATTATATAGATTACAGATGCTTCACCAAAATTAAGAGGTCAACTATTATGTGTGCTTAATTTGTAAGAAAAGTGACAAACAGATAAAATTAATTATAATAATAATGATAACAATAATAATATTATTATTATTATAATTATTCATTTATCTGTTTGTCTCTTTTCTTACAAATTTGGCTAATGTTTAATTCTGTTTGTTTTTATAAAAGCTTTAGTCTACCAGCTTATGACTTAGAAGTAATTCAAAGATCATCTTAATTAGGATTTTGATTGATTATTCTTGAAAAAATCTCTCTGTTCAAGACAATCTTATGTTTTGTGTTTTTTTTAAAGCTTCATTGACTTCTATGCACAATTTAAGCAAACTTAAAAATTATTTTTGCCACAATTAAGAGGCTGTATCTGAGTGATCTTAATAGATGAATCAAATAAGCTTCATAGAAAAATATATTCTTATCACTCTAATATTTGCAACTTATACTCTTATCTATCAGACTCACATTTTTGACTTTTGGACATTTACATGAGCACATAATATATATAT
This sequence comes from Acanthosepion esculentum, assembly GCA_964036315.1. Classification (NCBI taxonomy): domain Eukaryota; kingdom Metazoa; phylum Mollusca; class Cephalopoda; order Sepiida; family Sepiidae; genus Acanthosepion; species Acanthosepion esculentum. The sequence continues at coordinate 65,329,803 of OZ038487.1, forward strand.
ATATATATATATATATATATATATATATATATATAGGAAAACTGTATGATGAAATGGAAAAAGTTTACTTGTGACATGTTTTGTCCTTCAAGACTTCATTGAACTAAATTTACTCTGATGAATTCCCAAAGGATGAAACGTATGACAAGTAAACTTTTTCCACTTTGTCATACAATTTCCCCAATACTTTTCTTGATATATATATATATATATATATATATATATATATATATATATTGTTATCTAATATGTGTGTGAATGCATTGTGGCTGTTGTTCGTGTTGTTAATGACAAGCTACTGAAAAGTTCGCAACATGACCAAGGAGGAATTGAAAAGTATTCTGATGTTTTGCTCATATTTTTTTGGAAGTAAGCCTAGCTGATAATTTTTCGTCCCCCCTGTCATAATTAATAACAAACATATTCTTAACTATTTATGGACCACAACCTTATTAGAATTATTATGTTTCAATGAACAGCTTGTCATGTAGTACTTGCAGGTTGACCTACCAAGTTTAGAACAGCCTCCTGATAGTAAAGTCATGATTTGCTATTCTTACAGATAAATGCACAATATTTTCCTTTGGTAGTGTAAGTAATGGCAGTAGTTGAGTATTCATTCATGCAAATTTTGTTTTATTATGTTTAGTTTTTCTTTCATTTATTACCGTCTGATTATCAAATATTTAAATTGCCAATCTTATAAAATGATAGCAAATATATTTTGTACCTTTGTTTATTATTATTTGCTGTAATTAATATGAGCTTCCACCATCTTATTGAAGATGTCTTCTTGGATATCTTTAGTAGCTATTATCCAATTCTTTATCAAGCTACAGATTTGTTGCAGATATTACTTATGGCTAATATCTATTAACAGTCACAATTACAATTAGATGAAGTAGTATTGAGGATATAGGGTAGTGTTGTAGCTATCAGCATAGAAAGTAGAATTGTCATCTTATGTTCAAATTCCAGCTAAGGCTATTGCATCCACTTTCACACAAATAACCTTGGAAAGGTATGAGTCCATCTCTTTCCAGCTAGGTGTTGGTTTATGGCCATATCATGTTGAAACACTGATTCTCATCTGATCCCCAAAGTTAAGCAACATTGAGCCTGGTCAATATCTAGATGGGTGACCACTTGGATGTGCAAGTAGTGTAATGGATAATGGCTCACAATGAGAAATCAGAGAGCTGAGTTTGAATTCCAATCAGGTTTGTTATATTCACTTGCACACAAATACCCTTGAGAAAGGTATGAATACACCTTTTCTCCCCAGCTATGGGTTAAATAGTAGGACTTGTATCAGAAAATGATTATCTCTAAAAAATTATTACAATCCAAAAATATGTTCCTGCTCTAAATAACCAGAAAAAGGTTGATAAACCATAAAAAACAATCAGTCAGTTAAAAATCCACCTAGGTGTTAATATCAGGGTAAGGAATGATCTCTAGATTTTGTTGGCAAATGATCTAGTAGAAGAAAAACTCTGAATTCAAAATCATTTATACATTAGTCTTACAGTTCCACCTCATAAAACATACTTGCTACAAAAACCACCGCATCAGCCCCTACTGTGGTGAGGCTGTGTAGCCCTATTCTCAATACTGAAGTCTATAAGCTTAACATAGTATCCAAAGTAGCATTGAGCTAAAAATTAAAATAAAAAAAACAAAAAGTAATAAAAAGAAACAATATATTTAAATCAGATCATCAAGGTATTGATATACAAAATAAATAAATACTAGTTGAAGACCAAGTTAGGAGACCACAAGAATATAAATTTGTAGTGTTAAGAATGAGATTGAAGCAATTTGTTACTAAATGTTAGATTTACTCTAAATGATGCTAATGACTATTTCATTTGTTTCATTGCTTGCATTTTACAAATATCAGCAGGCAGAACAAATATAGTAGGTATAAAGAAATTTTTGTAAAGTGTGACTTACTATGGAACCCAAGGTGTGAGTTATGCATCAGGGTTATAAAAATCAAGTAGGTGCAGAAATTTAATTATCTTGGTAATGTGATAACAGTCAACAGAAAATGTACCACAGAAATCTGAAGCTGTATAAGAATAGCAAAATAGAATATCAACTGCAAAGTAATCTATTTTTAAATTAGAAAGAAAGAGGCAGCTGAAATTGTTGGGAAGTGCACATAATGAGAATAGAAGTCTTGAAGAATTTAACACTCACAGGAGACATCAAAAATAAGAGAAGCAGAGGATATTAGTGAGAAGAGCACTAGACAAACTTGAGAAATGTCACAAAGAAAGAGAAGGTGAAAATAGGATCTTATGTAATTGTAGTACAAAAAATAACTGTCCTTATGCTATACAGAATGGGTTGTATATTGTGCCGAAGAGAAAGGTGAAAATAGTAGCACAGAAAGATACATCAGTTGCACTGAGGGCCAGTTCAGGAGGAGGTGGTATAATCACACCTCATATTTTAGAATCCCGGAACGTAGGTACAACATGAAGCTAGCAAACTACTACTGGAGGTTTAGGGAGAGGCATAACAAAAGCCCAAACATTAAATGGAGTATATTAAGAAATCTGAAGACTAACACAATAATCAGGAATACGTGTAGGCTATGCCAAGAAGAAAAACTAGCTATAAAGAGAGCACTGAATTACTGAACGGGAGGTCAGAGATCATGACCAAGTGTAAACATGTTAAGAAGTTAAACATGAGGTTATTTGAACCCGGATAAAGTTGGAAATTCTTTTTTTTTTTAATACATCTCCCCCTCACTACTTTTGATTCTGAATGGATATGCTTAAATTGTCAAGCTCCACATCATTGATTTGCTGAACCAACCACTGGAGGAGACCGTAGTGGTCGAAACTGTGGTAGTGTTCTGGTCAGCATTCATTTTTTCCTAACCATTAAACGGCTCTGCAAATCTGGTCTTCCAACTTGATATTGAGCACTTTTAATGCATATGATCTTAACAAATATTTTACTGTTTGTTTACTCTGGCGTATATATATGTATATATTATTTGGTCATGTAAATTTCCAAAAATCAAAAGTAAATGTGTAGTGTAGATTGGTCTTTCTAGCCTTGGTCAGTTACCAGTCTAGGAGAAGTATAACTCTGAATTCAAAACTGATTGAGCATGCAGCTAACAACTTCATTCTTTAAAAAGCCTTCTTACTATGGAAATCACACCAGCAAAACTATTAAGGTGAGGATTTGACCCTATACTCCACATGGAGTGAGAAGGTCTCTTTTAGGTTTTGTTAGATAATAATAGACCTGTCGTAACAATAGTATCATTCTTTCAAACAGGGCAGTGGATGATGTATCCAAAATTCACTGTCTATTGTTATTGCTAGAAAGGATGATGTTCTTTTAATGATGTCTACTATTATCTATTAAGAAGATCGCGCAACTATCATATTAACAGAATGAGCACCAAACTGAATTTCTATTTTGTCCATGGATGATTAAATAAATCCTCTGAGTCAAACTGATCTCTATTGTTTTTAATGCCCTGTCGCAGGGAAGAAGAAAGAAAAGCTCATGTGTCTATATAATGATAAAGAGAGACTAAAGAATAACAACTAATCATTCTGTCACTTCTCTTATGCAACAATAAACAAATAAAACTAAAGCTAAAATACAGCTAGAGAAACAATCATCTTCAGTAAAATAACTGTATTTTAAAAAGCATGCATATCTTTTCATATGATTGTAATGCACTTTTTAAGGCAATATATACTTTGATCTGAAATATATAAATATTGTTGAGATTTAATTTCAAATATTATTGAAAATTATTTTTGTTTGTAGAAAATAAAATTGTTTGATCCATAAAATTAATGTTTTGGAAATTTGCTTTTCTATTCTCAGAATCTCTTGACAATAATTTCAGAACTCAATGGCACCAAAAATAAAAATGTGAAAGTGAAAATCCTTGATCAGAATCTTGAAAAGGCTTTAAATGTAATCTCTAATATTCTGATTACATTTCAATTGGTTTTGCAAACAAAGATATCAAAGGCTACTGGAATCAAAACCACATAATGCTTGGATTTGTATTTCTGGCATTATTTCAGAAAAAAAATGAGTAACAAACCAAATACAGAGTAATGCCAGTAGATGAGGGGCTAAGAGATGTTGGGTTTAAGCACTATTATTATGTCAGATACTTATTCCTTTGACTCAAATAAAATTGGTTTCTCAAGATGATGAAAATGAATGATTTTTTTTTCTGCAATCTAAAATTTTCTGCAAGTTGTATAAATCCCTATGGGTCATTATTTGCTTGAGTTGAGGGTTGAAAGAGAAAATATTTTCCATTTTGAATTAGGGAGAAGCGACTTTATATAAATACACTGACAGTAAATAAAATTGATACATCCTGAATGTACATTTCATCTGACTCAAAATTATATGTACAGGCAACAGTTACAATAATTACATATTACTGAGTTACAATAAATACATTTAGAGTTCAATATGTGCATAGGTTCCAAAACAAGGGGTGTATCAACAGTATTCAAACCCCATATTAATAACATTGTGTATCCTCTTTGGGCATTAACAGTGCTCTTGAATTCTTATGATTGCACAGATGGTGAATACAATCCTGTCATAAATTATTCCACACCTCTTTCATTTGTTCATGCAATACAGCGTTTTGGATGGGCTAAGTTAAGGAACCAGCTAGTGTCCCCACACATGTTCAATGAGAGACAGATTGGTAATCTTGCCAACCAGGGAAGTTGTTGTGCATCTTGACAGAACATTGAGTTGGCATTTGCATCATGTGTGTGAGCATTTTCCTGTTGGAATATTACATTGCCCTCCTGTTGCAAGAATAGCAGCAGAAAGGATTTAAGAATATTCTCGATGTACATGACACTTTTTTTTCACAAATATCCAAGGTGAGAGATAGTTTTAATTTGTCACCCCACACCATGATATTGGAGGGAGGCACGGTGGAGTAATGGATAACGGCTCGGATTGAGGAATCGTAGAGCCGAGTTCGAATCCCAGTCGAATCCGTTACATTCACTTACATGCTAACACCCTTGGGAAAGGTGTGAATCCTCTTCTTCTCCCTCCAACTATGGGTAAATAGCAGGACAGACTGTGTTCTATAGCCTTGGATGGCAACTGGTCTAGGAGAAGGTCAACTCTGAATTCAAAACCATTCGGCATCTGCACCGGCATCCGGCAGCCTCTTGGTTACTCCTGCCTCTGCGTCTGTGGAAATTCTGCGGCAAGTAAGAGCATATTCCTCCCTCCACTGGGATAGCACGCAAGGTGTGGGGAACAACTCCCTTGTTACTCCGTTTCAGGAGTTCACCGCCGTTGGAATCAGGAATGGCTGTCGCTCGTTTCAGCATTGTCGACGGATCGCCGGGCTTGGTCGGCCTTCGTTCCGGACACGGTGAATTCCTTGGAAGGAGCCGGCTTAACCGATCCAGGGTGAATGCCGCAACATACATACATACATGATATTGGGTTGGGCCTGACTATGAGTGACATGAGCACAAAACTTGTTTTCATCACTGAACACTAGAGTGCCATTTCATGCCTTAAGTGGGCTTGTTGCCATACCACTGGAAGCCTGCACAATGGTGTTGCGTCATTAAATGGGAGTCTAACTCATGGTATATATTCCCAGCAACCTGCTGCAAGTAAATAATTTTTGACAATTCATATTGACACTACAGCAGACAAATTTGTTGATCTGTGTTCTAGATGCTGTGTAGTCAATCACTGTTTTTTTTTTACAATGAATTCTTTTGATGGGTATTTGTAATATGTAGCCATTGGTCAGTTGGTGTAGGAATGTTTATTTGATCACTATTACCAAAAATACTTTGATTTGATTTGTTTGTCTAACAGTATATTAACTCCATAAGGAGTTTATTAACTCCTTATGGGTCTGAAATGCTGAAATTTAATTTTCATATTAGCTTTAAAGTAATAAAAATATGATATATGTTATTTTGTTTTCACAATTGAATGCATGGTAGATGGTACTCAGCTTTTGGGCATATACAATTTTGTGTAGATATGATTACTTGAGGCAGTGATATGTGCGTTTTATGTTGTAGTTTTGTTGAAGTTATATTTTGGCATACAGTTTGATTTCTATAAGAAATTGTAGAGTATTATATGGATTAATGTCATGAAAGAGTTCTTTCATGTTGATTGGTTGATTTTTACCAGTATTTCAACCTAACTGGGTTATTTAATGCTGAAATCTAAATATGTTGAATACAATTATATGGCATCAATTAAATATATTTTGAACACAATTGCAGATAAAATATATTATTGGTCATTTTGATATAAAATGTGTTGTTGGTAATTCTACTATAAATATGTTTTGCTAATTTTTTTTATATACAAATGTATTGCTGGTATTTTTACTATCAAAATATATTTTTATACTTTAATAGTTTTTTGTTTGGGGGTTCACTATTTGCCCATAGCTGGGACCCTAACATGTGGTACCACCCTGGGTAAGAGTAGACCTGGGAACAACATCAATTTCAGAGGTGGTTACACACTTCTCGAAACCTGTATATCCATTCTCCAAAATGACCATCTGGAAGACCATACCACAACCCTTTCCAAATGGTTTTTAATTGAACAAAAGGAGTGTGTGTTTTTCTCCATGTTACAGCACCAACCTGCTTGCACTGGCCTTTGCCATTACATCAAACCTTATTGCAGCACATGTATCACCATCTGCAACTCAGGGATAGATGGTGTACTGATAGGATTGTTGATATATCACAAGATGGCTGAAGATTTGAAAATTTTATTAGAATATCTACTACCTTGTAGCATACATATATTGTATCCAAATCAAAATTGGACTCATCTTTCAGGCTGTTGTAATTTTATTTTCCACCAGAGAATAGCAATTTATAAATATATAAATATAAATTTATATAAATATTATATTAATATATTATTATGAATTACATAAATATTATATTAAATATTATATTAAATAAATAAATATAATTTCTAAATATAAACATGTATCAAAACTATTTTCATTTTTCAAGTAACTGATGGTTATCCAATATTATCTTTGAAGTCACCACCTTTAAAATACTTGAATTAGTTTTGAGCAGTACATCAGACATTGTTTTATTTCCTTTCACTATGCAAATTCTGCAAACAGGTTCATCAGCTTTGAGGCCCAATTTAAAATAAAGCCTCAAAATTTCCAGAATTTCAATACTTGAATCCACCAATATAGCATCTGAAAAAAGGTATAGCTTAATAACATTGGTAATAGGACATATATTATTAAAATAGTACTATATTAAAGTCATTATTAGTTCTCAGATGTGTACATGAAATAAGCTTTGCAGTAAAGATCTGTAAAAAAAGAAAATACTTTTGATACATCCTCATAAAATCAATTGTTGCTGACTAATTTTTAAGCAAAATTTACACACTGAGTGTAACATTTGTGAAGCTTATCTCACTTTTTTGCCCAGATATTGCAGATGATTAATTTATTCATTGGTTAATTAAATGTAGACATTTTTATATGTTGTAAGTGAAGTAAGCAATAGTGGCTTTCTACGACTTCATATCCTTTATAGCTTTTAGCAATCATTGTTCTCTTATTATTCCTCCCATCATCTGTTTTGCCATCCATTTGCAAAAGTTCATCATGTAGGTTATTCACTGTTTTCCTTTATTTCTCTTGCCTTCACTAAGCCATGTGCATGTTAAATTCTCCAAGCCTTCTTTCCTCATTATGTGTTTCAGAAATTTAAACTATCTCTTTCTAATTCTAAATACCAGTGTCCTTTTGTTTCCATTTTCCTTAAAACTTCTATGTTGCCCACATGTTCTGTCCATGTTATTCTCAGCATCCTTCTGTAGAACCGCATCTCTGTTGACAGAGAAAAACCTGTGAGAAAATTGTCCAGGATTCACTGCCATATAGGAGGATTGGTGTTTCATAACATTTCAGCATTTTTTTCTTTATTTCTCATAAAATTTTCCTGTTTCTTTGTTTAGTGTTTTTAAGGCATCTTTTACTATTCCACTATGCCCTTAGATTTTTGTGTTATGTTTAATTTTGGATCATATTAAATATATGAGATTTTAGAATTTAAATTTGGAATTTTTGCTTTTGAGGAAGAATAGAGTATACTAGTTTTGGCTTTAGTTGGTGCAACACACAATGAAAGAGAATTAACGCTATTATTGTTCATCAGAAGGCTTAACTAAACTTGGTGATGGCAATTATAGTCTGGCTAAAGGCATTCAAAACTGGTAAGATAAAGTATAAAATATAAGAAATTATCAAAATGGAAACACTCTTTCACTAGCCTTAAACATGATTATTTGATAAATCTGTTTAGAACTTTAACAAATCTAGTCTACTATTTTAGACATATCACAAATAGAATTTATTAATGCATTGCCATTATAATGGGTTACATAGGTTTTGGAAATTTGATATGTGCACAAGAAGCCTTTTATAAAATTCATGAATATATTTCTGTCGATTACATGACTGTTAATTAATCTACAACAATAGTATCATTTTGGATAAATTCTGGCATGCAAGTATTACCTCTTAGGAAAATTACCCAATGATACTACCACACTGTACATTCTATATGAAAGAAATGAATAATCTATTTAATATTAAAGTAATAACATAAACACATTGAACATATAAAAAGGAATATACTCATGCATACTAAAGTATTATCATAGTGATCAAATCTTATTAACTACTAATGCCATGTTCTCTTTTCTGAAAATAACTGATCCACTGGATTAAATTAAAAATTATTAGAAAACACAAACTTTTCTGTAGTATATTCATTGAATATTTAGACCACAAATATGAGGACATTAATCTGAATAAACTCATAAATTTCATTGTTGGTCCAACTCAGCTTATCTTATTTTTGCACTCTGTAAATTTTTTTTTTATTTTTATCTTTCAAATCAGTAATCTTTTTTTTCTGTTTTCCTCCAAGGTATTTCCAGTGTATTAACATCAGAACTTATTTAATTTTGTTTGCATCCAAACAACAAAACTACAAGAGAGTTGGATCAATATTTTTTTCTTGGTTTCCTGATCTAATAGAAGAATTATCAGAAATTGCTGTTGCTCTTGTGGCACTGACATCCAATCACCTGATCAGATCAATCATACCAAAAGCAAAAAGAACTAAATGAAAACAAATTTCTGTGGTCTTTTTCTTTCTTTCTAACCCGTAAAAGCCGGATTAGCATCTTGTTTTTCCTTCTTTTGCTTCTTTCTTCTGCCATGTTTTGTCCTTTGGTTGTTGTTTTTACTCTTGTTGCTAATTCAATAGGCTTTGACCTACCACAGTTGAAAAAAGTATAAACCCTATTTTTATTTTAAAGTTTACTTTGATTTTCTTTTTAATTGTGTATTCAGTAGTTAGGGATTTTTTTTCACCTAACTTATCCCATTTTTAAACAAGTGATAACTAAGTGATCACAAAATATTCATGTTAACATATCATGACCAAAAGAAATCATCAAACTCAGGAATTTTCTATGTAATAGATTAAATTTTTGTTCTTGTAGCTGGAAAATTGTTTTGCCAACCAAATTGACACTTATGAATGTATATCTGAATATTTGTTCTACAGGGCATCCATAAGCTTCAAAAACAAATCAAAAAATAAGACTCATTTTATGATTATATAAAAATCTAAAAATACATTTAAATATATAGACACTTTATCCTTCATTTACAAAATTATACAATTTTTTATGATTTATCTAAATTATTAAAATTTATAAAAATTTATATTGTTTTGTCATCTGTGCTTGAAATATTTTCTGACTATTAAAAATTCATTTTTCTACCTTATTTTGCAAAAGTTACAGACTTGGTCCTGAAATTTACTAAAACAAATTTAGTAGTTAAATTCTCAAGTCCTATTCTGTAGTTGTAATATTTCTATGGTGATTATCACTTTTTCATTGTTTTGTGATCAGTATTTCTCTCCTTACAAGAAAATCAACACTTACCAAAAGTGGATTATTATAAATTGTTTAATGAGTGAGTAGCCAAATAAACACTTCCTACCATCTTGGCATGCCTCTGAAGATAATATTTTATATAAGTACTTTTTAGTGGAAGATTAAATGATGAATATTTTGAATTCATATTATATTTCCTATATCTATTTATATGCTATGAAAATTTTGGCATTGGGTCACTTTTAGTATTTTCTATATCATTAGATATGTAATCAATGTTTCAATTTGTGATATACTTAATAGGTCTTACATGTGATATTACTGATTATATAAATAATTAGTATACTACTATTTTTTATAAAAATATTTTTTCAATTTCTGAAAAGTTAAAAGCAATGCAGAAAAATGAAAGGAATTTTTCTCATAAAAGTTATTTAGTTTTATTGAAATATTGAATAATTTGTTAATTATATTCTTTAATATCCTCATTGAAAAGAATTTTCTGCTTGGTGATGCTAAAAATAAAGAAGAGAGTTTATAGTGTGTTGTTATTGACTTAACTTTGAAGGATATTCCACCACCATGCAAGTTAGAATTCAATCTGATACAACTTGGATGCATTCAATGATATATTTTCAAACTCTGCATTCATTTGCCAAGTTTTGGATGAGTGATCATAATTCACAGGTTGTAGCTGATTGCCATGTCAATCTAATTAACTAAAAGTGATAGGTTAATGAATTAAGGTAACAGTTTTGATTAATTTGGATACTTGATGAAGGACTCTTCTGGTGCAGTTGACCATCGTATTTGTCTCTGCGTTGATTATATCTAAAGCAATGTTAATTATCTGACAACTGAGAATGACATCTGAATTCGAAAGGCTGGCCTAATTGTAACAAATTGCTCTTTGTACTGGGGGAATTGATTCCAACATTTGAGATGTGATCAGGGCTGAGATTTGCAAAAAGAACACTTTCTGGTGAAAGCAGTCATTGAATATCTACTCGTCATTTCAGTTTCCCATTCTCACTGTTTGGGTGAGTGATTTATCTTACTCATTAAATCCTGCATTTTTTTTTAACTAGAATCTGCACAGTATTCAGGGTTGTTGAAGTTATTGCTAACATTCTTTGTTGAGATTTACAAACTTTACATTTCATTCAACTTCACAAACCAAACAATGAAATTTGAATGAGATTTGTTTGGAAAAATACTTTCACAAAACTTACTTTGTGATTTTTATGAACCCTAGGAAAACCAACTGTACTTTGTATCCCCTTACCTATTTGCACTTCTCACTAAAATTGAGTTTTGATTGGTCAATGTATGTCTATTTTAGATGGTGTGACAGACAGACGGACTAATGGAAGTCACAGAATGCTATATATAGATAAATAGAGTAGATAACTAGGCAGGCTAAAGAGGAATGGTTTAATGAAAAGTATGCAGAAATAGAAAGAATGAGAAACAGAAATAAAGCAGATATGCATAAAAAATAAGAGAACTAACAGGACAAAAGACATGCTGATCAACAGGATGCATAAAATCCAAGGATGGAACACTGATATTAGAGAAAAAAGAACTACTTCAGAGATGGAACAAATACATCAAAGAACTCTTTCATGACAAAAGATAACAACCTGCAATATACAGAAATATCAAAGGACCAGAAATATTAAAATCTGACATGGAATCAGCACTGGCCTAATTGAAAAGTGAGTGGCCATAGTTAAAGGTAAACAAATGGTAGAACTGCCCAACAAACTTAATTTATATACATAGTTTATAATAAAGAAAAACAAGAAAAGAACAGGGCAAAAATAGTACAAAAACTAGCAAATGATATATGCAAGGCAATTTAGCAGTAATAAGGCAAAACTTCACAAAGTAAAAATTGGGGTTGATACACAAGAGCAAATTTGAATAAGTGAATACAGTGTTCTGACTTCAAGTCAAGATAGACTGGACCTGAGTTAGATAAAACCAAGAACTGGCTTATTTTATTGGCTAGAAATCATGGTAGCTTTAGATTATTTTGGTATTGGCTAGATTAAAAACATAATAAATGAAATATACAATAGTGGTGATATACTGGAAGACTTAAGTAGATGGATTTTAATAGCACTGCTTAAGAAACCAGGTGCAAATGATTGTAAACTTCACTGGACAATTAGTCTAATCAGCCATATAACAAAGCTTATCATCTAAATTTGTGAAAGACACTGGAACATGGAATGCAATATTTATGCTCAGAATATCAGAAAGAGAAATATAAATGAAAAAAGATGTATTCCTGTTTTATAGATGATGCAAAAGCATTTGATAAAGTATGTCACAAAGAACTGTTAGAACTGCTAGGTAACCTTGGCATATTTAGAAAGGCTATTAGAATAACTCAGAACCTATACTGGGAGCACAACACCTGCGTACAGATACAGAACGAATTGATTAAATATACAAGAATAGAAAGGGGAGCAAGAAAAGCATGTCTTCTCACTGGATTTATTCAACCTATAGGCAATTCTAAAAGAATTAGGAGACATACCAGGATTCATTATTGCCTCCACAATCTTAACAATATAATATATGCAGATGACACAGTGTTTATAACAGATACTGAAAGGAAGCTACAAACAGTAAGGAAGGAAAGCAAGAAGAAAGGACTAAAGATCAATTGCAAGAATATAGAATACATGGTGTCAGCAAAAGAAACAGCCTAACAAGTAAATTACAAATTGGAGATACCAAAATCAAGCAAGTACAACAGTTTAAATATCTAGGAAGTGTTTTACCAGAGGATAGAAAGTGTGAAACTGAAATCCAAATGAACATTGGGATAGCCAAAGATGCCTTCCAAAAGCTAAGCAAGTAGGAAAATTTCATTAGATACAAAGGAAAGAGTAATGAACTGTTATGTAATATCAGTCATCTTATATGGCAGTGAATGCTGGACAATCTACTCATAGATGAAGAGATTTGAGGCAACAGAAATGTGTTTATACAGAAGGATGCTGAAAATACAATGGACAGAACATGTGAACAATGACAAAGTTTTAAAGAAAATGTAAACAAAAAAGGACACTTATATTTAACACCAAGAGAGTTTAACTGTTTTGGGCACATAATGAGGAAAGAGGGCTTGGAAAATGTTACACTCACAGGACAGATTGAAGACAAGAGGGATAGAAAAAAACAGTGCATAATATAATTAATGAGCTTGTGTAAATGGATGGCTGCACAGAGTTTGGGAGAGATAACAAAAAGACAAAATTTATTAAGAGCAACAAAAGACAGGAAATTGTTTAAAGCCATGATTGCCAACATCCTTCAAGAACATGGCACATAGAAGAAGATGAAGAACTCTTCTTTCTACCATGATTAAGTTTCTGGGGGTTTTCTAATTCTAACAATCATTTTTTTGGTTTCTTGTAAAAGTGCAGTTGTACAATATTAACTGCAACCAGGTCATTTTTTTTTTTCATTATTTTTTTTCATCTCACTAGATTAATTCTATTAAACAACTAATGTAGTATTATAATTTGGAGTATAATTTACAATTCAGTATGAATAAATGAGTATAATTTGCTGTATAATTTATTATATATTTATAATCCAGTATAATTTGTAGAATCGTTTTTCATATCATTAGATTAATCACTCCAAATCATGAATTTCAAAGAAAATTTTTATAAAATTTAATAAGAAAATTTTCTTTTGAAATTTTTTTATGTAAATTCATTGTAAATTTATCCCTGCTCTGAAAGCCAAAACAAAATATGTTCATACCATGTGATTTCTTAAAATATAAAATTCATAACCTGCAGTTCTTTTTTTCCTATATAACTATTGACTAATCCTTCCAGATCATGAATTAAAAGAACAAATGTATTCTTATTTAAGTTTAAGAAATAACTTTGTACAAGCATATTTTGTTTCGGCTTATGTGGTGGTGGGGGGTCAATTTACAATGACTTTACATAGTGAACTGGACACCACCATTAACTTTTATATTTAATAAAAAATAATTTTCATGCTCTAGAGTGCTTAATCTATAGTAACATGAAAAAAAAAAATGAAAAAAAAAAAATTTCTGGTTGCAGTACTTTTTGCAAGCTTCAATATCTGTCTATATTTCTGAGATGAGGTATTATGCACATTATTTATATTATTCAGACTATTGTCCTCATCTTTGTCGCCATATTTATTACAACGTTTCGGCCGTTGTATGCTCCTGCCTTCTTCAGCCAACTATATGGTTAAGGTATGTAGATAACACCTTCATACTCTGGCTGCACCAGGAAGATGTTCAGATTCTACTGGACCATGTGAACTCAATAAGACCTTTGATACAGTTCACAATGGAGAAAGAGTAACAACACACTCCCATTCCTGGATGTTCTAATATCTTGAACAGAGCATGGGTTCAAGACATCCGTATACCGTAAGCCGACATTCACCGAACAGTACCTCAATTTCAACTCCCACCATCCATACAGCGTAAAAGGGATCGTGTGCTGCTTACAACACCGAGCAAAAGTCATAAGTGTCGACCCAGAGACATTAGATAAAGAATTGGTCAGTATAAGTAGTACCCTACAACATAACAACTACCCTGGGTACATGGCAGCAGCCCCCAAAAACTGGGATAGGCGGGAACAAGAAGAGGAGGAGGAGGACAACAACACTCAGAAAACAGTCTGCCTGCCTTATGTGAAGGGGTTATCAGAGAAAATATAAAGGATATGCGGTCCATATAACTCGGGAGAGATATCTGCGAAGTGTCGTCAAGCTTTTGAAGGTTGTCCTGATGTTATATGGACAGCAGATCCTTTGTATTTTCTCTGATAACCCCTTCACATAAGGAGAACATGACTAAAGACTGTGTGTATGCTATTTCGTGCAGCTGCAAAAAGAAATATAAAAGAGAGACAGGCCGCCCCCTTAAGGTGAGGCTTCAAGAACACCAGAAAGCTGTAACACGAGGGGAAGTGGAAAAATCAGGCTGGCTGACCACGTATGGAGAGAGAAGGGAGATCACTGCCCTCTGTGGGATCAGGTTGAGATCATAAACAAGGAACACCATTGGAAAATTCGTAAACTTAAGGAATCAGCACATATGCTAGGCCACAAACATTCCTGAGCCGACCAAGCATAGAAATGAATACAATATGGGAACCATTAATAAGGAGCATACAATGGCCGAAACGTAATAAATATGGCGACAAAGATGAGGACAATAGTTCAAATAATGTAAATAATGAACTCCAGGCTTGTAAATAAATTTTTGTCATTTTAAATATATACTGGGGAAATTTTTTTAAACATATAAGTATTGTCACCGCTCACCCACAAAAAACTGTTTCATAGAGAAAATACAGTATTATTGTGTTTATATATGAAGAACAACAAATATAGACTTTTGGTAAATGAAAACTATTTGAGTGAGTGGTTTAGTGATTGTAATTAGCTAGAAAAGATAGACAGCGTCTTCCTACCCCGATTTTAGGCTTTGTACAAAATCTTTTGTATTACACAAAAATAAATATCCATTTTCCCCATTTCTTGAAGGAGTAATAATATACAACTTCATATCTTCACTGTTGATTGTTGATGCTATGAAACATGTATTCAGGTAATCTGATAAATGCTTGCAGTACTGAAATGTCCAGAGACTTTTATTTCATGCCAAATAATGCAAAACTGATATGCATTAATCAACACAGCTAATTTTTCATCTCATTACTGATATTAAGCAACCATAAAAGCAAATAACATTAATTCAGGTTGCCTGATCAATGACACTAAACCATATTTAGTATACTATTACTTTTATCATTAAAGCTAATACATTTGCTAGCATGGCTATTTGCTGAAGAATCTATTCATTCTAAAAATATTACCTATTTATATATATTATACTCTGTATCACATTTCTGTGGATAAAATGCTACCTTTAATTTATATATGAGAATCTGTTGACATTTATATTTTAGGCAATGTAAAAATGTAGCTGTATTTAATTCAATGTAGACTCATACAGCATATAATATATAATAATAGTATAATCAGATTCTTTTCTGTCTGAGAGGTATTAACAGATTTTGAGATTAGATTTTTAAACTCATGTCATATATCATATTTTACACTTTCCATTAAAATATCTCTGAATGGTGCAGTTAACTTATTCTTGCTATTATAAATTTGTACAATACAAACAGCTTTGGCCACTCTCTGAAGACAGTTCTATCGATTTGCTTTTTGAATTTAGATCAAGGTATCAAGATTTAATAATTTGCTGTCTTTTAACCATTTTAGGGCAAGGTGGGCAATAGTCTGTTTTGCAGAATGTGAAATAGAATATACTCTTTGGCCTAAAATATCTTTATTTTGACAGCATTATGGACTTCGAAGGGACTTATAATTTTACTACTTTAAAAGTAGCATTTTATGGTCTTGCTTGGCTATTTCCATGATATGAGCTCCATCTATTGTTACTCTATTTCATCACTAGAATTACTGTTGAAAAATGAGTTTTCATGTACTTCTTCATCAAATCTATACTTTTCTAATTGTGATATTTATTTAAACATGAGTTTGGATTGGTTCCTTGTCTTTAGCAATTGTTTTTTATATTTTGCAGCATTTCTCTCTATTTACACCCACAAATCCACAAACTGCTCAGTCTGTTTTTCTTGTTTATTACCCTTTTTATTTTTCTCAAATATCTTTTATATTCTTAAAGCCAGAATTTTTCTTGTTCTTATATTGACAAAGTTTTCACATTTTTGATTGTTATGCTCTCTGTTCAACATTTTTTGCGATTTCCATATTGCATTGCTATAGCACAATAACTTCCAAATATTTTTTCTTTTAAGGTTATATTTTCTAATGACTAATGGCAATGTTTATATATCTGACATTTTTTAAAAATCAGTATTATATTATATAATAATAATAATAATAATAATAATGAAAAACCCTTTTTTTATAAAAAAAAAATCACATCCTTAAATAAGTTATTTAAAATATTTGTAATAGAAACAAAAATTAAAGCTGAAATTTACATAATACCAATATATCCTGAAGAACATCAGTTGTTTAAAACTAACTTTATTGTGAAAACATGGACGTGAATAATCAAATTTGATATAGTCTAAGGACGTCTTATTGTTAATTAAAGGAAATCTGTTAAATAAAATCCTTTTAGATATTTTAGCAATTATATTTTTGTTTATACTTTGAAGAGTAAAACTATTTTAGTTTGATATAAGAAATATTCAATAAAATATTTTATCAGTTTCATTTTTTGCTTTCACTCAAAAGAAAAAGATATAATAAAAGGAATAAGAAAAAGTAGTGCATAACCTATTTGACAAGTTCGAATTTAATGAACTGACGGAACAAGTATGAAATGACAAAGAGGTATCATAAAGGAGCAAGAACTATTTCTTCTTTTATATGCTGTGTCCCTTCAGGACGTACACGATCATGGCCGTCCACATCTTCTTGTCTCTTGTAGCTCTTAATAAATTTTATCTTTTTGTTATTTCTCCCAAACCCTGTTTACTTTCCATTTAATCAAGCTCATTAGAACAACAAAAAACAATTAGTTGTGGAGCTAAATAATGATTGCCACATTCTGAAGGGACATGATAGAAAGAGAGAGAGAGAGAGATCCTATATATATATATATATATATATATATATATATATTAATGAAAAACTAAAGATTTTGTTGGGACAAACAAACAACTTACCAGATGACATAACACCTTAAACAAAAAAAATCCTGAACAAGGAAAGAAAAAAGAAAGAAAGCCCAAGTGCTCATTGCCCAGTGTTGTGGCCTTGTTAGGGCCAGAAATAAAGACACAAGAGAGGAATTGAATTAAAATTATATTAACAGAAACAGTAATACAAACATATACAAACGAGAGTTACAGTAAGAATGTTCGGTCTGACTGTCAGAGCTGGCTGCTGGAAAACTTCTCTCTCCAAAAGGCAGTACCTGCTCCTATTTATAGCTGGGAGAGCCCATGCATGCACAGGTAAATTACCATAACACCCAGACACAACAAAAACACTTCGGAATGTCAGCACTTAACAAAGGACAGCTTGAGCCATTACTCAAGCTTCACGCTCTCGTGATCTTCAGATGACTAGAACTATATATATATATATGTGTGTGTGTGTGTGTGTGTGTGTGTGTGTGTGTGTGTGTGGTAAATATGTTTTAGTAACAAACTGAAAAACTCATATGCTTACCATCCAAGTTTCAAACACACACACACACACACACACACACACACACACACACACACACACACACACAAACAAATATTAATACTTATTATTAGTTGATGAATTTATTAATATTTGATGAATTTATTTTCAATACGACATTTTTATTACTTCAAACATTTTTATTGGATACCTGTATTTGAGTAGACACCCAGTTTCTTCCCTGTGGCCCATTTCTGGTGTCAAAAGAATTTCTAGGAGAAACCACAGTCCGATCCATCATGTCTTAGAATGCTTGGTCATAGATTAAATAGGGTAAGTAGAACCTTGTGCTGTGATGCTCTCCGTAGCCAAGTGGTCTAAACCAGTGTTTCTCAAAATTTTCTTTCTTGCGGCCTATTTTTGATGTCAAAAGAATTCCAGGCCCAAATAAGTGCAAATAGAAATTCCATGTAACAGGAAATATATTTTATTTACAAAAGCAAAATGTAGTGAAAATATAAATCTTGACTAATGGCTACACTGCTCCTGGTGTCTCCAGGCCCATTTATAACAGTTCTCAGACTTACTTTTGGGCCTAAGGGCACATGTTAAGGGTCACTTGTCTGAAGCACATGCATTCTGATTAGGTTAAAGCAAGACAAATCTACTTTTGCCTAACAAATTATGTAACACCATTCCCATTAGTTCAGAGGGTGTAAATGGAGTAAATAAACCCATTAAAGCAATATTGTATCACAGTAACACTACCATTAGAGACAGAATACAAATTTCATTCAATATTTATTAATGCTGTTTTTTTTGTTAGTATTATTCTTAAATAAATGACCAGAGGGAACAGAGCAAAATCATAAACATGGTCACACCATGTTTTGAAATACTGTATCATTGATACACAATAGATATTGTGTTAGATGTTTGTTAAAGTAACTATGGAGATTCCATGTTGTAGAATTGGTCAGCTGTTACCCTACTCCTTATATATTCAGTATTATTTGTAATTCTTCTTCATCCTTCTTAGTGCCAGTAGACTCCCTTGTGGTGAATAGGTCCACAGCTTCACTATGCTAGGTGGTGCTGCTGTGGTTTCCCTAGCAAGAAGGTTGATAGGTTGGAGTTGCCAGCCATATGCTTAACTAAATTTGAATTCAGAGTTGCCCTTCTCCTACACTGGTTGCTGATCTATGCGAGAAAGTCAAGTCTACCCTGTTATTTATTCCATAGAGGAGCATGGAGATGAGATGGATTTATAACTTTCTCAAAGGTATTTGTGTGATAGTGAATGCAATGAAATCAGTTTATCAAGGTGAGAGAACCCAGTCTGACCTGCTGTTTAACCTATAGTTGCACAGGGAGAGGAAATTGATGTATACCTTTCTCAAGGGTATTTGTGTAAAAGTGAACACAAACCCAACTAGAATTTGAACTCAGTACATCAATTCCACTTTCGGCACTGTTAGCTGCTGTGCTATATACACTCCCTTTTAATACCACAAAATATAATGCAAGAAATAATACCTTAAGATTATGGCAAACTAGATGGAGATGTCATTAATACGAAACACAAGGCTGAATTAAGTTGAAAGAGAAGCCTTTTAATATATCCAACAGCACCAAATATGGAGGAAGAAAGTGATAAGCTTTACTGCATACAGGACATTGCCACACCCCTGTGCAAATTGCAGGAAATTACAATCATCAGAGATAACCTGGATGCTAAAGTAGGTAAGGATCAAAATGGCGAAATAGTTGGCAAATCCAGAGTAGAAACCTGTAATTGCGACAGAGAAAAATGGAACCAATAGTGCACAGGAAACTAGCAGAACACCTGATTTTAAGAATACCTAAGACTCTTATGGACATGAAGAAGCCCAGAATGAGAAACTAAAACCCAGATTGACTATGCAACAATCAGTCAGAGATTCCAGAATGCAGTTCTACAGTGTAAATCATATCTAAGCCCCCATGGAAGCACCCACCTTCCAGTGATAGATTATCTCAGAATAAAACTACAGAAATTAAAGAAAGCCAAAATTACAATATAACGGACTCTTGAATCACCCAAATTACAAAGAGAGTGTACTGACAGCATTAAAAGCAAATAGAATGAATTAAATGAGAATGGAAACTCAAAGTGGAACACATTAAGAGAATTTTAGTGACATCAGCAAATATGTTAATCCCAAGGAAGGGGAATCAGCAAACAAGTCCAAGGTATGGTAGAGAATATAGGAAATGACACAAATCAATTAGAAACAAACACAAACAGGCAAAAAAGGAATGATTCAATAAAAAGTGTACAGAGATAGATAGAATAAGCATCACAGAAGAGGCATATATGCATGAAAAAATAAGAGAAATAACAGGACAAATGATGTGCTCATTGACAGGATGCATAACATCAAAAGAGATAATAGAAAAATAAAAAATACATAAAAGATTGAATGAATATGTTTGAGAATTATTCAACAACAAAAGGGAGAAACCTGCAGTGAGCAAAAATATGGAAAGATCTAGAATGTTAAAGTCTGAAGTAAAATCAGCACTAGCCAAATTAACCAGGAAAAAGCTGCAGCAAATGATGGGGTTGTAATAGTGATTCTAGTAGCCTTAGAGGAAATTGACATTGACAAGATTACGAAGTTAATAAATATATACGATAGTGATGACCTACTTGAAGGTCTTAGTATATCCATTTTCATAGTGGTGACTAAAAAGCCAGATGCATATGAATGCAAGTTCCATTGGACAATCAACCTAATGAGCCTCATAACACAATTTATCATCCAAATTCTGATGAATAGAGTGTATAGCAGAATTAAACTAAAAATAGGACAGGAACAGTGCAGTTTCTTTAAAGATAATAGAACAAAGCTTGGAATATTTATGCTCAGAATGATATTAGAAAGAGCAATACAAATGCAGAAGGATATATTTGTATGTTTTTTTCAGGTTATGCAACAGCATTTTATAAGGTATAAAAAAAAAGAAATATTTGAACTACTTGAAAAACTTGATTTATTAGGGAAGCAATAGGCTGGGAGCAAATCACTTACATGCAGATGAAAAATATGAATTCAGTAAATATACAAATATAAAAAGGGGCATAACACAAAGATGTGTTTTCTCACCAGATTTATTTAACCTTTATAGTGAGGTGATCCTAAGAGAACTGGAAGTCCTATAAGGATTTATTATTGGCATCTACAGTCTTAACAACATAAGATATGGCACATGACACAGTATTAAGACTAGACATGGAAAGGAAACTACAGGATTTCCTAGAGAATGTTGTAAAGGAAAATGAGAAGAAATGAATAAATGTCAATTTTAAGGAAACAGAATGTAAAGTTGTCAGCAAGAAGAACAGTCCAAGATGTGAACTATGAACTGGACATGCCAAAACAAAGCAAATATGAAAATTTGAATATCTAGGAAGTGTTTTAATAAAAGATTGAATATGTGACACCAAAATCTGAAGTTGCATTAGGTTAGCAAAAGATGCTTTCCAAAAGCTAAACAAAGTATTAAGAAAGAGAAAAAAATTATTAGAAACAAAGAAAAGAGTACAGATCTATTAAGCCATATCATTACTTCTATATGGCAGGGAATGCTGTACAATATCCTCACAAATGAAGAAAAGACTTGAGACAACATAAATGTGGTTCTACAGAAGGATGCTGAGAATATCATGAACTTAACATAAAGCTGTGCTAGTTTCTACCATATATAAGCAACTTGATATTCACTGTATTGATCAATTAACTTTCAAGAGAATTTTTAAGACTTAAAAAATTGACATAAACAAGTATATATGATAGATAATTGAATATGGGGAATAAAAATGCTATGACTGTTTGCTCCTCTATGAAAATGGCTTTAGTCAGAGTGCTGGTCATCTATTAATCAATGAATACTTTCCTCTTGATACTGGCACCACAACCATATGATGGTTAGAATTAACCAAGAGTTATGAGATATATAGATGCTTGTATTTGTATCGTAACTGGTTGACCAGCTTGTCCAAGTGGAACTTATTTTTAACAATCATGTTATTTGAAAACTGTTCTACCAAAGTGTCCGTTTACGTTCACATGATAATGAGGTTCAATGAACATTTGTTAGAGCATTAACTTTTGTTTCAGTCTATTGTATGAGTTCCCTTGAGGAGCGGAAAAGAGATAACTCTATTTGCCATTATGTTTCTTTGATGATGCTTGACAGTTTATTTATAATTGTCCTTCTCTATTTTCTCCTTCTAAAACCCTTTATCTCATTCTACTCTGTCAATTTCTACTCAGTTCTCTTTCTTTTTGTCTCTGTCCAGTACATTTCAGGTTGTTCAGCATTAAAAGTGATCATTTGGTTTTAAGTTTCACATTTTTGTATTGTTTTTAAATAACATATTTTTTATGTGTTATTATTCCATGAAAAATCAATTCTTTACATTGTTACATTCTTACAGCAAATTCCAATTACTCATGATTTCCATACTTTATATTTGTCTGTGTCCAAGTTATCTGAAGAATATGAACTCTACATTTTAGAGACAAGCTGTTAGTAAGCAAAAAGTAAAATTTAGGTTTTTAAGTTTTACAAGATATAATTTCAGTTTATAAAAAAATTGGCAAAGAAGTGGATCAAAACTATTAATCAATAAAAAAAATTTAAGAAATTTCAGCAAATCTTATGTATATAATTTTGAATCTTTTAAGAGTGATTGTTGGGGAAAAAAGGGGTGATAAAAATAGAGACATTTGAATTAGATGAGGAATAAAATATAAAATGTATCAAAACCTTCATTAATAATATTTAGTGTTATGATGTTGATCTGTTTTTGCAAAATATAATCAACAGATTTTTGTATAACATTTTTGTATAGTGCATAATAATCAAAGAAGATCTGTACAGTGGTTGGAAATGAATGAGAAGTAGAAACATCAATTGCTGTCTTCCTTATAATGAGTATTTAGGGAACCAGAATGGTTGGCTAACTCATATCTTCATGGAAAATAGGTAAAGAATTAATACACATAGATATGCAAACAAGGTTGAAATATTGCCTTCAAAATTTAAATAGCATCCAGTTTAGTTTTGCAGGACAACACCTGCCCTGATATTGCAAAAATGAAATTACTATGTCTCTTCAGATGAACTCTTTCATCTTTTCAAGTATCATGACAAATTCCCTGTAGGTAAAAATATCACCAGTTAGGAACAAGTTGAGGAAATTTTAATTGAATTTATTCACCCTTTAATTCTTTAGGAATGAATATGACAATTTGTCAAGGTGGTATAGGTGTACAGGGGTTGAGGAAAAATATTTTGATTGAATACATCAATTTTTTGTGATTGTTTTTTCAAATTGGTTTTGTTTAAATGAAGCAGCAATTTCTTGTCCAACAACCTTATATAGTCATATACACACATCATTATATGTTGTTGTTTTGGATGAATTTTGTAATTTTTTGTTTTCACATTTTGGCTGTATGCCCTGCAGTTTTTCCCAAGTGTTTGCCTTATTCTTCAGGATATTTTATTTTTGGAAGACAACAAAAACATTTCAGAAACAACAGATACATGAGCAAGGCTGAAAGATACACACACAAAACGTGTAAAAACCAAACAATAATCTTTCATTGTTTATAACAATTTGATTACATCATAAGAAACACAAAATGATTTCAAATTTTAGTTGAAAATATCAGTGTTTCTAATATTAAGTTATTGTTCTGAAGAGGGAAAGCATGAAAGTTTGCTTCAATACAATTTTCCAAAAAGAGATTAATAAATAAGAGATTTACCATCCATATTTAACATGCAAATATTAATACAAAAAAAAAGATTTCGCACAAAGGAAAACACATTAATGGATTTTGTGCATCTCTATGTAAAATTTATTTTGACTCTTTTCTCAGTTTCAAATTTATTCTAGAACATTACTTGAGATTTTCTAACATAGCTTAAAATATGTATAGTCATGAGTAAATGAAATGTTGTATATATGTATATATAATGGCTGGCTACTCATTTTCCAGGCACATCTATCTGCTAGGATGGCTAGCCAATCCCTGTTGCAGATTCCTGATCAGGCACATATTGTATTTGTTTAACACCCACAGAATCAACCTGTGGTTTATACTGCATCTATAATTGTAGTTACAGTTTCTGGGAGAGAACTTATCATCTGCCATGATCGATGTCAGTATGCTCATACCTTCATTCACAATGACTTGTGGCTTTCATGCATCAAAAGATTTATAACAGCTCCATCTGCCTAATTTCCATCACAAGGCATTCGTCAATCTGTGGTTTGGTTTGAAGCACTTCCAAAAAGATTTGCACAATGACATTGCCTCCCCAGGCTGATAACATCAAGAAGTCACCTTCCTGACAAATTGACCATGGTGAGATTCAAACCTAGGTATTAGAGCCAGAAAGCAAATGTTCTAAGCCCTCATGCTCACACATATATATATATATATATATATATATATATATATACACACCTTATATTTTAATATTTTATATAAATGTTCTCTTAGTAGGAGACAGGTGGGGTCAGCTTTGATATTTTTTCAGATCAGCTCTGTTTGCACCAGCAGATATGCTAACAATTGGAAGCTATGATGGTGCTGAAGCCTGCAAGGTATTCTTATTCTTTCAAACCTAGCCAGAAATCTAGAAAAAAAAGGCATGGGCATATACAGAGATGATGGGCTAATCCTAATATGAGAACCCAATGGTCCTAAAATAGATTCTGTAAAAAGATAATAAACACTCTAAAAAGGATTGGATTCAAAATAGAAATAAAAACAAATGCAAGAACAGTGAATTCCTAGACATTACCCTCAACCTTTCATAAAGAAACTTATGAACCATGCGATAATGACATGCCCACATACATACACACATCCTCCAATCATCCTCCTCAATTATCAAGCACATACCTAAATCCATCAGACACAGGCTATCAGACAAATCATTCAACATAGAAATTTTCACTGACAAAAAGCACCATATAACAACGCACTAAAGAAAAGCAGATACACACAACAGCTAGAATATTTACCACCACAACCAAAACAGAAAACAAAATATAATCTGGTTTAACCCACCATACAACAAAACCATCAGAACAAACATCATCAAAACATTCCTAAATGTAATAGAAACATTTCTCCATAACACACCCACTAGCAAAAATATTTAACAAGAATGTAAATGTTAGCTACAGCTGCACTAAGAACATAACACAAATAATAAAAAAACACAACAAAAAAGCAAAAACCTACAATAATGCAAACAAAGACCCTCAAAGCAACTGGAGAGATGAAATCACATGCCCATTACAAAGAAACTGCCTACAAACAAACATAGTGTACAAAGCCAAGGTCAATGTAAACAACACTACAATGCACTACATTGGTGCCACAGAAGGAACATTCAAACAAAGAATATACACGCATGACCTCTCATTCTTCAACAGAAAATACTCCAACAGCACCACACTATCCACATACATAAGTCATCACATCAAACATAACCTGGGAAATTATGAAACCCACACCTGTCTACAACAACCTATCAAGGAGATAATTACTTTGCCTGCAAGAGAAAGTGGCAATAATCACCCACACACAACAAAAAACATTACTAAACCTAAGATCTGAAATAATTTCAAAATGCAGACACAAAAAACAAATATCTACTATCACAGTTCAAACCAAACAGATAACATCAACAACAAAAAATGTACACAAATGGGAATGAACCTACTGAAAAAATGGTAGAACACTAAACCACCAAAACATAACCACCAACAAGAAACAATAACACTACCAACACTGTTAAATCCACCTCCACAAACACAACAACTGCCATAACAATTAACATGGCCATCATGATGGATGTAACCATTAACATTCCAAAATTATCATTTTGTGACTACTATCATTTTGTGACCATTACTATCACTATTAGTAATGTTGTTACCACTTTTAGAACCCTTACTTTATAACCGTCACTAGTACCATTAGTACTGTTTTTTATCATTGTCATTATAATTATTATTGCCATATCATTATTATGATTACCACAATTATTATCATTATTATCATTGTCATTATTATTTATTAATTTTTTTTCTCTATTATTATTATGATTGTTGTTATTTATTTTTGCCATCATTATTAGTGGTGACATTACCATTCATCATAACTAATAATATATCAATTATTATCATGGCTAATATTACCATTCACATAATTACAATCATTGATAACACAGCTGCAGTTGTTGTTGTTAAAAAATACAAACAACATTGCCATGTCTACAGACAGGACCCATATTAACCCACTTGGTGGTAATAGACTCAAATTAATGAGTGTGGGTATGTGTGTGTGAGTGTGTGTGTGAGCATGTTTGCTGGCGCAAACAGCCGATCTAAAAAAAATGTCAAAGCCGCCCTCACCTGTTCTCTGCTAAGAAAACATTGCTACATTTGTGAAAGGCTACAATCTTGACACTGAAATAGACAGAATGAAATTGCATATATACAGGAGTTGGACAAAATAATTGAAACACTTATTAAATTCAAAGAAAATTTATTTAATATGGAGTTGGTCTTCCTTTAGCCTCACATACAGCTTTAATACGTCAAGGAATGGAATCATACAGCTTCCTGACTTCATCCAGAGGAATTTTCAGCCATTCTTCCATTAATACCTGCTCCAGCTCTTTAAGACACAACAATGGAGGATAGTGGCTCCTAACTTGTCACTCCAAAATGCACCACAAATGTTCAATAATATTGATATCTGGAGATTGGGGAGGCCACTCCATGTGTTCTAGCTCACTTTCATACTCTTCATACCAATTCTTAACCACTCAAGTGGTATGTAGTGGAGCATTATCGTCACCATCAGGGAATAAAGTCTGGGCCATTGGATGAATATGATTTCCCAAAATGTTCAGGTAATCTTTGCTGTTGATTCTAACATGCAGGGCAACTATTGGACCGAGGCATTTCCATAATATGGCGGCCCAAACTATCACTGATCCACCTCCATGCTTCACTGTTGGAAGAAGGCAGTCAGAGTTGTAAACTTCTTTGGGCTGCCTCCACACATAAACTCGCCCTGAAGTTGGGAAAAGACAAAAACTGGACTTGTCTGAGAATATGACTTGCTTCCATTGGTCTGCAGACCAGGCATTGTGATCTCTGCACCACTTCAACCTCTTCTGAATGTTGCAAGTGGAGAGAAGAGGTTTCCTCACAGCAGCTCTTCCATGATATGCAGCCTTATGGAGCTCACGGCAAACAGTTTTAGTAGAAACTGGACTATTCAGATGATTATTCAACTCAGCAGTCACTTTGGCTGCAGTAGTCTGATGATTTTTTGCCACATTGCGTTTCAATGCATGTTGGTCACTGTCAGTATGTTTGAAAATCCAGCCCAAATTGCTATGGTTGCTAGAGGTTTTGCCCTGTTTCTCGAATTGCGTCATATGGTAACTCTTGAAAAACTAAACAGTTCAGCAACCTTAGTGATCAAGGCTACTGCCATGCGAGCTCCAACAATTTGCTCTTTTTTGAACTTGGAGAGGTCACACATTTAGCTTAAATTTGACTAAATTCTAAAAATAAATAAGACAAAGAAAGTAAATTAGATAAATAAATGTATTTACAATAGATATAACCTGCAATTACAAAGTTTTAGTTAAAGTTCTTAATATAATAGGTCTTTGAAATATAGGAGTGGAATTTGCACCTGTTCCAATTATTTTGTCCAACCCCTGTATGTGTGCTCAAGCACACAAAAGTGTAACTACACCTAACCCAAGATTATGAATATGCGTGTGTATGTATGAACTAACATGTATGCACCTGTATGTATGTGTGTCTATGTATACGAGTGTCATCCCGAACAAACACAGAACAAGAAAATTCCCTGTCCAATCATACACAAATAAACTAACAGGAATAAAGCATAAATAGATCCACTTTTGAAAAAATAAACCAGTTTTTTGGAAGGTCATGAAAGCGTTAAACCTAAGGTCACAAACAATTCTCCATGCAACAACATATGTTAACTCTATCATAGATAGTGAGCACTTTCCACTAAATACTGTACACATATATATATATATATATATATATATATAGAGTTGGTTGATTTTGTTTAGCAGCATATCAATCTAATGATGAAATATTTTGAGCACAATTGTATGCCTTCAACTATAGATAAATATATTGTTGGTCATTTTGCTATAAAATTTATTGTTAGTAATTCTCCTATAAAATGTATTGCTGGTCATTTTGCTTTAAAATTGTATTGTAGGTAATTTTGCTATTAATAGGTATTTCTGATAATTTTACTATGAATAAGTTTTGTAGGTAATTTTATTATAAATATATATTGTAGGTGATTTTGCTGGGAACAACAGATTTTAAGAGGTAGTTCCATGCTCAAATAACACTTGTACTAACAGTACTTGCTTGATAATACTCACTCAAAAAGTAACCACTGAATAGTCATCCAAATAGTAATCTATATAGTGATCACTTAGATGCCACACTAATTCCTATATATACATTTCCTTTACCATCACATGATCTACTTATTCAAAATGGGATCACCTGTGTTTGCTTTCTGGTGATCTGTGTTCAAACTCCAGTTTTGATAGGACACTTTATTCCTATATATATATATATATATATATATATATATATATATATATATATATATATATATATATATAGGGATAGCCAAGAGTTGCTTTACCCATTTCCAATAATGATAGACACAAATTTCTAAATAACATAACTTTTATTTAATCATCATGCAATTATAATTTCAATATAGCAGTTACATTTTCTTTATTTTCATTGGTATTCTCAATCTTTGGCTGGCCACTTCTTTCTAACCATCTGTTTTTAAATCATTTAGAAATTTGTTTATTATTATTGGAAATGGTTATAGCAACTTTTTGCCCCCCCTCCTCTCTCTCTCCATATATATATATATATAGTAGGATGATGAAATAAATAATAATAATAATAATTATGATAATATTTATTGTATTAGGCCATCAGATAAAATAGAAGCATGAGAAAAATGTTACAAATTGGAACTTTCTCAATGAAAAGTAAAATAAAGTTGGACATTTTTTATGGAAAAATTGGTTGTTTTGAGCGTGTGTGTATTTATTTATTTATTATTTATTCTTTTTTAGATCTCAACGGTTCATTGTCATTACTTGATGGTTGAGCTTTGTATAGAAGGTGTGGGATTATTTGGCTTAGTCAGTATTGTTTTAACTCTAGCAGGGGTATTTAAGGTAATTTTTTATGATTCCTCAACTCTGCCTTCACTGGGTGCTGGAGATTAAATTTTTCTGATGTGTGTGGGGCTTTCATATTAGTGTGTCTGCATGCATGTGTGATAATGTCTGTGTTGGAGTGATTTATTTTACTGATTACATCTAGTACTTTTTGGTTAGTTGTCTGCTACAATTAGAGTTGTAAGGTTTGTAGATGACTTTTGTGAAAACTATATTCATTGAGTATGCTTAAATTTCTATTCAAACCTAGAATGTGGGAATTTATTTTAAAAATGAATTTTATTGACAAGCTAAATGTAGACTCTAAAAGGATGTATCTAACATTATCAATACTATGGTCTGGTTGGTTGAAATGTACATCTAGAGGGAAATTGATGTTTCTGTCTCTGATTGTTTTCTTGTGGTTATTAAACCAAAGACAGAATTCAGTACTTTTTTGCTGATATAATTTTCTGCATTGTATTTGTCGCAAAAAATTTAATATATTTGAATTATTACAAGTCAAGGGAGCAAGTTGGATTAGTGTATGTGCAACAGTTGGGGTGAAAATTCTACTGGTGATAATTGTTTACAAACTTGGCATTGGGGTTCAGTACACATTACATTTCATTGGTGAGTGGGTGATTTGAATTATCTAGATGATGTAAGGAATGACTGTAGACTTGGAAAGTGTTGCCTAACATTAAATGGGATTTCCCTAAATATCTTATTAATTGCAGGGTCAAGTTGGAAATCATTTTGTAAAATATGAACTGGAACTTGTTTTATTTGTTTTTTAGTTTGAAGAATATCCCTTGCCTATTGTATTTGAAAACCTTATTTATTGTTTTTTTAATTGTTTTGAGAGATTTCTATTAATAAACTGATTGATTTTGTCTGTCTGTGGATGACAAAAATATATATATATATATATATATATATATATAGTTTTTGCCTTAACCTTCTTCCAAAAATCTGACTAAATTGCCAAATAATTTGAGGGGAAGCCCTTGGGCAGGCTGATAAATTATACGAGAAGATGGTTGAAAATTTATCTAAATAAATAAATATATTATTTACATTTTATTTTGAATACATTATATACATTAAAATTTTATTTTATTTCAACATTAAATTTTTTTCAGATATTTTCCCATTGAAACAAAAATCCTAAAATTCCTATAACTGCTATAATTGTATTAAAAATCCTCTTACTTTGTATTAGAAATTAATAATCATTGCTCTCATTCTCAAATAATCAAACCTATTTCACATGGTAGCAATGTTATGTACACACACACACACACACACACGTATGTATATATATATATATATATATATATATATATATATATATATATATATATATATATATATATATGTGTGTGTATCTTTCAAATCCTAGGTCACTGAAACCCATCTACCTGCTGATAAACACTGTTTACATTTGCATATTCAAACTATTTTATTGCTTTGCAACTTTGACTCTCCCATTTCAGCAGTTTTGTTCTCACGTGTGTAATTTTGGGCTGTGTTAAAATAGCCGTTTATTATAGCCTGCTGTTTGCCAGTTATAATGTCTTGTTCAAGGATATTGGATATTCTTTCAATATCAGACTTCTTTCTCTGGAAAGTGTCTTATCAATCCTGCTGTTGGCACACTACAATATACCAATGCCTTCATGATACTATTATCAACCAAAATCACTTTGCAAAATTTTATAGTAATTAAAGAAAACAAAGAAATAAAAATATTTTTCTTTAATAATGATTTCTATTTTTATAAAACTAATGAAGGAATAAGTCATAGAAATTCTTGGATCCTGTGCACAATATTTCACATAAATTATATAAATTATAGTAGACAATATGTCACTCTTACAATATGGCAACAGTTTTATGAATTTTATCTGATTTTCCAAGTTTCGTATGATTAACCAACTTGAAAATCAAAGAAACTTGGTGTTTTAATTAAAAATTATAAATGTACACCAAGTTTACAGACAGATATTTTATGCAAAAACATGAAAAAATTGTCATTGTAATAATGACAATGTAATAAAGTCAACAGTAATATAAAATGTATGTTCCATGTTCTGAAATTAGTTTAGAAATCTATTGATTTTCCTCATTTCCCTGCGCCTTTTCTATAAATATCCTCATGCTAATTGTTCTGATGAGCTTTCCTCTTTAGCACCTCAACTTTACAAATGTAAGCACATTACTAGATTGGCAGCAAGGTCTCATGATTTTACATTTGAGCTGGCTACATGTAAACATAAGTTCTATGCTAACAGTTTCTTCTCTCACACTTCTTGCTTGTGGAACTCTCAGCTTCTTGCTTTTCAGTCAACTTTCTTCTTCAAAAATTTAAATGCTATGTAAATTATTATCTTTTGTCTTCTTAATTTCTATTCTTTGATTGTTCTGTCTCCTTAATAATGTTTTTCTTTTTCTCTTATTCTTTCACACTCAGTAACCCATTGCATTTTAGTGGCTTTATTGTCTTGCTTAGGGTGAAATGATTTTTAAAAAAAAGAAGAGATTGCTCAAAAAAACAGGATAGTATTCCACAATTCATCTTCACTGGTAAATTGTCATCTACCAATGTAAAATGTCCTTTTCAAAATGCTCCATAAGTTTTCAAACAGGTGAAGGTCATTTGAACAAGATGGCCATTTCCTCAAATGAATGTCTTTGAAACCAATTCCATTCAGATCTTCATTATTTTGCTTTGCCAAATGTAACATAACATTGTCATGTATAAAAATCATTTTCTTGTAAGCATTTAACTTCTTCTTGAAACAAGTCTCCATATGTACCTTCAGTAATAAATGTATGTCTGAGATTTCATTTATAATATCATCTAGAACTTGCCATGCGTCCACTACTTCATTTGTAATCCTTGCTCAAAATATCACATCATCTCTGCCTTATTGATGTTTCAACTTGTGAGAGCAGTTTTCACCAGTATCTACACTGCTTTTGCTCCAATTCTTATGCCCTTTGAAAATGAATTCTGTTTCCCATTTTTTTTAAATTTTTATGGATATCTTTTAAATGTTTCACATGTTTTGCTACTCAATTGAAGAGCTGAAATATTGTTTTTCAACACTTCTACACTGCCTCAGTGCCAAAATATGTCATATTTTGATAAAGTTAGCAAGATCTTAACATGCTCTTATTAAATTTACATTGGATTTATCCAGGATCTTCAAGGAACTTTTCAGTTTGATGGTACTTATTTTTACTTTGGATTTTGTTATGATACCTTTCTCTAAAAATCTGATCAGTCTCATAACCCATTTTAAGGCTTCAAACTCAGTGTGGCTATTAATTTGAGACTTTGAAATTCAGGCTATTTCATAGAAATTGTTGTGTTTTGTTCATATCTGAATGAATTATCTTTCATTTTATTTGTTGTCAGCATTCAGCAAATAAACCTTTAGATTCTAATAAGTCAGTGTCATCAGCAAACATTTTCAGGCTACCATCAACAAGAAGGACACCTTAACAGAAACAACATCCTAAGCAATAAACAATATGGGTTTCACTCCTTGAAGTCTGTTGCTGATGTGTTAACTGTCATTATACATAGAATCAGTGAAGTGCTTTTAATAAATCCATCATGAGAATGATCACTTTAAAAATCTCAAAAGCTTTTGGCAAGGGTCTTGTACACAAACCCACCAACTATGGCATTTCTGGATGAGTTTAACTCAATGATCAAGTCCTTCCTATCACTAGCCATTAATGATAACCATGAAGTGCTCTGAAGTCCATGAGATCAATTCAGTTGTCTCTCAAGTCTCTCTCCTGGGTCCTACCTTTTTTCAGCTTATATTAATAATCTGCTTAAGAACATTCTTCACCCATTAGTATATATGAAGATGATATGTTTTATGAGTGCACCTCCCAAAATGTAGATCACCAGAGCCAAACTGCTGATCTCTCCTTGTGAGATGAGAGCTGTGGCCCCATACTTCTTAGTGCAATCTATAGGACTTGAGTGAGTGAGTAATAGTTATTGAGCAACTTCAAGTGATTTGCTATTTGACATTGTTTAGTGATTTATTAGGCTGCTTTTAATCTGTGTGTGTGTGTGTGTGTGTGTGTGCAAATAAATATATAAGATCAGAACAAAAGATCACTGCATTATTAAAGTGAATTTCAAAGACAATATTTAGATATTTATAAATATATTTATTCAACCACATATATGCCATTTTGTTCCAATACATGTCATCATTTTTCTGGCACTTTCATGAATCCATCCTCCCAAAAATTGGTATTTTTCTAGGTTATGAACTGATCTAAGTGGATTTTACAGACTTCCAGAGAATCAAAGTTCTTCCAGTTAAAAGAATTTTGGAGGGATCAAAATAAGTGATAGTCCAAAGGTGCCAGATTAAATGAATATGGCAGGTGTAATAAGACATCCCAGCCAAGCTGTATCAATTTCTGCAAATAGATGGGTGGTTTGGCATTGTCCTGATGGAAAACAACACTCTTTCTGGATGCTTTTCATTGGCTGCTGCCTTTAATCAGCCCAATTGGGAACAATACTTTAAATTTAATGCCTGATTTTGTGGAAAGAGCTTGTAATACAAAACACCTTTCCAATCCCATAGAGAGCATCACTTTCTTCACATGCAAACTAGCTATTGAAGTGGTAAATGGTGGCTCATTTCATTTCCCCCAGTAACTTTTTCACTCCATGTTGTAAACAATCAATTTTTCAACACCTGTAATCACCTAAGTATTTTCAAATGATTCACAATACTTATATGAAATATGCGGAGTATCACTGTGATGCCTCATGACATGTGACTTGGAATATTTTTATTAGTGTTTCACTTTCATCATCATCAATGACTACAGGCCTGCTGAAACATTTTTAGTCTTCAAGATCAAACTTTTCACTTTTGAAGCTAACAAAACACTTACAAATAGTACTGTCAGCTGCGGCACCATCTCCATAAACAGCACATATCTATTTTACTGTTTGTCTGTTGTCATAATAAAAGAGCTTCAAATGATAAAAATGCTACTCATTTTTCCTCTATTTTCACTTTTAACATAAAACCATTTCAAATTCATACAGAAATGAAATAGAGGCATTCATTGAAATGTCACTTTTCAGAATATGTATATATGTTATAAATTTTAGTCACATATGAAATGAAATGGAATGTTTAATTACTACCGATTAAAAAACTCTATAAACTTTTGTTCTAACTCCATATATATAAATTTTATTCTTGAACACATGGCCAACCAAAATCTTTTTTTAGACATAATCAAGCAAATTTTTTAAAAATTTAATAGCAAAAAATCTTCCCTACTCATATATAAAGCAATTATATAAATGTCAATTTTATTTTAGAATAATGGGATTCAATGCAACCACTATCAAAAATTTATTAGATTATTGAATGTATCAAAAAACACTATTGCTCATTTTTAGAGGTGTGTTTAAAATTGAATTCTGAGAATGAGTCAATTTTCACAGAGTCTGTTTTTTTTGTAGTCAAAATCTTTTCAAATGATTTTTTCTGATGTTGTTACAACATTTTGAATTGTGCTTTGAATCTATTTACCCATACAAAGAGCCAAAAGAGATTCAGCTTGAATGTATTTCCCAGTATATCGTTGAGGTAGGCAAAGAAAAAAATAAACTGAATTTCCAAAACAAAACATCCTCTATATGATTACAATTTATAATAATTTATAATAAATAGTCAATTTTATCAAATTCAGTTATTTCAGTTATTTTCTCTTGAATATTACATGGTAAAAACATTGGGTTGTGAATGTTTCTTGAAACAGAAACATTGAAGATTTCTTGGAGCGAAAAGGACAGTAGATTTATTGGTGTTGCTGCTTCTAATGGGATCCATCATTAAATCTAACTTGAAGAACTTGCCTAGCTGGATATGTTGTTTTTTTTTACCTCAGTTTCTGTAAGATATTGATTATTCCTTTTTATATATAAAAAACAAATGTTTTTTACTCCTTCTTTCTTCTTAACTATCAAATTCTTGTGCCAATCTTTTAGTTCTACAGAAGTTTAAGAGTACCCCTGTCTTTTTCCTTTATAAAAGAATTACATACAAATTTTTCACAGATGAAAAAATGTTTATTTAATTTCACTCATCACAGTTCATTTCTATTTATTTTCATTTCAATGCCTTTTAGATTTGTGTTGCTCGTTTTCATTTATGTATATATCTGCAATCTGTTTCCTTTAAAGACATGTTCTTTTATTTTCCAATGACTTCTCAGATAAATCCTAATTTCTTGCTTGACAATTGAAAATCCTTTATAAAGCCATTCATCTATTACACACATCCTTGATTTTCTCTCACACTTTTTGATCGTTTTCTTACTACCCTCTGTATTTTGACTCTTTCTTTTATATACTCATCTCATATTCTGTATTTTTCATTTAATTCTCTACTTTTTCTTATACTTTATTCTTTTGTGTACAGATTTATTCTTTATATCTCTTTGTCTATTTTTCTTTAAATATCTTCATTTTTTCTTTGTTCTCT
Organism: Acanthosepion esculentum; assembly: GCA_964036315.1. Lineage (NCBI taxonomy): Eukaryota > Metazoa > Mollusca > Cephalopoda > Sepiida > Sepiidae > Acanthosepion > Acanthosepion esculentum. The sequence goes on from OZ038487.1 coordinate 65,365,913, forward strand.
TTCTCTCTTTTTCTTTACTTTTGATTATTTTTTCCTTCATTTTATTCTCCATTTCTTTATTTGATTTCCCTTATTTTCTTTTTTCATAGTTTTCTTTTCCTTTTTCTTCATTTAGCATTCATATAATTTTTTTTTCTGTGTGTCTTCTATAATACGTACGTGTGTATGTTTGTGTGACAACAACACAGAATTTTTCTTCCTGAAGACAAATTTCTCAAAAAAACATTAGCAGGAAAGCAAAATAAAATCTTTGATGAATAACTTTTTGACTTAAGAAACCATTCTCTTACTAGGCAGAGCCAAACTTTTTATAAACAAAAATAAAATACAAATTTAAAATTTGTTTCTGCCTAAATGTTTTGATTTTTCTTGCTTCCAGCAAACTGTACAGCTTGTTTGTTAAAGAGTCTTTTTAAGGCAAGCTGAAAACAAATGACAAGTAGTGGCCATAAACTATACACCCTATCACTGTATCCAGTTTTTTGCATTACACATCTACAAACTTTTACAAAATCACTTTAAATTTACATAACACCACATTTAAAAAAGATTGAAATCAGTTGTCTTTTCCTAAATGATTATGCAATATCAAGTTTCTTTTTGCGTGTTCCAAAACATAAGAGGCATAAGTCTTATAGTTTATACTTTCTTGAATAAACCATTTTAAATATAATTTTTTTACATTACTGAACCAAACAATATCAAAATTAGTTTGTGCAAATTTTATAGACAAGTTGATTGTATTTATATTATTCATTTTGATGCTTCTTTATCTGAAATGAATATGAAATAGAAATGTTTTAAAAAAAAATCAGAAAATATTGTTATATAGGGAAGGAAAATGAGAAATATCACATGACTAAAAAGCCAAAGTGATGGGTCATCTACAGATGAATTTTGCTGACAACTGTCATTTGTCAAGGTAAAAACTTTCAAAACTGCAGTGTTTGCATTGACTAACAATAGCCTGTGAGATAAATTTTGTTAACTACTGCCTTATTAGAAGTGAACCGAAAGAAGGAAAATTATGCAAAAAAATATCATATATTTTCATTTTGCATGATAACATTATAAATCCTATTTTTGCCAATCAGTGAATATCATGTCAATCAGAAGAATGTACTCATATTCATGCCACACTAGTTAGAAAAACAGATGAATAGTTTGAGTTTTATAAACAAAAAAAGTTATGAAGTCAAACCTCAACATTTTCCGGTTTAACTTTTGCAAATTTGTTTATTCATGAATTTGTTATCAGTAATGAAATTGTATTTTTTTCAGTGTTATAACCTACTACAGAAAATGCAAATAAAGTAGTAAAATATAAAGAAGACTAAAAAGGTTTAGTAAATTATAAACCATATTAAATATTAAAACATATACCTCTTGTAGAAAAGCACATATTTTTCAATTACAAAGTACATTTTTGTTCATTCCTATTTCTTATAATGGTTATTTGATTTTTGAAATGATTTTCATTTACAGTTAAATTTAACTGTTGACACATTAGTCATGGTGTAATCATGAATAACAAGAATATTTAAATGTAAACATGAATATTTAAAAAGCCTCTGCTTCTGAATAATACAAACAAATCATTTCATGTCATTACTTTTTCTATCTTTCTTTTTAATGATATGTGTATTAAATATTTTTTTCGACCCAAGCAAAGTTGTAATGCCACTAGTGTGCAGGGGGTTATAGGGAGTGAAAGTGAAAGAGAAGATGGGAAGATTGAGGGAGGGACAAAAGATGAATAGGGTTCAAGAAGATAGAAGATGGCGATTGACATTGCTTTTAAATTCTTGAAGATTGTAATTATCAGGGAAGCAAGAAAATTGGAAGGAGTTCCACAGGTGGGATATGTGAGTAAAAAAGCTGTTGGTGTAGAAGTGGTGGTTGCAATTAGCTATTTCAACAGTAAACAGGTGGACCTAGATGTCAATCTAGTAGCACACTTAAATTCATGTAGTTGAGGCACCAGGGAAAACAAAAAACTCGTCAGAGCAATTACCATGAAAATATTTGAAGAGAAGACAGAGGGAAGCTATGCCATGTTGGTGAGAAAGTGACTGAATTTGAGATGCCAGGTCAGGACCAGTTACATAACAGATCTTTCATTGGATTTTGTCAAGAATTTTGGGATGTACAGCAAGAGTGCCAGACCAGAGATAGCAGTAGTATTCAATACACAGACGAATGGTAGATTATTAAATGTGCAAGATGGATACTGATGAGAAATGATCAACAGCATTAGGAGTTCAGTATGTGTGGTGATTAGAGATATTTTCTGCTTCTCTATTTTTGTGGGAGTCTTAAGTCCCTAATTAGTGAAGGACTGACTCTACATGGAATTTTAAAATCTACACAGTGTTGACTAAATTTCTATTAGGGTGAGCAACAAATGAGCAGTATGAAATAAGAAGAAGACAAGGAAAACATTTTATCCACTAAATTAAATAAAGAACTCAGTTTGAAATTTCCTGAAGGCGCAGTGGTTAAATCCTTGTGGTAATAACAACAAGGATGATGACACTAGTGTGAGAGTAAATAATGAAAATACTGTTGACTAAATGATGAAATATGTTTTAATGTTCTTTAATAACCAGTGACTCGTTGAGCATGGAATGAGTAAGCAGAGAGTTAAGTTTGAATTCCAGTTGCGTTCATCACATTCACTTATGCACAAATACCCTTGGGAAAGATATGAATCCATCTCTTCTCCATCCAGCTATGTGTTGAATAGTAGGACAGATTTGGTTCTATAGCCTTGGTTGGCAATCAGTCTATTGTAGAAACAAATGGCAACCTACTGAAGGAAAATCTTCTACTCAGTCAAAAAAGTGATATGGTCGCCCAACTTAACTGGAACTTAACTGACTGAAGAACCAGATAACCCATTGCTTCTGACAAATGACTTAAAGCATAAATTCAGCAAAAAGATAAAAATAATTCATTTTCTGATTATAGACTCTGAAATCTAAATGGTGTAAATTTTATTTCTTTGTGTCTGTTTTACTAAAAAGAAATGATATAGGGGATATTATCTACTTTGTATTTTTTTCAATATTCTAAATGTCTGGTTCTGATAAAAATTTTCACTTGTTTCTTGTGCTTTTCTGAAACAGAACTTCCATATCTTTCCAAGATTTCATTTAATTGAAGGCCTTTATAGAAAACAACCAATTGTATTGTGACTCATTTTTGCCACAGCCAATCCACAAAGACTTGTGAGATACTTTATTTACCTAGCACTATTATCATGTTTGCCTTTTTTTCATACTTACCTTATTTTTATTATTTAGAAAATTAGGAAATTTTATTTTAAGGTTGAGGGTATAAGTGTCTGAAGCTCAAAGATGGATAAGGGAAATCAGTAAAATATGTTATATCTAAAATTTTGCCTGAAGGAACTTATTGACAATAAATGTGATTTTCTTTTATATAAAAAAATGGAATGCTTTAATTATGAAGTTATTCATTCAAGTTCCTTCATAGTTTGAAGAAAAGCTTCAGTGAATATCCCAATCAATTGGATAAATAGCCTAGTGCCTGCGTATGATTCAAACACAAGTGCATCGCAGTATTTGTATCATGTGTATTTAACTTATGTTTGTATAAATATATGTGAACAAAAGATTTGCATTTATACATTGTAAGTATAATACATATAAACTTTACAGCTATAGGTGTGATATCTATATTATATGTTTTTTAAATAGTATGTTTATATATATTTGTGTGTAAGCATTTATTGCATGAATACCATATTTGTATTTTTTAATTTGTGTACCTGATAAATATAGGTGTATACCTGATGTGCTTATATGTACAATGCTTGTAACACACAGATAATTTAGAGGAATCAGAGGTGTGTATATATTTAATGAATACATGGGTGTGGGCATCTATATACATATTTGAAGGTCTATAATACATATGTGATTTGTTTATGAAGAGATGAGGAAAGATACACTAATTAATCAAGCGTATACATTATAATAAGAAAATTGAAAGAATTGGATAATGTGTAGCCTGTTAAGTCTGGCAAAAGACAATAAAAACAAATATCAACATGTGAAAGGATTTGCATATGTGTGTGTGTATATATATATATATATATATATATATATATATATATATATAGTGTGATGGGTATTTCTAATTTTGTGCATTTGTTTTTGATTTTGGTGACTGCACAGTACAGTAGGGGGTGGGGGTCACTTAAGCACCATCTTTGAGAAAAAGAGCATCATGATGCATTTCACTCTGCCAGAGATTTGGAAATGGCATGCTGTACTGCTTGACATTTTCACCAGGAGCTCCAATATGAACATTTCAGAGTGTTTGGTTGTCAATCTTAAGAGAGTTCAGAGGATACAGAAAGAGTTGTGTGAGTCTAATGGTGATTACGAAGGTGTTTGGAGTAATCACTAGTGATGGCAACATGATGTCTCCATTCATCTTCCCACATGGCCTCAGACTCAACACAGAGGCCTACATGAAGAGTCTTGAAGAGAATCTGAAGCTGCTGCAAGAGCCTATGTCAGGCAACAGGACTCTGAACTATGCCACAAGCAGGAGAACCCAGTCATGGCTGCCAGACAATTTCTACAACCACATCACCCCTTTCATTTGGCCACCTAATTCCTGAGACTGCAACACCCTTGATTATTATGTCTGGAGTGCAGTTGAGAAAGTGACCAACAAAACTCCTTTTGATCCCAAAGATGTACTGAAGGCTAGGATTATGGCAGAATTCACCAACTTAAACAAGGGGACCATCCAGAAGAGATACAGAAGATTCTGCAGTCATCAGGAGACGACGGTTGACACCAATGGCGATTTTATTGAATAAATTTACTCATTAGTATTTCAAAATATTTTTGTTTAATTTTGGTAAATATATCTGTTTAAATAAGATTTTGTTATTTTCATTTTTGTATAATTTAGATGACAATTTGCCCAATGCAGCATATATATATATATATATATATATATATATATATATATATATAAATTGATAAAATTAGAAAGATATTATGTAGAGAATTTAAATGCCTGAACTTAAAAATTACTGTAAGCACGAAATTGAAAAAGGTGAACTTCCTTGATATAACATTAGATTTAAGGAAAAATACAGTGTTGTTCGATAAAAGTGACTCACCTGATTTTTTTTACTAAAAATATTTTTTGTCTATTGTTTTTGGGCTTAAAAATATTTTTAATCTTACTAATATAAAGACCCCTTCCCAACCACCTAGGAAAAAGTTTATTCAGCCTAAGGTATTCTATTGATAATTATAAATTTGGATATAAATGAGATTCAGGAAAAAAACTCTGTGCAAAAAAAGTGACTCAGATATTGCATTCTAATGATTAAACTGATAAATTTAAAGAGCTTTTGACAAAATATTGAAAACTGTTTTACAATACACTCAGAACAATATTCTAGAGAATTCTAGAACAGCTTAAATTAAATCTAGAGTATTCCAGAATATTCCAGAAAGCTTCATACAGTATAAAAACAGCTTGAAATAGCCACTCAAGTCACTAACCAGATGAAAGGGTACTAACGCGCATCAGAACCACTTAAGGCATCTATTATTGCCCTCTCAAAATCAGGCAAGTCTACGAGAGAAATTGCTATAATCTCGCAATCAACTGTCTCTCGAGTGCTTAGGGCACATAATGATGTCACTCCTGCTCCAAGGAAGGAAACAAGGGGACAAAAGAAAAAGATTGATGATAGAACTGGCAGGGTAATCAAGAGAGATGTTGCGAAGAATAGGACTATAACTAGCCAAGAAATTGAAGCCGGTCTAAGCAAAGAGCAAGGTGTTAGTCTTGCCTCTTCAACAGTCCGTCGGTGGCTGTTAGAACAAGGCTACAAATATTGTACATGAAGGTTTAAGCTACTAATAAGAAAAGCCAACAAAGCCAAGAGATTTGAATGGGCTCACTATTACAAAAATTTCACCGTAGAAGACTGGAAGAATGTTCTCTTCCCCGATGAAACGAAAGTTGAGCTAAATTCAAAGGATAAGGTGAGTCACTTTTATCGAACAGCACTGTATATATATACCTTATAAAAAACCCAATACTAATCCTTTGTATATACACCCTAAATCTAATCATCTTCCATCTATAATTAAGCATATACCTTTATCTATCAAAAAGGGAATAAGTACAAATTCAGCAAATGAAAAAATTTTATATGAACATATTAATTTCTATAATAAAGTTCTAATAGTGGCTACAAAAGCCCAAAGCTAACTTAAATAAAAAATGAAAATGGAAAGCACAGAAAAAACAGAAGTAGAAAAATAATTTGGTATACACCTCCATACAACCAAATGGTAAAGAACAAATTAGGACAAAAATTCCTTGCTTTAATCATTAAACATTTTCCTAAAGATAGTAAAGTCACTACTATTTTCAATAAAAATACCCTAAAATTAAGTTACAGCTGTACTGAAAACTTAGAAAAAATTATTAAGAAACATAATGCTAATATCTTGAATAAACACTTAGACCAAGACCAAAGAAATTTAGACAGTGTAATAATAAAAAGAGATGAAAATAAACAAAAATTATGTAACTGCAAAAATCCTCATAACTGTTCTCTTAATAATAAATGTCGCACTTAATCATTAGTATACCAGTGCAATATCTCATCTATTAAGGATACAGACAATGTAAAAGTCTACATTCGATGCACATGACATGAGTTCAAAAAATGGTTCAACCAACATCAAAGTTCTTTTAGGATAAATAAATACCAAAATCAGACGTCCCTATCAAAATATTTCTGGCACTTAAAAGAAACCAATAAAACATCTACTGTGAAATGGAAATTAATAAGATAAGCTTGAATATGTAGGTCATTAAATGACCCATGTCCTTTGTGCATACATGAGAAACTGTATATTACTAGGTTTATAAAAAATAAAAATTTACTTAATCAAAGAAATGAAATAGCTATTCTTTGCCGACATTGTGAAAAATTTTCCTTAAATAATGTTTAAATAAAAAAAACAACAAAAAAACCTGATAAATGAAATATACATATTCATGTTTGATATTTAAATAATAAATTTTTAAATAATTTAAGTAATTCTGTTACATTTATTTGTTTTAAAAGATGTATAATTTATTAGTAATTAAAATTAAGAATAATATCGTAAAATTGTAGTTCAACACGATGTATTCATATATAAACAACCCTTTTAGAAAAAATCTTTATATATACAAGTACAAATTTAATGGCAAAAAAAAGTGCCAAAAAAATTTCTTTCGTTGAAAAGGACCAGACGACATGTGTTGAATGGATGTCATCATTCGTTTGAAAATGCACCCCTACCTTGACTTAACCTCTTTTCGAAAGTAACTCATATTTTGATACAATAGTTGTCAGTGAAAAATGAATACCCTACCGCTCCTTGTTAAAATGACTGAATTTCCCCGTATCCTTAGAAATTAATATTATGAATGTATGTGCTTATAAAACTCAGTAAATTTCAAAATAAGTTATTCCAAAATTTACTTGAAAATGAATCAGAACTAGGGACTTTAATTTAATTTAATTCTATAATTGAATTTTTAGTTTTTAGCTTCTGTTTTTGAAATATGGTAATTCCTGTGTAGTGATGGAACCATAGTTTTAAATTAGTAAATTTATAATATTTATGCTCTGTAGATTTGCATTGAGCACTGTTTTGTAAAAATAAAAATATTAATAAGAACACTGGATTATATATCTTACTCTCCTTTCTCTTTATTATAATACATATATATATATATATATATATATATATATATATATATATATATATATATATATATATGTATGTATGTATGTATGTATGTATGTATGTATGTATGTGTGTGTGAACAAGAGTATCTGTATTCTTCAAAAGAGTAATTTGACCTAGCTGATTTGTGATGCTCTTCTCTGTGACTGAGGAGTCTAAAGCACAGTGGATCTCATGGTGGTTTCTCCAACAAAGGAAACAGAAATTTGACCCCTGCTGGAGAGCACATTTTCTTTATTAAGTTTCTAGAATACACAAGCCAGTAGATGTAATCCACACAGTTTTAAAATAAAAACAGGGTGTCTACTCAGCATAGTAGGATATTTTAGATTTAGTAGGATAGTTATTTAGTATATGATTTAATATATATTTTTATTTAATATATATTATTATGATAAATAAATTTAATAAAATATCTTATTACAAAAGTGGAATTTAACTGTGTATCTGTCTTTTATAAAAATATAAAGAATAACATAAGACCTCAGTGTTGTGTATAAATGTAAAGACAATTTTTTCATTGTATATGTATATGACATGAGTACAACTCTGCATGTGTGTGTAACTTTATGCATGTACATGCAGCTGTTTATGCATATAGAATATATTTTTAGTATTGACCTGATGCACATGATTATCACTAATATAGCATCCATAAAAAATATTGCCATTATTTATTTGCAGAGTAGTATCTGTATGCTCTTAGAACCATAGTGTCCATCTCTTGTCTTCTATTTTAGATTAATGACTCTGCCTAACTTAGTATTTGCTATTCAATTGTACCATGCTGTTGAAACAGCAGAATGCTGGTGTAATGAACATGTCACTTGCCTGATTACCTCCAGGTTAGGTGTTCAAATCAGGGCAAGATTCACTTGTTAATTCTACATAGCTGTTTGCATCAGCATCACCAAAGTAATGGATAGAGTAGTAAAAAAACAAAACAAAAAAATTACACTTCATTATTATGAGGGATGCTGAAAAGTTCCTAGCTTCCAGCACTTCCAAAAAATCTGACCAAATATCAATATTCAAAATTTTAGGGAATCTTTTTTTGGTCAAGACAAGAAATTTCCAATGACCTTCATATATATAATTAGCCCTTATGTAGGACTTTACACATATTTGTTTTAAATGCCATTTCCATTAATGGCTTTCCACATGCTATGATTTATTCTACGGTTATGAATTCAGAATTATTTTTCTCCTAGACTGCATGCCACCCAAGGCTAGACAGCCATTCTACCCTGCTATTTAATCTAAATATGTTGTGTGCAGAGAAGAAATGTATTCACACTTTTCCATGAGCATTAGTGCATAGTGACCAGAACACCTTAAGCTGGATTTTGAACTCTCTTTGCTGATTCCATTTTGCTGTCAGTAACCAGTACACTACCCTAACATATCTTTTGCATATTAATATGCACATAAATAAGCATGTATAATTTTCTTTAGTTAGAAGCAAGATTAAAAGTAGCAGAAAAAATACAAACAAAATTGTTTGAACACAAATGAAAATATATATATATATATATATATATATATAGTGTTGAAAGAAAGAAGAAATACTTGCATATGTAGAAGAGTGCATGTATTTCATGCATGAAAGCAATCATCTGAAAATGGCTATCTGTTTGTTAGTATTTGTGTCTAAGTAAAAATATCAATATAATTTACAAAGGTAAGTTCATATCAGATTGTGAATAAGTTGACCTCCTTAAATCAAAGTTTATGCCTATATACTGTGTGCCATTGCAGTTGCATGTGTATAAAAACATGCACATTTTCTTACATACACATCTACGCAAATATATATCAACACTTTTACTCATGCACAAGCTAGAAGAGAAAATCATAGAAGCATTCGTCTTTTTTCTCTTTCTATTTTGCACAAGAAGATAAATGTTTTTCGTTAAATTTTATACATGTGTTTGTGCATGCCTTGGCTTATGAGAAAATTTAAGTTGAAACAAGTCCATTTACTTTTGTTTCTTTGTAATTTGTTTATTATCGTTTTGTTGTGCTGTGTGGGTCCACATCTGAAAATAGCAAGAATATAAATTTGAGTGTGTGTGTGAATATTTGAATATGTAGATATGAAAAGAATAACATGAAGTGTGTTTATATACAGACCAAATTGAGATTGTTTAAATTTATGTATGACTCTTGTACTTATTATAATAAATATGTATATACAAAAAAACTAAAGAATGAGAAAATGTCTATGAAGGAAAAGGAATATATATATATATATATATATATACACACACACACACACACACACATGTGAAAATGTATAGATACGATTAACGTGTACATTTCAAAGACATTGAAAAGAGTCTGTATATATATATGTTAATCATTAAGCAAGCAGGAAAAATAGCATATATCTATAGCGTATATAAAATGTAAAATATATATGCATGAAAATGGGAATTTAATGGTATCTGTGCATACATACAAAGCAATGGTGTTTATGAATTAAAATGCAGAAAGTATATATAAAAATATGTGTGAGTGAAAAATACTATGTGACCTTTTGTCTTCTTACAATTGTGCTTATGCATGTACTTAAATATGTGTGTAAAAGTGTGTCTATGCCTCAGTGTTTATGTATTAGTGTGTGCCTGTTTACATGAGTATGTATGTTTCAGATCAAAGAAGATATTGTGTTTCCTTCACCTGACCTGCTCCTTTGAAATGACCCTCCCAAAGATGCATACAGCTATGCCCACTCATTAGAGCCATTGTACAATTTTGTCAGCAAGTCCACCCAAAATGTAAACAACTCCCTCCGTGAGCATTCGCTTTTCTATTTAAATGCATTCAATTTATCAAAGAATTTCAGCCAACAAGCTAACTCTCTGGCTACAAAAACTGTTCAGAAGTTAAGCCAAGTCCAAATGGCTGGAATAAAGTGTTTTAACTGTTCAAATAGCAATTTTGATAGATTAAGCAAGGCCTACTTCATGCAATTTTATATTAGATGTTGTGACAATAAAGGAGAATAATGCTGCCAATCAGTGCCTCAATCTCTTTTCTTTAATATTATAAAAATTCTATAATTTTACACTTTATTCATTATAAAGCAATTGAAAAGGCAGACATATTGGTTGCTTTACCAAACAGCTCAAAATCATTTTTCATCCGCTTTTACCTATGATTACAGAATATGATAGACATTTCCTTTTTCTAATAGCTGAAAGAAGTAAGAATTCTCATGTATCTATCAAGTCAATAATAGAGACAATCATGTTTTTAAAATTCTAAAATTCTATTCTCACAAAATACTTATAACTACATTAATAAGAGATTTTACTAAAATTAAAAATACATTTACAAATACACAAAATACAAACAGAATATTGCAGCAAAAGCTACTTAATCTAAATATTCTCAGAAATATTTTTAAATTCATTAAAATTATTTTAAAATATTTCATGAGTGTCATATTCTCTGCCTAGCAAAATCATGCAAAATGTCTCTTCTGTTTTCATTGTGGTTGGAAACTGTCATTTCTAATTTGACAATGTGCAGAAAATTCAGGAATTGCCTCGAAATAAAATCATGTTCACACATCTTGCATTGAATACAAAACACTTCCTCATAATGTATTCCATCTTCCAATAATGACCCCAGGACACATCTCAATTGCCAAATATTGCCACAAACAATCACAAAATTTGCAAAATATATGCACTCTGCTGGAATTGATAACAATGATTCATCTGATGATAATGATAGATGCAGAAAAAAGAGATGATGATGATGATGATGATGATGATGAGGCTTGATGATGATGATGAAAAATGAGGCTTGATGATAATGAAATGGCAGAGCATAAAAATAATATGGCAGAGGGTTTATGATAAAGATATTGCAGAGGAATGATGATGATGAAATGGCAGAAAATGATTAGAATATGGCAGAGCATTGGTTATGGCAGAATATTGATGATAATGAAATGGTAGAATCTTCATGATAATGATATTGTAGTTGGTTAATTATGATGACAAGGCACAGTACTATTATTGCTGCTGATGATGTAGCATATGGTTGATGGTGATGATGATAGACTTGAAGGTCAATTATCAGCATATGGCAGAAGATTGTTGATGATAAAATGACTCCTGAGTTACTCCTGATGCCATAGCAGAGCATTGATTGTTAGAATTTGGCTAAGTGCTAATTATAATGACATTTAAAAATCAGAAATACATGTTCATTATGATTAGCCCAATTCTAAAATAAGCTTTAAGAAACAACTTTTGTTATATATCAATGTATTATGAAATGGATTAAGTCTAACAATTATTTAATATATTTTCTGTTTATATGTTATTTTTTAATAGATACAATTTATTCAAGTAAATGCCCTGTTTTTTTAAATAAACAGTATTAATTAATCAGACCAGTAAATGTAATTAATATGGTTTATTTAAAAAAACAGGGCATTTACTTAAATAAACTGTATCTATTAAAAAGTAATGTATAAACAGAAAATATATCAAATAATTATCGGACTTAATCCATTTCATAATATGATGTCAATGTTTATGTTAAGGTACGTTTTGTGAGCAGATATGGTCGTTTGGGAAAGGTCGTTGAAGATTTGTTGTTTATAAACAGTAACTTTGCTAACCAGATGCTTCTCTGTAGTTGAGTAGTGTATGTATAAACAGAACATATATTAAATATCAATGTATATTTCTCTTACAGAATTGAAGATGGGTCCTTTATATCTTCTCATAAAAAGCATATAAACTGTTGACTGTTTACTGGAGGTGACAAAGGAACGACTTACATATGCTGTTAGAATCTTTTTCTAGTATTTTTAGAATGGGAACAAGTCTCTAACAAGTAATTTATACAGGCCACAGCTATTATCTCAGTATCAGTAATAGTCTTTACAAACATTATTATTTATTCTTTAAGTAGATGTGGCCTGTGAAAAATACATGGAAACTAGTAACATTTTATTTGTTTCTTCTGTCAACGTTTGATAAATATTTCTTTTTATCTTTCTTTTTTGTTTCCAACTTTACTTTTACTTTGTTTCTTTTCTTTTCTGGCTTTATCTCTTTTTTTCCTTCTCATTTTTACTTCATAGTGGTTTCTTTTTTTTTATTCACATTTTCATTAGTTATTATATCTATGATATTTTGTGATATATATATATATATACACACAGTGGGAGGAAATGAATATTTGTACAGATATAAATTTTTAATTTATTGTATTTCCAACTAATGAATAAATATACTTCTCATATAATTAACAGATGCATAATAACTAAATATGCATAGAAAACAGAAAAATATTTTGATTTAATAGAAAGGAATCCCATTTATCCATTTTAATGGGTGAAAAAAGTATTCATAAAATACAAAATTGAATACATAATCTTCATTTAATGCTTTGTAGAGTAGCCATTATTCACTTCTACAGCAACCAAACTCTTCTTGAAGTTCTCAATTAATGATTTGCAGATTTTAGTTGGTATTTTGCTCCATTCATTTTGTCATATGGTCTTCAGATCTGGAATTTTTGTTGGAGCTCTTGATTGGATTTGAATTTTCAAATAATGCCACAGATTCTCGACTGGGTTTAAATCTGGGGACTGACTTGGCCATTTCTGGATATTTACATTATTTTCAGCAAGCTATTTCTTCATAGATTTTGCAGTGTGCTTAGGATCGTTATCTTGTTGGAAGATCCAATCAGGAGGAAGTTCAAGCTTTTCAACTGAAATCATTAAATTTGCTTCCAAAATATTTTGATCTGCTGCAGCATTCATTCTACCATCTATTACTGATATGTTGCCAGCACCTTTTGCAGAAAAACATCCCCAAACCATGATGGTGCCACCACCAAATTTCATTGGTGGAACTGTGTTCTTTTGTTTGAAGGCATCACCATCTTTCCTCCAGACATGATTTCTAAAACTGCATCAAAACAACTGTCCATAATACGTTTTTCCAATATAATTTTCCTTTAACCTTATGTTCATGAACAAATTTCAACCTGGCATCTCCATGTCTTTTCAACAGCAGTACAGTTTTCCCAGGGGCATGTGACTTTAGATTGTCCCTATGAATTCCATTGCTTATTGTCTGTTTAGTGACACAGATTCCTGATGAAAGCAAATCATCTTGCAACTCTTGACAAGTAACCATTGGATTTTGTTTAATGTGATGCATTAATTTCCTTAAAGATCTTGAAGGAATCTTCCATGGAGCACCAGATCTTCTTTGGTTTTCAACAGTTTTGAGTTTTTTATACCTAGCAATGAATGAATTAATTGTAGTAAATGAAATATTCCAGTTGTCTTAGAGTGTCCTGTTACTTTTATCTTCTTTCCAGAGCTTAACAATCAGTTCTTTCTGCGAATTTGTCAATTTTTTACCTCTTGCCATGATGATATCAATTACAGAATGTTCTGTTTGTATTTTTAGGCTAAAAGTAACTGCAGATAACATTATTGGTACATTCTAGAATATTCCACTTGAATAATCTAGAGTATTAAAGCAATTTAAAAGTTTTAAAATCTGAAATTGGCATTGTACAAATAATTTATTTACCCATTAAAATGGATAAATGGGATTTATTTCTATCAAATCAAATTTTTTTCTGTTTGCTATGCATATTTAGTCATTATGCATCTGTGTACAGCTAATTATATGAAAAGTATGTTTATTCATTAGTCGGAAATACAATAAATTAAAAATTTGCATGTGTACGTGTATTTGTTACCCCCCTTCCCACTAATATATATATATATATATATATATATATATATATATATATATATATATATATATATACAGGGTGAGTTAGTTTGGAAAATAGTCACCAATTTCTATATTTTTAATTTCACATGTGTGTGTTTTTTGTTTTTGATTTTGTAAACTGGACAATATATTAGGATCACCATGTGTCAGAAAAAGAGAACCATGACACAACTCACTCTGCCAGAAATTTGGAAACAAGTGTTTGCATGGGAGGACAGTGCAGAGGATTCAGAAAGAGTTGGATGAGTCTAATGGTGATTACAAAGGTGTTTGGAGCGACCATTAGTGATGGCAACATTATGTCTCCATTCATATTCATTGTGGCCTACATCAAGTGCCTTGAGGAGATAGCACTGCTATTTCTGTAAGCACATCACCCCTTACATCTGGCCACCTAACTCTCCAGACTGCAATCCCCTTGATTATTAAGTCTGGGGTGCAGTTGAGCAAGAGACCAACATAACGCCTTGTAACACCAAAGAGAATCATGGCAGTATTCACCAACTTAAACAAGGATACTGTCCAGAAGAGTTGCAGGAGATTTTGAAACCATCTGGATGGCATGGTTGAAGCCAATGGCAAATTTATTGAATACATTTACTCTTTAGTATTTCAAGATATTTTTGCGCAATTTTGATAAATATATCTGTTAAAATGGGATGTCAATGTTATTTTCATTTTTGTGTAATTTAGATGACAATTTATGCTTTGCACCCTGTATATATATATATATATCTTGGAGTGGGTAGAATGGAGATCAACGTGTTTTAGTGGACTCAGAAGTTTTCAATCAGCTTGTCTGAATTGTCTTCAAGAAGTGAGAGCAAGATCTAAGTGGTCAGCCAATCTATCAGTGATCTCATTCCACAATCCTTACTCTTGCTCCATATGCAGCCTCCTTTGTAAATCACTAGCAGGTCTTAAGTGCCACTTAAGATTATTGCGCAAAATTTCATAACTGATCGTCAGATCCTCATACGTCGAAACTGATGGGAGAGTCCATTATTATATATGCACATATAGGAGATGAGACAATTAAATTTTAAATTAAAATTTTTAAATATTTTTTCTTTTCATATTTTCCTTCTTCATAACTTTTTTCTTCTATTCATTTTAATTCATTTTCATTATTTTTTGTTAAACTTTATTTCTGTTTTTTTTCCCTATTATATTTCCTTCGCATTTTGTTTCTTTTGTTTTCTTTATTCCTATTTAACTGGCATATTTCCTCATGTAAATCTATTTTTATAAATGTTTTTAATATTTTATAATATTTTAAATTTATTTTGTTTTGTTTACACTTAATTTGCCCATAGTTCTTTGTTAAGCAAATTATTGCTTTTTGGGGGGGGGGGGGCTTTTTCATTTTACATTTTTTTTCTTCCTCCTTGCTTGTTTGTTTATAATGTATTTAATGCATATTTTTTATATATTTATATAATTTTAATGCTCTTTTTCTTTGCTTTTTTTTTAGGGGTTTCATTTTTATTTGAATTATAAGTTTATTTTCTTATTCCTTTGATATATCTTTCACCTTTTCATTTTTCTTTCTTTTGATTTTTTCATATTTTTCCATGATTTTATTCTTGTTTGACTTTTCTAAAAGGGAGCAAATCAATTCAAAACAGATTTTGTATTTGCTCCTGTTGTACAGTGTTCGATGAGTGAGCCAGTTGCCTGGAGTTTATTCTTGGTTTAATTTCTATAAATTTTAATGATTTTTTGACAGATTTATTTTGAATCAATCAATAAATCAAATGTTTAACATGTTTCCATTGCCCTCACCAGGTAATTTGTCTGCTTTCAGTCTCTGTACATTCAAGCTGAATGCATAATTCTATGATAGGCATCTGACCATATAAATTGTAATTATAAAATAAAATAGCGTTACATTTGATTTCTCTGTTCTACTAAAGTTTATACAATATCTGCTTTTTTTTAAAGTTTCCCATTTGGTAAGTATCAAACTACCAACATTATCAATTCAAATGGAAACAACTTAGCTAATTGACTACAGTATTAAGCTTGATTTAGATACTTCTTTTATGTACTCTTCTGGGTGTGCAAGATGACTGTTCTCTACAACTTCCTATTGCTTGTGGTACTAAAATGTTTGTGATCTTACTATCTGTCACTGTTCATGTTCTACTATTCATTTACACAAGTTCATGTGATATGTGACTTGCTGTTTCTCTCTGCCTCTCTTGCCTTTAGTATGTTCTGTAAATATCAAATTCTTCAAGCTTCCTTTTCTCATGTGTTCTATAAATTTCAACTGTTTCCATTTTGTTTTCATTTTCCTCAATACTTCCTTGTTGTTCACATGCTCCATCCATGGTATTCTCAGTAATCTTCTGTAGAACCAAATCTCTACTGCCTCAAGTCTCCTCTTCATCTGTGAAGAAATTATCCAGCATTCACTGCCATATTGAAGGATTGATATTGCATGTTTGAGCACTCTTCTCTTTGTTGCCAATGTTGCTTCTTCATATTTTGCTTAGTTTCTGGAAGGCAACTTTAGCTATCCCAATATATCTTTGGATTTCTGCATCAGATTTTCCATATGAGCAAATACTCTGCTAACCATACATAGATAAAATTAAACTAAAACCAGCAATTACCAAAATGTACATGAACAGACATTTTGTTACAAGTATAAAAGCAGATAGTCATAGATGCATATATACATTTAGACATATATAAATTTTTATTTGACATTTTTTTTACTTTTAAGTGCACTTAAGAAGAAGCACTTTGAATGAACATAAAAATAAAAACCAACAATTTCTCTGTATTTTGTCAGCATTTCTACAAATCTCATTAATATATTGAAATTAGTTTGTAATGATTACTGATAAGAATACAAGCACTTACATCTTAAACAGTTTACTGATTACTAATTAGCAGAAGTGTCAGTGAATTTCAATAGAGAATGCTAGAAAAGTTTGAATAATATTACTCTTGGCAAAATAAGTTTTACTCAGAGAAAATGAAATTGTACAAATGATCCAACAAATGAAAAGTTTTACTTTGAATTCAAAGTTTTGATCCATTGACACTATTCCTCAAATTTTGCTGCAACAGTCATTTATTCAGATAGTTTCAAAGAAAAAAAAAGATATCACAATAACAAGGAATACAAAATTGATTTAATGATTATTTTGAAAGAAATTTATAAGATAAAATCACAACATTGGTAATTAGAGGAATTCTGTATAAATCATTAAATTTGGATTTTATATGACAGCATTTCTTGCAATGATGAAGTCACACTTCATTTATTAAAATTAAGAAAAATACTTTATTTCTGACCTAAAACATAGATGAAAAATGGAGTATTGCAATGTCTGTTCAGTACAGTTATTAGTATATAAAATAGGTATACACATATACACACACACACACACACACACACAAGAAGAAAACTATTCTTAGCTGACACATTTCATCCTCTGAGGTACTTTATCAAACCAAATATAAGATTTATTTTGTTGCATGTGCTTATATACAAAAGCAAGGATGTCATTGGTTTACCAAAGCTTTTAATTCAACATGTGGTTTGAAGGTCAAACAAAACATGTAGAGGATACAAAGTGCCATAATTCAAAGTTTGGTAAGACAAAACTAAGCAAGTAATATTCAAGAAATATCTTTTTTATAATCAATGAATATTGTCTAAATTGTGATCAGACTGTTATGGTTTAGGACAGATGTATATGCTGTACATCTTCAAAATCATAAGTTAATTGATTAAACCATTTTCTTTTGATCTTTCAATATATTTGTGGTCATGTATGTTGGTTTGGGAAAGTAGTAATTCTTTCAGGAAAGGTGAGATAGGAAAGAAAGCATGGTTTAGATTTACATTTTGATAAGAGTTTTCCTTCTGAATAAATTACTTTATCTTTTGATAAGTGTAGCATTTTTCAGATCAAAATTGTGATTGAATTTATTTCTGTGTATAACTAGTGCATTTGATAAATTGTTATGTTAAATACATACATTTTGAAGAAAAGATGTATGACAAAATAAAAAAAAGTTTTCATGTGATGTGTTTTCAAGTTGAGGTGAACAAATGAGAGATCCTTGGAATTTTAAATTTAGAAAAAAATTATTTTTTTAAATTTCTTCGTGTTTTGGGTACATAATCTAGCCAATTCCATTTAGGTTACTTTTTGGGGGAGAATTAGCTAAATTATATACCCAAAAACATATGAAAAAAAAATTATTTTTTCTGAATTTAAAATTCCCATAATCTCTTGTTCATGAATATTTGTAGTTGCATCATCAAAAAACAAACCTAGTCTGATGAAATCCTAAATGATGAAACATGTCACACGAAAACTTTTTCAACTTTGTTATGCATCTTTCCTCCAAAAGTTATCTTAATATATAAAAATTTGTATATCATTTTCCTATATGGGATAAATGATATAAAAATTTTTATATCGTTTTCCTATATGGGATAAATGTTATATAAATTTGTATATCGTTTTCCTATATGGGATAAATGTTATATAAATTTTTATATCGTTTTCCTATATGGGATAAATGTTATATAAATTTGTATATCGTTTTCCTATATGGGATAAATGTTATATAAATTTTTATATCGTTTTCCTATATGGGATAAATGTTATATAAATTTTTATATCGTTTTCCTATATGGGATAAATGTTATATAAATTTTTATATCGTTTTCCTATATGGAATAAATGTTATATAAATTTTTATATTTCAACAATTTTAGGAAAATGTATGCCAAAATGGAAAAATATTTTAGTGTGAATTTTTTTAGAATTTGTTGAATCTAGTCCTTTCAAAAATATTTTGCCTAAACAATCAACATATTTCATATGTATTGATGATGCTCTATTAATATATCCCTGCAAAACTACTTAACCTGACCTTATAGATAAACTCAATAAAGTCAAATGTACAATGAAATTCACTTAAAAAACATAAACTGTACTTTAACTTTGCTAGATACCATAATGACAATAACCTAAAAATAAGTGTCCATCATAAATTAACTAATAAAATGATCTCATAAATTACTATTCTCATCATAACAACACAATTAAATTCAGAAAATCATTGAATCTTATTTAAGAGCACTCAGAATTTGTAATCCTCAATATTTACATGAAGAGGAGAAATACATTGAAAATACTCATCCATGTTATCTCTTATTCAACTTGAAACAAAAGGCTTGTAAAATATTTCAAAATAGATGAGTTGACCATTCTGACAAACCCCATGAATCAAAATGTATTATTTAACCCAGCAACTTAATCACGACTACAACTGAAAAAATTTATCTAAGCTTAAAGTAAAATTTTGTTATAACTACTTCTAAAACAATAAAACACTTAGATGATACAAAACAAAATAAGCTAAAAATTGGAAGAATTCACTAATAATTGCAACAAGGAAGATTATGTGAATACAAAAGGGATCTTTTACAAAACAATACATTGAATGCATTAGTTACTCACTGTAATGAGTCTAACCATAAATCTGATTTAAAAAAAAAAAACTACTTTAATTAAAAGAGAAAGCCATTTACTAACATTAAAACACATAGAAAGTGCTTTAATCTGTAGATCATCCATGGTAAATTGACTACATTTTCCATTTGTTGGCAGATCTATTATCATAATGTGAGATATTTAATAACAATATGGATAAAAACATAAACTAAAAGTAAAAGAAACTAAATGAAAGTGCTCCCTTACATTGCACATATCTGACCCCAGCTCCATTAGAACCCATTTAAACACACACACAAACTCCAACTGAAACATACTAGTAGAAAATATAAAACTAATGACCTCATCTACATGTAAAAAAGATTAAAAATAATGGAAGCCTTAATAATAAAAAAGAAAAAGCCAACACTCAATAATTTTAACTATGAGCACAGCCGCAATGTGCTGTGTTCAGAAAAGAAACCATTCCTATAACTCTAAAAACATACACACAACTCATACACCCAATATATATATATATATATATATATATATATATATATATATATATATGTTTTATTGAATATGACAGACAATGAAAATTTGATGAATTTTCAAAAGTTTTTTCAGCTTCTTGTAGTGTCTATTGTCCCAACAAAGGAAAAAAATGTAAGAATATTAGAAAACCTAAATAAAAATTCATCAAATTTTCCTTGTCTGTCATATTCAATGAAACATGTTTGAATCAAAGATTGCTGCCCAAATATATATGATGTGTGTTAAAATGTTCTTCACCCAAACATGAAACACATAAAAAAATAGGAAAATTTTGATATTTGGTCAGTTGCCGGATTTTTGGAAGTGTGTTGGACTGAGAACCTTTTCTGCACCTCCTCATGTATTTTATTATTATTTTGCATACTTGATTACCTATGATATATAAAAGCATGTATACATTCTGGATTTTTGGTCAAATGAATTGAAGAACATATGCATTTGTAACTTGTATATAAATATGTAAGTTAAATAGATATATATTCAAAGGCTAGCAAAAATCATATTCATAAAAGTGTGCTTTTCTATACAAATATGACAAAAAAAATTAATGGAAATAAAAATGCATTATGAATTCTGAACTACTTTCTGAAAACACATGCAGCTTCCAAGTTCAATTTATATATCTTTCCTAAGTTTATTTACATTTAGTTTGCAATTTACCTTCCATACAATAAAATCTTTTCTTTTTCCCTTTCTAATGAAAATTCAACTAATTCTGGTCTTTTAAAAGTGCAAGGTTTTACAGATACTTTGTGACTTTCATCTCACAAATTTTCAGACAACTTGCAAGTTAAATTTTATTTTATTTTCTGAATTTTTAAGAAAATCTTTCATCACTTGTTTATTTCTGCTTTGAAATCAGTGATTCACAATCATTTTTTCTCTGCGTTAAAATTTGATTTTTTTTTACTTTTAGTTTCTTTCTGTTTTAATCTTATTTCATTGAATATAGTTATTTTTGTTTGTTTTTGCTTCATGACAAGATTTTAAACTATGTCCATCTTCCATGAAGTTCATTAAATTTTAAAATGTTATTTGACCACTGAAAAGAATGAAATAATTTTGCTGTTTCTTTTGTTACTTCTTTTCTGTTTTCTTTTTGAACTTATTGTTTTTTATCTATCAAAATAATTCTATTCATTCCCTTCTAGTCTTCTTTCTCTAATCTCTTTTCTTCTTCTTTATTTCCTTGAACCAATATTTCTATATCCAGCTATTGTAGGAGTCCTTTTAAGCTGGCATATCTTGATTTCAGTGCAGAGATATTGCTAGACTTCTATGCCCATTGTTTAGCAAACAGACTGTTATCTTCTGATATTCATAACTTTTTCACATATATTTTTACTGACATTTGAGAATATATCACTTTTTGGCATTATTTAATTTCAGATTAATATCCTCATCTTCGTTTTATTATTCCAATTTTTTGACTGTTGTTTCCTCTGGCCTTCTTAAAAGTGTCTCTGTTGTACAATGTCTGAAACATGATAGCAACAAAGATAAAGACAAGAAAGATGTAAATAATGATAATTCCTC
Organism: Acanthosepion esculentum; assembly: GCA_964036315.1. NCBI lineage: Eukaryota > Metazoa > Mollusca > Cephalopoda > Sepiida > Sepiidae > Acanthosepion > Acanthosepion esculentum. The sequence goes on from OZ038487.1 coordinate 65,388,083, forward strand.
ATTGCAGAAATTCAGACAGAAATCTATCAGTTCATATTTATGACAGTATTAACATGGCATTATCCCCATTTATAAATAATTATCTAACTTTCATGAATACTCAAAGTAAATTTATTGAAATAAAATCTTTATAATCCACCAATTAAATTATCAAATAAAAATGAGTTATTATTTTGTCATCAAAATTGATAATTTAACCTGTATTCTGTCTGAATTTTGGGGATGAGTAGTTATCATTATTTACATACAGAATGGCTGGCCTCCGTCAAGTGTAATCTACTAGCCTAGTAGGCTAAAGCATTGGTTTGTGAATTTGGTGCCATAGTAATTGTGAGTTCAATTCTTGTGCTGGGCAGTGTGTACTTGGACGGCCTGGAAACAGAGCAAGCAATAACTAAGCAGTACTAAATAAGAATATGATATCCCCAGACATTGACAGTGGAATGAGAACAATCTGTAGATTAAATAAAGGGTTCACTTCAAAGTTACCTGGATTGAGATGCACCTGATGAAAGCCATAGGGCAACAGCCAAAACATTGTGTCAACAATAATGAAGATGAGAACATGTAAATAATGTAAATTATCATGTTTTCAAATATACAACAGTTTTTTTCATAGAAATGTAAACTGATGCTTTTTATATTTGGTTAAAACGGGGAAGATAATCTCTAATTCAAATAAATATCATAACAATAAAAGCCTTTTTACTTGAAATAATGATGAAAATAGAATATTACTGTTAATACAATGGCATTTATTTGTGTTTCAAAGAAGTTTCTAATGATATTAACTATTTGGCTCAGGTATTAAAGCATCTGACTTATGTAAACATTTGAGATATTTTGCTTATAATAAACTACACTTATGATTTTTATTGGCTAAACAAATTTATTGTTATAATCATTTTACATTTAGTATATTTTACGTGATAATATTTCTAAGTATATATTAAGTTGGAAAATGAAGTCCTCTTGTTTTTTAAAGTTTTTGTTGAGATATATTATTGAAAAATATTTAATGATCAATTACAAATTTAATCAAGTTAACAGTTTTTTTCTTTTTCAATGACATAATTTTATTGAATAGGCAAGTTATTAATTCCTCAGGCAAAATATCTTTTCTGTTTCAAAGCAAAGTAAATTTCAGTGTCTTTTTTACCCTTGTAATTGGTGTAGGGTTTCCCACCCAGGAACTTTCATAAAGGTTTGGAAAGGTGATAATCTGATGGAGCAAGGTTGGAAGAATTGGATAGATGAGATTAATATTGAAAGTTAAAAATGTTCTTTTCTTTTGTAAGGTTTGCAGTCTTTCATTATCATGCAAGAGTAATACACCTTTGTAACTGATTAGTGACACTTGGTTTTTCAATAAAAACTGGCGACTTGCTTTCAGTTGGCAATAATATCTCTCTGAAATAGATAATTTCATTACAATTTAACACTTTATAATAGGCAACATCTTTCATATCCCAGCAAACATATAACATCCTCGTTTTGGTACAGGAAAAGGCTTTTTCTTGCTTATAACCATTATCACTTTAGCTGAATATAATTGTAAAGAACACAGTTTTCATTACTTGTGTCAAACATTTCCCAAAATGGTTTATTAGGAAATCCTTATCCTTAATGGCAAACAAATGCTAATTCTCTGATTAAGTTGAGAACTATTCAAATCATGTGGAACCAATTGGCCAAATTTTGACATATTACCAAGTTCATGGAGCTAGACTATGATTGTTGTATTGAACTGTTCTGATGTTTCTTGTACTGTCAGCTTAAGATTTCCTTCAATTACAGTGAGGAGAGTTTTTTTGTCAGTTGGAGTTGGATGCCCATAATGAGAGGATTCTTTGAGGCTAAGATTCCCAAACCAAAATTAAATGAGCTGTCACTGACAGTTGATGAAACCTGCAAATATTGCTTACCAGTTCTAAAGCTGAACTCTTTTTTTGAAATGGTAAAGCATGAAGTGTTCCAAGTGGCTGCCATATGTAATCATTTTTATAGATAACATCAATTCAAAAATTATGGAATGGGATATTAAATATTATTGAATAGAAAAAGGAATCTCATAATACTAAGTTATCTAAATAAGTATGTGGTTTTACAGAAGGATAATGAGAATAGCATGGACACAGGACACATTGGAGACAAAGGGGACAGAGAAAAGTGACACATAATCTAACAAGATTGTGTAAATGTTTGGTAAAACAGGAATTAGAAGAGAACAAAAAGATATACTTTACAAAGAGGTACAAAGGACAGGAAATTGTGGAGGGACATGGTACATACAGGATGTCTTATATAATCAAATTGCAACATTTATACATGTATGAAATTATATATGTGCATTTTAAATGTTATTTGTAGCGGATACCCATATTTGAGTAGACACTCTTTTTTTTATTTTAAACAGTGTATGTATTTTTGTCTACTGGCTTGTATATTCAAGAAGTGTTATTAAAGAAAAATATGCACCCTCCAGCAGGACCCGAATCTGAGGTCCCCTTTGCAAGAGAACCCATTGTTAGATCTGACATACTTTAAAATGACTCAGCCATGAAGAACATTGCCAATCAATCAAGGCTACAGTGGCAGACTGTATCAAAAATTTCTAACGGGAAAACTTGTTTTTACAAGGGCCAAGTGAAAAGGACCCACTTACTCCCTTTTCTACCAGGAAAACTTGTTTTTACAAAGGTCAAGTGAAAAGGACCCACTTACTCCCTTTTCTACCGGGAAAACTTGTTTTTACAAAGGTCAAGTGAAAAGGACCCACTTACTCCCTTTTCTACCATGAAAACTTGTTTTTACAAAGGTCAAGTGAAAAGGACCCACTTACTCCCTTTTCTACCAGGAAAACTTGTTTTTACTAAGGTCAAGTGAAAAGGACCCACTTACTCCCTTTTCTACCGGGAAAACTTGTTTTTACAAAGGTCAAGTGAAAAGGACCCACTTAATCCCTGTAGCAATCCACTGGATCATCAATTCTTTCATTCCTCTGGAGTTCACCAGTCATTTGCCTCTTTCTTGATGTACTTATCTTCTTAAATTCTCACTCTATTGCAAAATCAGTCTCATCATCATCATCATGAAACCAAAACAAAATTAAAAAATATCCTTAAAAATAAAAAAAAGTTTCATCAAACAAAGAACTGAGGATTATAGCATCAAAGATGCTTTATTTAAATCTTCCTAGTCTCAGCATCTATGCAATATTTTTCTTTTTTTTCTTTTTACTTTTTTTTGGTTAACTCTAAAGTGATGGACCATCACTTTAGGGCTCACCAGGAAATTTCCTGGCATCCTGGTAGGTCAGTCTGCCACTGCTGAATAGTGCCTTTATGCACAGATCCCTTTCCTCCCAGGTTCTTGAAAATTCATATCTGCTCAGTTTTGTATTCAAACATAAACAAAGCAATTTCTAAAGAAATGATATTCAGGCTGGAAGACAAAAATAAATATACTGTTTAAAACAAATGGAGCATCTACTCAAATATTTAAAGTGATAAAAATATGTCAGATTCATAAATAAAACATGAATTACTTCTTTATATATATATACATATATATATATATATATATATATATATATATATATATATATATATATATAAAGACAAAGGAAAACTTCTTATCTTTTCATTCTCTGATAGAATTTATTTATAAGTAGACAGTAATTAAAGTGTGTTCTGATCAGATATGTTATTAAATTCTTCTCATTAATAATATAAAATAGTTACAGTTGTTAAGCTAAATATGGTAGCATATATTGATTCTTATTTTATCAAAACATTTAAGACATTATGAATATTATTATTGTACTATTAGCCTCTGTCAGTGTAGACTATGAGGGTAAGAGCTTTTTGCTATTACCAGACTAGGCAAGTCAGATAATTATAGTTGATGGGTTTGCCTAAATTTTCACTCAACCATGCACTTAGCTAGTAAACATCATGCCATGCCTAAAATAGAACATTTATTTTATTCTATAAATAAGTATTGGCTGGCCACTAGTGCTTTATACTACAACTATGCTGAGTGGACCTTAGTTACAGTTTCTGGGAGAGAACACATTATCTGGTGTGATCAACACTCTGAACAAGGCCTATATGCAAACCCTTGGTCACAACTTTGTGCTATTTTATCAGTATATATGATGATTGGACAGAATGTGAGGAGAAACAGATTCACACCTTTCCCAAGAATAGCTCCAGGTTGTGGGCAATCATGGCTCTCCACAACTTCCTCTTCTTCATACGTCTTAGTAAAGTCTGTCTTTTTTCTATCCCATCTTCTCCCTCTTCTGCTATCTATTGACATCAATTTTTGTTAGGTAGGCTTTCTCTATGCCTCTTTTGCCTTCAATATGTCCTGTGAGTGTCAAATTTTCAAGCCCCCTTTCCTCATTATGTGTCCTAGAAATTTCAACTTTCTCTTTCTGACTCTCAGTATAACTATCCTCTTGTTTCTATTTTCTTTAAAACTTCCTCATTACTCTGTCCATATACTTGTCCATGGTATATTCAGCATCCTTCTGTAGAATCACATCTATGATGTTTTCAGTTTCCTCTTCAACCATGAAAAAATTGTCAAGCATTGACATTCATTTTGTAGTACATTTATTCCATAGCTGTTGAGCACTTCTTTCTTTGTTTTTCATGAAATTTTTTTGTTTCTTAATACTTTGCTTCGCTTTTGGAAGCATGCAAATTATTTTTTTAGTATTCTACTGATGCAAAGAATCCCTTAATTTGTCACACAGCCTTTCCTTCTGATTGCTGTTTGATAATTTACTAATTTGTCTCTTTAACAATTTTGCTGAAGTGACAAAGATTACAGGCTACCAACACTTACGTTAAAAAGTCAATTACCGAAGGTTCAATCTAAATAAAAAGAGAAACTATTGTTGTATATGGACTTTGAATATTTATAAAACCATGGGATATTGAAGTTAACTTATTATCTACAATTGAACCATGAAAATTAGTGCCTCTCATCGGATGATCTACCTCAGTTATAAATTTGATATGCACTTCATCCAGGTTATTAGGGACTCTTTTGTAATTTTTCATGTCATTGGTTAATTGCATTCACATTTCTGTGTAAACAAAGGTCCATTAATTTATTGTTAAGAAAATTTTCAAGGCCACTCATTAATACTGATTGATGGACTGTTGTCTGCTAAGTCATCATGAATCAAACTTAACAATGCAAATCAAATTAGAGTCTATGGTTTCTCTGCCTATAAAATATTTATGGAGTAATGTGTTATAATTTACCATCTATTCAGTGTTTGAGTGAGATTTTGTTTCCTTATTTTGTAGATTAAATCTTCTGTTATAAATTAGGTAAAGGACTAACCTCTTTTAAAAGAAGTTGATCATAATTGGTATCAGATATAGAGAGAGCACATTTCATTGAAGTATATGCTAAATTTTCCAGACTTTTTTTTATTAAAAAATGTTTTCCTCCTGAGTATTTTGTTTCTAATTTTCAAAATAGAAAGTTCTGAGAATGTCCACCCACAAATTGTCAAAATTTTAAATGCCTATGAAACAGTCAATTTCACACTCTATTTTACATGATGTAAGTATTTGAGATAAAAGTTGTTTTTCAAGTTTGAATATAGATAGATTTCAGCAATTTTTAGTCAGTCTCATGGTTGTAGCAGAAAAAATTATTATTGTGACTTTTTATGAACTCAGTGTTAGCACTTTATAATAGTTTTACATTACATGCTATAAAAGTGATTTCTTCATCTTGTTTATATATTAATAGTATACACATATTAAAAATGATGCAATTGTTAGAAAGTTTTAACAGTCCAATGCAATGAAACAAATGTCATGAAACAATGTATTGAGATTCAAGAATTCCAACCTAAAATAGAGGTCAATGAACCATTTAATTAATCAGTTCCATTTATATTTTTTAGATGTTCAATGATATCTATGAGTCATTGATTACTTCTGATATATAAATTACTTTTTATTCAATATCTGTTCATGTTAAAAAATTTATGTGTTTAATATAACAGGAAAATGGAAATATCTCTCAGAAAAATAAAGATTAGCAACAGAGCAAGAAAAATGGTGATGACAAAGCCTATTTCAAAATCAAGTTGGAACAAGACAATCACTTAACAGACAAAGGTATCTGAGTGCCTCACATGAATGACTTGAACAAATAAGACTGCAATCTAAAACCATAGGAACTTTTAAATTAATCAGTTCCTTTACTAGGAACTGATTAATTTAAAAGTTCATTTGTCTAAATGCAGGTATTTTATTTGGATAGGTTATTAAAATGATTAAGGGAAGTAATCACTCATAAATTTACTAACGTAAATTGATTTACCTCCCTTCCCACTACACATCGTACAGGAAATGTATCAATAAATACACCAGAAATATATAAATAAATGCATAATTATTATATGGTTTGATTATATTGCTGACACTATATTGATGATAAACTCAGAAGGAAAACTACAAGAACTCTGAGACAAGGTATTAACTATGATCTGTAAGAAAAAAATAAAACGAGACAGCCTAATGTCTTTGAGCTACAAATTGGTGACATCAGAATAAATCAAATATAGAAAGGTAACTGTAAAGAAAACAGACAAACCTTTAAGTTTCTAACGAAGCTCTATTCAAAGCAATTCAACCACTGCACATATGTGAGGTTTGACCATCACTTTTTATAGTAAAGTAGTTTGAAGGGGAGACAATTGCAGTTGCCTTCGCCACCGTAACTATCTGGGTAATGTAGACAATGGAAAATGTGACATAAAAATCAGAAGCTATGTTGAAATAGGGAAAGATGAATTCTAGAAAGTAAACAAAGTATTAAAAGATGGGAAACTTTAATTAGAAACAAAGAAAAGAGTGTTAAACTTTTATGTAGTATCAGTCCTCTGATATGGCAGTAAAGGCTGGACAATTTCTTCACTGATGAAGAGACTTAAAGCGACAAAGATGTGGTTCTATGAATGTGTGCTAAGAATGCCATGGACTGAACATGCAAGCAATGAGGAAGTTTAAAAAAAAATGTCAACGAAGATGACATTTACACATTTTATGACATCAGAAAGAAAGAGTTGAAATTTTGAGAATGCATAAAGAAGGAAGAGGGTTTGGACAATTTAACACTTATAGGACATATTGAAGGTAGAGGTGCAAATGGGAAAAGTGAGTAACCTACCTAATATTTTTGTGTCAGTGGATGACAGAGCAGGAACAAAGAAGTATAGTAAAAAGTCAAATGTTGCTACAAGAGACAGGAAGTTATAGAAGATCACTGATCATCCATGCCCAGAAGGGACGTGGCATATGAAATAATATATGATTTATATTACTTTTCCTTTTTTTTTAATTGGTATCATCCCATGCAAGACAGTAAAACCACTAAAACACAAGGGGTTACAAGGTGTGGAAGAATTAGGAAAAGAAACATTAATAATGAGCAGGAAGAGAAAAGAGGACAGTAGATAGCAATTGACATTGCATTTAAATTTTTACAGATTAAAGTTGGCTGGAAAGCATGGAGTCAGGAGTGAGTTCCATAAGGGGGAAGTGCAAGATTATGTAATTTATCTGAAGTGAAATTTTTAATTATTTTTGATCTTCTGTTTAAGGAATGAACAGTCTACCCACCTGAAATATCTACAATGCAACATTTACACAAAAAATTAATATTAAATCCTTGAAATTTATACAATTTAGCATCAAATTAATCAAGCAAAGTTACCCCTCTAAATTTGATTACAGATTTTCTGTTCTAAATAACAACCAAATTCAGTACTGTCTCTAAAAACAGCTCAAAAGTATCTCTTACAATTAAAGAACCTAAATGATATTCTCAATATGCATAAGTTATCAGTTTTCTGCAGCATTTCCATTAAAACTCTATAATTATCCAACCAACCATCCACTCACTAATCTTTCCAATATCCAATAAAGTTTATGAAGTGAATATTATACTAAAATGGCAATGTTAAACTGGATAATAACTTTTGACATATTGTGAATTACTTTATTCTAATTTACATGCTTATGAAAAATTGGATACTAAGCCAGAATACTTAAAAATTGATTGTTCTTAATTCTCTTGGCAAAAGACAATTTTTATTTATGATAAATCCAACAAAAGAAACACCCAAAACTTTTAGAAAAACAAATTTTCTCTCATTTGACTGAACATGTTTGTTTTTATTGCTTGCTTCCAAGAACAATGATGTTACTGTGGTGACATGCAAATGAGGGAAGAGTTCTACACTCAGGAGATAGTTATCTTTTCTTGACTACACTGTATACTTGTAAGAACAAGTCCCACTGCCAAATATTGAAATGGCCTGTCATGAGTTTGCTGGCATGAAATTTTTTTGCCAAGATTGAACTGGAATCTGCGTATAATCAGATTAAAATTGATGATAAACGCTCCTATAGGTCTTCTAAGGTGGACTCATTTGCTGTTTGGAATTAAAACATCCAGCCATATATTTCAGAATATAATTGAGAAAGTTTTTGAAGAAGTAAAAAATATCATTGTCTATCAGGATGATATCGGTATTGGTGCTTGCACTGAGAAGGAATTGAAGAATAAAACAGAACAGGTATTGATCAGATTGAGTAATGCAGGCATGACAATTGCAATAAGTGTAAATTTAATTGTGAGAAAATTTCATACTTATGGTATCAAATATCTAAAGATGGGATCTTACAAGATGACAGACTTATTAGCAAAATAGCAGAAATAAGTACACCAAAAAATAAGAAAGAGTTAGAGTCTTTCTTGGGTTTGACTGTTATAATAAATATACCTTGATATAGTGACATGGTTGAACCTTTTGTGAACTTGAGAAAGAAGAATAATGAATTTTAGTGGACCAAAAGACAGGAGGTGACATTAAAAAGCTAAAGGAAGCACTTAGAAACAAGCCAGTAGTTAAGGTATTTGACCCAACAAAAGAACTCACACTAACTATTGATGCTAGCAAACATGTCATAGTAGTGATCATATCACAAGAGGGACATCCTATTATGTATTTGTCCAGAAAGTTGACAACAGCAGAGACAAATTATTCTAATATTGAAAAAGAAGTGCTGGCAATTGTCTGGAGTGCACAGTTTGTTATTAGTTAAGAAATTTCTACTACACTTAGACCACAAGCCCTTAGAGTTCATTTTCAACCCAAGGAAAGAGTTGCCTGAAGTCAAGGCATCCTGAATTTTGGGTGATTAATTTCCACATTATGTAAAGTAAAGTAAATGCCATTCCACATGTAGGCACATTGTCAAGACTGAATTTTAATACCCGGAATATTAAAACAAAGGACAATCATGGGTAGAGACAGACATCCTGTCCTTCAGGTGGCTCAAGTTTGAAACTGAACAGGATCCTGTAATAAAAAATGTATTAAATAGAATATGGGATAATATATGGAGCAATTGTTCTATGGTGGAAAGGCCTTTTAAGGAAGCAAGACATAGATTAACAATTGAAAGAGGAGTCATATTTACTGGAGATCTTACTGGGATGTAGGCCATACAAAACACCTCCTTACCAACTTCAGTCAAATGGAATTGTGGAGAGGATGGTCCAGGCAATAAAAGTAGGACTGAAAGCATTCTCTCCAGTAAATTGCAGGCTAGAAAGTTATCTACCAAGGTTGCTTTTAAGTTACAGGACCATCCTACATGCAGGTAGAACACAAAGCCCCTTGGCATTGATGGGAAGACAAATTAGAGCCCTAATAACTGTGTCCTTCTCAACAAATGAGAATGTATGGTACAAAAGGAATAAGGATTCAAATCCTGAGAAAGCACAATTTGTATTGCAAAAAGGATTTAATACAGCAATGTTATCAAAAAATGGACAGGGTGTGTTAGCTCATGAAAACCAGTTTAGATTGTGAAGAGTGCTGTTGAAATGGAGGAGGATCCTGGTGCAGAAAAGTGGGATCAAGATTATCACCAAGAATTGGAGATTAAGGGGAAGGGAGAATGAGTGTGTCTAGTGACAATGAGGATCGTGAAGAAAATTCGGATGAAGAAGATCTAGTAACACCTAGATCCCCATAAAGAGGAATCTAGGCAATCACCATGAGACAAGCAGTTCACCTCTTGGAGTGCTTCTTAGAAGTAGCCAATCTACCAAGGGCATAAAGCCTCTAAGGTTCTGGGAGATGTGGTGATATACAAATGAGCTTGTATATAAGTGGGAAGAGTTCTACACTCAGGAAGTAGTTATCTTTCCTTGACCAAACTGTGTACTTGTGAAATCGAATACACAACACAACAGTTAACATTAGTTTGTTAGAGGCCTGTGGATTAAAGATTTTTCATCATCAGTCCTTAGTATAAGTTTCCTGTATTCAATGCTGGCTTTTACATTTAGGTTTGCACCCATTTTAATGGTCAATGAATTGTTTTACCAGTGGGCAATGACAGCGTATTTGCTCCTCCATTCAAAATTGTGTTTCTTATAGTTAACTGAAGAGGAAATACCTTTACCAATTGGACCATTCTATTCAATGAGTGTTCAGGTTTTGTTCACCCGACTGCCAACTATTTCTTTACTCCTTTTATGATGCACTTCGCTCTATTTGTCTCTCCATCAATTTGTCTCTTACAGTTAGGGTGCAGAACAACTCAAAACTAAAAACACATAACCTTTTTTTTTTTATAATCAAATAAAAGTAATTAAGGTTTAAAACCTTAATAAGTGAATATTTTTCTTCAAATAAGGCATTTGAAAAGGTATTATTTAAAATATGAACTATTTTTAGTAAAGTAAATCGTAAAGAAATTTATTTATAAAGTAAATTGACATATGAAAAATAATTCAATAAAAACACACTTGTTTTTAAGTATTTTTTAATAAAGTAAATTGAAAAATGCATAACAAAATGAAGCATTTTTTTGTTTTTAATTATTTTTAATTAAGTAAATCATAATGTAAATTAGTTTTTAATAACGTAAATTGACATTCTAAAATATTTTTATAAAAAATATTAAAACATTTAATGTTGTGAATTATTGAAATTATTTGGCTGACAACTTTTATCAATTACATTATAATTTACTTTATTAAAAATAATTAAAAACAAAAACTGGTTCATATTTTACCTCATGCCTTTTCAAATGTCTTATTTGAAAAAAAATCATTAATTAAGCTTTTAATCCTTAATAAATTACTTTTATTCGGTTATAAACGATGTTATGTTTTTCTGGTGCTGAGCTGTTTCAGTCTTGAGATTTCTCATTGTTCAGTCAGTGGTGTTGAGTTGTCCCTTCCCATTCAGTTATACTATTTATACCTAAACATCTTTTCATGTCTCTTAGTTCATCCATATCTATCAAGTGATCCATTCAAATCCTGCTTTCTCTGTAAGTACCTGTTCATTTATATCTATCTTGCTGCTTGTCTGTCAATTTTCAATACATTGTAGACAACTAAGATGCAGGTCTGAAATTTCAATTCAGTTGGCCAGGAAGCTGAGTGTCTCATGATGACCAATGCTGCTTCAATTGTTGTACATCCGTTTCTTCCTGAGGTCATGAGTAATCATCGGTCTGAAAGAATCACACTGCTAACCAATAACAGCAGACCAATATCCTATTTGTCAGAGAAGTTCTGTTTCATAAATAGAAGAGACAAAGAATCATTTACAAATTTACTCCATGATAAGATGATAAGTTCAATGAACTTGTTTAGTTGAAGAAATCATTGCTGGTAAGGCTCAAGGCCAAACACAGCAAATAATTACCCCAAGCATTCTGTTAGTATTTCTTCATTCACTTCTCAATTTTGGATCTCTTTTCAATGAATTATTTCTTCTGTTGCTTTAGCTAATTATAATCATACCTGATAAAATACACATTCCTGAAAGCTTTTTGTTACATCAAATCTATTTTTATATTTGGTTTTAAAAAATTAAGATTAAAATGTGCTTTACTTCCAAAAATGTTTAATTTGAGAATCTTGAAAAATATTTTAAAAAAAGCTAATTTTTATCAGCAATAAGAATATGAAAATGATTACCATTATAACTGCATGCACAATATACAAACATTTCTTCCAATATTGAATTTAAAATTTGAAATGTATTTCATTTGATCCATATTCACATTTTTAATCACAAAGTATCATAACATAGTACACGAAAAAAGTGTAAAGATGGTTCATGTAGCCATTATAATATGCGTTGTAGACAACCTGATTTGAACTATAAGTATTTAGTAAACAAGTTACACAAGCATCTTAATCTGTCTAAGCCAGTCTATTCATATATATAAGAGATAACTATTTATATCATATTCTATATGCATAAGTAAAGTCGTTTGGTAATCTGATGGAATCAAAATCATATTGTTATATATAAGTGATAGAAACAAAACATTTTATGTAAACCAAAAGTAATTATATATAACTTAAAATCTACATCAAGGAAATCTTTGTGATATAAATAACAAAGGATTGAACTGAAAATACAATTAGAACAAATTATATAACATACTATAATATAGCAACAACTCTAGGTAGAAGCTTGTGAAGCTTTATTTGACTAGTTTAGTTTTAGCACTGTAAACATGTGTGTTTGTGCACATTGTGAACATACGGTATGAACCTCATCAAATTTATTTTATATATATATATATACACACACACACACACACACACACACACACAACAAGGTACTGCGTTTAAGTTTGTTTATTTAATTTTCCAAGTGTTCTTATTATTTTCTTCTTTTCAGGATATAAATTATGTAGAAATTGTCCAAATGTTAGTATGCCCGAATGCTTTCAGACATACAAAAACAGTATAGCTGAAAGCACTCAGACATAGAAAACATGTCTGGCCTCCAAACCCACGCTTGTACCCACTTCAGGAGGACCTCACTGGCTTGTGCAGGTCTTGCAAATCACAGGCAAGTCTGTAGCAGTTTTGAAATCCTCTCTTGAATCTTCATTCACAATACACAGCTACAATAATTATATATATATGTGTGTGTGTGTGAATGTGTATGCATAAATATATATGTATAAGTATGTCTCTAAATATGTATATATTAGTGTATGCATATATGTCTGTGTGTATGACTACACAGATAATTGAATATCACTTTATATATATATATATATATATATATATATATATATATATATATATATAATTTGAATAATGATTTAAAACAAAAGGAAAACTTATCTTAGCTGATGCATTTCGCCCTCTGAGGGACTTTATCAAGGCTTGCCTTGATAAAATCCCTCAGAGGATGAAATGCATCAGCTAAGATAATTTTTCCTTTTGTTTTTTTTCATATTGTCTTTTTACAGATATATTCTATCTGAAGTTTTTACACAATTTGAATAATGTATATTTATGCAGCAATTTTTCTTTCATACAGATAATGTTGAGTGAAAGAAATTATGGTTTTGTAAATTTTTTTCATTTTAAATCAAACACTTTAAATTAGATGGGAATCTGTGAATGAACTTGAATTGGGGAAAAAATGAGTCCTAATACCTTTAACCATTCCATTGGTCATCACTATGTTGCTCTATATTACAATGAACGAAAGACTGATTTCAAATCCTAACTGATTAATTCATAAAATATTTTTCAACAGACTTAAGCAGAAATATGTAACTTTTTAATCCTCCTCCTTGATGATGATCAACAGAATTGTTGAAAATACAAGGATCCACCCTTTCTTCCAATGTAATTCATCCTGTTCATTCATGGATCTTCATCTAATGTAAAGCATTTGCTTTGAAAGTAAGAAAAGTTGATGAAAAAATGTACCTATCTTTCACTATCTGTTACACTGAACTATATATATATATATATATATATATATATATATATATATATAGGAAGAGAGTGTGAGAGAGAGAGAGGGAAAAAGAGTGAGTGTATGAATACATAATGGTACAATTCAATGATCAGTTAATATAATTCCAAACAACCATGCTGAAACAAGAAAATCAAGAGTGATGTTTCTAGTTTTTTTTTTCTGCCAATACTAAGCTCTTATGAGTCATCAAAGAAGCAGCCCTGAAATATATGGTTTATATGGAATTACCTATTTACCTACCATTTCTGAATTCAGCTAATAAGACAGACTTGTTCTCAAAGCACAGATGTGTATCTGTACAACAAAAGATTTATACAATGCACTTCCCCATTTTTCTTTCAGAACATTTCTCCTTTTTGTATTTAGAACTTTTTGAAATCAGAAACCAGACATGATATAATCAGTGAGGTAACTTGATCCATGCGTTCTTTTTCCTTCTCATCTTGGCATACAAAACGAATACACCTGTGCCTAAATCAGTTATACACACATCTCCCAAGAGGATAAGAACAATTGAGTAAATGCTCTATGGCATATATGATAAAATTACAGTTTCTTGATACAGCTTAACTAGGAAGTGGATATTAGGGTTTTTTATCCAAATCCTATGGTAGACATTGTTAGTGTACATGAAGTTTATGATACTTGAGTTGGAAGAATATCAAGAATAAATAAATAATACATCTGATTATATTGCCCTTTACCCAGATCTCATTTTCACTTATTTTCTTCTGCCTTCAACCTTTTCCCTGCTGGGTATAATTTTGCATTAAAATTCTGGAATGCCAGTTAGGAATAGTAGGAAGAAATGTATGCATATATCAGACAAATATGTTATTTTTATTTGTTTGATGAGCTAAATTCTATGAATTCTTTCTTCATTTGGTATTTCAAAGATTTTGTGCCTTTTTCTTAGACTGATTTCTTAATCAGTATCACCCCATGCAAGGCAATAAAGCCACTAAGACACAAGGAGTTACAGGGTGTGGAAGAATTAGGAACAGAAACATTAATAATCAGTGGGAAGAGGAAAGAGTAATGAGGAAGACAGTAGATACCTCTTGGATCAAAATGGAAGCATTTTATCTGAATTTGAACTGAAGTTGTAACCCACAATTGACATTATGGCTGTGGCAGTTCCAAAATATATTTGCTTTTAATTATTTTGTTTATATTTAAAACAGGTGTAGAGGTGCAAATGTTTAAAAAAATTCAGGTAAATTTATTTTTGTAGCATTATAAATTTATTATGGGCACATGGCCCAATGTTTTTATTTTTTTTATTAAATGTCCACACAGTACAAGTTCCTAGAGCCAATCAAGGTATAGGATTATTAAGTGAGGTTGGTGTATGGATGTAAAAAGTGACAGTAAGTGCTGATTATGAATATATGTAGGATAAATAACATTTGACCCTAGACTTGAAGAGGTAAAAGTTGTAATGATGTGGGAAGCATCTTCATAAGGATCTGTTCCACAAAGCAGCACTTCTTGGAAAGAAGCTGAGTGGAACTCTCTACTTAACCAGGGAATATGAAGGGAATGATGATGATTCAACCCTGTGTATGTGGCCTAGCATGTCATAGCTGGGAATGCCTGAACGGGTGGAACTAAGGAATAAATCTTATCTGAACAGTTGCCATGTAAATAGCAATAGAAAAGGAATATGTTTTCAACATTTCAGCCGTGGGGAAAAGGCAGTAAGACTGAAAATAAGTTATTACTCACTTGGCTTTTTCCAATGTTTGGAAATGTGAACTGGGCAACTCCAGCCCTGTTCTGACTTTTGTAAAGATGGAGCATTGCAAGAGATCTCAGGTACTTTCTGCAGTGGCAAAAGGAACCAATCATTTTACCAGCATCTTTAGTGATCGTTTGTATATATTGTTAGAATATTAGTGCACTAACAATAAAACCTGGGTTTGCATCACACTATGGCTGATTTATCAAGGAGGTGATTTTTTGATAATATCAGCCTGTGGGGCAATCCCAGCCTGTTTCACCATTGAGAAGTAACCATATAACAGATTTAGCCAAGCCTTCTTAGTGAAATTGGATGGATAAAACAGTTTAACAGCCATCAATGGTTGTGTTTGCACAGAATTACATTTCATTATTATCAAGGGTTTGAGATTTTGCCAAATTATCTGCTCTGTCCCAGAAATAGCAACTAGGATTCACTCAGCATAATTACAATATAAACCATATCTTGGTTCTCTCAGTGTTGAACAAACACAAGTGTGCCTGAGCTGGTGTCTGCAACAAGGATTAGTTAGCCACTCTCAGATACAAGCAGCCACACAATTATATACTGTATCTATCAATATTATCCTACACTGCATCACAAAAATAGTTTCCCTTTTATCTTGAAATATTCTGTTACATTTAAGTTTCTCATTTTTTCTTTCAAACTTACTTTCAATGTCAAATACCTGTCATTGCTTAAAATCAAAGCAGAGAATGTTTTTTGTTTTTTTATCTTCAATAAAAACTGGAGGGAAACTTGTAGAGTTCCATCATAAACCTTTTCACTTGGTCTACACAGGCCAAATATCATTTTGAATTTAAAGATTTTATATTGTTTCAGTAGAAAGTCAGCTAAGGTCATTCCTGGAAAAAAGAGACAATATTTCTGCAAAATGTCATGACTCATTAGTTACTGAGATTTTCATATTACAGGTATTCATACTGAGACATGGATACACAAAGAGAAAAACGTTTTTCTCTTTGTGAATCTATGGTATGTCTAAGTATGAATACTTTTATTTATTGATATATATATATATATATATATTTGTGTAATATAAATATATATATATATATATATATATATATATATATATATATATATATATACACATATATGTAAATTTGTGTAATATATACATATATGTAAATTTGTGTAATATATATATATATATATGTAAATTTGTGTAATATATATATATATATATATATATATATATATATATATATATATGAAAATCTGTACAATGTATATATATATGTGCAAATCTGTGTAGTGTACATATATATATATATATATATATATATATATATATATATGAAAATCTGTGCTATGTATATATATATATATATATATATATATATATATATATATATATATATATATATTATATATGTGAAAATCTGTATATATATATATATATATATATATATATATATATATATATAAAATTAATTATGAGTATAGCAACAATGTTTTAAAATTTTCTATAAACCCAATGTTTTGTGATGCCTAAATTCTAAAAAAAGTTGTATTTTGTAAATTTAAAAAAAAATGAAGG
>OZ038487.1:65410260-65447760 GCA_964036315.1 Acanthosepion esculentum
ATTTGGGCTGCTGTGTGAGGCCTTGCATTGTCATGATGCAAGATGACTCCTTCTGACTGATGACCCCTGCATTTGTCCCAACAGATAAGCTAAGTCTAAGTCCTTGCAATGTCATCCACTGTCACCCTTCTGTCAGACTGAATGAGGTCATTGACTGATTCGATCACCTCAGGAGATCTCACTTCTGTAGGCCTCCCAGGCCTGTCTTCATCCTCAACACTGCTCCGTCCTTCTTTAAACAATTTAGCCCACTTGTAGACATTTTTTTTGCTGAAACATGTAGCACCATACACAGTTGACATTCTCCTATGAATTTCAACTGGTTTTCACCCTTCAGCAACCAAAAACTTGATAACTGACCACTGTTCAATCCTGGAGCATGCTTCTTGGTCGGCCATCTTTGTTAATCGCCAAAACTCTCAAAGTTTTTTTTTAATCTGCAAAAGAAATTAAATCCATGTGAAAAAGAAGTAAAACAAAAAAAAATTAAAAAAAGAGTAAGCTTCTATCTGTATTAGAAGTCCTTATACCGAAAAATTCACCTTATTCATTGAATGACCCTCGTATGTGTTTATTTTTGAAGTGGAGATGAAAAATGAAATTTTAGGAAATGGATTGATCCATGAAATTTTCAGTATTTTCTGGTATGTGTATATAAAAATAAGATCTGTTTAAAATAAATGGATTGTCTATTCAAATATGAGTATCCACTAAAAATACCATTTAAAGTGATAAAATTATGCTGGATTAATAAATACAAATCCATTATATATATATGTATATATATATATATATATATATATATATATGATCGACTCTCCCGTCGAACTCGACGTATGAGGGTCAGGCAGATCAGTTCCCAGAAAATGAAAGCCCGACACCGACACATGAGATTTCATTATAGTGGTGAAGGCTTTGTTGCAGGGCCATCCACACTTTTTGGAGGGAAGAATACAGGGATCTGGTGCAGCGAATGCCACAAGGTCCCCAAACGACCCTCTGCAGGTTTTGAATTCAGAGTTGTCCTTCTTCTAGATCAGTTGCTATCCAAGACTATAGAACCCAGTCTGTCCTGCTATTTACCCATAGTTGGAGGGAGAAGAAAAGGATTCACACCTTTCCCAAGGATATTAGCACGTAAGTGAATGTAATGGATTCGACTGGAATTCGAACTTGGCTCTCCGATTCCTCAATCCAAGCTGTTATCCATTACTCCACCGTGCTTCATATATATATATATATATATATATATATATATATATATATATATATATATATATATATATATATATATATATATATATATATATATATATATATATATATATATACACACACACACACACACACACACACACACACACACTACAGTTCAAAGTTCAAATATTACAGCCCTGGTAATTTTTTAAACTGTACCAAAAAGTAGTTGTTTTTGTACTTTAAATAAGAAAAAGTTATTATACATAGTTAAAAAAAAAAGTGAGAGATGATTTTTTATTAAAAATTTTATTATGACAAAAAGAAAAAAGCATTTTATGATTAAATTTTGCTCTGAACAAAATATCATCCTTTAGTCTTGATTACTGCAGCACAATGTTTTGGCATTCATTGCAAAAGTTTCTCAAAGTATAAGTTTGATAATTGATTCCATTCTTTTTTCAGTGACTCTAAGAGCTGCTTTTCATTTTTTTTTTTTCACTCTTCTGTCAAGTTCATCCTATACTAATTCTGGGAGTGGCTTCAAACTTTTGAACTGTAGTCTGTATATATATATATATATATATATATATATATATATTCATACTAATGTAATCTCTGATTAATATTTTGTGTGTATATTTTCTTACTATACAGCTGTAAGGCTCAAAGATAGTAGTCAGTTTTAATATAGATGACTGTTAATTATAAATTAACAATAATGTTCGTTATGAGACATGGAATTGGAAAGAAAAAATGTTCTAACCTCTCAGCCATGGCTGCAAAACATAGTTGTAGAGATTACATGTATACACGAGATTTTGTCAATACCGAAGACACTAATGGAGCACCCACAGGGGATCAAACACCTTTCACTTGAGATGATCTGTGTAGATATTTTATTACAAGAATAGTTTACTGTTAAATTATGTCAGTTACATACATGCATAACTACATACATAGGTGTGTTTTTTAATGAGCCAGGACAAGGATTAATCACACACAAAGCAAGCTGGATCATACCTGACAGAGAATCTTGCCAAAATGATTTCAGGTAAGGTTTTACGACACTGGATACTCTTCTTGATATCCAACTCAGACACATCGTAGTCCAAATGATTTTTTTGAGACACCATCTCAAGGCAGGTTGCCATTCCAAGCTTGAGACCCCATCCCATATATATATATATATGCACACATGTTTTCCATTGGTTGCTATAAGGACCTCATTCAACCTTTGACAGCTCATGTTTTTCATCTCGCTGGATGACATGCCACCCTCCTCACCTGCAGAAATGCTAGTGGAGGAATTGTTTAGATGCCAATCACCAATCCATGTGGTAGGTTGTCTTGGGTTACATGTTACCATTAGTACGCTTAAGCCTGACCTGACCTAAAGTGTCTAAGCATAAATTTTATATATAAAATAAATAAAGCAAACCATAACTATATTATTGCAATTCATGTGTATAGGTCATTATGCATAGATACAACTTCATAAACATGAGGAAACGGCTGAGTTACTTCCTTGTAGTTTTATCAAGTAATGGTGAAGTTTCATAAAAATAAGAATGCAAGGCTAATATTGTAAATGAAAAATATTTGATAAGTTATAAGAATGAAGTAGAAAGAAAAATGTATAAAGTAGAGGAATGAAATTAAAGCAATGAGTGTTGTATACAAAACAGGAAGTACATATTTTTATTGTCTTTGTACGAGCAACTAATGCTCAAATGAAAAACATAATTAACTCTTTAACATTTAAAAGTGTCCATATTGAAAAACAATACACTCAGTTGCTTCCTCTGAAAGACTGCAGCCTCAGGGAAATATATGGATGCCACTGGGATTGAAGCCCTATTTTAAAAATTTGTCAGTCACAATGAAGAAGAGAAGGATCAAACTCTAGAAGTTTTTAAAAACTTGGTTTTTAAATTTATGTTGCACTATTTTAAACTATGTGTTGCTAGCTACATGGAAATAACAAAGTATTAAGAAACAGTAAAATTTCATCAGAAACAATGAAAACCTCATTGAACTATTATATAACATCAATCCTCCTATATGGAAGTCAATGCTGGACAATTTCCTCACAGATGAAAAAGTGACTTAAGGCAGCAGAGATGTGGTTCTACAGAAGACTGCTGAGAATAACATGGATGGAACATGTGGGTAACAAGGAATTTTAATGTAAATCAGAACAAAAAAGAATAGTTATACTTAAAATATGAAAGAGAGTTGAAATTTTTGTGTCCCATAGTGAGTAATGGAGGCTTGAAGAATTTGACACTCACAGAACACATTGAATGCAAGAGGAGCAGAGAGAAACAGTTACATACCTAATGAGCTTGTCTCCGGCGTGGCGTAATGGTTAGCAAGCTTGTCTCGCTAGAACAATTACGGCTGAGTAGTGAGTTTGATCCTCATTGGGTGCCCCATACATTCGGCCTTGTGCCACATCTAAGCTGCGCTTAGAAAATCAATACCTAATGAGCTTGTGTAAGTAGTTTTACAGAACAGAGTGTGGGAGTAATACTACAAAGACAAATATTGCTAAGAGCTATAAAGTATAGAAAGTTGTGAAGAGCCATGATCGTCCACTTACTGAAAGATAAAAAAACACATAAAAATGTTGGTAACAAATCCTGATATCAATGTGTATGTTTTTTGTGATATATCAAAACTATCATTTATTTTGAGAAGGTCAAAATATATATATATATATATATATTAGTAAATATACATACTATCCATCATTCACACACATATATATATATATATATATATATATATATATATATATGTATATATGTATAATTTCTTGACAAATGTTGGGACTAAGTAAAATGATGGATTGTTGCTTCTACCCCAATGCATTGAGTCAGAAACACTGGGATTTCAATTTGAGATGTGATGCTCTTTTGATAATCTCCTGACAAATTATTTTGCTATGGATTAAGATTGTGAAACAGACAAGTTAAAAAGCACAAAACTTACTTTGTCTACAAGTCTTCAGTAGCTATAAATATATGAAAAACAATAATTTTGCTTTTTTGTTATCTGACATTCATTTTATAACCATAAACTAAACCCATTAATCTTGTCAATTTGTTTAAAAGTTGTATACTGGGTTTGGTTCTCCAGTGAGTTTCAACTGAAGGCCACTACTAGCGCAAAACACTTTCCATCACACTCACTGATTAGGATATCCACACAACTTCTTTTGTCACTCGGTCATTCAACAGCCATTATGACTAAAATTAAAGAAATGTTATCATATACTTTGTTCATTGAACCATCATTCTCATTTTGGTTATTATGCACATAATTTTTCAGCCATTGTACTTTCCAGCCTTCTTCAGGTGTCTGTCTTTTATAAGGAGCCTAAGATTAATATCTATGTGGAATACCATCTATGAGTCCCATAACAGAATATGGCAGAGAATTTCAACATATAACAATCCCCCCACCTAAATAAAAACTAAATTCAGCACATAAATTGATTAACAGTATATAACAATAATGCAAGGACCAATAAACAAAGATACAAAATCATCAAAGCGAGTTCATGCAATTGAAAGTCTGTTAAAATAGGAAAGGTTTTGAATAATTTTTTTGTTTGTTTGTTTAGCGGCATATCAACTCCTTATGGGTCATTTAATGCCAAAATGTAATTTCCTTTGGAGCATTAATAATTTCTTTTAGAAAAAAATGTGTATTTTTCTTCAAAAATGTATTGCTGGTATTTTTAATATAAATATGTATTTTTATACTTTCATAGTGTTTTGTTTTGTTTGGGTTTCACTATTTGCACATAGCTGGGACCCTAATAGGTGCTACCACTCCAGGTTAGGGTGAACCTGGGAATATGAACAATTAAGCAGTGGTTCCACACTCCTCAAAACCTCCTGATCAGAGGCCTTATTGCTAGGGGTAATTTATTGTCATACCCAGGATGCAGTTTTGAATTAAATAAATGTTTTTTAAAGTGTTTGAGTTCAATTAAAATTCTGTGTATTTTTCTTTTTTTTAATCAATTCACACCAAGCAAGGCAATAAAACTACTAAGATGCAAGGAATTACTGAGTATGAGAGAATATAAGAATAAGAAAACATTATAAAGAAGCAAGAACAATAAAAGAACAGGCAACGATTTAAATTTTTGAAGAACATAATTGACTGGAAAGCAAGAAGCCAGAAGAGAGAAGTGTGAGAAAAGAAACTGTTAACATAGAAATTGCAGTTACATCTAGCCATATCTTGTAGCACATTTCTTAAGGACAATTGCAGGGATACCATCAACTCCACATGCTTTGAGGGGGATCCCATTTAGAGATCATAGCAGAAACCATGGACTGTGTTATAACACACAATAAAGACTCTGTTCTACATAGAAAGATAAGTAAAGCTCCTCCAGATGAGTCAAAATAGAATTGGAAATAGAATTCTACTCTAGTATGCATGAATAATAGAGTGAGTTTAAATACATAAAGAGAAAAGAGTTAATTAAACCTTGGGCATCAGCATGTTTTGTCTCATCAGCACAAGGCTGAAACATTGTTTTAAAACCATGTTCATCTGAATAGTGAGCCATGCTCACTATTCAGATGAGCATGAATATATATATATATATATATATATATATATATATATATATATATATATATATATATATATATAGATCTTAAAATAAATGTTAGTTTTGATATATCACAAAATTTAGATGAACGGAATAATAAAGCATATAATAATGATAATTCCTCATTTTAAAAATTCTGATATAATTTTAAAATTTATGCATATTGTACTTGTCAGAGAATAAAATAATGTTAGTGTGAGGTTGAATGTTTAATCTGCAAACTAAATTTTGTTATACTTTCTAACTTTTTTTCATCTTTCCTATAGCAAAAATGTTTACTTTTTAGAAAGGATATTCTTTTTTGCCTCTCTTGCAAAATTCTAAGGGTATTACTTCCCTTGTTTAGATAGACAGGAAGTGACATATAGGAAGTGGATTGGTAGAGAACTGCTATATATT
Organism: Acanthosepion esculentum; assembly: GCA_964036315.1. Taxonomy (NCBI): domain Eukaryota; kingdom Metazoa; phylum Mollusca; class Cephalopoda; order Sepiida; family Sepiidae; genus Acanthosepion; species Acanthosepion esculentum. Next base: position 65,416,496 of record OZ038487.1, read on the forward strand.
CAGACCAAAGTGGAAGTAGATTTTTTCAGTTAATATGATTTGCATCTTGGAAACAGAGGACAATATTACAAATTATTTCACAATTGGGAGCAGATTATTATTACACTAAGCCTCGTAAACAATGTAAATGAAAAATATTGTGTATTGTTCAATGTTATTTAGGCCTCATTTGACTGAATTCGATGCTTTAAATTTAAATCCATTTAATTTCTCGTCCAAATGGATTGGTCTTAATGTACGTATTTAACATTATGTATGATTATTATTTCTGCAGAGTTATTGAACTTGTTTTTTGAAACTGGTTAGAAATTCTATTTATATATTTACTATTTTGTGTGACTTTCCCTGTATCTGACTAGTAAAAAAAAGCAAAAACTGTGTATCCATCATGGCTTCAGCTAATTTGAATAGAAGCTAACCTGTTTCCAAGAAAGGAGATAATTATGAAAAATGGAAGAACAAATTAGAAGTCTTGTGATGTTTCACCAATTCATATAAAACAAAAACAAAAACTGGCAATAACCCTCACTCTCAATGAAGATGCAGAAGAGGAGCATGTTTACAGTTGGGAATAGAATTCACAATGTGGAAGGAGGAAGTCACAAATAAACTGAATAGGACTCAGTTGGCTTTTGGTGTTCTTGAGGAATTTGAAAATTATAAAAGAGTAAAGGTGCTTTCAATAACAGATATTTGTAATGACTTCAGTAAATGTTGCAATAGTCAAATCTTATGGTACAGTGATGTCTGAGGATGTCCTTGAATTTTTATTATTGAAATCAGCAAATTTATACCAGGATCAAAAATAGTAATTGCTAATAGTAATTGCTAGTTAATAGTAATTGCTAGTTAATAGTAATTGCTAGTTAATGAACTCATGTATGAAAATATGAAATTGTAACTGAAAAAAAAATTATGGATCTGATTACTCTACCAATCAAATAAAAGATAAAATCCATTTTGAGCATTCAGATGCCTTTTATGTCCACAACACTAATATATGGACAGTAACTATCAAAGACCATATGATGGTAGTATTAGATTCAGACCTCAGCAGAAGAGAAGCAGAAATCTTCTTGATTGACATGGAAAACTATTAAGGTGTTCTTTGTGATACCTTAGCATTCCATCAACAGAACTCAGTTCATTCCAGGCACCAAAGAATTCTGTCTTCTTAGCCGACATTTTGCCTGTAGATGGGACACACCTACACTATGCAATCAAACACTACCTTTAAGCTCAAGTCTTCTTGGGTCAGTTGCCTGATTTAGTTCAACTTCTCATCTGAGACTGGGCAAGAGGAAGTCTCCATGTTGATGTGAAACTGTACATCTTTCTTAAGTCGATGACTCTCTGTTTCTCTTTCTCTGATGGCAGTAGGACACCATGACAAAGTATCTGGTGTAATGTCTTTCTTGATCAATGCACAGCAATTGGCCTGTAGCATATCAGTTGGATGGAATTGATGAGTGGAATGAATGGGTTATGATCACTGTAGAGTGTAAAGCTCTTCGGTTTCATCAGGTGTCAAGACATTCACAAGTCCACACGACTGCAAGGCACTCTTTCTCTATTTGGCCATATCTCAGTTTTGTGCTTGACAATGTTCGGGAACATAATGGTATTGGTCCTAGTCTTTCTTTGTGTCCTGGAAGGATACACCCATCCAGGCCATACAATAAACTGTCAGCTTTGATGATGGTTTGCTTGGTGGACTGAAGTAGGTCAGGGCCAGTTATGCTATAAGCATTTCTTTCACTTTCCAGAATGCTATTGCTTGCTGTTGACCCCATGTCCATGCTATATCATTTGCATTCACCAACATCAGATGGTTCAGGTAGGTTCTAGAGTGCTTTGATTTTGGCCAGATCTGGGCAGCAGCCATAGAAGTCGATATGTCCAAGTAAGGTGGTTTCGGACTTCCTGTACTCACACTAGGTGTTGTTTGGCTTGAGACCTGCTACTTTCAGTTGCTGATGAACTTGATTTAAGAGTGTTTTGTGAGCAGCTGATATATTGGTATATGACAGAATGTCATAAAAGTAACAAATAATCACTTCTATTCCGTGGAAGATCTCAGAAAATGCCCTCATGAAAGTCTCTGGTGCTGAACTGATTTGGAAGGGTCTCTCTTCATGTAGAACCTTCTAAAAGGTATTATGATGGTGGTCACCATAGCTGTCTCTAGATCCAGCAGAATCTGCTGAAAACCAGTTCAAAAGATACTGTAGAACCCAGGAGCTAATGAATGGTGACATTAAATCTAAGAATGGTATATCTCTCTCTGGCTTGGTTCAGCTTCTTCAAGTCCACACAGATATGAACATCTCCATTTGGCTTCAAAACAGGAATCATGGGTGATATCTACTTGGTTGGTTCTGTAGTTTCTTTGATGATGTCATAGTTCTTTATACACTGAAATTCTTTCTTTACTTTTTGCAGAGTTATGGGCATGTGCTTCACTGTTTTTTCAGTTTTATTCTTAATGCCTAACACTCTTCACTTTTTTAACCCCAGCCCTAGGACAGTTGATATTGTTCGGTTAAGCAGATTATTGACCTCACAGTTGATGGCATAAATGGTGATGTCTATCTTCCCATCTAGTTTGGTCCTAAACTGCCCAAAGATATTTAGGCTTTCTCCTGGGATTCACAGAAGGATGTTCTCAGCTGAAGAAAGCTTTGGCTACCCAAGTGATATTCAGATTGACTTACTGATGCTACTGACATCAGCCCCCATGTCAATTTTGAAATTGACTTTTAACCATTCAAGATTATCTGTTCTGAAGGTATGTTGGAGGCAGCTTCATTGATGAAGAAAACCATCCCAATCTCTTCTGCTTTTCCTTAAGGATTGACTTGGAAAATGTCAGCTTCCTGCATGTCGTCTGTATTCTTTTTTTATTTTTGTTCTACACACTCAGGCAAAGTATGGTTTGCATTCACATGTGAGACATTTCTTTCCAAGTGCTAGTCATTTTCCTTTTGTGTGGAACGCTCCATAGGCATTCTGTTGGTCATTTCTAGTTGTGGAATGATGCTGACTCCTTCTCTCACTTGAACACTGAGAGCTAGTCCTCTGGCTTTGGTATACCTTGTCAACAATGCTATGGCCTGAACCCCGCTGCTGTTCAAGCTATGACTTCACTGCTTTATGCTAGCAAACAGTAGCAATAAATGTCTTAAGTGTAATATCAGATTGGAGTTGAATCTTTTCAGAGTTTCTGATGCCCAGTATAATCTGTTCCTAATGCAGTGTTCCTTATTTTAAAAATCTGCATCCTATGACAATTTCTAGTGGTCTCCAGCATAGTTCTTTTTTGTAAGTTTGTGTTAGGTTATGTTTGAAGTTTCTTCCCCTCTTTGATCACATGAAACTGTGCATGAACTGAATTATGTTATGCTGGGGTATGAAATATCTGAACTTTCCTAACACTGTTGCAGTTCTTTCTATTATTCAGTCAGTTCAAGGGTCTTGACCTATTGCATATAACAGAGAACTAACTTATTTTTCACCCTCTTCTTTTGCAAGCTTTGATGCAAGACAAAAATGCCTAAATCTTTCTTTCTGCATAGACAATGTGGTTGGTTCATGGAAAGTAAAAGGTGGTGGCAGTTTGAAAATCATATTTGATATAGTACTTATAGGAATTGTAGAATATACAAGGAAATGTTTGTTCTGATGGCTGAATGCATAGTGACTGATATAATTGACTGGTATAAAGAAAATAGACCACACCATTCACTGGGGACTGGAAAAAACCTTTTATTTGTATCACACACATATCCATTCTAGACTACAAGTGAGGCTTCTGTCCATTGGGTCAGTACAACAGTCCAATAATACAAAAGAGCATATTGGTGTGTGGAGAGACCCCACCTGCTTCAGAAAGATGATATAGTCTTTTTTTTTAGTAGTAACTGAAGAGAAGATTAAACTAAATCTTTTTGTTGGACAAACTAAATGGATTGCTGATATGGTCTACCATAACATGGGGTTTGTAGTTTGCCAGTTGAGCCCAGCAGTCATGATGCTAATGTTAACGACCTGAATAAAGCAAATAAAATATTAAGACATGCCAAAAATCTATCAAATTCTGTTACCTTTGCTTCACTTAGAAATAAATAAAACAGTAACATATACAGATGCAAGTTAACTTCCAGTGGTTAGCATTTAAGAAGGACAAATTGTAGCAGATGAAGATATAGCAGTTTGTCGAGTAACATGCAAATCCACTAAGGTGAAGAGAATGGTCAAATCAGATAAGTAGCAAAGACCATTTGTTTAATGTTGTGATCTGTCCTTTTTATTGTAAAAATGATAGAAACTCCATTTGACCCATTTACTGCAAAGGCGACAAAAGTTTGTATGATGCAGAAAAAAATGTGACTATGTATGGAAATATCAATTATTTGAGAAATGATTGGGAAAGAGGAAGTGATGATCTTTGTATAAACATTTGATAGATGTGTCCACAATGGATCATTGAGTACAACTTTTTTGATGGTCTATGGGGAGTGGGGAAACACATTGTTGGGGAGGTGTAGGTTATTAGGAAAAATATGTATATATCAGAAGGTATTATTTGTGTTGGCTGCATGAATATAAACTTCTCTACAAACATTTAACTTTGGGTATGGCACAAGGTCATCAATGACAAAATATAAAACAAACAATATTCCTTTTTAGAAAAACAAGAATAAAGCATGTATATAACAAATATATACAACATAAGAATGTTCTTTAATCAAATAGAGAGTTTGTACAGTGATCCTGTCAGTAAAAGGATTTTTAAAGAATTAATCAGTTCAGATTAATTAACATTTTACATTGTAAATTTCTGTTATAATTTGATATTAGGGATTAAGATAAGAGTTGTCTCCCTTTAGCTGTTGAATACTGAAAATATATTTTTTGTTAATGAAACAGATAAAAAGATGAAAGTTTAAATATTATGTGAATAAAGTTGATTCAACAAATGTATAAAGTCTTTTGAAGAAAGTAAGTTGTGTTCTTCCTGGCAAGTTTGTTGTAATCGAAATTGGTAAATGAAATGTTGGTTGATATCAAAAGTTGAATTTTGTGTTTAAAAGTTAAACTTTTAAGCTTATAACTTTTGAGTAAATTGTGCATTAAACATTAAGAATCTTTTGGCTGTAAGGTAGTTGACTCGAAGTAAGTTTGCGTTAGGTTATGTTCAAAGTTGCTTTTTGAATAAAATGTTTGTTTGTCAAACTATGTTCTTTGAGTAGAATTCTTGTTGTCTTGATAAAACTCATAGATGTTAAATTTGAAGTGTAGTTTGTTGGTGAGTGTCACTCACTCACCAACAAACTACACATTCAAAATTTGGAATTATATTAGGAAATCTAACTTAGAAACTTCAAAGATTTGAACAGCATGAATTTGTTTAGTGAATTGTTTGATGCTGCAAAGCTCACTGTTAAAAGTTGATAAGTGTCCTTGTAGTTGAAGGAATGAATAGATGTCTTAGATGTGCGTATGTACCTGTGAGTGTGTGTGTGTGTGTGTGTGTGTATATATATGCGTATTTCATAGCGTTTGACCTTAAGGGACAAACGTAATCTAACGTTACATCTTGTGTGTGAGAGAAGGCAACAGAGAGAAAAGAGAAAGAGTTGAATATGTCGCTCATATTTATAATGTATGTCACATGATAGGCTTGAAACACATAGACAGATTTTTGGCAGTAAATTAATTTTAACCATGTGGATATAGTGGAAAACATGATATTGGCATTAATTGACCAATCAGAAATCAGAGAAATATCAAGGCTCAGTGATCCACTGTTTTACAGATTTTGTTGATTGCAGTACTGTTACATAGGAAATGTATTGGAATTTTTTTTAACCAATGGAATTAGATCAGAAATAAAATATTAAATTGAAGTAGAACACTAAAACGTATATAAAAAAAAGTTAGATTTCTTGGAAATGACAATCATTTTGTATCCTTACTATTTAACATTTTGTACTAATTTACAGCTTGAATGAGTCCATCAATATTAAAATAGCATATTTTGACTGCTTCTTAAAATTAATCAAAATTTCTTCTTAGAATGTGGAGAATTGAATTTATTGTTGAAACTTCAGCAAACTTAGACCTTCATGCTCACAAAAAATAGTTTGTCAAAAGGACATTTTTTCCATTGACACTTATTATTTTAGCTACCTTCGCTCCTTGGCAATGTTATTCTTTTCAAAAGCATTGATTAGAATTTTAATAAAACTTAAATATATGAAAATGAATTTATACATTTTCTTTGTTCTTGAGAATGGACAACAAAAATAATAAACACTATTTATGATATTGTTTATCGGAATTGTTGGCAAAACATCGGCTAATTATCAAACAATTTGAATTTTATAAAATGGTAAATAATAAAAATTTCTTTATAACTGATTCATATATTTTAATAATTTAGTAAATTAGTTTATAAATTTATGAATAAAAAATTGTTTTCATATTTATTTCTTTATAAATTGGTAAATGATAAATATTCTATTGCATTAGTTTTAATACAATTGTATTAGTGTTTAGAATGTTGTAAATATAAAATGACACTGTTTAACAAAATATTGACGTTTTTCTCTTTTTTGGTCAGTAAGTGTTATTTCTTAATTGCTTCTGTCTAGAAATCAAAGGAAATGACTTAATAAATTAGTAAATGTTTATAAGTTTATGAATAAAAATTATTTTCATATTTATTTTTTTTACAAATTGGTATTGCACTGCATTTTAATTACATTAGTTTTTAAAATATTGTAAATATAAAATTATTTTTGTAAACACTCTAATAACTAGTGTTTAATATTTTTGTTGTAAATACTCAAGAACCAAAAAAATGTATAAATTCCCTTTCATCATATGTTTAGATTTTATTACAATTCTATTCCTTGGTTTTTAAAAGAATAAACATATTCTTTTTTTAGTATTTTTCAATTATTGCTTGCCCTGTTTCCAATGAGTTCAAGTTTCACTGAAATTCCTTAATGAATTAATGCATTGTTTTGGGAATTTGATGAAATATTATAATTGTGAGTTCAATGGGTTAAGCAGTGTGTATTTGAAGTCAGTGGAAACAATGTAAGCAATAAGTAAGCAGTACTAAAATAAAAAATTGACATGGGCAGAGGAATAATATCAGTCTACCCCCATAAATTAAAGTTTGAAATTCCCTATAGGTTGAGCCAAATACTTAATACCATTAGAAGCTTCTGTGAAACACAAATAACTCCCATCATATTAACAGCAACATTCTATTTTTCATCATTATTTCAAGTAAGAAGCCTATGTTAAGAGCTTTAATTAAAACACATTCTGTCAGTTATGTGCCATGTGTTATACACGCTTAGGCGATCATGTATCTTTCGATACATGACTGATGAGGGAGATTTTTTCCTGCAGTAGATTGCCATTTCTTTCTGCAGTAGACCAGTTGCCAACCATGGCTATAGAACCCGGTCTGTCCTGCTATTTTACCCATAGCTGGAGGGAGAAGAAGAGGATGAGGAGGATTCATACCTTTCACGTAAGTGAAAGTAATGGATTGAACTAGAATTTGGACTTGGCTCTCCGATTCCTCAGTCCAAATCGCTATCCATTACTCCACCATGCCTCCCGGGTTCCCTATTTTGACAATATTAACCAAGTATAAAAAGCATCAGTGTACATTTATATGAAGGAGTAAATTGTTCTCATTCTACTGTCAATGTCTACAGATATCATGTTTAGTTCTTATTTAGTACTGCTCAATTATTGCTTGCCCTATTTCCAGGCAGTTCAAGTACATACTGCCCAGTCCAGGGATTGAACTCATAATTACTATGTCACCAAATTCACAAACGAATGCTTTAACCCACTAGATAATTATTAATTTTAATATAAAAGCAGTTGCAAACATAAAGACTTGTCTAAAGGAAAAAGACTAAAATATATTCAGATACATGTATGGAACAACACTGAGCTGAAAAACTTTATTTCAAGTTACTGCATAAAGATATTTTTCTCCTCAGAATGAGAAACTGGTGAACCAAGTTCAAATTTCAGTTGAGTAATTTACATTCGCTTATGGACAAATACCCTTGGGAAAGATATTAATTAATCTCCTCCCCCAGCTATGGGTTAAATATTAGGACTTGTATCTGAATAAATACATTGTTATCATCAAAGAAATTTTTAATGCAATATTCACTCCTCAAAAAAAGAATTCTTCTTACAATTCCCAAAAATATGTTTTGGCTTTAAATAACCCACAAACAATTGATAAGCATTAAAAAATAAAACTCAACGATAAAACTTAATGAACTCTATGCAGCATTATTGAGACATCATAGCCTACTCTTCTTTGCTTATAATTTCCAAGTGCTCAAGATTTCTTGAATGCTTCTAATATTCATACTTCACTATAAATTTTCAATGGTATTTGAGTCAGAAGATTGGCTGAGCCAGTGGAGTATTGTTTCTTACAAACCATTCCCAGTTTGTCATTACTTCAGTCTTGCTAAAAGTTCCAACTATTTTTCACTTTCAAAAGTTGTGCTAAAATGAATGCTGATACATTGTTCCATTCATAGTTCTTTCAATTACATTAAGTGCACCAGTGTCATTTGAATAACACCCACCCACACCATACTCCCATCTGTATGTTGTACTGTGGGAATGATATTCATACAGACAACTGTTTTTTTTCTCCATACTGGAATAGCTGAGGCTAAAAAGTTCAGTCTTTGATCAAAGAAAATTTTTTTAGAAAATAAAAGTGTATCTCTAAGTGCTTGTTTTTGAATTAAGTTGAGCCTTTCTGTTTCCTCTTTAACTTTATAGCCTATCAGATTTTAACAATTCTGCTAATGTTCATGTAGAGTGAGTGGCCATGTTTAAATATAAATAAATGACAGAACTGCACAATAAACAGAATTGACAAAGTTGGCAATAAACAATAACAGGAAACAGAAAGGAAAAGAAGAGGGCTAAAATAATATAAAACAAGCAAACAATATATTCAAGGCAAATTAACAGATATAAGGCAAAGCGTTCACAGACAAAGAATTGGGGTTGACACACAAGAGTGAATTCAGATAATGAAGGAATCATTCTGATTTCAAGACATGACAGATCAGGACTGTGTCAGATGACACCAAGAACCGGCCTATCTTACTGAGGAGGAAGAAATCTCAGCATACATTTGTATGCTTCTGTCAATAAATTGGGAATAGCAAAGTGTTTTGCAATTATTTCCAATGGAACTGGAACCAATAGTTCATCACTCATAGTTGTTTGGATAACTAATGTTTTGGATATTTTTAAGTCTTCATTCATTTATTTGAAATTCATCTAAATTTTTCAGTGTTTTGATTCAGATATATTATATGAACACCTTTTTCAAGGAATTTATTTTCTGGTCCTAAACTTTTTCTACCTCAATACAAAATGACTCCATGTTTCTAAAACAACTATTTGAGTTCTTAGTAATGGCCCTGTGTGCCAAACCATCAGAAAGTTACTTATTTGCTGTTGCCATATCGTGATTACCTTGACTTTAGCCAATAATGTCCCAAAATGCTGATGCATTCAGTGGATGACCACTTTGATTATACTTTCATTTTTTTTAGCCCATATTGAAAAAGATACTATCACATTTGTCCTAATACAGTAAAAAATAAATTCAGATAAATTAGATGAAATGTTCTATTACTTTCTACAGAGGCTTTGATGGTCTAGAGCTGTTTTCATTTATATATCATAGTTTTATAAACAGGCTTAATTATATAAGTTATTTTTTTACAGTTGGTTTTGTTTTTCATGAAAAAACACTCTTTATTCACCAAAGATAAAACTTTTTGCCATATTTGAAAATTGCACCATAAAGTTTATTACATGTGTTAATCTAAAACCAATTTATATGCAAATGTACTGAATGTTAATGAATACTTTTATTGCTGTGATATATTTCCAACAACTCAGTAAATTCTTGTGTATGTAGACACACACACACCCACGTGTGTGTGTGTGTGTATTTAAAATTTTTACCTCCTTTCACTGGTGTAAATACTATAACATGCACACACACACACACACACACACATATATATATATACAAATGAAATACATGCAAATGTTGATTTTTTTATGATTTTTTATTTTATTTTTTTTCAAAGCCATATAAATATTACACGCACACACACACACACACACACACACATATATATATATATATAATTATTTATTTTAGGATATTAAAACAAAAACATGTGTAATTATACTCCACTTGTTCTCATTTTACCTGGATATATATATATATATATATATATATATATATATATATATATATATATATATAGCCAATACAAGACTGACTAGAAAAATGAACTGTCTGTTGCAATATATTTTTCCCTTTGTAAATTTGTAACAATTGTCTGGTAACTCTGCTGGGCTTTCAGAATTTTGAGTTTACAGTTTCATGCTTTACATTTCTATTATCATGAAACAAATATATATTTGTATGTTTAATTTTGTACATATGTTATGAATGTGAAATATGTACATGCCTGTACATTTCATTAGATTGTTGCGTATTTATATGAATTTAAAGAAAAAATTCCTGAATCACAATCATGATTTATATAAGAAAATTGACAAGAAAAGTATGAAGTGCTCCAATACTTTTTGGCAATACAAACCTCTACAAATAAAGTAACGAAGTCAACACTCAACATTTACACAAAAGGTTCTTATCATTTGGTTCTGTAAAAAGAAATATGCAGTCAAGATTGATCAAAATTTGACGTCTTAAATTAAATTTTAATAAACAATTTAAATATATCATGCAGAATTGTGTGGTGTAGAACTTATTACACCACAGTGGAAGACATTTTTCAAAAAACATGAGGAAAAGCATTATAGAAGATTTTGATAACATTTAAAAAAAAAGAGTTTAAAAATTGTAATAAATGTGAACATTTAGTAAATTTAACAAAAAATTCAAAAGATACTATAAAAGCTGAGAACTTTTAAAAAGTTTAAAATGCACCAATATGCACCAATAAATGAAGCCATATTTTAAATAAAATATGCAGTTATATTTTTCATAGTAAATTTGTATATAAAAAGGTATAGATCTATCTATCTGTTGGATTAAGTGACTTTATTGTTGATTTTCAGAAGCTATATCATATTTTAAAGTTTCAAATGACAATTTTTTTTCATTGCTTTGTCCATGGCATAAAAGTCAAAAGATTTAAGTTGATTGGTCTTCTTTTTAAGAGACTTGTAAAATTTGCAGAAAGTACAAAGTTGATGAGATGAATCTTTTGAAACTGCAACATAACAAGTGTTTTCAATCAGAGTTTAAAGAAATCATCTTTGGTGGAATCAAAAATGAGGAAACTAAGAACAATTATAGGTGAAACAAGTCTGGTCAGTAAAATATTGGTGACTTGATAATGGAATGAAAAGTGCCTTCAGATAGCTTTGCAGATAAATTAATCACATACAGTAGGTTATCTTTTAGTACATATGTTTATATATATATATATATATATATATATATATATATATATCTGATGTATTTGTGAGTACATGTATATCTTATACATGTATACATATATTAATAAAACAAGGCTTCAGGCAGATTTATTACGAGTGTTTATTCATTTCAGTCACATGAGAGACGTGTAAACATAGCTACATCTTTTTAGATCATGTTCTGCTGAAATTGTATGAAAACTAATTCCTTGTGGAATTCTGCTGATTATTCTGGCTTACTGCAATCAGAGCACATTGCCAAAGTCGAATTCTTATTTGTCAGTCTAATCCTTACCAGCCTCAAAATTCAGCTTTTGTTTTTTTTGTTTTCCTTTCATTCTTATTTGTAAGCTGTATTTGGAGCTGAAGTTTCCTAAGACCCCATTTTTCTTGAAATTGGAATTTTTCTGTTTGTTCTTTTGATTATATTGATATTTCTGAGAAAAAAGTATCACAACTTAACAGTAACTTCTTACGATTAACATTTCGATATTCTTTTTATATCAGGCATTTTGTTAATTCTTTATGTAAGGAATTTTTACTATTGAGACAATGTAACATCCTTCAGGCTAAGATCAAATCATAATGTCTGTTTTTGTTAATTGAAAAATAGTTAACACTGCTTCTAGCTAATATTTCTCAATAATAATATATAATTCAAGTAATTTTCTAATATATAATAAAAAAAATGTGTAACATTTTTGGTAAACGTTTTTGTAAATTTTACACTTTTTGATGTTACTGACAAACAGAAAACATTTCTATTTGAATTTTTTTGATGAATTATTATTTACATTCAGACTAATGGTAGGCAATAAGAAATATAGGTTTAAGGCTCCAAGTTCTAGGTTTAGGATTGTCCCACAGGACAATAGTGGATTAAAGTATTGGTTTGTGAATTTGGTAACATAGTAATTATGAATTAAATACCTGGGTTGGGTATTATAAAATCAGACTTGATGAAAACAATGTGCTATAAGTGAGCAGTACTAAATAAGAACAAGATTAAACGTCCTTACATATGGACAGTGGAACAAGAACAGTCATGGATTAAATAAAGAGTTCAGTTCTAAATTCTTTGTAGATTATCTAGATTGTGATAATAGCAGCAAAGATGAGGACATTTGTTCAAATATAAATGTGTTGGTGTATACTTATGTTTGTTGCTTCATATTGATGAATATATAACTAATACTCAACAAGATGCCTTGCTATTTACATTATTTACAGTCAAATTAATGTCCTCATGTTATTATCACAACATTTTTCAAGACTGTGCTTCTTGTCATCTTTAGGTGTCTGTCGATCTGAGCAACAAACTTAATGACATTGGTCCAACTGTAAATAGTGTAAATAATGATAACTCCGAATGCCAGATACTTAGACAGAAAATATGTCTTGCTCAGTAATGACTTGACATTTTGTACATGCATCTGTATTTACATACAAAAATATGAAGCAGCAATTTTGTCCACAAATGTTTCTATTTATCTCTGCAATATCTATCCGAGCAGTGAAATTTTCTGTAAACTATCCTATTTACATATTTTTCTCTTCAGAAGCTGTATATTTGGAGCTAGAATGACAAGTTTTTGTTGATGTCTAGTGTTTTGCTTCAAAAATATTAGGAAAACATTGGCACTAATTAAATTTACTAGGACATACTTATGTAGACAGAAAGACAAATAAAGCACCAGTTACTTATGGTAAGAAGCCTGCCATTATAAGAAAATGGTGTCCTTTTATGTTCATCTCTAGACACTGGCTCATGTCAAAGAGTTAGATTGGAAGAGAATTCAGTAATTTCTAATATTTCCCATATTAGCGATCTATTTTTGTTTCCTAGACTTTTGGAAACACGAACCAATGATTCTTGGGAAACCTTCATCAGAGAAGACATTTTTGGTAAGAGAGGGCAGGAACACTTCATTGCTGGTAGCAATATTTGTCTGAGAAAACTGGAAATGATAAAATTTCCAGTTTCCAAAAGTATCAAAATCTCCGCTCTATCTTGTTTAAAAAAACAAACAAATATTCCTTTTTTTTTTCTCTGAGTTGATATTTCTAATTATTTAAACCAATGTTATGAAAGTAAATTTTCTTCCATCTCTTTTGTCTGCCACTGCTTATTAACAATGAATGTAGCCAAGTGGTTACAATGTTAGCATTCCAATCATGAGGCATGTGTTCAAATTTCACCATGGTTGATTTGTCAACAAGGTGATGCCTTGATAATATCAACCTGGAGAGACATGGAACACATATAATGTATGTAAATATAAATGTTATATACACTATGTGTTTTAGAAGCTCCAAAGAATTAATGGTTTTCTAAATAAATAAAATGCTAGGTAAACAAAAATGCTACAAAGCAAGACAAATTACAATGTATGTGAATAAACAAAACAAATATTGAAAAGTTTGTTAATTTGGAAAAAGACAGCACAAAGAAAAATGTCTCAAACAAACATATTTATAATTAATATTACATCTTTTAATAGATAAGCATTTCTCTTCTAAAAGCATGAAACATACATATAATTATACATTAGTAAAAATTATGAATTGATGTAATTTTATTTTATTTTATTTTTTAAATAAAAATCCTTATGAATTAATAAAGGTCCTAAATGTTACATTTTGGGACCATCTAATTTTGCCTAATGATAAAATGGATAAAATCCTTTATTTCTATCTTGATAGAGGTCATCTTACATGCAGTGATGTTTATATTTTGTGGTTTGTATAGAAAATGGTTAGAGAAAGTTACTGCTAGACCAAATGAACTTTGAGATGAATAAGGACACATATTTTTGATAGGTTGGTATCTTTTGAACAACAAAATATCCAGCTTAGAAATCTGTTTTGTAATTTATTTTGAGGAAAAAATATGGATTATTTTCAAATAAAAGCTCGAAAATTGAAATCCTTAACTTTGTCGTGCTTCAGAATTCAATTTGCAAGAGTTTTAAAACATCCATGATGTAAAATTATATTGAATTGTTCTTTTTATGAATGAATGCAGTACATTGTATTATATGAACAAATATCTAAATGTTGGAAATTCTTTAACAAGACATTGTTCTGTCGATATTTTATAAGTATCCACCTTTACTGTCTTTTCTGAGAATATTTATTAAAGTTGAAAAAGGAGATACATGAATTATGGAATTGAGGAAATTTATTTATTTATTATTTATTGTGCTTGTCACTGCAATGCACAATAATATTGGACAGCAGACCCCACAAAAACACTGACACAACATAGATGATGAAACTAAACACCCACACAACATCAAATGCAGAAAACTAATAATGTTTAAAATACATTGAAAATTATCAGTTAACATTAGAGTTGTTTTACACAAGGCCCAAGAAAAAAAGTTGTCTCTCTAGAACTAATAGAACCAAGACTTTCACCCTGAGTGTAACACTTCAAACAAGTGGTACGAAGGATGTGTGCATTCTATCATTATGTTTTGCTGCAACAACAAGAATTAGATATATCCTCCAAAGAGGGTAATGAGCAGTTGATTATTTTCTGGGCAACATCTATAAACCTTTGGAAAGCTTTCTTGTCTCCAAACAGTGATGCAGTATGTCAGCAAACTCTCAATAGAGTAGCAGTAGAAGGTCATCAGCAGCTCCCTTTGTAAATTATTTTTCTGAAAATTATTTGTAAACAGAGTTGCTGCACTTTCTCGACTATCATGATGGCATTGATTGCCCTGCAATGCACAGAAACTTAATTTTATCCATTCTCTCCACAGAAATGCCACCGATAATCAAAGGGACAGGTGCTTTCTCTGAAAGCCCACCACCAGCTTCTTTGTCTTTAAGGTATTTAAAGTTAGGTTGTTCCTCTAGCTTCATTCTTTTTATTTCACAGCTGTGTTTTGACTTATCACCCCTTTAAATGTGTCCAATCATAGTATCCATGACACATCATCTGCAAGCATGATCATGTTGGTGGGTGGGATAGGGAGGCAATCACAAGATGGTGTACAGAAAAGAGATCTTGATACTCATTCATGAGAGGTGCAGGTCTATTCTGATAGTTTGTCAACAGTTTGTGGGAATATCCTTAACCCAACGACAGTTGAACAGAGATAGTCCTAGTCATGTGAGCTTGGTGACCAGTCTACTCAGCATGATCATATTAAAGGCAGTGCTGAAATCAACAAAAAGCATTATTTTCTCTATAGGTGGTTTAATGTTATATGTAGAGCAAAGGCATGTTCTGTTGAATTATTCACTCTGTACGCAAACTGGTATTGATCAAAAGTAGACAGCAGACTTGCCTTGATATGCCATTGGAGCAGTCTTTCAAAGCACTTCATTGCAATCGGTATATTGTCAATAATTGCTAGGGCCATTAATAACTGTTTTATTTTTGGCAAAAGGATGTTGGTTGGTGACTTTGACAAAGACAGGTTAAATATTTTTGTAAAGATCCCAAAGAGTTAGCACATTCTTTCACAATTCTTCCTGTCGCTCCATCAGGCTTAACAGTTTTCTTACGATTCACCGCTCTGAATACCTACCTCACTTCATGCTCATGAATGGTAGAGCTCTCATTTATGGCTGGTGAGGTTATTCTTTGGTTGTTGGTTCCACCTCAAAATGTGCAAAGAAATAATTCATTTCCTCTGCCAGCAAGGCATCACCATCTATAATTTTTTGCTGTTCCTAGATTTGCTGTTAATATGTTGAACACCCTGCTATACATGCCATCGATCGTTATTATTGTATGCTATTTTTGTTTTCCTAATGCATCTCTTCAGATTAACTCTAGCAACCCTCTGTAAGGCTGCATTGCTAGACCTGAAGGTAGCATTCTGGTCCGGAAGGAGAGGCCAGACTTACTTTGTCATCATCAGTTTCTGTTTAGGATATATCCAGACATGTTTATCGAGAGTGATAGTATTCACATAGTACTTTATATAACAATGCACAGCGTCCTGGGTATGACGATAAACTACATCCGCGTCCTGGGTATGACAATAAACTACATCCGCGTCCTGGCTATGACGATAAACTACATCCGTGTCCTGGGTATGATGATAAACTACATCCGCGTCCTGGCTATGACGATAAACTACATCCGCATCCTGGTTATGACGATAAACTACATCCGCGTCCTGGGTATGACGATAAACTACATCCGCGTCCTGGGTATGACGATAAACTACATCCGCGTCCTGGGTATGACGATAAACTACGTCCAACCAAAAGGCAGTCGATCCGATCAATCGGCTGGTCATGTCATGCCCCATCACATCTAACCCATCCCAAAACAACTACAACTTACAATTAACTTTCCCTCCCAAACCCTACACTAAATATACTAACACCTTACCCCTAAAATGTGATGGGAAACAATGATGTTGCCAGCTATACGCTTTTGAAACAATGATCTTGCCAATTATACATTTTTGAAACAATTACGTTGCCAGCTATACGTTTTTGAAACAATGATGTTGCCAGCTATACGTTTTTTTTTAAACAATGATGTTGTCAGCTATACGTTTTTGAAACAATGATGTTGCCAGCTATACGTTTTTGAAACAATGATGTTGCCAACTATACGTTTTTGATATATCTAGCAAATACTGGATATGGCATTAAATAACTCATAGTGGTTGATATGCCATAAAACCCCAAACAAACAAACAAACAAACAATGCACAGCTGAGGTGTATGTTTCAAAATCTGGTTCCTGAAAGATTTCTCAGTTGTTCCTTCCAATGCAATTATGCAGGCATACTGAAGCTCTTTCTGACCACACCTTACCAGTCCTGATTGTAGGTTGATTTTTTCTCTTGAGCAGAGTATATGTAGATGTTACTAATATGGATTCAGGGTCTGACTGGCCTAAGTGTATCATGGTGTTGATTTAAACTCACATTTAATATTTGAATAGACCTTGTCTAAAACTCCCCCCCTAACTTTTTAGCATGCCTGCTTTAAAATTGGTTTGATTAAAACCACCAGCGATAATATAGACGACAGCTTGGAGATAATTCTACTTTGTATTGATGATGCTCAGTATGTCCTAAAGCTGTACTAGCATTCATGCCTGGTGGTATATAAATATCTGTAATTATTATAGCAGAAAACTTTGAGGAAAGGTAAAACAGCCTAAATTTAATGGTTAGGTACTCCAAGTCAGTTGAATAATGATTGTCCAGTATACCACTATCAGCACACCCGCTGTTATATACGTAAATAAATAAGCTTCTGTTCTTGTCAGAGATTCTCTATTCAAGTAAAATTCAAAACAAAGATCTCAAATGTTAATCACAAGCAGGCCCTCTCCACTTGGAAGACTGGTGTTAAAATATCTTCTTAAACTCCTAATTTCTCTTTCATCTGACCATCATAACTATCTGTAGAGGTAGATTACAATAAATATGATTTACTATTTTTTTCATTGTAACAATGTTTTATATAAGGCACAGAAATAGGGGGCCAAAGTAAGTTTTAGTTGTACTTAATGGCAGATCTAGTGAGGGGCAGTCCACCCCAATCAGTAAATTTTGGGGACAGCATTTAGGGAAAATGGTATAATGAAATATCACGCAAAATTAATTTTATCATTTTTTTCCTCTCATTTCACTTGTGTCATTTTTACTTTATGCTTACTGAACTGTTATGTAATATCAGTTTTCCTATATGGCAATGAGTGCTGGACAATCTTCTCACAGATGAAGATGAGATATGAAGCAATAGAAATATAGTTCTACAGAAGGATGCTGAGAATACCATGACCCAAACATGCGACCAACAACAAAGTTTTAGTGAAAATTGAAACAAAATGAACACTTATAATTAACATCAGGAAGAGAGACTTAAAATTTCTGAGGTACATAATTAGGAAAGAAATCTTGGAAAATTTGATACTCACAGGACAGATTGAAGGCAAGAGTAACAGAGGTAAAGTGAGCTTGAGTAAATGTATAGCAAGGTTTAGGAGACATAACAAAAAGACAAAATTTATTAAGAGCTACAAAGGACAGGAAATTGTGGAGAACCATGATTGTCAAGGTCCTAGAAAATAATAATGCACTGGATATTTACTTTTAGTGTTACACTATGAGTCAGTTGTTACTGTTAGGAGATTTTTTCATTGTGCATATATTGTCAGTGTAATAACATTTTACCATAAGAATTATTATTTGCTAAAAAGCTTTTTATAAAATTATTTTTAAGTATGTTTTTTTTAATTTTATATTGATATTTCCTTTTTTTGTCTGCAATCAAGACTAAATAAATGGCTGTAATTGTAATCTTTCTTTAAATTTTGTAGACATTGTCCATTTTTAGAATAGGTAGTACAACCACTAGATACACCACCAGTTGTATTACATATTAGACGTTTGATGTATGTGTTACCGAGCATTAGGATCTTTGTGAAAAGGATGATTGGGCTTATTCTGGAAAAGAAAATGTATATGAATTCCTCAGTGAGTACACAATACAGCAGCTTTTCCATACATTAGAATTCTTCTTTTTAGGAGACATGTTTATGAAACATGAAGGATAATCTTGGATCAATTCCTCTCTTTTACTAGGCTTGGAACTGGTTGTTTTTGTTGATAATATGAATCCAAGTATTTTTCTGAAGTATTTCAAGAAAAAAGAGATTGTCAAGAGCTAGGTGTCAAGTTGATGGAGATCATTTTTGCTTATTTACCAGTTTCAAATCATAGCAAACATTTTCCATTTTGTTTCATCTTGAATATGATTCCCAGATAAATAAATATATTCCCAAATTTCCTATGTAATAAAAAAGAGTTAATAAGAGTTTTGTTCTTATATAAAGAAGGTTTCTAGTAGTGTTTCATGATTTTATAAGTATATAAATAATGCGTAAGATTTATAAAGAACTGGATAGACAGGCCCCAAAACATTTGTAAATCTTTATTAAAAAATGAGCTGTAAATTCTGGGATTCCCTTTCCACTGCTAAGAAGCAAATAAAACCTAATTTCAGAAGATGAAAAAAATAATCAGGTATTTTACTTGTGAAGATTTTATTTAACATTTATTTAAATTTAAATTAAACCTGTTGTAATGATATTGTGAATTATTTATACTGCATTAATTATTGCTCTCTTAATATGTAAAATGAGATGAGTGATAATGTTTTGATAGTAAAAGATTATTAATGCTTATAAACACATCTACATGAATAGGATCAGAGTTTTAGAAGAATGCTCCGATAATATTATTAATCTAAATAGACACAAATTTATTACAATTCATTCTTTTTATAGTTTACTTGTTTTTGGGGGGAAAAGTTGCTTACAGAACTTAGATTTTTGAAATTCTTGTCACTCCAGTTAATGAGTAACATTCGCCTTGGTTAAATGGATATCAGATGAGATCCACTCTTTCCAATGTGATTGAAAAAGAATTCATTTCGTCTTGACTGTCAGATTTCATTATTGGATTCCTGTCAATGTTTGGCATGAGAAAAACAAAATGGGACATTTATGCAAAAGATGTATATTTATATGTATATATAAAAAAAGGTCAGCTCTTGCTATCAATCACCCAATTCTGGTTATAAAGTCTGATGAGACTGAAGATTTTGCCCTTCCTCCACCCCAAAAAAGGAAAACAGAATTCCTTATAAAATTTATTTCTTCTGAAGAGGCCATGCATAGCTCACAAAAAATGATCATGGGAAGAAATTTAAGGGAACAGCCAAGACACTTCCTAACTCTGATTCTTCATAAAAATGCTTTAAAATCAGAAAAAAATAACAACCAGAAGAATATTTTCTCAAAAGATAATGGTATAAGTTTTTATTATTTTTTTTTTTTGCATTTTAACAAAATGAAAATGTATGTATGTATGTATGTATGTATGTATGTATGTATGTATGTATGTATGTATGTATGTATGTATGTATGTATGTATGTATTTGCATATATATATATATATATATATATATATATATATATATATATATAAAATGACTGGGTCCTCTCATTTTCTGAGCACAACCATCTGCTATGGTGGCCAGCCAATCCCTTTTGCAGATACCTGCTCAGGTATATATTTTTTTGTTCAATACCCCAGATCTTACATGTGGTTTATACTGCAACTATGCTGAGTGAAACTCAATTTCTGGGAAAGTGCACATAATCTGTTATTATTGGCAGGTTGAACAATGCCAGTATGCTAAAACTGTCGGTCATGATGACTTGTGACTTTGTGCTAGTACAACCATTGATGGCTTGTAAACAGTTCCATTTACCTAATTTTTGCTACAAGGCTTGATTCAACACATGCTTCATTTTTTCAGACACTTTCCAAAGGTGCTACATGCTGAGATTGTATCTCCCATAATAACATAATGAACTGACATACCTGATAAATAAACATGGTCAAATTTGAACTAGGGTCTTATGGTTAAATACTGAAAAATTACTCGACCATACACTTATATATATATATATATATATATATATATATATATATATATATATATATATATATATATATAATAAATCTACAAAGAAAATATTTCTACAAATGTAGAAAATTGATGAGTTAAATATTACTACTAATACCATTATTATTATCATAATCAGGGTTATTATTTCAACCAATTATACTTCATTTCAACTTTACCGTATAATTAACAAAACATGTACATATCAAGTATCTGTACCAATATAGAGAAAAGCAAATGGATAATACTGATAAATATCTTAATATGTTAATTATAGGTAATTTGTATTATTAACAAGAATAGGCAAAAGATTTGTACAATATCATGAAAGGAAAAAACAAATATGAAATAATAAAAACATTGAGAAAATCATGGCATTTATAACAATTTCATTATTGTTTCTTTCAGTGTTTTCTTTGTTTTTTTGCTATACTTTATAACCCAAATTTCTAATAGGAATAAGGGAGTGCAGTGCACAGACCCCCAGCAGTAACATTCCCCCTGCTCCCATTGCAGCATGTTCCAAAAACATCACTGGAAGTAAATCAGAGCAAGGTCGTCAGCAAATTTTCTTTATGTAAAATTCCTTATTCAGAATCTTTGTCTTTTAAAGATTTTGTGCTGGATTTTTTTTTACTGACAAAAAGAGGGGAAAAAAAGAAAATGTCTTAAAAAAGACTCTCAAAATGCACATCAAATATTGATCAATTTGCTTTTTCTTTTTCTTTTTTAATTTTCTTCCTCTTGCTATCATAAAATTGCTATTGACTTTGAAAAGATTCTGCATTCTCCAAGAAGAAACCTTGTCAAATGGAGTGGAAAAAGAAAAGAAAGGTTAAATTGTGTTTTGGTCTCAACTAAAAACAACAACAACAACAACAGCAACAGATTTTCTTAAGAGAACTCCTGGAACTTAATAGATACTCTCTATTTGCAGTTTTTATGTATAGCACAAATAAAGAGGAACTACACTCACTCTATCCTGCTATTGCTAGAAGGGATAGAATAGCAATTTAGAATATTATTTTTTTAAATCAAAAGTACTTTGGTGACTCATATACATATAGGTTACACTTCAAACATTTTCCTTATACTTCTTTCTGGTTCCCATACTCCATTTTTTTAATTCAAAAACCAAACAATTTAAATGATTTTCTATTCATTCCTTGTTAGATCATTTAATTCTCACATGATCAGTGCTTATGCACAATGCTGTTTAATTTGAGTAAATAAAAGTGATACAACATTTCTATTCTTATATCTTTTTCTATCTTTCTTTGATATCATATTTTCCATCTTTTTCATAGATTTTGCATTCTTTTTTTTCTGATTTTTCACTTTGTAACAATCTTTTCAAGCACTTTCCTATTATTTTTCTCTTATATGTCCCCACCCCCTCAAAACAAACCTCAAAAAATACATTTCATTCTAGACTTTATTAATGTGTATTTCTTTTCTTCTTTTTCATGGTAAATTTCATTCCATTTTGAAAAAAATAACAATAAAAAGGTAAGTCATCTTTTGTTCCTCCCTCAAGATTTCTCTTTCAGGCCACCCATGGTGATGTTAACCTTGTTCCTTGTATAATTAAATTTATTATTATCAAAAGTAAAAGTACATCATTTTCAGTCAAACAGTTATCCATATTTTGTCTTCCAAGAAAATGTCCAAACTTGTCACTATCACTCATTTTGATTCTCATGCTTGCAAAACATGGACAACTTTCCTGATCAGTGCCAATCCTCAGACAGACTCCAATCCTAAATTGTCATTGTTTCTTTTTAAAGACAAAATACTTTTATATCCTTTAGTAACTAAACTTTTATCTGCTTGTATGACAGATATAAGAAAATCTTTTGAATAGCATGTCAGTTGGAACAATGAGGTGTGCCTTGAATACTGATGAATTATTCACACCAATGAGTAGAAACTTTATAGTACTCTGAAAATTCTTTTTTGATGTGTCAAAACATTAACACAGCAGTACAGGTGATGGCTTCACATAGAAATGAACTCAACCAGATTATATATGATTTATGTCTAATGTAATAAGTAAAGACAGGATTTAACCCAATATCCACTGAAATTATTTGAAGAGAATATTTTAAACTTATTTTTAATAATTAATATATAGAAACCTTCCAAAATAAATGTATACACAATTTAAGTTGGTATGAATGGTTAGCCTATGTAAAATGTTACTCTTTTCATTTGTGGGGACATTGGTAGAATAGTAGAATACACTGGTAGCATGCTTTAATCCTACAAACAAAATTTAAATAACAAAACAAAAGGACACTTTTCTTTTCATACTAAAAGAAAAAAAATTACAAAGTTTATAAATAATTCAGCAAGAATAACCCTCTACTTAGAATGAAATGAAACAAAGTAATTCTGTTGAGGAAGATTGTAACAATTGAAATTTCACTTAGCATTCACTTCACATTCTGCACAATGATGCTCTGTTTGTATGGAATCAACCAAACAATTTCTATTTGTTGAATTTTATTGCTTTTCTGATTTGAACTTCTGCAATGCTGTGTATTTTTTAAGGACTGGAATGCTAAGATGACATTAGAAAGGTAGCAGAGAATTATTTCCTTTCATGTGCTAAGAAGAGGCATTACATCAACTCAGATTTTCTGGTAGAATCTCCAACTATTTACCACACTGATGTCAACTGAGCAAAGAATTGTCCAGCAAATTAACTCCCCACTCCAATGTATTTATTATATTCTGATATGTATTTCGGCATTTGGATTGTCACATGTTCATTTTTTACTCTTGTGGAAGAAGCATTTAACTCTAACTGCAGGAAGCCCAGAACTGTAATTTGTTGCTGCAAAAACAGATTTGTTATTGTTCCACTTTGTCATAAGAATTTCATTAGATTTGTTAAACCTGTAATCAATAAATCCACTTTCTTCTGGATCTTTGATTAGATTATGGGATATTTTTTGAGCAATTTTCATAAGTTGTTCCTGAGGCCTTTACTTTCCTGTCTTCTGTTTCATTAGTTGTAAATAAGTTGTCAAAAAACACTTCACAGTTTTCAGTTTCTTTGGATGACATCACTTCAGTAAATTTATGATTCTCATGCCCAACAAATTTTTCCAAAAGTAAAGGTCAAAGTTGAATTGGTAGTGAACCAATCAGCACAAATACCAAAGCAAAAAAAATGATTTAATTCAAAGGAACATTTTTCCTAGATGCATTCCATAATATTTGACCATCATCTTGTTTAATGATAAATGTGATTCAGAACTTTTAAATTGCATGTAATTGTTTTTCAATTTTTCTAAATATGATCTGCTATCTGTTCTATTTCAATTAGAGTAAACTTCTACAGATACCAATGTGTGCTGAAAAATTCACTGTTCAACTCACTTCATAAAATCTGACTATATGACTAAAAAGCAGAATTTTTTGGAAAACTGCTTAGTCAGGCTGATAAATGGTCAGCAACAACTTATTTATTTCTCAAAACCTAAATCCTTTTAAACAGTTGATTTTATTAGAAGCTTTCTCAACATGTGTTTTTGTGGAACTTTAATATATCCACTAAATATCACAATGCCAGTGAGCAGTCTCGGTTCATTTCTATCAAGTATGAATATCTGATTTATTTATTCATTTTTTTTTTTTACTTACAATAAATGATATTTTGAGCAATGGTTTCATGAAGGATTTCATAAGGCAACAGATACTCAAAGATATCTTCAATGCTTCCCTCTTAGAAGTGCATTCAATTTTTTGGTTTTTGGAAATACTTCATGACATATATTGCTTTCTTGGATCAATGATTCTAATAAATTTCCTTTGTTTTCCGGAAGACATTAACAATGATGACACAACAGGTTCAGCAATGACCATAGACATTGTAATTTCTTCTCTTTTTTTATCATGTATTCCATAAGATCTGGTTACTCCATCATTGGATTTATTCTCAATTTGATTTTCATTCAAATCATTTTCATTGGTCTTTTGATTGAGGAGGAATTATGGTGACTTCTATGTTGTCTTCCATAATGCTTGTCATCACTTCTTCAAGAGTTCTCCTAATCTCTTCCATTGTCAGGGTGTTCTTTAATTGTGAAAATTTTCAATTGAATCTGAATATTCTGACCATTAAATAGAAGATAAAGGATGGCTGAAATCACCAACAAAGTTTCCTGTCGACAGAAGAAATATATCTGCTGAATAAGAAACTGAACAAAGCAATAGACGAAACATCTGTTACTCTCAAGCTAGCATCATTTACTTGAAGACTTAAGTTCAATACCCAGGTCAACCAGTATAGGAAGCAGAGTGCCAAAATAAGACATATAAATAAATATCTTTTTACCAGTATTTCGGAAAAATGTTTCAAGTAAACTAATATGGATATATTTATGTCATAAGAACAAAATTTATTTAGAAATGAAACGATTCCAATGATAGAGATAACGGAACAGTTTGGAATTTTGCAACATTTGTTAATATTGAATGACTAAGGGATAAACACAAGAGTGCCTTAGAGTTGTCCTAATAGTATACCTAACACTTGGTGCTAAAAGTATGCACAATATTTGGTTTAATACCAGTGAGCCATTTTCATGCTCTGGGATTGTAACACCTAATCTGAACATATGCAGTAACCATTTACAAGTTTTTTTTATTTTGTAATATCACTTTGACAAACAGAAATGTTCACATTTAAAAAAAGATCCCAAGCTCTTTCCACAGTTCTAGAGCTGATTTTGTGCTTAATGTTTTTTAATAAGTGATTTGAAATTGTGCAACATTTTATACTTGCATGTTTGTAATTAGTGACTGTGAGATGGATGGACACAATAAAAAAAGTATTTAATGAAGTTAGAGAAAAAGCCTAAAATCTTTTAGCCAATGTATATCTTTAACATGATAGTAATATAAAAAGATAATCAGGAAAATGCTAACAATAGATAAATATTTTCCTCTTTCTGTTGTAGCTCATGAAACTGGTGTTTATTTTGACATGTACAATATATGCAATCTTATTGCAGTCTATACACACCCTTTAATGTATTGCTATCTTTTCCTGTAATACCATATTGCACACCATGAATGGGTAATGCAAGACTGGTTCCAGGAATACTTATCTCACTTACAGTTACGCCATTGTCTCCTTCTCTCACCAGATTTAAGCCCTATTGAGCATCTATGGGACATGTTGTAGATCTCAGTAAAATCTCTGCTGCCATACACAACAAACACAACTCAGTTATGGACACCTGAGGAACATAGCTGGAGAGATATACCCATGAAATGAATCCAGCACCTTTTGGAGCCACTCATATTCATCTAAAGGCAGGAGGTACATGTTATTCACTAGCTATCTTTTAATTTTTCATATTTACGTTCATAAAGATTAGTGAGTAAAATTAGAAAATATTGTGTTGGCACAAAAGTTCATATTGTTTTTCAAAACATAGCATTTGAACATGATTTTGTTTCACACATGACTGAAATTTATGATATTTACAGGGTGCGACAGATAAATTATCATCAAAATCATGCAAAAATAAAAGTAACATTGACATCTCATTTTAACACATGTATTTATCAAAATTACACAAAAATATCTTGAAATACTAAAGAGTAAATCTATTCAATAAAATCGCCATCAACCACAGTCACCAGACAACTACGGAATCTCCTGCAAGTCTTTTGGATTGTCTCCTTAAGTTGGTGAATGCTGTCATAATCCTTGACTTCAGTTCATCTTTGGTGTTATAAGGAGTTTTGTTGGTCTGTCACTCAACTTCACTCCAATCAAGGGGGTTGCAGTCTAGAGAGTTAGGGGGCCAAATGTAAGAGGTTATGTGGTTACAGAAATTGTCTGACAGCCACGACTGGGTTCTCCTGCTTGTGTGGCATGGTGCAGATATATGGTCCAGATATAGAGTCTTTCAGCAGCCACTGTCTTGAACTAGAACAGCACTGCCTCCTCAAGGCACTTAATGTAGGCCTCCATGTTGAGTAAGGCCCTGTGGGAAGATGAATAGAGTTATGACATTGCCATTACAAGTGATCACAACAAACATATTTGTAATCATTAAACTCATCCAACTCTTTCTGAATCGTCCTTACTATCCTAAGATTGGCACCCAAACACTCTGAAATGTTCATATTGGAACTTATGGTGTAAATGTTGAGCAGCACAGCATGCTGTTTCCAAATTTCTGGCAGAGTGAATTGAGTCATGGTTCTGTTTTTCTCACAGATGATACCCAACTGACCCTACTATACTGGTCAGTTGATAAAATCAAAAACAAACAATGCGCATGTGTGAAATTAGAAATATAAAATGGCGACAATTTACCTATCACACCCTGGATGCCTTTTCTCAAAGGTGACATTTCAATGTGTCATTGTATAATTTATGTATGGATTGTGAATTTTAAATGTTTTTATGTTTAAAGTAAAAATGGAGGAAAGTGAAATACATTTTTATCAGTTGATACTCTTTTATTTCTGGAAAGGAAAAATTGCTGTCCAAACAACAAAAAAGATACATATCATTTATGGAAATGATGCCACAGCTGAGAGTATGATTTTTAAATGGCTTCCTAGGTTCAGAAGTGGAAATTTTAATCTAAAGATAAATAATTTTTTTGCAAGTGTGCAATCATTGATAATGACCAAATCAAAATGCTGATTAAAAATAATCCAGGTCACATGAGATTGGGCATCATAATGATACTACATGTATTCAAATTTGGTACACTTATAGAGCTTCATGATAGAACCTAATGGTAACTGTTTTATATCTCTAGGTTAAAAAGTTGCTGAGATATGACCCTTTGACCATTACCAAAAAGGTGAATTTTGGAAAATAGTCATAAAGTTTAAATATCAATATCTCAGTTGTCTTTTGATTCCCAAAGTTAAATTATATACCATTTTAAAGTAGTTGGAGAGATCTAAAAGATGACCTATTTATTTTTTTGTTTAAAGGTAAAATAAGATAATTTGAGATTGACGTTAACCATTGACCTTTAATTTCTCCAAAAACGTATTTTTAATTATTTTTTAAATTTGACAACAAATGTGTCTGCTTTATGGCAAGATATGTACAACATTTTGTGGCCTGAGTTACAAGGATTTTACTGATTTGGGTGAAATTCAAAATGGTGGATTTTGGTATTTGCCACCATTATATAATTTTCATCTCTCCCAATCTGGTTAAGTTGTATATCTTTAGAAAGCTCTTTGAATGCTAATTAAAATTCACATAAGAACTATGATCATAGAATGAACAGAATTTGTATTATTTGAGGTTAAATGTTGATCATAGTTCCATTGCAATAAATGGTACATATTTGGAGATATGAGGAAGATAAGACATTGATATTTACAGAGGATTTATTTAATCCATAATATAAAATAATGAGCAGAGTTCAAAAGATGAACATTCCCTTTGATTTTCTATGCGAAATTATTTAAAGTCAAAAATTAATGATGCATGAGATAACAATGTAAAGTTTAGTAAGTTTTTGGGGGAGGTGTTGGTGAAGTAACTGATCTTATGACAAGTATGGGGGAGCAATGAATGTGAGATTATTGCTTGAATGCATGTATAAGTGATAGCCGCAGTAGAAAAACTGAACTTAATAAAATGCATTTGACAAGAGTCAGTAGTTTAATAGCCATATCTTGTCTTGGCAGGTAGAATTAAAAAGCCTAGGGCATTATTAACAGCTGTCAAATATACGCAAAAAATCTTACAGTATGTGTTTGTGTGATTTCATTTTAGAGGTTTAGAACATAAAAAAATATAAGACTCTGACATCAGTAAGGTGATTAAAATCAATTAAATGTCTCCTTGATGAATAAACAAATGAAACTTTTGGGCATGAATAGGAGAGAATCAGTTGAAATACATTCTGTCTCATGTAAAGACCACTGATGACTGACAGTGATAAAGATGAGAATGAGCCAGTTAAAACTAAAGTATTTACTTTAGTTTTTCATATGAAGATAATCAATTTACAAATGGTTTCAGAATAATTTTGGGTAGTCTCCCTGTAAAGGCTTATTTTTGCTATCAAGTCATATTTATTTTTTGATTTGTTAGAAAAGGTGAATACCAGAACTTCTGGTCATATATAAGCTGTGAATAACATTTCTTGAACAGAGTTTGAGCTCAAACTAAAAATACCATAAAACTGTCTGCTACATATGTGTATGTGGGAACATATGAGTAGGCCAATGTCACAAACTGAACATGTTAAAACAGAAAAAGAACACGCCAAGACTATTGAAAATATGGTGGCAGATATTTATGTAATACCTTTTCTAAAATGGACAGAATGAGATTATGAAATACATAAATTATTTGAATAAAATTAGAAATGTTTAGATATGAGGAAAACAGCAGGTGTCACTTGTAAGATAAGAAAAAATATTAAATAGATAGTATGGAATTAAAAAATACTTATTTTTTCTATGTTTTTAGACGGAGTCAATAATTTTTTAAGTATAATAATTATCTTACCTTAAAGTAGATGCTCAAAAACAGCAAAGATGGATTAACCAGAATGTATTAGTTTTTAAATTTGTATTTTTAAATGCAGATGGCAAACTCTTAAGTGAAAGTAATGAGTAAAATTAAAAATAAATAATAGTTTTAATGATTTTATTTCCAGACGAATATGGTAGCAAAGAAAAATGGTTCACAAATAAATGAATCTATTTAGACAAATGTCACGAACTAATAGTGTTACCTGGTACAGTAATTAAAGAATTTCACTGGTAGCATTTAAGAAATAGCTAATTTGCGCTTCTTTTAACTACTTATTTAATAAGGTGTGTTTTGCAAATTACTAGCAAGAGGCATTGCAGTGAATGAAAAGTCTACAAATAAGAAGCATTGATAATGAATAGTTAGGTTTTTATCATCAACAGGTAGGATTTCATTGAATAGTTAGGAACCATAAAAATATGTCAGTATGGGGATTGGTTTAAACTTGACACTTGGTTTTCTACACCTTCCTACCCCTTCAAGCTTTAAGCAACATATTACTCTTTAGCATCCCTCTTTGTTTCCCTCTATCTCTCCTACCTGCAGTATATCTTGTGAGTTAAATTCCTTAAACCCTCTTTCCTCAAAATGTGTTCCAGAAATTGCAAATATTTCTTTCTCATTTTAAGTACAGGTTTCTTTAAAACTTCCTTATTTCCCACACTTTGGTAGGGTTTAATATTTTCAAAATAAATGAAAAATCTCAAAGAGAAAATGTCAGTTAAAACAGAGTTTGCCTGAAAATTTTGTCTTGTGCATACAGGAACTTTAAATCTTCAATCGGTTACCAATATATATATGTGTGTGTGTGTATTGCAATCAAATTATGTTAAATTTACAAGTATAAACACATTAAATATATTTTTTATTAGCTGGATTTTGGCTATTGACAGCTGAAAAAGTTGTTAAGGATTCTTCTAGGGCAGTAAATATATTAAGATTAATACTATGTTAGATCTGAAAAGATAATATACAGCTCCTTGTGCCATATATTAAAATGTACTTCATAGTTTTTGTTCATACTGTAATACTGTGCTAAAATGGTTTCAGTCAAATGATTAATATTTTACCTGTGGATAAAGGACAGTTAATTCTTTTTTTTAAACCTTGTAAGGAAACCAAGCACATTTACAATTTTCAGAGATTCACAAAATATAATCTAGTTTGCTTGAGAAAAAGGTGGTATATGAAGTACCAACATTGCTTTTCTATTGAAATGCAAAATTTGAGAGAAATCAATGGAGATTAACTCAATAGAATTAATGATGAAAAAAATTTGGTCATTTCTTAAAATTTCACTTTAACTGTACAATTCTAGAGCATTTTAATTTTGATTTAATTTTTTTTTAAATGAAATCCATTTTTCTTACTTTTTTTTCAGGATGTCACTTCAATAATTAATGACTGATTCCATCTAAAATAGTTTTGACTATTTTCAATGTAATTTATAAATCCCAAATGAACTTGGTGTGGAACATTGTCAGAAATTATTATTTGTTGCTTTAGTATTTTCCTTCTATATTATCAAGATATCAAATGGGTGCAAAAGTTTTCCATCATTTTTATTTAAAAAGAAACAGTTTTCTATGTAGCTTTTCAAAATAGAGTATTCTGAAATACAAATACCTTCACTATATTCTGTTTTTCTTCCATATAATTCCATATGCAAAATCTTTGAATTATGTTAGATACTGTTAAATTCCAGGAG
>OZ038487.1:65450260-65490260 GCA_964036315.1 Acanthosepion esculentum
GCCAGGCATGTTGTTTTAAATGTCTAAAAATGTTAGAGTTATCATTCAAATGTAGTGTCAAGCGTCGTGAAAGCGAGTTTGTGGTGTGACCAACATAGATATTATTTAGTTCGTTGGAGATACAATCTCCCAAAGGGCACCTGAATTTGTAAACTATGTTGGTTTTTTTCAAATCGCTAACCGGGGGAGAAGAATCATTTCGAATAATTGAGTTGGATATTTTAGATTTAGTGTAGTATATAATTAACTTAATTCTTTTGCTAGGATCTGTTGTGGATATGTTAGTATTTACTAATTTTTTAGTATATTTTCATCTTGTTTATAATTAGTATGCATTTGATTACGATATAGGAGATTAATATGTTTGAGATTAGTAGAAGCAGTATTATGTACTATTTGCTTAGTATTGAGTAATACTTCAACTACAAAAATGTTTCCAAAATAATTCTGTCCTCAAATTCACGTATGAACTCAATACTAATAATAAAATTCCTTTCCTTGACATATTGATAAACACAAATAATAACAAATTTACTATTTCGCCATATAAAAAACCTACTAGCATAAATTCATGTACACTTAACTACAAGAGCGAATGCCCATATTACTACAAAATAGCAATTATAAAAAATCTAATACACCGTGCAGAAACTAATTCATCCACAAAACAGATTTTTTACAGTGAACTAAAGAATATAAAACAAACACTTGTTAATAATAGTTTTCCAAACTATATAATTGATGAACAAATAAGATGCTTTCTTAGAAATCTCAATACTAAGCAAATAGTACATAATACTGCTTCTACTAATCTCAAACATATTAATCTCCTATATCGTAATCAAATGCATACTAATTATAAACAAGATGAAAATATACTAAAAAAATTAGTAAATACTAACATATCCACAACAGATCCTAGCAAAAGAATTAAGTTAATTATATACTACACTAAATCTAAAATATCCAACTCAATTATTCGAAATCATTCTTCTCCCCCGGTTAGCGATTTGAAAAAAACCAACATAGTTTACAAATTCAGGTGCCCTTTGGGAGATTGTATCTCCAACGAACTAAATAATATCTATGTTGGTCACACCACAAACTCGCTTTCACGACGCTTGACACTACATTTGAATGATAACTCTAACATTTTTAGACATTTAAAACAACATGCCTGGCCGCATACACAATTCCGGAAAATCCTCGTCGAAAACACAATTATACTTAAACATGAAAACAATAAACAAAAACTAAAAATTCTTGAAGCTATATACATAAAACAGTTGAAACCTAACCTGAACAAAATAAACTATGAAATCTCCAAAAATATCCTTAAATGCCTATAATTAGTAACAGAAGTCATTGGTTCATACCAACGGCTTTCCATACTCAATACTCATCGGATTCACTCTCGCGTGGTCATGTGTGACGTCATGAGCTGTCGTGCGATTTTCGCTTTCAGCGTTTTATATGCACGTGTTTATCGTTGCTTGGAAATTATCCATGTAAACAAATAATACTATCATCAATTTCTTGTTCGTGCATTGCATAAATATATTGTGTAATTGTCATCTTTGATAATGGCTTATGTAAGCCGAAAGCTCAGATCGGATTAAATAAAAAAAAGTATGTATCAATATTGTGATTTTCTTTCATTATTTAATGATAATGTTATTAAGATTATCAGACTATATGAAAAAAACTTGCATAAAATATATAGACAACGCTTATCTATATTATTTAATGAGACATGTATTAATGAAAAAATGCTGCCTAAATACACACAATATATATATATATATATATATATAATGTTTGTTATTAATATCTACTGCTTTCCTCTGTCTGTCTTACTTTTAAATGTCCTGTGTGTATCAAATTGTCCAAGCCCTCTTTCATCATTATAGCTAAAGCATTATTTTGCAATATGGCACTTGGGAAAGGCATGAACCCACTGTTCTTTGTATTCTGTAACATTGGCAACTATTTTCACAAATTCTTTAATCCATGACAGTTGAAGACTGCTGGAGTGATTACTTAGGTAAGCCACTTTCTCATACTTTTCATACATGATCACGCTGTAACAGTATAAACCTGTGGCTTTGAGTAAGCCTTGAGTGGGGCCAACAATAACAACTGAGTTATTTTATTTACTTGTTTGCATATTATTTGTGACCTTCAGTCACCAAATTCCTTGTGATATTTTTTCTAGTTTAAAGCCTCGTTTTCTTTCATCAACGATTATCTGTTAAAATTTTTTTGTTTTTTAATTATATTGAAAACTGATCTAATTAGTTCAGAATTTTTTCCAATAAAGACTTAGATTTCCATAATTTAAAGCCATCTAAAATTTTTGTGACAAAATGTTGCACTTTGTGTATATTATTTGATCAAAACAAATTTAAAAAAATGATGAAAAGGAATTCTCAATTTGAAATATTACAATAATGAATGTTATCAAATTAAAAAGAATTGACAAATGTAATATACTGAATTAATCACCAGAATCTATCTGGTTTTCTTGAGCAACAGTTTATTACTGTAAACAGAACTGATCTGCAGTTTTATGCCTATATATAAAATTAACTGAAAATAAAAGAATTTTAATCATAATTTTTCTCATGTATCTTTTTCTTTATACAAACCCCAAGAGCCACTCAAGGTAGAGGGTTACTGTGTAGTGTTGTATAAGCATAAGAAAAGGTAAGAAGTGAAGTTCATGGGAATATGCAGGAAAAATAACAGTAAATTCTAGACTCAAAGAGGTCAAGATTGTAGTGATTGGGCAAAACATCTTGCTGGGAGTCTATTCCACAAAGTGGCGCTTCTTGGGAAGACGATGTCCAAATGAATCTTAGCTTGACCAAGAAAAGATTAAAAAAAAAAGCTGATATTTGATCATCTGGTCAACTTTTGGGAAGTGAGATACGCTGGGAAATTTTCAGCACTCACTCGGACTATTTTTTCTTTAGTTACTTTCATGACACAAACACACTGGTATTTTCTTATCATTTGAAATTTCAAACAGAAAAGAATGTCCATATTTTTAAAGAACAACAATGTACAAATGTCTCTTGAGAATTCTATTGGCATTTGTTTCAAGTTTTCTATTTTTACAATTGTAACGAGTAGACACAGATCATATGAAGTCACGGATTGCGTTTTATTTGAATAAAAAGAAATAGTTATTTTGCACTCATCAAAACATATTAGTTGTAAAAAGAAAGATGTAAAAATGGCAAACAGGATAAAGGCCAGTGAATTACAAGATAAAGATTATTGGGTTTTATGAGACAAAAGTTAAATTGTCAGTTTGTACTGGCATCAAATTATATTCCACATACTTTTATATCATTTCATTTTATCAACAATTTTTATTGATTTTTGGTGAACGGAAAATTGCTTTTACTAACAAAAGGCTATGGGTAACAAGTCAAAATACAGGGTACACTTTTGGCATATTATTTTTTTCTCTTTCTTTTGTTGATTGTATTGGTTATTGAAGAATCTAGTTTTGGAAAACAGAATAAAGAGACAATGTTACTGTTTAAATTTTTGCTTAACAATTAACCTCAAATGTTTAAGTATTCATGATACTCTGTGAATATTTTTTTATATTCTCAAATGCAGATGCAACTATAATTTTAGTGGCTGCATGAAGTGTGGAGAAGTGCATATGATTCCTTCTCTTTTCAGTTTCTGCAATTAAAGAAATAAACAGTATTTATTCATTGCCTATGTTTCATAAATTGTTATATATATATAAATTTTTAGCATGTATACAAATTCTGTTTCATTGTTACTGTATATGGATAAATGTAAGTATTTATAAATAAAATAACATTATTGTTGAATGAGGCTGTGAATATCTAATTGTAATGAGAATATTTTGATATTAGCACATACTATATAGGTGGTATAACACTTATGAGCACATACAATATATATATATTTATATATATATGTATCTATCTATCTATGTATCTATCTATATCTATATATATATATATATATATATATATATATATATATATATATATGTATATATATAAGTTTTCATCTTATGAGAGTGTTTTGTTCAGCAGACAAGTGTTAAATGCTGATAAAGAATAAGAGAAAAAAGATGGGTAAAAAAATAAAGACTGACCTTGGCAAGATTTTTTGTTTTGCCTATATGTTTAAATATTTGAAATGTAAAATTATTTTGGATGAGAAGAGAGAAAGAATTAGGAATTATTCTTTGATGATGTGTTATCAGATAAATCAGTGACTTTTATTTATATATATATATATATGAATATATATATATATATATATATATATATATTATAAGTTAACTGTTAAAATATGTTTTTTTTGCTACACAGTAATAACCATGTTTCAAAAATGGAAACTAGAAACTTCAAATTTAATTTTGTAATTAAATTAAAAATATTAGTTCCATTTCATCTTCAAGCGAATATATTAGTAACTTATTTTTTAAATTTACTGAGTTTTAAACGCACAGAAAAATTCATAATTCACTGTTTCCAAGAATACAGAGAAATCCAGTCATTCAGACAAAGGGTGGTAGTGTGTTCATTTTTATTAACTTTTGTTGTAGGAACTAATAACTGATACAACAAAAGTTAATAAAAATGAACACGCTACCACCCCTTGTCTGAATGATTGGATTTCTCTGTATCCTTGGAAACAGTGAATTATTAATTTTTCTGTGCATTTAAAACTCAGTAACTTTAAAAAATAAGTTACTAATATATTCGCTTGAAGATGAAATGGAACTAATATTTTTAATTTAATTACAAAATTAAATTTGAAGTTTCTAGTTTCCATTTTTGAAACATGGTTATTACTGTGTGGCGAAGAAATATATTTTAAATCAGTTAATTTATAAAATTTATGCTCTTTAAATTTACATTGAGCACTGTTTTGTAAAAATAAAAATAAATATCAATAAGAACATTGGATTATATATCTTACTGTTTCTTTTTATTTATACACACACACACACACACATATATATATATATATATCTATACGCTCTTTCCCAGAAACTGTAACTAAGGTCTGCTCGGCATAGTTGCAGTATAAACCACAGGTGGGTACTGTGGGTGTTGAATAAACATAAGTGTACCTGAGCAAGCGTCTGCAATAAGAATTGTCTAGCAACCCTAGTAGAGAGGTATCCTCAAATGTGAGTGGCCAGATATACATATATATATATATATATATATATATATATATATATATAAAGAGAGAGAGAGAGAGACAGTTTGGATATAAGAATGAACACTGTATGGTAATTGTCAGTTTCAGGCTTCAAAACTATCTTTAGACCTAGCTTTGGTCTTTAGATCACACTGAAGCATGAAAATGACTGTCACCATAATGTTGATTCCTATGTCTACACCCTCTTTATCTGTCTATCTATAATATATATATATATATATATATATATATATATTCAGCTCTATTTAAACAAGAATTTTCAGCTTCCTTGTGACATAAGCTAAAAGTTCCTCTCCACCAGCTGACAAAAATTAATAAACTAAGTATAATAATTGTAGGTAAAAATATTATATCACTGCTAGACAGTTTTAAATACCAATTTTGGTGGCAAAAAGAAAGAAAATATGGCCATAAGCACAAGTCCATTATTTTCTTTTAATTTTTCTTTGATTCTTGGCTTTTCATCTGTTATTGATCATTTTTATTACTGTTTTTGCTTAAAACAGACATGTTAAAAAAATAATGACATTCTTCTTGGTTTACTGAATTGTTTTGAATTTTCCATGCATGTCAAATTGACAGATGTTTAAAAAGAAATTATTCTAATCTTTCTGTGAACAGCCAAGTTAAAATTGTTCAGTCCAAAAATATATTAATTTAAAAGAAAGAAAAAACATTTTGGAAAACTTAGGCTAGTTGTAGCTCCATAAAGATCATATTTGCAAGGAATATACACAGACTACTTTTCTCTTTCAAATATATTCTCATATATGTGCACAAGTTTGTATTATTTAAATTTTAAAACTTCATTCTGAGATTTTAAGTAATGCTTTTCATGTGGAAATTGTATACAGTTTCAGTGTTGCATTCATTCATCAACAATATTTTGATTTGTTTGGTGATTTCTTTTTCTGCTGCATTAAATTCTTGCCCAGGATTATTGTATTTGTTTTGTTGATAGTATATTTTATGGGAAATTGCTTTTTTAAAAAAAAACATCCTAAAATAACAATAGTTGGTTATGAATTATTTTTAAAATATAACATATTTTCCATCAAATGTTCATGAAAATGATTTTTGACACATAAATCATATTTGGGATAAAATATTTTTCATCATACTAAGACAGTTTCAGTTATATATAAAGTAGATACATGTGGGTTTATATACACTGCGTGCCAAATTATTATCGAAATAACTCTTTTTCTAATATTTCAAAAACCGGTAAATAAATTCACACAATGTTGGCAACACTGATCTGCACAATGTAAACAAACTGGCGCCATATTTGTTATCAGCACGGTGATTTGAGTGTGCCAAATTATTAGAAAAGTGTAAGAATTTAGTGAAAAGATGGGCCGTAAAAGCAGTTTAAGTGATGCTGAAAAGAAAACTATCACCTCAGAACTCTCAAAAGGTAAATCTACCCTAGAAATTTCTAAAATGATAGGGAGGTGTCATCAAACAGTGAAAAAGTTCACCGCCAACCCTACACAAGTACGCAAAAGGGCAGATAAAGGCAAGCCGAGGGTTATTTCACGTCGTCTCATGTCACGACTTAAACGAGAGGCCATGAAGAACCCTGGACTTACCAGTCAAGAGCTTTTCAGTCACATTGGGGGTCCTACTGTGTCTAAAAGTACTCGGTGTCAGTATCTGAGGGAAATAGCAACAACAGTCAAACCTGTATCAAAGCCTCCGTTGACGAGAAATCACATCAAAATCAATTGAAATGGGCTGAGGGCAATATGAAGATTGACTTCTCTAAAGTTTTGTTCACAGACGAAACTCGAGCAACACTTGATGGGCCAGATAGATGGTGCAAAGGCTGGGTAATGAACGGACAGGATCGCCATCAGCGTTTGAGACGCCCACATGGCGGTGGAGGCATAATGATCTGGGGTGGTATTATTGGAAAAACATTAGTGGGCCCATGGAGAGTACCAGATGGCATCAAAATAACTACTGATGCATACATAGCATTTATCAAAGAGCATCTTGAACCGTGGATGAAAAGGCAAAGAGTTGCCTTCAGAAGGGCCAATGTTTTTTTATGCAAGATAATGCTCCCTCACATGCTGCTTACAAGACTACTGAATATTTGAAACAGGCTTCGATGGACCTCGAAAAATGAAGTGGCGAGCAAATTCTCCGGATTTGAACCCAATCAAAAACCTTTGGAGCATCATGAAGCAAAGACTGTCCACCAACTGACGACAATTCAGGAGCAACGCTGAGTTGTGGGAAGCAATTCTTGACATATCTCGCGGCATTACAGCAGATGACATCCTACAATTAACAAATTCTATGGATCGTCAACTTCTTCAAGTAATTTCAAAACAGGGAAAGCACATTCCCTATTAATTTGTTTAAAACTGTGCCTTTGTTTGTATCTGTTATTATTTGTTTGATTATCTTATTTATTAGCTCAATTCTGGGAATTTTACTAAACCTTTCTAATAATTTGGCACGCTCAAATCACTGTGCTGATAATAAATATGGCGCCAGTTTGTTTACATTGTGCAGATCAGGATGAAAATTTCAGTGATTGCACAGGTCAGTGTTGCCAACATTGTGTGAACATTTTGTATGAATTGATTGGACAGTTCTTACAATATTAGAAAAAAGTTATCTAATGTTATTTATTAATAATTTAGAACGCAGTGTATGTATGTATTTATATAAAATTTTTATTGCTATAAACATTATTTTAATTGTTAATTTTATTAGGTAAATCAATGTTTTCACAACAAAATTGCTAGTATTAACCAACTGATATTGATAAAAATGTCAGGGATATATTTGTGATAAATATATACCTATGGGTTTATAATATTTGCTTTTATTAAAAATTTAAAATTTTCAAATGAGAAAAAGAAAAAAAATCAAAGAAAAAACATTCAGTAAATTGCCTTTATTCTGATAAATTTCCCCAGCAAATGAGGGAAAAAATAAATAAATGGTGATTAGCCATGGTGACGTTTATAATTTATTTACATAAAACTATGATGGTATTAAAAGATTTTTAGAAATATTATTTTGAGTTGTGAGATATTTTTATACAACTTAATGTTTTTACATCATATTATAAATTGTAGGAACATTATTATAAATAAATAAAAATAAAAATATAAAATAATAATGAAAATTATAATTAAAATAAAATAAAACAATAACATTGTATAAAATAAATTAAGTAAAAAACAAAAAATTCTTGCAACATGCAATTAAAACTGTTCCTGCCAGAAATATGGACATCCCACCAAAAGATGTTAAATTCAATCTCTACACCAGGCAGGCAACATGTGTCCAACCTCTCTCTGTAACATGGCATGTAATAATACGAAGTAACTCCTTCCTCTCATTACATGTCCCATGAAAAATCTACAACCAAAAATACACACACCAGTACATTTAAAAAATAAATAAATTGTATGAAATTAGCATACAATCTACCCTGTTTTCTGTTATTTCTGTACATTTTATTTTCTGTCAAGTATGTTTTATTTCTGTGAGCATGAGGCTAATTTCTGCTGCTTTGATGTGAGTGACCCCACATCATTTTGGTAACCCCAATGTGTATAAAAAAACCCACATCATTTTTCATGACCACTGACATGCATAAGAAAAAACAACTTATTCACCACAAATGTGTGAAAGTTGGCACACATCATTAATATGTAATTCTTCAGTTGCTGCTGGTAAGGAAAGTGATTAGCTGTAAGTGTGTGATTGGTAGGGCTGGGAGTTGACTGATTTCTTGAGTTGGTTGGCCAAGGTCATAGTCAGGATCAGGAGATAAGTCTGGAGCAGGGTTAGTGAACCCAAATGTAGCATTGGTGGAAATTGACACCAATGAGTTCTTTGATGGTCTGGTAGTTGTGTTACAAGTCCAAAGTGTTGAAGTCAAAATGTGTGTTGCTTGCGGGAATGATTTATGATATGCATTCAGTGGGTTGATTGATTGAGTTCACGGTGTTGGGTTGATTCGTGGTAAGGCCTGGTAAGGTGCATTGGTGGGTTGGTTGCCAAGGTTATTGCAGTGGCAACAAGGAAAACCTGGAGCAATTAGCAAAGCTACTAATCTGACTTTACTGAAAAAAGTATGTGAGCATGATGTGTCAGGATGAATTAGGAATCTGACTTTCTCGATACAGAGGATGTGAGCATGAAGAGTCAAGAGAAGTCATGTATCTGACTTTGCCAGTATAGTGGATGCATTGGTGAGTTGAATGTCTCTGTTGTGTTCTGGTCAGATGTGGTATCAACAAATCAAGGTCATGATGGTGACAAAGAGAGAGGCCTGGAGCTGGATAGTAAAAATGTTAAGGTGCTAGAAATCACAGCGGTGGCATTGGGATCTCAGTGGTGTTGAAGTTGGCCTGTCAGCTGCATTCTGCATGTGTCAAGTCAGGTGAGATTAGTGAAGCTTGGGGGACATCACAGTGGTGATGAGAGATGGCAATCATGCTAATGAGTTGGTAATTTATGAGGGGCTTTCTTTAAAACAAATCTGGCGATCCCCAGGGTCATCCTTTTTTTGTGGAAATTTTCATGGTTGACTATTGCATTTCATTGCAGGGATTTGTTTTGTGGACTAGATGTGATACTCAAAACCTCCGAATCAGAAAGAGATCTAATTTCAATAGAGTATAACATTCCAATATATGGATATTGTATTTAATGAAACATATATTCCCCTCGGACATATCTTTATTTGGGATTTATTTATAAATAAAAAGTAATGTTGCATTTATTTTCTTTCCATAATAAAACTTGTCAAAAATAATTTATCAATATTTTTAATAACTATAGATACAATAATTGAAATCTTATAAAATATTATTTATCTAAATATAAGAATATTGTTAAAAATTTACAAACATTGGTTTAATATCAATTTAATTTGAGAAAAATGACTTGCATAATAAAATCTGATATCATATAACAGCAGGTTATTAAAAATTTATCCATCCATCAAATCAGCTTCATAACCCATTTTAAAGCTTAAAACTCAAAATATAATGATTCAGTTGAAACTTCCAAATTCAATACATTTCATAAAAAAGCTGCCATTTAATTATATTGGAGCAGAAGAATTATCCTAACTGCACAAAATGATATTGTCATCATTCACTAAATGTTTAGATTCCAATAATATATATAAAATTGCAGCAATCTTTCTTTTAGACAAGTTTCATTGAAAATGACTGAGAAAGCACTGTGATTAATCAAAAATTGTTCAAATGTTCTGTGGATCCGAGCACTTTTGCATAATCTATTAGCCATTATCAAATATGTTTTTTTTATTAAAAAAATATTCATTTTTTTATATATATAAAGAAAAAAAAACATCCTTAATAATTAATCTATTAGTGCTTGGATCCATAGACCATTTGGACAGTTTTTTACACACTATTTCCAGAAAAGAAATCACTTGTATG
This sequence comes from Acanthosepion esculentum, assembly GCA_964036315.1. Lineage (NCBI taxonomy): Eukaryota > Metazoa > Mollusca > Cephalopoda > Sepiida > Sepiidae > Acanthosepion > Acanthosepion esculentum. The sequence goes on from OZ038487.1 coordinate 65,460,937, forward strand.
AATGCAACAAAAATTTAATAAAAATAAGCTTTTTATTAAATTTCACAGTGTCTTGTCAAACATCTACAATGAAACTTATATACACATGTGCAATAAAGGTAAAGATCAAAATATTTCAGAACCTTTATTTTTCAATTTGCTAATGATGTAATTGCATAGTACTTATGTTTTTTACACATTTAATAGTTTATAGCTATAGCATAACACACAAACTTAGGTTTAAAAGTAAGAATAGCTATATAAATAAAAAGAATGTGGGATATTTAGCATAATTATAGCATAATATATAATTATTGTGTTTTGTTAGACAAAATAACTGTCAGCTTAATTTTTTCCTTTTGCACACATCATAAAGATCTTAAAGGAACTTGATTTCTTGTTTGGCATACTGATTTGTCCTGAGAATTTCCAGTCTCAATGGTTTTGGATTCCAAAACTTTTTTACAGAGTTTAATGTTTTTTGTGATCCCGCAAGCTGCTACATAGTTTCTGATAATCGTCTGCATTATAGATTTGGTCAGTAAATCAATGGTCTACCCATTTCTAAGAGATGAATCTACAAATTTTGAGTAGTGAGTCTCTTTTCTCTGGTAGAAGAATAAATTCCAAAAGAGCTAGTATTGCTCTAAAATTCCATTTTGAATTACTTAAGTAATTTTTGAAACTTCACTTCTTCCAGTTTCTTTAAAAAAGCAGAAAACTTGAGTTAAATGAAATAGAAGTCTCACATCATCATACCATTCCGCTGTTTCAGTAATCTCTTCTTTACCATTCTTGAAATTCTTCTTGAACTATTCATAGTTATTTACAAGTTCATGAATAAACAGTATTGAGTGATATATTGTTTCCTCCATTTCATCATCCATTACTACACAAAGCACTCAGTCAAGAACAAGATGTTGACAGCCAATGAATTGTAGTTCTTCAGTTTCTTTTGAGCAAATAGTTTTTGACCATCTGATTTCTGCTTCCGGTGTTCGCATTCGTAGTGTCCACAACAATCATCTTTATGCTCTTCCATAAATTGTATTCATCCAGAATGGCTGTTATTCCTTTGACAACAGCATTCACTTTTCAATTTAGTAGATGTAATGCTTATAATTTAACTTTTCTTCTTTCATTCTTCAAAACAATCATTTGATTTTCTTGACCATCTATTCATTTACCATCAAAATGCAATGAGTTTCTAAGTGTCGTGTTTCCTTTATTTCTTCTTTAAGTTTAACAGCTTCTTTAATAGTGTTTCTATAAATACCAGATTGAGAAGATGTTTCTATGTCAACCCCTACTTGAGATAACTGATGACAAACATTTGCTGGTTTGCTGGTTGATAAGTTTGAAGATCTTACTAATTTGGTTATAGTTTTCGGTTTCCTATATTTCTTCTTTTTCAGTATTTACATTAGTCGGACTATTGTCCTCATCTTTGTTGCCTTATTTGTCACAACGCCCGAAACGTTTTGACAAATATGGCGACAAAGATGAGGACAATAGTCTGACTAATATAAATACTGTACATAATACCTCATCTCAGAAATATAGACAGATTCTTCTTTTTCTTGTGGATTGTTCTTCAAAAATTTCGAAATCTTCATATTCACTCTCTGATTGGGTCTCTGATTCAGGAGTTGTTGTTGTTACTGTTGTTGAAGTTCACTCCAAGGTTATTTTTCTTCTTTTGGATGGATGAATAGTTTTGGAGCTCGCAGTCTTCCCAGTTGTATATCCAATATGCCATTTGCTTTTGATCTAAATACGATATAACCATCTATCCTTGCTACATGGCCATTCAATATTTTCTTTGTGATGTCAAAAATGTAATTCAATGGATCATATTTTCTTCATTTCACCAATTCATTACACTTGTTCAGCATTAGATACAGTTTTGCTTGTATGACTTGAGTAGATAAATTTGGGAAATTTAATTTCTTTTGCCTATTTACTTCTTTAGAGATTTCCTTCATGCATTCATTCCTTCCTTTGATGGATACCCCAAGGAACAGATAGTGACCAAAAATTTTGGATTTTAAGTGGTATCCTGCTTTTGTTTTCAAGTGATTTTTCTAGTGGGACAGTTCTTTATTTATGTGATTCTGGAAAAGATTATTCATCCAGATCTTTTTGTTTCTTTCAGTGGTAGAAGCACTTTTTTATGAGGCATTATGGGTAAAAATGAATACTTTGAGTTCTTTCAGCAAATCAATCAGCATTGACCAATCAGGAAGCTCACATACTCTGAAAACAAAAAAATTATTTGATCACAAACACAACATACTTTTCCTGTTCTACCCCAGAGAGTATGCGTCCACAGTCTTGAAGACAGCCAGGTAAATGCTTTAAGGCAATTAAAACTCTGAAGAAGATGAAGTCTCATACATTGGCAGGTTTATTAAGAACCAAAAGGGTAAAACTAAAAGACAAAATAATATGTATAAATAAGACTAGTTAGTCTGAAAATACAAACAAATAAGGGTAAAAAGAAATAACAAAAGCAGCTGGAGGCTTTAAAATAAAACTGAAACCATTTGTCGAATAAATGGGTAAAAGAAAGTAGCAAGTACTTCATTTACATGAATATGTATAAAGTTTGCTATGGGAATACATTTCAGTGTTACAGTAGTGAGTTCACAGAAAGGAAGTTAGAAGAAGGTTACAGTTAAAAGCTTTCTACACAGAGAGATACCATCAGTCCTACCAACCCTCTTTTGCAAGACTTTCCCTATCAATTCCTCACTGTGAGTAATATACCATCCCTTCTCTTTGCTAGAGTGGATTCATTACGAGTCAAGAATATTTGGCTATGTCGACAATGTAATGATGTTTCCATTGTCTACTACTGGGAGACTATCTTTTAAGAAGACATAATGATAATTTCTGACCAGTAGAAAAGTGCCGGGTTTTCATCAAACTCTCTTTTCAATGTTGATTTTTAAATCCACACATTTTATAAAACACTCTATCTTTATTATTGAACACTCTTCCTCCATACATATCAAAAATACAAGGTAACCAAAAAAGTTATGTCCGTTTTTAAAGGAAAAAAAGAAAACGCTTCACAGTATGTGTAACTTATATTTAGTCTTCGAAGTAATCGCCATCAGCATCCAGCACCTTCTGCCAATGTGTCTCCAGCTGTTCTTTGCCCTTGCAGTAGAACTCGGGGGGGGGGGGGGGGGTTGATGCAAAGAAGTTCGTGAGGGCTTTGCGCAAGTCTGCTTCATTGGTGAAGGATTTCCCATGAAGATGATTATCCAGGGAGTGGAAGAGGTGGTAATCGAATGGTGCAAGGTCAGGTGAATAAGGTGGATGGCACAAAGTCTCCCACCCAAGTTTCTGTATGGTATCCCTGACCACTCGCGCGACATGCGGCCTGGCGTTGTCATGGAGGAAAAGCACACCTTTGCGATTCACCAGTGCTGGCTCCTTCTGGCGCAATGCCTGTTGCACACATTTCAAAAGGTCTCCAGTGACCGTTTGGCCCATTGGTAGCAGTTCATAATGAACCATTTGACGACCTGTCCACCAGACACAAAGCATAATCTTGCATGGGTGCATAGGCGGTCTTGCGGTGTGAGGGACAGCATCCTGAGGAGACAACCAATGTCTGGAACGCTTGGGAGTTTCGTACAGAACCCACTTTTCATCACTGGTAAGCACTCGATTGAATAAGGATGTGGTACAGTGGCGAGAAAGCAGCGATATGCAGGCTACCACTTGTTGTCCCTTGTGGACCTCCAACAGTGTTTGCAGAACCCACTTGCTCAGTTTGTATGTCTTATCTAGGAGGTGCAGGTGAAGTCTAACTGTTTCATCGGAAATGTTGAACTGTCTTGCAAGTTCACCACACGTTAGACTACTCTCCTCTTTAATGGCCGCCTTCAGGACTCCGTCATTCAAGACCTGTGGTCGTCCACTGCGAGGCTCATCATGGAGAGACAAATCTCCCAACTTGAATTTTCAAAACCAATGCCTTGCAGTATGTTCATCCACAGCACTATCCCCAAATGCTTGACATATGCAGCGACTTTATGCAGCTGCTGATAAGCCAACTTTGAAGTCGTAAAGCAAACAGCCCCGAACGAGATCTCTAGACACTTCCATCCTTCTCACAGCTGCCCGGCTTATAACTGATGGCCAGGCATGGTGCACATGTTTTTTATAACGTCTGATGTTCCTACTGTCCGAATTTGAAAACAATGGCTACACACATTTCATATATATTTCAACTTCATTCAATGACTAATCAAAAAACGGACAGAACTTTTTTGGTTACCTTGTATATAATAAAACACATTTTGTTTAGTGAAACTTCTCAGTCCTTAGCTAAGATGATATTAATTTCAAATAAGAGGGATGTCTACTCAAATAATGTTTATAGTAGTAAGAAATTGCTTTATTTTTATACCAAAAATATGATTAAAGTTAGCAAACATAGACTTTGAGAAGCACTAATAAAAGATGTGCATTTTCTTAAATTGGTAATTTAATCTTGCTTTAACATGGTGGCTTCCCATGGCCTAATTGGTTAAAAGTGATTTACCTGATAGGAAAAAGAAACAACAGTTTGACTCCTCTCAGAAAGCACCTTTTCTTTACTGGCACTTCTAAAACTCAAGGTCAGTTACCATAATGTTCATTGTTTAAATAAAACAGGGATGCCTACTCAGACATTTGTACCCACTAAATATAATGTATATAATAATATATATATATATATATATATATATATATATATATATATATATATATAGAGAGAGAGAGAGAGAGAGAGAGAGAGAGAGAGAGAGAGAGAAGTTTGAGCCTGCATTCTGAAGTCAATTTTGCTATACTCAAGAACATATATTGATTGCATAAATTTGAATGCTGTTACATTTAAGATTCAGTTTCCCACAAGAAAAGAGTTTATACTTATAGTTTATATTTACTAGTATAAATATTGCAGTATTTTTAAACAGCAATGTTTTAAATTTATTCAGTAACATCGTGATATACAAATGAAAAATATAAATAATAAATAATAAAGTAAGATTAGAATTTTTCATTTTTTTAATAGCAAAACAGAAGTAAAGTAGCTGTTCTTATTTAAAACGTTGCATAAATTTTTATGGGTCATTTTTATTAAAAACACAGTTGAGATATCAGCCAATGTGCACACAAGATTAGCTGATGATATTTATTTGTAATTTGTTATACTGTATTGTGAAATGCAGCATTGAAAGCTGATGATTCAGCATATATTGTTGAATGTTATAGATGTTCAGTTGGTTTCTTTAGCTTTCAGTTTATATGAGGGTGGGCAGAAAAGGTCATAGGCTGACTATGAAGAAGTGACGCTAGAGCTGTGAAATCTTGCAGGCATTAATTTCAGCTATTTTTATTAATAACTGTATTGTTTTTTTCCAGGTAAATTGACATCTGACTGTTCAATGACCACTCCAAAAGAAACTAGAAACTTCTTTTGAAAATGGTCAAAATTTGATATTGTGGTATTAACAAGTACCTGCATCAAAAGGGTTTAGCTCCCAGGGGATACTGACATAGTTGCTACATTAGGGGATAACATTCCTGTTTTATCAACAGTACAAAAGTGGGCAGCTGAATTTAGGAGGGAAAAAGAGAGTCTTGAATATGACCAAAGGTCTGGATGTCCTGAAACTGACACAACAGAGGCAAACATTGATTGTATTCACTACATAATGAGGGATGACAGGTGGTTGAGTATAAATCAAATAGCCAATGCTATTATCATATCTCATGAGAGAGTTTAGAATATGAACTTGACAAGGGTGATGATTTCTGTATGGTGGGTGCCACATCTTCTGACACCTGATCAAATGTGCAACAAGCTGATCAAATCATGAGAAAGTCTGGTTACCTTGAACATTTCCTAACCCAGGATAAGTGTTGGCTTCATCACTTTCAGGCAGAGAAAATGAGACAATCCATCCAGTGGAAACCCCCTCCTCATCTACTCTAAAGAATATGAAAGTGATGAAGCCGACACTCATCCTGGATTAGGGAATGTTCAAGGTAACCATCTGGATCTGCCTCAAGCAATGTCAGATTTCATTGTTTCATTGCAGGGAAACGTGATGGCCTCACATTTTGCTACAATTGAAAAGCTATCATGCACATACTCGCATAGTGGTAGGTCAATACGTTTACAACATAACACATAATTATTAACCATTTTAACCAGAAATTTTCATATTTCTTAATATTTTCAACGATAACCGAATGAGATAACATTGTTACTTCATTTTCAGAAGGAACTACTTCAAACATATTGGCGTATGGCTATACGACAATGGAAAGCAGTTCTCGTACAATCATCAAATTTAATGTCTAGCCTGATCAGTACCTTGATGGCTGATCACTTGGGAATACTATGTGCTGTAAGCTTGGATGTTAGTTGGTGTCATTCATAATGGCTCAGAATTGTTAATTGGAGAGCCAAATTTCAATTTGTGTTGGATTTGTTATATTGAGAAAGATATACATCAACCTCTTCTTCTCCAGCTATTGGTTAATTAGTAAAACTTGTATCACCAAACCATTATCTCAAAAACCAATCTTACAATCTAAATATATTTTCTTAAATAGCTTGCAAAAGATTGATAATCCATTCATTTATTCAATCAATCAGGCAAACACATCATTTTACTAATTAAGCTCATCTGTTTCCTCTCCTTAGCATCTACCACATTTTGAGACATTTTTTCATCAACTGTTAACAATGCAACATTTTCAGGATAAGGCAGTTCATTCCATTCTTTAACCAAATCCCAATTAATACATAATGATTCTTTTTCTTCTATGAACATTCACCCACAGCTCTTATATTTTCTAGTTTGTTTTGGTTTCCCATTATTTATTTTAGCTTTACTCTATGCATCTGTATCCTTATCTTGTATCTGATAAAAGAATATCTTGTTGATTTAATCATATTTGGGGCAGAATTTTCATGTCCAGCATCAATAGTCTTCTCATTCAAGAAATCAGTGTCCTTTAGTATGGAACTTAGATGACTATTATCTCTATCATCTACATAGTTGTCATTGATAGTGGATTCTTAATCCATGGTCTTTTTATTTTCTATTTTATTTGTCTGTGTATTTTTAGTTTGGAAAGTCTTGTTACTATTTCGTAAATTCATCAATTGACAGTAAGCTTTCTCATCATGTATCATTCATCTTTTCCAAATGCAAATGCAGAACATTTCCTTCCTTTAAAATTTTTTCAACATAAATAAACTTTATCACCATTGGTATATAGGACATGCCTGAAAGTTCTCCTGATCTTTTCACTTGTCTCTACACCACCATAATTTTTCTGGTACTGTGCAGAGCATTCATATTTTGATATATAACATCAAATGATAAAGCTTCCATGGCAGATAGTTTATTACCTATAACTGATGAAAAATTAAGGTAAAATCCAAATACCAATTTGTTTGGACTGAACATTGTTTTGCAATGAATTCTCAGCACTTACTGCCCAAGCAATTTCAAGTGAAATTGATATCTGATAAAGTCTTATAGAATGTCTCTATTAAACTGTGACTTTTATACAACCATAATAGTGATGGTTTTAAATCTATTTTTTGTTTCAAAATTGCTATGAAATATTTTTATACATGTTCCATCAAACTGTCTTAATCTTACTAAGCTTTTCTTTAATTTTGGTTTCAATAATTGTTCCCAAAAATTCTTCAGAATAAGGTTCACCACTTCCAGTGTCAACTTGCATTTTTAAGTCTACCCCATTTAATTTAATATTTGTGAAGGTGTTCTTTATTTTTCTCTTCTCTATTGAAAAAATGTTTCTTTGACTTTTTGTATCATTAAGTATTATTTCGACAGTTTTTACATTGGTATCTCGTTATTTACATACAACTTGAAAGTGATTTTTTCTTTTAGCACTTATTACATGTCTTGATTCATGCTTATCGTTGCACTATCTGCATTTTATCATTGTTCTTTTTAATGCACATGTGTCCATAAGCTCATGTTGGTTTTCATTTTATTAAATTTTTCAATTAACTCCTCTCGTTGTATGAAGTCAATACAAGTAAATGATGAGTTTTTTACAAAGTGTTTCACAGAATTATGATGAAAATACATCATATTTCCTTGTCTATCAGTAAGATTAGAGATATTTGGTTTGTCTGTAACCATTCTAAAATTTTTACACTATGAAAGGTGTTGAACGGTCCTTCTACCAATTGGAGTTGTATTAATTCTTCCTCTGTGCTCATTCCTTGTTGCCCTCGTTCCTGAAATTCACAATATCTACTGGTATCTCTTAACCTTCTTAGATATTACCTTATAGGCTCCCGGAATTCTTGTGTCACTGCTAAGAATTTGGTTCATTCGGCTATGACCAATCTTTTCTTTGGTTGAATATTTCTCAATATTATTTCTTTGATTTCCTTAAATGGCAACTTTTCAATTTCAGCCGTGTAAGTCATTAATGAAATCTGCCTAACAGCTTCTTTATTTTGGCACGTGCCTCAAAGCATTTTATCCAAATCTTTACATTTTCAGGTTCTTCTGTGTTTATCAGAGCTCTGTCAGATGATGCTATTTTCTTTTGATGATCAAACTTAGTAGCCATAGATATTCTATATACACTGACTCGAAGTTGCCCATGAGTTATAATTATAGCTCTTTTTATGATAATTACCTATTAGCTAAACCAATCAGATTACAATATCATTGCCTTTTTATAGACTTAAAGAGTGTCCTCTAACACTTGTTTTGGCAATGATAGTGGTGGGGGGGATAACCCACAAAAATATCAAGTAAGGTGTTTAACTGTTTTACTTGTCACAGTTTTTGTAAAAGCACTATCTAGTATTCCCATTCAAAATGACACTTTAATTAACATAAACAAGTGAGAGTCAGCATGAATAGTGCTATATTAATTCCATATTTCTCTGAAGTATGGATTCCAGATATCTATTTTTTGTTTTAAAGTTGTCATGTGATCAACTAAAAATATAAGCATGGCCATAGTAAATGGAATGTTTTCATCAAGAATCTGGGTCACTAAATACCTTGTCAATTTCATGTTCTTATTCATCATAATTGGACAGGTTGCATTTGCTAATTTACTGCCATAATGCTCTAACAGCTGAATATTAAAAATTCCAAGTTTAGGATATCATTTAATAATTGAAAATCTGCAAACAGCACAACCCTATAAAAACTTATATGACAACTGAAAAACACAACTTAAAATAGCATCTGAAAATGATGTTATATTTGCCTAAGGAGAAAATTGTGATAAATACATTGCCAGAACATGATAAACTCCTAAAAAGAGGTACTTTAAAAATGCAGACTCAAAAATGGATTCCTTCTATGCTACCAACAACAGATCCTTCCTGAAAAGTCTAAATAAAATCTCATAACCTAAGATTAATAAACTTTATTCCAAATACCAAATCTTAGAAACAAAGAGAAATGCATGAAAGAAAAAACATACAAAACAAATAAAATATCTATCTATCTATCTATCTATCTCTCTATCTATCTATCTATCTATATATATATATATATATATATATATAATTAAAAGCAATCTAAAGGCTATGACCATAAATAAGCTTTATCATCAGCTCCAAGCAAAAGAAATTATGAAGTTCAAGTTTCCTCTTCCTGTACTTCTCTCAATCTACAGTGACTTATATATAGGGCCCACAAAGGATTAGTGGCACTTGATCTGAAGATTGTATTGAAGCATGAAACTGACAGTGACCATCAAGTGTTGATTCTTATGTCCAATATTGACCACTCTTCCTCTAAACATAGCAAATTTTGAAAACACACACACATATATATTATTTTACTAATGTTCAACCAATACAAGGCCCGAGAGCCACTTAAGGTAGAGGGTTACTGTGTGGAGTTGTATTAGTATAAGAAAGGGCAAGAAGTGAAATTCTTGTGGCTATGCAGGAAAGATAACAGCTAATTCTAGACATGGCCCAGTGGATAAAAGTGTTGGTTGGATCTAGTGACTTGACCCAAAGAGTTGTAAGTTCAGTACCTGGCTACTGCAGTGATGAACAAAAAATCTTGGAGAGTTGAGTTAAAGTGAGATAACTGAAACATCTAGAAGAAGCAAGCTACATGGAAATTGCAGAAAGATAGACAAACAAAGTATAAAAATATTTGCTTACTGTTGAGTTTGTATCTATCCCGGTGGATGAAATAAAAGATTCAGTTCAAAAATTCCAATCACCCGAAGAAGGCAGGTGTGTACAACTGCCGAAACATTGTGAATATGGTAATGAGGATGAGGACAACAGTCTGAACAATATGAATAATTATAATACCTCATCTCAGAAATATAAGCAGCTGTGTATATATATATATATATATAAAAATATAAGCAGCTGTATATATATATATATATATATAAACCCTCCCCACCATATATATATATATATATATATATATATATATATATATATGGTGGGGAGGGTTTATGATGAAGTGGAAGAAAACAAACATTGCAGAAAGATAGACAAACAAAGTATAAAAATTTTTGCTTACTGTTGAGTTTGTATCTATCCCAGTGGATGAAATAAAAGATTCAGTTCAAAAATTCCAATCACCCGAAGAAGGCAGGTGTGTACAACTGCCGAAACATTGTGAATATGGTAATGAGGATGAGGACAACAGTCTGAACAATATGAATAATTATAATACCTCATCTCAGAAATATAAGCAGCTGTATATATATATATATATATATATATATATATATATATATATATATATATATGGTGGGGAGGGTTTATGATGAAGTGGAAGAAAACAAACATTGCAGAAAGATAGACAAACAAGGTATAAAAATTGTTGCTTATTGTTCAGTTTGAATTTTATTTTTTTTTTAAATCTAGGTGCTAAAGTAAAATCATCAGTGCTTCTAAATACAAAAGAAAAGAAACTAGCAAAAAAAACATTTCCCAAGCAATACAATTTAATGCATTAGCACATTTAGAATATTTAAAGGGAAATACAAAAATAATGTTGGATTCATAGATTTTTATTTTTATCTAGTTGCCCTAGATTGCTGATAAATCAATAAAAACGTTTTTAGTCTATGTCGGTAACTTACAAGAGAAATGTACAGAAGAATTTTAACCCTGGCAAAAAATAAATTCTCATGTTTTTATATCTATGGGCCTGTAACAATTTTCACAATTCTTCTGTTGTAAAGATTCAAGTGCATTGCTTTGGATTTTAGAGTTATTTTTTTAACTTATAAAAATGCATCTCTGATAGAAATCTTCATAATATAAAAATAAATATTATATAAGTACAAAGATTTGTATACTGCTCTAAGACTATAAGATACACTTACATATATCTCTCACTATCAAGATATATATTTATGGATTTGTATGTACCGATTTCTACAGTTTTGTGTAGTTAAAATATCTGGGAAGTGTTTTAACAGTTGATGGAAAATGTTGCTTCAAAATCTGAAGGTGAATTGGAATTGCAAATGATGCTTTTCAAAAACTAAGGAAAGTATTGTTGTGTTCATAAAAAATAAATAAAAATTTATTATAGGGTCAAAAAATAATAGTAATAAAATAATTATAATAATTATAATTATCATTAATTCACACATTCTATGCCAATGAAAATCAACCCCACTTTTCTCCACTATAAACACATGACATTCCCTCGATTGGACAAACAGTTCACACAGGTCATCAAAACATGTGTCAATGTAAATTTTGTTTCTTTTTCCTTTTTCAGGCCATAATAATAACATTTATCCTTTCACACTCAACAAAAAAATTAAGGAAAACTTCAGACACTTCTTGTATTTGCTAACTAAATTATCTGGACACTCATTACACACATCTATAAAAAAAACATACAAGAAAGACAGTATACATTTTGCTTTATCTTATCATTCTGTCAGATTCCAGTCCATATTTGATCTACATTTGACACCACAGTATACCCAGATAATAAATAATATTCATTTTGTTGTTTCCATGTCTTACTGTTTCCCATTTTTACAAGTATTTTTGTATATATAAATGTTAGAGGTTGTATAATTATTTACTAATTTATAACTTTCCTACAGTATTTTCATTAAAAACAAAGAAAAGAGTGTTGAAATGCTATGCAATATCCTCCTATATGGTTGTGAATGCTGAATGATTTCTCTACAGATGAAGAGAAGACTTAAGACAATAGAAATGTGGTTCTATAGAAGGGTGCTGAAAATGCCATGCAAGGAGCATCTGAGCAAGATTTAAGGAAAATGGAATTAAAAAGAATAATTGTATATAAAATCAGAAGGTGATAGCTGAAATTCCTGTGTCATGTAATGAGGAAAGAAAGCTTGGAAAATTTAATTTATCACAGGACATAAGAAAGCAGCAATTCACTTACTTAATGAGCTTGTCTAAATAGATGTCACAATAGGGAGGGAGACTGACAGTAAAAAGATCAACATGACTCAGAGCTACATAGTAGGAAGTTATAGAAACTAATCATCACCCACATTCTGAAAGGACAGAGTATATAGAAGATAGTGCATGAGCCTGGGACACAATCTACCATGTTCAAAAATGAAAATAAATCCATAAACAGAGTTCAACCCTGAATTGATAAACATTACTGACAAACATAGAAATAATTACGATAATAATTAATATATAATGAATAATGATAGTAGTTGATAAACATTACTATAGTACAAGTAACCTTGGAGAAAACATGGATGCTAAAATATTCAAGACATAATGCAAATATGCCTAATGCTCAGTTGTCCAATACAGATTCACTTCCAAGTGAGCAGATTATAATGGTCAAAGAAATAAAAACATGAAAGAGAAATAAATTCACTCAAGCCATGACGAGAAATTCATTGCAAAAGCATCGAGGATTCACATCGATTATCAAAATCTTCCAGAGGAGAAAACATAGCAAGTAAATAATTAAATAGATTTTAAGCATAACATGTGTGGTTATGTTCCTACTTTATGTATAAAGTGGAGACTGAAAAGTTCTCAGCCTAAACCACTTTCCAACATCTGAACAAATGACAACGCATTAGAATTTTAAAAGATTTTTTTAATTCAGGCCAAGAACTTTTCAGTACACTCTGCCTTTTGCTCAAAATAATTATGATAATTTGTGGGAATGTATTTGTTTGTGTATATAACTCACACTTAACACCTGATTTGAATTCACTTGTATGTACAAATATTTATATATATGTGCAATATATATTTGGCAAACATTTCTCCAATTTCTCCCTTAGGGACATCATTAGACATTTTATTGATAAGGACAAAATATATCACAAGACTGATATGTTTACTGTCTAAGGGACAAATTTAAAGCTATAAAAACAAGTCTTATCTGATTTGATCAAAATGAAAAGAAATGACATTTTGCCCTGGGATTTGATGTTTTCTAAAATATTTTACGTCAATTATCTTCATCCATACATATGTACAGAAACACGGAGACGCACACAGATGCAAGCAGGGTTCAATGACAAAGGCATATATACTAATTCAGATAATTACTGATCCATATATCACATATGCACACACACACACACACACACATACATGAATATATATATATATATATATATATATATATATACACACATATATATATATAATAGAGAAAGAAAGAGTGATAATATAGGCATAGGAATCAATACTTCATGGGGACTGTCAGTTGCATGCCTCAATGCAATCTTTGATTCTTGATTTGGCCTGAAATTCACCATCACCATCATGTAATGTTGATCCCTATGTCCACACTCTGGGTATCTATAAATTCTCTATCTACAAAATACCCATTTCACAGAAATATTTGCAGTATTTATGGATAAGAGATTTCATATATGTATAATGTATAGTAGACATTATAACACTGTTGCAATGTTTCAGATCTTGTGAATTCTACCAGACTTTTCAAATTTTACATTGTTAGCTAGGTTACTGAAACTCCTAGAGGCATTACATTGTAAATAAAAATAAATACAAAAACATTTTGAAAAAGGAGAAAATGATAACAAATTATTGTATTGATGGCATGCATCATATCCAAGAAATATTTATTCCTGCGTTTGATAGATTGATTCATTTTCCATGGCTTATCAACCCTTTGCAGGTTACTTAAAGACAGAAAATATTTTTTATTGTAAGAACTCCTTGTAACACCAAAGATAAACTGAAGGCAAGAATTATGGCAGCATTCACCAACTTAAACAAGGAGACCATCCAAAAGAGTTCAGAAGATTCTGAAGTCATCTGGAGGTTGTGATTGAAGCCAATGGTGCTTTTGTTGAATAAATTTACTCTTTAGTATTTCAAGATGTTTTTGTGTAATTTTGGTAAATATATATGTTAAAATGAGATATCAGTATTATTTTCATTTTTGTATAATTTAAATGACAATTTATCCATCGCACCCTATATATATATATATATATATATATATATATATATATATATATATATATATATATATATACACTCACATGACCCTCTATACAATTATATATTTTTCAGCAATCTACAATGTCTAAGACAAATACTGCCATTCATAAGTGTTTATGTACATACATGGCAATTATATACAAAATATAGCAAAAAAATGTTAAAATAAAATATATTTTTCTGTACAATGACATTCTTTCTCTTGTGTTTTGTATTTTCAGATAATAGAATAAAGAATTTGTGACAGGCTTCAAGCCACACTGACGCCACATGCATACTTTTCCTAATTCAATAGGAATTTACAAAGCCTTTATACTATTCTAACAACTGACAAGGCAAATTCTTGTTAGATTTGTAGTTTTAAACAAAATTATTTTGCCTACTGTTTTATATATATATATATATATATATATATATATATATATATATATATATATACAGATAATAAATAATTTTTCCAATATCTCTTCTTTCCCATCTTGTTTATATATATATATATATATATATATATATATATATATATATAGAGAGAGAGAGAGAGAGAGAGAGAGAGAGAGAGAGAGATCAATATAAAGTATCACACACTGAATCATGGTGGTTTTTGTGCCACTGATTAACTCCAACTCTAACGGTGAGAAACAAAATGTATATTTATTATTTTACATATATATATATATATATACATACATACATACATGCATGCATACATATATATAGAAAGCAAGGAATATTTATTTTTCTCTATATTCTACTTATATAATTGATATTAATTCAATTTCGTAATTATAATTGTAATTTTACAATACTTTAACATATATACCATCACACACTCAATGTATTCTTGCTTTAATGAAGTTATTTACAGCTTTTTAATTACAATAATTTTACTAAAATAAAAGAAATATTTAAATATCTTGTTTTATTGAATGAACCATGAAAATGTTTCAGGTAAATCATGACCAGTTTCTTCATTAGAATTCAGCATGATTGCAGCAACCAAGAAATCAAAAATGAAACTCTGGTTAATCAGGACAACTGAGTGAAATCTGAAAGCCATTTGATTTGTAGTGCCAAACAAAGGCATAGACGTTATTAGAAATAATTTTCCAATATCTCTTCTTTCCCATCTTGTTTGTGTTCTGTTGTTCTTTTGCTATATGCAAATTTCTACCAACAGTTGCTCACCACTTTAAAATATTTAACCAAAAACAATCTGCTTGTCATAGAAAATATTAGTCATAATCTTTTTCAGATGAACATTTTTCTTACATCTGGATTTTGCATTTCTATAGAAACTTGTTTTTATACATCTGTTTCTTGCAGAATCTCCATCAGTTTTTACCTGTTATATTTCAATATTAAAATTTGATAATTTTGAAACTACTACATTAGTGAACGTTAGGTATTGAAATAAAAAGACATCAGTGAATCATTTTGTAATTAAAATTTCCTGTGCATTTTCATTGCACAGGCATTATTCTTCTGTTAATGAATATTCTCCAGACCCTCTTTCTTTGGACATTAACATTCTTGCCTATGTTCCCTTATTTATACTATGAAATTATTAAATTCTTCAACTATGGATATTGAAAGCTAAAAAATTTTAGTTATCCAATATGAGATGACTAAGCTTCATTTTAACCTTTCAAAACTTCTTCAGTTTGCTTATTCACCTGACAAGCATACATTTCACTAACATGAGCACACTTTTTCTATATAAAACATATATGTATGTAAAAAGTATATAAATATGAGAGAAAAGAGAAATCTATCTACATCTGTAATAAATTAGTATGTATTTATACACCAATTGAAATATTCAAATTTTAATTCTTTCAATAAAATCTCAATCCTTTATGTATTTGTGAAGAATATAGATAGAAAGATATTCCTTGATTTATTGCACAAGATTAATTTCTAACCTTGATATGTTCTACCTAAAGATATACCTATTGATGCAAACCCACTTATTCAGAAACATTAAGCAAGCCTGCCACTCAATATCTGTATGCCTGATAGATTAAGAAAACTATTAAAAACTAATCATATTTTTACATGTTCTTATTTACAAATGACTCTTTTTCACTTTCTTCTTTTATAGCAAATATTATCTATTTTGACATTTTGAGTAATGACTGACAGTATGAAGGATACAGATTTTATTTCTAATTAAGGGTATTCTACATATTATTTAATACAATATCTGCTGTAATGAAATCCTGCAATATGGGAGGATTTAAATATTGTCATTTGATCATATTTCCAATACTGTGCTTTTGTTTTTTAATTTACCAGTTTACGCTATTGTTCTGACATCTCTAGCTAAAAGAAAAAGTCCAAAATCTTATCTATGTTTTTACAAAATAATTTTATTTTCATTTCAGACAAGGAAATTAATTTAAAAAAAGTTATTTTATTTGGCAAAATCTGGTTAGCTGTGACTGGAAAAATTTCTCAAGATTTTATTTAGAGAGGTCTTATGGAAGCAGTAATTGTTAAAACCAAAAATGTTTTTGCATAAGATATACACAAATGTCTGCAGTGGAAGGCAATAATTCATATTCATTTCAGAAATATATGCAGACATATGTACACACATCTCTGTCCATAGAAGCATGTCTCTATAAAAATAAAATGTCTGTACACTATACCGCATTAAGTTATTTCATCAATCTGGTTTCTATTTATTTATATTCATATTAGCAGAGTACCCATAAAAATGACATAATTATTTATGTCTGGGTCAGTATTTCATCATAAATTCACACTGAATCCTGCGAAAAGTTATACTCACACATTTTTGTAAAACTTTGCAATTAAGTTCCTTGACGAGTGGATGTAATCTCTGCAAAACTCAGTGTAAGGATAAGATAAGTGAACATTTAATTTTATTTATTACTGTTATTGCTTTATCTCTTGATAGTAAGTACAATAATTACAAATACTGCTTCTTTTAAAGGCATCATCTTCCAGAAAGACTCTGACAAAACTTTTTTCTTTTTTTTTTACAAAACATAAAACACAGTCTTTGTTATATATTCAAACACGTTTTGTTGAAGATAACAGACAAGTTATGTCTATTATATATTTTTCAATTTTTCTTGTTAATAGATTAATTTCTGTATCTTTGTGTTAAAGATGTATAGGAACTGTCCATCTGATGTGTGTGCGTGTATATATATACAGTGTAACCTGGATATAAGAGAAACCCGGATATAAGAGAGATTTTCTCTGGTCCCAAATTAGAGCCTGTGTTAATGTATATATAATAGATCAAACTCGGATATAAGAGAAACCCGGATATAAGAGACTTCTTCTCTGGTCCCGACAACTCTCTTATATCCGGGTTACACTGTATATATATACACACACACACATGAAGCACTTACTAAAAGAAGAAAACAAGACCCCCCACCACCACCACAGAAGTTATCATAAAACTCATGGAGCATATTCTTACATTGAATACTTTCAACTTCAATGGAGCACACTACCTTCAAGTAAGAGGCTGTGCCATGGGCACCATTGCAGCTCCATCATATGTTACAATATTCATGGGAAAATTTGAGGAGACCCATATCTATCCCCTCATTGGTAACGACTGCGTATTCTATGCAAGATATATCGATGATATATTCTTTGTATACATGGGCAGTGATGATAAACTCATCCAATTCCTCATGGCCCTTAACACAGTGCACGAATCAATTAAGTTTGACTATGAAAAATCCACAACATTGGTAACATTTTTAGACACCTGCATTTACATAGATGAAAACAGGAAACTACAAACGACACTACACACTGAAATCACAGACACCCACAACTATCTACACTTTAAGTCTTTCCACCCAAAACACCTCAAAGAGAACCTTCCCTATTCACAAGCACTTAGACTCAGAAGGATATGTTCCAACAATGAAGAACTAAATAAACACATTGAAAATTTGGAGCATCAATTCACAACACGTGGCTATAAACAACACCTAATCAGGGAACAAATAAATAAAGCAATTTTCACACCTAGAGAAGACACCTTAATGTACAAGATTAAAAATAAATCTAGCCGCATCCCTCTAGTAACCACTTTCAACCCCACTCTGCCTCCACTATCCCATATAATCAAAAGTCGCTGGGAAATACTACATCTCAAACCAGACCTTAAAAAATTGTTTAAGGAACCCGACCTTCTAGCATATCGTAGACCTAAGAACCTAAAAGAAATCATAGGTAGTAACCACATTTCAGGGGACAAGGTAATCCGTAATAAACTAACAACAAAGACAACAGGATTTTCCCAACCATGTAACAACAAAAGAAGTTTATGCTGCAACTACATTAGACACATGAATTCATTCACTAACTCAGTCACTAAATCTACTTTCAAAATCTACCACGATTCTAACTGTAGAAGTCATAACATAAATGACCTCCTAGAATGCACACTATGCCAGAAACAATATGTAGGAAAATCTGAATAACCCTTTCACTACAGAATTAATAATTATCGCAATCAAATTAAGTCGACTCCCTATGAAAAATTATTACCTGTAGAACAACATTTCCGCCTAGAAAAACACAATTTCAAAACCCATGCCAAATTCACTATAATTGAGAGAATAGAAAAGTTTAGAGCAGATAACATTAGAAAGATTTTAGAGTTCCATGAAAATAAGTGGATACCATGTTTAAAAACATACTATCCAGTTGGGCTAAACCATAAATTTAACAATATAGATAGTATTAATATATAGCCCTACAAATCAAAACCTACCCACACAAGACAGACATGCTTATGGAGGTGTTGAGGCCTCACATTTATACACACACCCACATGAATATACACACTTACACGCATCATACTCACTCACTCCCTAATGAGCCAAATGATAACACACACCTACAGCAATATACGCGCTTACACATATCATACTCACTCACTCCCTAAGAACCAAATAACACACGCACACACACACACTTAACAGAGACACATCCCATCTCCAGGTACCAATAAAACCTTCAGATTGACCAAGGGAATTCAGAGCAGCATGGATCCATCCAGCTCTATATCTCAAATAACAACTTAAAAGAGACTGTTTGACCAACGCAAGGAATGTTGAAAAATTCATGTTAAAAAAATAAAAAAACAAATGAAAACTACAGACAAAAGTTCATTTTCTCCATCAAGACATTCATTGCTGTAGTTCACTGCTACCAGCAAGCAGAAATATTTTTCTCTCCTGATGATGGCCATGTTGGCTAGTCGAGGAATCTAAATGAAATAATAATAATAAAAACGAAAGAATATTAATCTACAACCTAGTGTGTCTGAAGATTTTAATTTTTTTAATAATTTGTATTGTTCAAAATAAATAAATATATATATATATATATATATATATATATATATATATATACACACACACACACATCAGATGGACATATATTTATATATCTATATCTATCTATCTCTCTCTCTCTCTCTCTCTCTATATATATATATATATATATATATCTATCTCTCTCTCTCTCTCTCTCTATATATATATATATATATATATATATATATATATATATATATGTCCATTCTGTTCTATATATGCACTAAGATGAAAAATTTCATAATTTGTTCTAAAAATGTTTAAAATGTGTTAGTAACTTTGTTCTATAACTTTGAATAATATATTTACATTTTCTTTTTTTTTTTAGAATATTTCCTAAAAAGCAAAACTGATGGAATAAGAGTAAAATTTAACAGTTGATAAGTATTTAAAAGTACATTAGTTGAACTGCTTGGTTGCAGAAAAATAAAGCCATACTATATTTATTAGATTAGCGGTATATGCTTTAACTATGCACTGTAATAGATACAGATTGAGTTGAATTACTTTGAACATTTTCTTTAAAAAATTCCATCTCTATTTCTCATCTTGCAGCAACCAAAATTGTTTCTCACAGAAAAAAACCTTAATAAAAACAACAACACCAACAACAATAATGATGATACAATAACAACAGAAATAATAATGATGATACAATAGCAACAACAACAACAATAATAATATTAGAAATGGGAAAAAATAGAAAAAAATAAATTCTTCTTGAGCTCTTCTTTTATTTCCCTCCCCTTAATATAAACAACCAAAAATAAGGAGAGTATATTATAGTGTGATTATTTGGAGACATGTACACATCAGGGGTGAAGGGTCAGTGTATGCAACGTATGCACTGAATGCCTTATATTTTTTCCAGGATAAATAATTTTGTGTAATATAAAGTTAATTATTGGTAGTTTTCACTATCTTCTTTGTACTTGTATTTTTTTGTATTTCCCATTTTTTCATTTCTTAAGGTAGTTGTTACAAGCAATATTATTTATGAAGTGTAAGTAGAGAAAATGCTTGTTGTTTAATGAGAAAAGATGCAAGTAAAAGCAATTTAGTAGGGAGCATGAGAGACAGAACATAATAGTGAGTGGGTGAAAGAGAAAGTCACCAAAAAGAAGAAATTCTTTTGTTTGTATTAAAAAAATCCGTGGCTTTAGCTGTGCCTATTTTATTATTTCCTTCAAGCTGGGTGCATGAAAAAGAGACAGAATAATAAAGTAGGGGGGTCACAGGGAGAAAGCCACTGAAAAGCAGAAATTCTTTCGCTTGCTTTCCAGGCATATTAAGCCAGTAGACATTCTCTACAGAAGTGATGATGTTTTTATTGTATGTGGCTGAAATCATAGACTTGCCTATTCAAAGGACATATAGTCAGATAGATTTAGATGAAAATTTTGTATATTTCAGGTCTGAAGAGTATATAGAAAATATCTGATGACTTTAGTGTCAAATCAAATGTTCTTCTTTCTACTGCCTTTTAAAAAGTTTTAACCCATGGAGAGCATTCTTGACCCCTTCTTAAGACCTGGATTCAGTCATGTGACCAGTACCCAGAAAGATTTTGACAAGTTTGTATGTCAAGTGAAAAGGAACAACTGGCAAAGCCTATTTTTTGTAATTAAACTTAAGTTTTCATTCATTTCAATGCCCTAAGATTTAATTTTAAATATCCAAAATTATTTTTTTAAAGTGATGTCAAACATTTTCTTGATAATATTGTATATTATTTCATTGAACGTGTTAAATTTTGTTAAAGGACATTTTTTAAAAATTAACTGCAATACCTAATTTTAAAATAAAATTAAAAGTATTTAAATTCAAATTTTATGTATTAATGTTGGTGTTATGTTACAGAAGAATGGTTGAACTTTATTTTTACATTTGTGTAATTAAAACAATTTAAATTAAAACAATATTAATTTAGTTTACATCAAAATTATGAATTTTCACTTTCCAGTCATCAATGAATGCCATTTTCTGACACCTGTCATCAAGTGATAAGAAACTTATTTCAATATTATAATAAAAATCTCTGCATCTTGTTAAAACAGAAACTGTTAATTTGATGTATTGTGAACAATATTAAACCAAAATTACTTACTTTTTTTCTTAAAAAGCAGAGAAAACCAATTTTTTTTTTTTTTGCAAGGAGGGTCCTTTTCCTCTCCATTTTGATGATTAGCCTACATAATGGACTGCATGCCTTGGTTTCCAAGTCAGCCTTTATCACTGATACACATATATTGGTAAGTTTAGTCAGCATGACACCACTAATGCATTAAAATGCAACACTCAAAAACCATCAAGGAAAAGCCTATCAAAGCAAAAATAAAACTTCTTGGTCATGGATTATGAAACCTGAAAATATTCAGAAGACATTTGGCAAATTATGTTAATTCTTTCTGGAAACCATAAAAATAAAATCTTCTGAACATAAAAGGTCTTAGACAAAGAATTTTTGTTGATTTTCAACCAAGTTTATATAAATGAAAAAATAGTGCCCAAATACACTCAACTCAATATATATATATATATATATATATATATATATAAAGAAATATAGTCTTAAAATGTGCTCAATATAGAGCGTGTGTAAATATAAAAGTGAATATAGAATTCAACACTTAGAGGCGACAGTCTGTTTCATGCTAGATGCAATCGTCAGGCCACGAGTGCTGTTATTTTTCTCGCCTATTTATATATACGGGTCAGTGGTGCATTGTGGGTAGTCTATTTTGGCGGATATTTTACCGGAAGTCGTTTATTTGTTTATTTATTTATTTGGGTTAAATTATTTTGCTTGTTTTTATTTATTTTTATTTTTTATTTTTATTTCTTATCTATATATTTATTTATTTTTTATTATTATTTTATTTTGATTTTGATTGGTGTTTTTATTAACATAGTAAAAATTTGTTTATATTACTTATTTAATAGTTTTGTTTTTGTTTGGGAAGATAAAGCTATTTGTTCAATTTTGGGGTTGATTGTTGTAGTTTGTTCTAACTATTATTTTGGCGGGATCAGTTTTTAATTTGTTTATTACTTCATGTATTTATTTGGATTGATTATCTTTATTTGTTTGTTCTAACGGCTAGTTTATCGGTGTTGGTTGTTAGTTTATTTATGTATTTGGATGTAATTAGGTCAATTTATTTTACTTGTTATTTATTTGTTACACTGTATATTTTCTCTTTTTGGTTTTCGATTTTTAAGTAACGTAGTATATTATTTTTTAAAATTTTTTATTCATTTTTTTTATCGGGTGAGTCCATTTGTGAGTCCATTTGTGTAAAAAGGAGAGACCCCTTAACACCCCCCTCCTTAGGTAGGGAGTTAGTATTCTTTTCTCTTATGGTTGATGATCAGAGGTTCAGTAAATTTTCTCTTCCTGTTCCACCTTCTAAATTCTGTATCTTCCTGTGGTCTTTGAATCTCAAAAGCTTCAAAGATTGCATCCATTGAGTGATCATTTTCTGTGGGTGACAAGGTTGTCTCCTCAACCTGTCTTTTTTGTATTTGATCAATATGTCTTCTATGTGTAAACTTTTCGCCTTGTACTGTGTACATCACATTTCTCAGTCTGTTAATTATTGTGTCAGGCTCCCAGTAAGTCATATTGTTTCTGAACATCCTAAAGTAAACTCCTTCTCCTGGTTTAAATGATCTCTTTGGTACAATAAGTGTATACTGGTTTTTGTTCTTGTTTGGAAATAATTTATCAAACACAGACCGTATTCTCTGGGCAAACATCAATTCCGCTGGTGAAAGACCAGATGGTGTGTTCCCGTTAGGTGTTATTCTGTATACTTGGAGGAACTGCTGTATCGCTTTTTCCGTCAGTACATCTTGGGCTTTTTTTAAAGCTCTTTTTAGTGTGTCTACGAATCTTTCGGCTTGTCCGTTCGACCTCGGGTGGCACGGAGCTATCTTGATATGCTTTACTTGGTATGTCTCACAAAATTCTTTGAAGTCACTGGAGGCAAATTGTGCACCGTTATCAGTTACCAAGCAATCCACGACGACGAATCTGGCGAATAATTCGTGTATACAGTTTATGGTATTTTCTGTCGTCGAGTGTTTGAATCTGGAAACCTCAGACCATTTACTGAAACTATCTACTGTTGTTAAGTAGTAGTAACCCTCTATGGGTCCTGCGTAATCCACGTGGATTCTGGACCACGGTCTGTCAACTTTGGGCCATGGATTTTGTATAGAGGGTGATGCTTTTGCCGCAGCAGCACAGCCGTTACAACTTTCCACCATTTGCGTAATATCATCGTCCATGTTAGGCCAGTAGACAAAACTTCTCATAAGAGCCTTCATCCGGTTTTTTCGCGGATGTCCTAAATGAAAATATTTCAAGATTCGCCTTCGTAGTGACTTCGGTATTACCACTCTCTCGTTATACAATAATATGTAGTCACAGATTGAGAACCTGTCTGCTAAATTCCTTTCCTTCACTTTTATTTTTTTCTTGGTATTCTGAATAAATTCATCCTTTTTCGCTTCTCTTCTTATCTCTAGCAAAGTCACATGTAGTTCCTTTATTGTATTGTATAACACTTTACTGATTTCATCTTCATTGTATAACACTTTACTGATTTCCTATTACCGAGTCTTCCAACGGTTCGCCTTTCGCCGGTATTAATCGCAATAGTCCATCAGCGTGCCCAATTTTCTTTGATGGTAAGAACTCAAGTTTGAAATCGTAGTTTAGTAATACAGTTCCCCATCTTAAAAGTCTGTTCGCTGTATAGAGTGGTAGACCTTTTTTTGAACCGAAAATCGTCAGAAGGGGTTTGTGGTCTGTTTGGAGCGTGAACTCTCTCCCATAAATATATCTGTGAAAACGAGTTATTGCAAATATTATGCCTAATACCTCCTTTTCGATCTGTGAATAGTTTCTCTCCGCCAGTAATAATGATCTAGATGCGTGTGCAACGGGTTTCTTTGTACCGTCCCGCATCTTGTGTAGAATACACGCACCTACCCCATGTGAGCTCACATCACTTGCAATAATGATTTCTAATTTGGGATCGAAATGCGTCAGTGCTATTTCAAAAGTTAATTTTTGTATTATTTCCTTAAATGCTTTTTTACAGTCTTCTGTCCAATTCCAATTATTCTCCTTTTTTAATAACTCATTTAGTGAGGCCCTCGATTTATGCATATTATCAATAAATTCACCATAGTAGTTAGCTAGGCCCAGGAAACTTTGTAATTCTGCAACGTTTTTTGGTTCAGGCATGTTTCTAATTGCCGATGCCCTCTCTGGGTCTGGTTTCCTGCCACTTTTATTAATTATATGGCCTAAGTATTTAATTTCATTTAGGAAAAAAATCACACTTTTTTCCTTTTATTTTAAACCCAAAGTCCTCTGAAAACCTCCTTTATGTGCGATGTGTGCTCTTCAACATTGTCGCTCTTGATTAGAATGTCATCCAGATAAGCGGTCGCAAAATTCTGGCCCGTGAGCATTGTGTCCATCGTCTGCTGAAAAATTGCTGGTGCAAATTTTACCCCCAACGGTAATCTGTTGGATTTTTGTACAATCCTTTGTGTGTATTAATACATATACTTTTTGTACTCTCTTCTTGTACTGGGATTTGCAGATAAGCCTCACTTAGATCTATTTTTAAAAATATCTTAACGCCGTTGAGCTTTGTAAATATTTCCTCTGGGCTCGGTAATGGGCAATGATGGTTTTTTATAGCCTTATTTAGCCCCATCAAAAAATCTGCGCATACACGGATTTCTCCTGTTCTTTTTTACATAGACTACCGGTGCTGCCCATTCACTAAATTCTATTTTTGAAAGGATCCCAGTTTGTTCAAGTCTCTAATTTTTTGTCGATTTTTTCTATAGTAGCAAACGGTACGTTTCGCTTCTTTCTAAATACTGGTTGGACGTTTTCTTTTAATTCAATTCTAGCTGTAAATGTGTTGCATCGTCCCAACCCGCTCGCAAATACCTCGGGAAATTGATTATGTAATTCTTCCTTTAACTTTGTCGCATCTGATGGTTCACCGTCTAACTTTTTGCAAAATGAGCTGATAGGTAGCTCCCAAACATCGAATTTTTGTATCCAGTCTGTACCCACTAAATTTTCTGTATCTTTCATTACGTATATCTTGAGTTTTTTTGTTTTCCCGTGAAATTTAACTTTTACGATTATTTCTCCTTCGAATTTTATAAGCTTTCCTGTCACCGACTTAGCAATTTTTTGTGTATGTAACATGGTTGGTCTGTTAAACTTTTTCCATGTCTGTAGGTTAATTATCATTAGATCGGAACCCGAGTCTAGTTGCAATTTTATCTTTTTCTTTAAGATTTCAAGTTCCACATATTTCCTTATGTTAGTATTGTCTTCGTCATGCATCCTAGTAGCTCTTATCCTATTAGTAGCTTTTCTGTTCCTACATTGGGATGCCTTGTGCCCCATTTTTCCACACACGACAGTTTTTATATTTAAAACGGCAGTCCTTATTCCAGTGTAGTCCTCCACATCAATAACATGCAGATGGGGAGGGGGCTTATATTTGCTTCGATTTTTGTCATAATTTGCCCTATATGTTGTACTTTTTCCCTTATTATAGAATTTTTGTTTTCTTTCTGGGGAGGGTGAAGAACGTAAACTTTTGTTTAACTTATGTATATGTGATACTCTTGACTCCTCAATGTTCTTCGAGTCTTTTTTATACTCAGGCATTTTTGGCAATCTTCTGATAATTGTTGTAGTGTTAGTCCAGGTTCATTTTGTAGTTTTTAAAGCATTCTTTTGCGCATTTCACTATCTTTTGCTAAGACTAACCCTTGAACAAAGATGAGACACTTGAAATTGTCTGGTATTAATTCTGCCAACTTGAAGTCGTCGCAATGTTTATTCACGATTGCGGCAAACGTGGAATAGTCCTCATTATTGCCCTTTACCAGGTTAAGACATTTCCACCTCTTGTGAAAGAGTGATGTTTTTGGACTGAAAAGCTCTGTAAGACATGTAACTGCTTCGTCAAACGTTAATTCGTTCGTCTTTTTTGGCAAAATGTAATCCACAAATTTTGTGTATTCCTCAGTTCCTAATTTTCTGAGCAACAGACGTAGCTTCTTTGCTTCTGTCCAGTTTTGACAATCGATGTTGTATATGTCTTCATTACGTCTGAAATAATCCCCGAAATTTTTATCCTCTTCTAGGGAGTAATTGAATATTTCTATCGTATTCCACACTGCGTCTTGGGAAAAAGTCGCCTCTTTTTCGATATTTTGTTGTTTGTTACCCGCTACCTTTAATATTAGTTCCTGCGTTTGTAGTAATTGCTTTTGCTATTTTTCTTTCATTCTTTCCTGGAGTTATAATTGCTGTTCATTTTGGTATTTTACTAGTTCTACTAAAATATTTTTAAAATCCTCCATGATAAAAGTCTTACGAAAAACTCGTTTTTCTGTATTTTAGTCCTCGTAAATCTTTTGTCGCCAAGTTTTTATGGACACTGGCAAAAAATGGCAAAGGAGACTTTTTTTTTCTGTGTGAGTTCGAATACCTCGTCGTCAAATTGTTGTGGACAACGAGGGAGAATTTTTGTTTCGTTTTCCTTCCCGTGTGAGTTCGAATTCCTCGTCGCCAATTTGTTGTGGATTCCGGGATGAATCCAATATCAATGAATAACAAATTCCAGGAATGGATAAGGAAAATAAATGTATTAACGTAATAATACAAACTGGTAATACGGGTTAGTAGATCTAGGAATGCGGGATAGTAGCAATAATATATATACAGTCTTGGTATTGAAGTATCACGGTATGACTCCTTACTGAGTCTAGGTGCTTGCGAACTGTGACGCTTGCTGCCGTCTCTGTGTGTGACTTACTCTACTACTACTGAACTTTACTACTCTTCTGTCGTTCCGTCTTGACTCCTTCACTCACTTGACTACTCCCGGGTATTCACTGGCAGTAGTATATGTATACCTTGGGTGAGTCCATTTGTGTAAAAAGGGGAGACCCCTTAACAATTTCCAGGGTCCTTCAGTTACTCCTACGTATACTTTTTCTTCATTATCTGGTGATTTTATCGTGGCTTGGTATATTACATTGTTTTGTAAACAATTACCGTTTAAGGGAAATTCATTCTTTATCCTGCAGTTGCACGTGGGTTTAATTTGTTCGTGTGGTTTGTTGATAATTATCCTGTTGTGCTTTTTTATTATTTGTGCCATGTTCTCGAATAAACTGTAGCTGATTTTTATTGTGTTTTTGTTGAATATTGTGTGTAGGGTGCTTGATTCCAGGAAGTGTTTGTGTAAAAGTTTGAAGAATATTTTTCCTACGTTTGTTTTTACGTTTTTGCTGTACGGTGGGTTGAACCATATGATATTTCTTTTATTGTTGGCCTTTTTGTGTTCTGTGGTGAGTATCTGAGTGTTGCTAGGAATCTGCTATCTTTTATGGCTGTTTCATATTCTTTCTTAAACTAAAAATAACCACCAAAATAGACTACCCACAATGCACCACTGACCTGTATATATAAATAGCCAAGAAAAATAACAGCACTCGTGGCCTGACAATTGCATCTAGCATGAAACAGATTGTCGCCTCTAAGTGTTGACTTCTATGTTCACTTTTATATATATATATATATATATATATATATATATATATATATATAGTTTACAATCAAACCTCCTGACAAGTGAATACCATATCTGCAAAACTCTCAGTCAGGACAGATAAGTTGAACATTTCATTATTAGTTCCGGTCATGTGCAAAGTCTCAAACAGTGATTTTAAAATTTTTCAATGTTGTAAAAATTTAAATGTAAGGGGGTTAATTTGGTTAAGAATTGAATTCTAGTTAGGAGGTCATAGTTTACTTATTTTTTTAAAATAATGGATAGCGACTCAGATTGAAGAATCAGAGAGCCAAGTTCGAATTCCAGTTGAATTACATTCACGTATGTGCTAATACCCTTGGGAAAGGTATGAATCCTCCTCTTCTCTCCCCAGCTATGGGTAAATAGTAGGACAGACAGGGTTCTATAGCCTTGGATGGCAACTTGTCTACCATGGAAATGAAATGGTAACCTACTGCAGGAAAAAATCTGCCTTATCAGTCATGTATCGAAAGATACATGATTGCCTAAGCATGTATTATACATGGTATATAATTGACTGTTTAGTTTTAACATAGATATTTCAAGAGAACTATATATTATAAACATTTGAGAATATTTATACTATATTCATAATTAATTTTGTTAAGTGTTGGTTTTAATCTTTTAATAAAGATAGCTTTGAGAATTTGTAGTTTCTGCTTATTACATTCTTGTGAAGTATACAGGTATTGTCAACTAATATTCTACTATATTGTGAATGTGGACAGGAATGTTTCTGCAGATGTTGTGCAATGGATGATGAATCATTCATGTGTAGGGTGAGTT
>OZ038487.1:65495260-65552760 GCA_964036315.1 Acanthosepion esculentum
AAGGAGGACTTGGAAAATGTGATACTCACAGAACAGATTCAGAGCAGGTAGAACAGCAGAAAACAATGCATAACATACTTAATAAGTAAATGGATGATGGAACAGGATTTAGGAGAAATAGTAAAAAGACAAAATTTTTTAAGAGCTACAAAGGACAGAAAATTGTGGAGAGCCATGATCACCTGCATCATGAGGGAACATGGTACATAAAGATGATGATGTGTTGATTGTGCCCAGGAGAGGAGTTAAAATTTTCAGTATGGTTTTTCCTATTTTCTGGGGAGCACTACCAATAATTGATATAATGGGATGCATTAGGATGCCTACTTTGTAGCAGACCATAAATTTAGGGTATTTTGGGGTGAGATTATTAATTAGATTTCTAATCACGCTTAAATATTTTTGTTTCAATAATTATTTTGTATTCATTTATTTTTCTTATGTTTTGGTATCATTGAGCAATAAATTAATTTTATCACTGTATAGGTTCCTATTCATCATAACACTCCCAAAGGTGGATTTCCTAATTTTTTGGTAAGTTTCTTAGTGCATTTAAATGTCTCTTTAGTAAATTTATTTCAGTGCTTGTTTCTAGAGTGACAGTAATTATTCCTTGAATGAAGTCTTTGATGAATTCTGTGTCATTTTGTCTAGGATTTTTAAATGTTTTATCAACTTGTTCTCTTTTATGAGCCCCACTAGCAAATTTTAAACCAAAGATAAGGGCTTCCAGTTCAGTGTTGGATAGATTTATATCAGGTTTGGTCTTCCAATGTATTTCTAATTGCTATTGAGACACAGGGTGTTGAGTTTACATTTTAATTTGGTGATTTGATTATTGCTTATATACGTATTTTATCATCTGTTGTAAATAAGCCATTTCTGATTTTTTTAATTTTATATTTTTTAATAGTTTTTTTTTTTAACCTTTCTTGGCAGATCTTCTATTATCAGAATGTGGGATATTTAATAACAAAAGTGATGGAAACGTGAACAAAAAGAAAAAGAAACTAAATGAAATCTGCCAGAATATATGCCCAAAAGTTATAGTTAAAAAAATTTTTAATTTAAATTTAAAATCCTCAGTGCCCCTTCTCCTTTGTGTACATGTGTATTTGCGTCAACATAAATATCACTTTAGTCTGGAGAAGACCTAAATGACAAAACATGTCACACAAAAACTTTTTCACTTTGTCATAGTTTTTGTCCATAAAAAATATTATATGTACATAATATCTCTCTCTCTCTCTCTCTCTATATATATATATATATATATAAATATATATATATATATATATATATAATATTTATTCCCATTACTAAACATTTACAACTGAATTATATATACATACAATTTGATGTTATACTTCATGCTTATATCTAGTATACATATTTGTATGTGTCTGTCTTGTATAAAAGTTTGGGGAATGTAAACAGATTTGATCAATCTGTTCATTTGTCACGTTACTTGGTCTTTTGCATGGCTTACTAGATATTTTTACACATCTCTTAAAATCATTCCCATAAGAAATAAATTCAATTTCTATCATTTTTTTCTTTCTTTGAGGAATGATTTTATGTCTTAAGTTACCACTTGAATGGCACCTGGTATGTATGTATGTATATTAATGAATATAAATATATATTCATTGTTGCATCTATATTTTTGTATGCATAGACACCCATACTTCTGTATAAATGTACATAGGTATTTTCTCATATATATGTATAATGCAAACAAGCATTAAATATATACATTAATGTAATAAACAAGTAACCAGTTCAAACATTTATATACAGAAATTTGTCTACTCATTCACCACACAGAAAGTAAGTGTTCTTTACTTGGCTACATTTGTTTTTGTTTCTTTATCATAGAGATAAATAAATAAATATACCTACATACAATTGAATTATGCTGGCATCTAGCCAATAGTTCTTTTCTTATTCAGGTAACCAATAAACACAAATGCTATTGTTTTGAAAAAAAAAAAAACTCCCCAAAAATGTTTGCATGGTATAAAAATGTTTTATAAAGAAGGAAATGAGGCAGTAAAAAACAAACAAAACTTTAACAATAGTTTGCTTTTTTATTTTTTTTATCACTAAAAATTGCACATATGAAATTGCCTTTTCCTTCTTGTCTCTAAACAATAATTTTCACCTCTGCTAATCTATGTTCAAAATGTAAAGTTTTTTCACAAATATCAAACAAAATTGGTGAAGCCATTATTTATAAGGGACATTTGTATTCCTATATTTGGCTAAAAAACGTTAATATACATACTTTGATCCTCCATTATATAGTTAAAATTAAAATTCCCCAAAATAATATTTCTGAAGAAAAAAAAGCAATTCAAATATTTCAAACCTAGATATATCTAATAAAAATATAGATAAGTTAAGTACACTAAGAATTTTTTACTAAATTTTGCAGAAACATTTTTTTTATATTAATTTCCATCGTGTGTACTGTTGGAATGATAATTTTCTTTCTTGAAAAAAAACTTATTTCCCAAGGTTTATACACCTGATGATGTGATGAAACAGGCTATTAAAAAAAAAAAAACTTATATTCAAAAGATAAAATTTAAATTCCAAAAGTCTCAATTATAGGTTCATCAAAAGTGTGCATGAAGCTAAGTATTAATTTCTTTTCAGCTGGGAAACTATAATTCATAATTTAATGATCTATAATTTTAATATTTTTGTGCATGTATTTTATTGATTTCTTTATTTCTACTGTAAAAAGGTTTTGTGAGAATATACATAAAACATTAAATAAAATCTGTTTGAAAATTACCTTGTAATACATTGAAGAATATTCACACAAAAGGCTTATATGCATATTAAAAAAATGTATTGCAACAATTTTTTATCATTGTTTGTAATTTTGTGACTACACATGCCCTTCACACAAATATAAAAGGTTCACAGATGCTTTTTTCATTTATTTATTCTTTTTGGCAAAGGTGTAGGCAAAGAAGCAGAAAGGAATAAAAAAAATGTATATGCAAATGCAAAAGTGACAAATACAAAAGTAGCCTTAAACAGAAAAATAGAAACTCTACTCCTTTTTAATGAGTGAAAACAGATAACAAATGCAGAAGACCAGTTTTCAACTTGCCAGAGAAAAGATTTGCTTTCAGCGCTAGAATCTGGTCAGCTGTTATTAAGTCCACTTTAAGAGGAAGGCAGTCAGTTTCAGCCTTGTACTTTCCTTAATACAGATGATAAATAATGTAAGATGAAGAAGCTGACACTTAGAGGAGAAAGATAGTCTGACTTGACCATGAGGGAGAGAACAGGAACTGAAAGTTTGATTAGTCCTTGGAGGCTTCCTTAAACACAACCTTTCACCTTAAACATATTCAGCATTTGATCTCTTTTGTGTCTACTAGCAGACTGTTTATTCTACTTTTCCAGTTTCTTGTGTAACCTTTCCTCTCAATGTTTCAGCACTAGACACCTTTCACATCTACATTACCTTCACTGACAGAGCCATTTATTCCACACCTCAGGGATACTCTTTACAGAAGTGTTTTTCACACTTTCATTCACCAAGACTCCATGATAAACCAAATTCCAACTTGACTGGTTCATCAGTTCCCTATTTCTGATATTATTCTCACACCGACTTGAAATCAACAACCCTGATCCTCCTTTCCCTGACCTTCTGCTTACAATTGGGAGTTCTTCCAGTTCTCTGGTTCCCTATAATTTTTGGCCACATATACACTTCTGGCATCTTTCTGCTTCTTTGCTTATTTGTTCTCACCTCTGCCATGAATGCCAGAGTCACACAATATCTATGCTAAGTATCACAGTGGCTTTAAGTTACAATTCAACAATTCTGAAATGTAAAATTGTTTTACTAGATAAAGTAGTTTTCTTTATCCTGTTTATGGTTGGAAGCAAATGCCATTAAGGAAATACAATTGTTTGAGGCAGAAGAAAACATTTATTCAGCAGAAAAAATCTCTTCAGTCATAAGGACTTATTTTCTAAATTTCTTTGATAAATCAATCACAGGCCTTTCTCATCAAATGCAATTCTTACATTTCTTCATAAGAAAAATATTTACAGCAATAACAATATTACTGGAAGCTTCTGTGGGACTTGTAAAATTTTATCGTAAATATATATATATATATATATATATATATGATAGGATAAAGAACAAGTAAGAAACAGAACTCAATCTAACATGTTTCACTTTATTAAAGCTTTGTCAGAGATCGAGATATGATTCCTATCCATACTTGATCTATGATTGATCTTCTACTCATCTTGTGCAAGACTCTTTGTTAAGACAAACTGAATTCCCCAGTCACTGACATGTTTATCTAAAAATAAATATGTCTAAATTCACCTTCATCCCTGCCGTGCTCCAATGGCTTAGGGGTAAAATCTCCAACTGATACCAAATCAGTCGGGTTTCAATCCTGGCTTGAGGCAATTGAATGTTTAGCCACACTGATGAGCTGTGAAACAGCAAAACAGTTTATCTGTAGAAGACAATATATATATATGTTTAAAAGAAAAGTTGCTGCCAAATTACACACACACATATATATATATATATATATATATATATATATATATATATATATATATTCTAAGATATAGTGTATCTGTAGAGGAGACAAAATGACTAAAAAGAGGAAAGAGCAAAAAACTATTCTTAGCTGACATATTTCATCCTCTGTGGGACTTTATCAAGGCAACGTAGGATTTATTTTGCTACACATGTTTATATACAAAGGCAAAGATGTCATTGGTTTATCAAAGCTTTTAATACCATAGCACTCTAATCACAATCTAAACAATATTCATTTATAAAACTAAAAAATTCTTAAATATTACTCACTCACTCACTTTACTTTTTACCAGATTTTGAATTATGACACTTTGTGTTCTCCACATGCTTTAACTGACTTCTCAACCACCTGACGAACATTCTCAAATTAATAGTTTCTCCTCTTGTTTGTTTATATATCTATATATATATATATATATATATATATATATATATAATGTACTTTTATTACATACTTATTTATTTTTATTACTTCAAACGTTATTTTTAGTGGATACATATATTTGAAATAGATGTCCCATTTTGATTTTAAATAATGTGTAGTAATAAATGTGTCTGATTAAAAATAGATGTGTTAACTCTTTAGAAATTACATACTTATATATAGTATGTGCTTATACACACAAGATAGAATGTGGTTTTATATGTATTATGCATTTTGTGTCCAAATATATAACTACAAATAATCTTGTGTATAATTTCTGAATCAATGCCAACTATATATTTCCATGAAATATTAAAATATTTCTGCAAAAATGCATCTATATTTATCCATTAACATATACAGATTCACTAACACATGCCTGTGCACACACACACACATACACATGCACGCATTACATACATACATATATATATATACATATATATATATATATATATATATATATATATATATACATATATATATATAAGCAGGTACCTCCTAAGATCCACTAAAAATGAGCATACATGATGAAAAAATGTCCCAAACTTAAAAATGATTCAAAATTTTGTTTTCTTTGTATCAGTGGTAGATCATAAATTATTATAGGAAATTTGAACATTTTTTTGTGATGAAAAACACTTTAATTTGAAAATTCTTACAAAAATCAAATAATTGTCAAATTCTAATGAAACATTCAGGACTTATTCACAAATTAATTAAATTATTCTAGAAATCTATCGTTTTTAGAAAATCTTGCTAAAAACATTTTTTTTATATCTGTATATATATATATATATATATATATATATATATATATATATATATATATATATATATATAATAGTTATTCTGAAATACTCTTGGCTTAGCTCACTTCCCAAAATCAGACAAAACATAAAATTTTGGGATGGAATGGACTTATTGGTCTGGCTGAGAACTTTTCATTCACCACCACCCTCCACAAACACATACACACATATAGGCAATTGATGTATATGCAATACGTGATGTATTAAAATGTGCATTAATGATATATATATATATAAATATATATATATATATATTTGCATGTACTACCCATATTTTATAGGCTGCATGTTTTCAAGGTATTGAAAATGTTTCCTGGAAGCAATTTACCATTTTTAGATGCATTCAGGTGTTAGAATATTAATATTATATTATTGTGGTAGGTTTTTTTTTTTTTTTCAGCAGTTTATAATCCCTGATTATTTGAACACTCCAACCATACCTACTCTGTTCTCATAACTGGCTTGCTGCCCTGGAGATATGCAATAAACTGAGTTGGTGAATTAGCAAACAAAAAAATTTAACCAAATTTTCAGTTACATTTCCTAATGTCTAAAAAAGAACTCGCTTAAAAGAAATCACAGCAGCAGCAGGAACAACAACAACAAAAATATTACTAATAATAATTCAGCAGTTAAAATAAGAGGAAAATTATATAAACAACTTGTTTTCTGTTTAAGCTTTTTCTTATTTCTTAAATGTTCATGTGCACACATTAGTTTGGAAATAATCTCTCAAATGCCATGCTGAAGGGATTAGATGCTGAATTTGAGTAGAATATATTATGTCATTTTTTTAAATATTGAGTTTTAAAAACATTTCAGTTATGTAGCTCTGTGGCTTGGGCAATAAACTATCACACTCTAGTATGTGTGTTATTCAAGCTTTCATGGAGATGAGATGATTCTCTGATGAGTGGACTCTGTCCATTATTAAGAAAAGTATTAATTTTGAGTTGAATCACAAACCTTATGGCTCAACTAAACTTGTTTTACATTCCATATTTGACACCAAAAGATATCTTCCCTTACATGAGAAGAGTAAATTGAAAATGTTGCTTTTTCTGTCCCATTACACACAGGATTTTATATCTAGAATTTTTTTTTAATCATTTCACCCGAAGAAAGGCAAGAATGCCACAAGTATGAAGGGGTTACTGTAAAAGTGTTATAGTGGAAGACACCTAGTCTATAGGTAATAGACTCTCCCACCTATTATAAGTAGGAATCAGTAGGTAGTCGAGAGAAGAAGTGATTAGCGACCACAACTCGATTACTCTGCGTAACACTTTATTACAAGTTCCTAACGTTTCTGTACGTTTACCCCATTTAGGACGCATTTAGTCCGACTACAAGTTCTATTGTGGAAATAACTCCACAACAAAAAGTCAGAGAAAAGACTGGGCATAGGGGTGGGGTTGAGGAAAGGATAAAAAGAAGAACATGGATCAAGGCATCAGAAGATGATGATTGACATTGCATTTAAATTTTTGAAGGTTATAGTATCAGGAAAGCAGGTAAACAGAAAGGAGTTCCACAGGTGGGAAGTGTAGGAAAAGAAACAGTTGTAGTAGAAGTGGCAGTTACATTTAACTATTTCAACAGTAAAAGGCTGGGACCTAGATGCCAACCTAGTAGCACACTTAAATTCATGTAGCTGGGGCACCAGAGAAAAAAAGCTTCTCAGAGCATGGGCCATGAAAATATTTATAGAAAAGACAGAGGGAACTGATGTATGAGCTGCAAACAAAGTTGGAGGAAATATGGCTGACTTAAAAAGCTAGATATACTGGATAGTTTTCCAAGAATGGTCAGCTTCTGATATGATTTAGCTATTAAGACACAGGAACTGATAAAAAGAACGTGGGCACTACCAATTCATAAATTTCTCGGATATATTGAACTACCATTTACCTTTATTTTATAGACATACATTATAAAAAAATGATTTCACGTTCTCTGGTTTATCTTTTAATTCTGGTAAGATGATTTGTTGGTGGAAGAAAAATAAATTTTAAAATGACTTAAAACCAAAGCATGCTGTTTTTATTCAGAAATTCATTTTGTGTCAAGAATATTAAATACGCAGTGAAAAATGCATATTATCAGCTTTGACAAGGATTTAGGGAAAGAGATATTATTTGATGATATGTATGCAAATAAATCAAAGATTAGTCTTGATCATATTCCACATCCAATGGAAGTTCATATAAATCAGCACATCATGTTTCTAATTCAAATCAATGTGTCTGATTCAAGTTAAAGAAAAAACATTAGCATGAATAATTGAATCAACTCATGAAGACTTTAAGCCTATTAAGAAAATGCAAGTATGATGTTTTTTGGCCAGAATTGCACCTTATTTTGAAGGGAATCTGAACCCAGTTGGCAGAAACTATTTGCATTGAGAAAAAGACTCTTTTAAAGGGGAGCATTTTATAATGAGTAAGATGTTTCTCTTCTATCTTTACTTGAATCCTGTAATTTCTTGTAATTAAACCTAGAATTCACATTTATTTACAATAGATACTATAGTATTTATATATAAGAATGCATAAATATAACATATATATATATATATATATATATATATATATATATATATATTAATTGAGTTCACCCTAGACAAGGTAGCAAAGTGACTAAGACATAATGGGTTAATGGGTGTGAAAGAATTAGAAAACAGAAACATTACTAAGGAGGGAGAACAAAAGAAGAGTAAACATAAAGACAGGAGATAGCAATTGACATTGCCTTTAAATTTTTGAAGATTAAAGTTGACTGGAAAGCATAGAGCCAGGTGAGAGTTCCCTAAGCAAGAAGTGAGAAAAAAGAAACTGTTAGCATAGAACTTAGTTATATCTAGCTGACTGAACTGTAAATTGATGAGACCTCATCACCAGTCTAGTTCTGTGCTTAAACTCATAAAGTCTAGGTACTACAGCAAAGAGTATTTATAGAAAAAGCACAGGGAAGCAACTTTACAGCAGTGGGAAAGTGACTGAAGTTGAGACACCAGGTCAGGACCAATAATATTGTTGATTCTGCTTTGAATTTTATCAAGGATCTCTAAATATATGACAGGAGCACCAAACCATATGTGGCAGCAATATTCTAATCATGGATGAATGGTAGACTTATAGATATATAAGATAGATTATGGTTAGAAAAATTGTCTAGCATAACACAAAGCCAGATTTTTTAACAGCTGACCAAGCAGTGGATCCAATATAGTCTTTCCACTTAATGTTACCTGAGAACATTATCCTGAGAAGGTGATACAAGTCACTCTCCTCGAGGTTAGCATCAGCCATGCTTATGGAAGGCAGAAAGGTCTCCCTCAGATAATTAAAAGAGAGCAGTTTAGTTCTGGAGGCTTTATAATGCACAAACTATTCTTTGCCCCAGTTAACAACAAACTGAAGGATGTTTTTGACATCTTCCACCAATTTGACCATATCAAACTGATCAGACTTAGTATCAAGACAAGAGTAAATGGTTGTCATCAGCATAGATACCAAGTTGAAATCTGATGTCATCGGGAAGGTCGTTAATGAAAATTAAAAACAAAATAGGACCAAGGATAGAGCCCTGGGAGAGACCTACATGTTTCAATCCTAAGCAAGTCAGTAAAGCCACTAAGATGCAAGTGTTTACTGAGATTAAAATACAGGATTCCTGGAGATAGAAGAAAACA
Source organism: Acanthosepion esculentum (assembly GCA_964036315.1). Classification (NCBI taxonomy): domain Eukaryota; kingdom Metazoa; phylum Mollusca; class Cephalopoda; order Sepiida; family Sepiidae; genus Acanthosepion; species Acanthosepion esculentum. The sequence goes on from OZ038487.1 coordinate 65,504,791, forward strand.
ATTGGTATTGCATTTAAGAGATTTTAGTTGACTGGAAAGCAAGAAGCTGGAAGAGATTTTGGCAGGTGATAGAAGAAATGATTAGAACAGAGACTATGGTTAAAGTGAATTTCAACAATAAATTGATGAGAATTAACTGCTGATGTTACTGAGCAGTCAAAATCTATTCATACTTCTGCAAATGTATACATGGATATAAACCTTTTAATAAAATAAGTATATATGCACAAATATAAATTGTATGTTTTTATTTATCTAATCAATTTGATAGAATTTTGCACTGAAGTATTTATAATTTTTATTACATTATTTTGCTCAATAAATGGAATAAAATACGTTAATAGAGCCATTCCTATAATTGCACACTCCTAATCAGTCAGACAAAACTGAAATTGCTCTTCATTATCATTTTCAAAGAAATTCTTTCATCACTCAAGAACAACATGTCATTCAGAATCAGTCTTTTGTTTCTGTTATTGTCAACATCAATTCCTCTATTAAGTACAAAAATTACAGATGTAATCCCTATTATTATCATCATTTATATTGTTATTATATAATTATCTTGAAAGTTTCCCTTTCTTATTTGACAAAGAACTTGGTGTATGTTTTCATTCCCAAGAAAATAGTATTTTGAAAGAATTTCTTATATTTTGTATTGTCTCGGCATTTAATCAAGAGGAGTTAACTCTGCAATAACTGTGTTGTCAGTTGTAAAGTTTAATGGGTACTTTTTGATAGTGAGCACATTTCTATCAAGGGAAAAATAAATGGAGTGCTTCTGCTTTCTTCATGGTTGCCTTCTGTGGTTAAAAAATCTATTCTGCACTACTAATTTACTCCTATCTGGAAGAAGAAGAGCAGATACATGTATTTTCCAAGAGAATTAATGCAATGAAAATTTTCCCTGTCAATCATGATTACATTATCCTCACCAGCACCAGTTTTAAAATTTACTGAAATTATCATTAATCTATTTTGACTTTTTAAATATTTGTTGTTTTTATTAAAAATGATGGATATAATGTCAATAATTCCAAATACAAAATATGAATAACATATATACACAATTGTAGTTAATATCATCCTCAAACCTAAGTTATTTGAATTTTTCATTGTTTTACATAATGCACTATATCAGATTTTATTAGACAAGTCAATTTTGCACAGGATATACTTATAGGATAATTATACCAAGTGAATTTCAGCTTATCTGTTTTATGTGAAACATTTACAGCAATTTATTTCATGGTGTGAGATTTTATTATGCCACTCAAGATGTGTTCAACACTTTGGAAATATATATAATAGTATTGTTATTGATATTTAGTTTTTCATTTTAGATATCAAAAGATTGTCATGGATTGTAAGAAAGATATCACCTGAAGAGAAACAAGATATTTTCAATTATTTATTGAGTGATGGGAAGTCAACATTTGAAATTGCTAAAATGTTGATGAGAAATCACAGAACAACCAAAAAAGAAACTGAAAATATTGACAAAATATTAACAAGTATTTGAGAAAAATGAAAATGGTAAAAAGCAGGAAAAGAAAAAAAACATTTCAAGAAGTTGGGGTTGCAAACAAAGAAAACATGCAGATCATGAAGAAAGATTCTAAAGAAAAAGAAATGAAGAAATACATGAAACCAGATTTTTCAGCAGTTGCTTTGGTGATGAATATAAATATACATTTGTTAAACCTGATGACTGAGATAGAATTTGGCCACATCATGGAAGATAACAATGAAGAAGTGGAGGAAAGTTTGGGGCTAGTATTCTGGACAGTAAAATTATAGATCCCTTCAAAGTTTATATTATCGAGATAAATGCAGAGAAAATCATTTTAAGTTTGCACATAATATGTTTTTTGAGACATAAAGCTTTAATCTAAAGTGCCCAGTGGGGCCCAGATAAATCCGGAATTTTTATGTGGTAACAGCACTGTGATGTCACAGCATAACAAGGTTTCAAGAGCCATTAGAGTGTACTACACCTCAGTAGCTGTCTGGCGATTGATGCACAAGGTGCTTAGAAACTGACATGTCTTCAGAATATGATTGTTGAGCTACTGTTGTAGAGAACCTTTGTGCCAGCCACAAAGCCAAGGAAATCATTGAATGGTTTAAATACCCTAAAACCATGGACTACAACCTTGTAAAGGCATATGGGGCTTCAGATGACAAGGACAATTTCAGACCAGAATGCATGACATGTAAGAATCACTCTGTGTCACCAGGATGCCTAAGTTTGTTGCCGAGGTTGTCAAGGAGAACCCCAGTAAAAGCAGGAAATGGGTACCAGCAGGCAAACAATTGGGCATGTTGTCAAGGAAAACTTTAACTATAAATCTTATGTGCTCAAGTGGTGCCACCATATCACTGGTCACCTGGCTTCTGGCACCCCTAATCACCAGACTGCAATTCTCTATTTTGTGTGGACAGAGGTGAAAAACAGCCCCTACAACACAAAGGAAGCTCTCAAGGCAGCCATTAGGGATGCTATGGTCTGCTCCACCTTCCAGTCACACCTAGAGAAAGTAACAGCCATCAATGATGGCCACATCAAATGATTTTTGTACATTATATATGTGCCTAACAGTGCATAAGATTTCATTGAAATATATTAATTTGATATATAATGAACACTGTTTTTATTATCCATTCATTTTCTTCCAGAATTATCTGCACCACACTGTATTGATGTAGATGAGAATGAAAGGACTTTAAGCAAAGATCTTTGGAAAGTAATAAAAACTATCACAAGTCATATAAAGTTGAAAGAATAGAAAAATTAAAAATCCAATGGTAGAAATATTGATGAATATTATAGAATGCCAAGTAGCCCATATTAACATATAAAATAATAATTTATTCATATATATGAGATATTAATCAAATGTATGTTTCTGTGGCTTATATTTTGGGGATTTATTTATAAATCAATATTTTTATTAGGCATAATTTGTTTGCGTTCGAAAACCTGACAACCCTAAACAAGTTATTATAAATATTTTTTAATAGATAAATCGTAACTCTTGCAATATATTGCTCTTACAGATATAAGTATTTCCTGAAAATATTACCAATAAAAAGCCCAAAGTGCAAGTTATGAATTTGAGATATAAATATGGAGGTGCAGAAATTTAAATATCTGGGAAGCATTTTAACAAAGGATGGAAATGCATCACTGAGATCCAAACTTGCACTGGACTAGCAAAAGAAGCATTCCAAAAGCTAAGCAAGGTGCTGAGAAAAGGAATAATTTTGTTAGAAACAAAGAAAATAGCGCTAGATTATTATGCGATATCCATCTTTTATGGCAGTGGATGCTGGACAATCTCCCCATGGATGAGGAGAAAACTAGAGGCAGCAAAAATGTGGTTCTACAGAAGGATACTGAAAATTCCATGAGTGGAAGAAGTAACAAGGAAATCTCAAAGAAAATGGCAACATAAAGAACACTTATACTCAGAATCAAGAAGAGATAGCTGAAATTCCTTGGAATTGAAAAACTTAACCCCGACAGGGCATATTGAGGGCAAGATAGGGGCTTACCAGACAAACCTGAGTAAATTGATGGTGAAAAGTGGAGGTGGGGAAAAAAACTGCTAAGAGCCATGCAAGATAGGAAATTGTGGAGAGTCATGATTGCCTATGTGCTGAGGAAAGACAGCACATGGAAGAGGAAGAATAACAGTTTATACAATGAAAACATCGACTTGCTTAATATTGTAGAATATAATCTGACTGTAAAATAAAATCAAACATGGCTCGTGGAACTAGAACAGTCTACCCCAGTGATCGAAATAAAGGGTTCAGTTTGAAATTCCAACCACCTGAAGAAGGCCGGAGAGTACAACGGCTGAAACGTTGTGACAAATATGGCGACAAAGATAAGGACAATAGTCCGACTAATGTAAATACTGTACATAATACCTCATCTCAGAAATATAGACAGACTGTAAAATAAAATTGCGTAAAATAATTTGAATCTAGATTTACATTGGAAAGCTTACTATATTATTTTTACAACTTTTTTTAATTCATAATACATTGCTATATTTTTGGAGTAAGCAAGAATGTTTTTCCTGCATATTCACAGAGAATTTACGATAGAAACTTCGACTTTGTATTTAGTTCTAAATCTAAGTGATTGAATTACTTTTAGGATGAGTTATTCCCAGCATCAGCACTGGTTACCTTTTTTTTACCCTAGATTCATCTTCTGATGAGTTCAAAGAAATTCTTATTGCAATGAAAATTGTTATTAAATGAATCTTTTTTTTCACACCTAGGTGTATAAATTTGCATTTATGTATAACTACTGTATTTTAAGCAAAGTTGTCATAGTTCTTCTAATACAGTATTTACATTAGTCGTACTATTTGTCACAACGTTTCGGCTGTTGTACGCTCCGGCCTTCTTCAGGTGGTTGGAATTTCGAACTGAACCCTTTATTTCGATCACTGGGGTAGACTGTTCTAGTTCCACGAGCCATGTTTGATAGATGTCAGTTATCAGTTATCAGTTATCTCCTGGTAATTTTCCCTCTGAAAGTTCTCCACTGCCTGAACTGGGTATTGAACTCACACTCTTTGGGTCTGTCACTGGATCTAACCAACGCCTTTATCCACTGTGCCATGTGTCCTAGGACAGTGGATAAAGGCGTTGGTTAGCTATTCTATAAAAGTGTTGTTATTCGCAGGTGATATATTGAAAAAGAAAATAGATTTATTCTATCAAAGTTTAAATAATTCATGAATAGAGGATCAAGTTAAATCAGTTTTACTCATTAAATTTTAATTTTCTTTATTATCATAATAAATAAATAAATAACCCAACTTAATTTTAATTTTTAAATTATTTTCATGTACAATGCTTTTATAAATACCAGCATTCAAAACAGTTTTATAAAGACTGTTTAATAAGTTTTGCTGTATAAGCATGTGGATAGCCAGAAATAAAATGTTGTCCCCATCTAAAAGTTGCTTCTATAGATGCAGCCTTTCATTATTTGTAGTAGCTTTTAATAAAAGAATAAGACTGGATTAAGACTTCAAAGATTTCCATGATGGCTGGCACTATTTATCACAGTGATATATCAATTACAACAGCCTCTGAAGTGTATTCTTGCTTATATCAAAGAGCGGTTGATCCTAGATTAGTACAGACTGTGAGAATTGTTTGAGAGTTTCAAAAGCTATCGATAGTTAGCATTATGGAACGAGATCAGATGATTAGGTAGCACTTTTGACCTGAAAGATTAGAAAAGGTAATTCAATTCTACCTTCAAATATAAATTCTTTAAACGCTGAAATCCAATGAAAAGTGAATAACTCAGATACTGGTATAAATATCTCGAATAAAAGAGAATGTATTTTAAGCACTCTTTTGTATACTTAATTCGCATTATTCTACATGAAGTTTCTTCTATAAATATTGTTCAAGCCAGCATCAACTTGTGAGGTTTAAACATTTCTAAAAGAACTGTTAATTTTGCAAGAAATCACAACTGCCAGAAAATATAATGATAATAAAGTAATATTACTTGTACAATTAAAATTTAAAAAATAATTAGCACATCATACCTAAAAGAAAAGTTTGTTAAAAATCTACAAAATATGGATTACATATTTGTTTTTTGTCTTTTTGAGGTTATTGTAACATAATGTACAATTTAGTAACAGATTGTGAGTAAGACAAACTCATACAAAAAATATAGTTTTGGTAATTAGGTATTTCAAGTAAACATTTCTATAGAGATGTGCTGAAATGTTTCAGATAAACCAAGAAGCACTTCCCAAAAACATTTGATGTTTGGGACTTTTCAGCAAGCCTTGTTATAACAAGAAAACATGTCACTTTTAGAAAGAACCTCAAAATTAAGAAAATAATCAAAACACAGTTTGAGAACTGTGGTCAATTCTGAAAGTGATCATTATAAAGTTCATAGATACTGGACATAATTCTGAAGCCTCTTAAGTCTTGGCAGTAAAATCAAAGAACTGTTTTAAATGGTAACATTAGCTGTTTTCTTTATAAGGAAACATTTGGTATTCAGTAAAGCAACCAGTAAAGCATTTGGTTGAAATTTATAAAACTTTTAATATAAAACAATTTTTCAGGAAATTAAGTTTCTCAGGTCCACTGTTATCAATCTTTCTAGTATTGATGGGGGTTTCCTTACTAACTTTTTGTTTGAAGAAATGGGGAACATCAACATTTTCATTATGTCATTATTTTCTCTTTGAGTTACATGTGATATACTTTTTAGTTGTTACTGCTGATGAATGTTCTTTGTGATTCTGTAGTGCCAGTTCACAAGTCTCAAAGAAGAATGGTCCTCTTTAAAGTTTCATTTGCTCAAAACCATTTTTAATCATTGATCTGTGAAAGCAGTTGTATACATGCAAAAAAATTCAAATGATCAGCTTTTGTGTAGATTACCCAAAATTGCTGTCATAAACATTACACGACTTCTTCATAGTATTTGGGAAAGGATTTCCTGTTTGTAATCTTTTTAAATAGGCTATCAGATGAATAATTGTTTAGACTGCATATGGGATCTTAAACATATAAGTATGTGAAACACATAAATAAAAAAGGAAAGAGTTGATTAATTTGAATTGTTTTTCCTTTTTCTCATTTTTGAATTGTTAGTTATCCTTATTTATAAAAATAGCATCTATTTTATTTCATTCTGTTTCTGCTAATCTACTATTGCACCAGTGTTAGGTTAATTTAAGGTTTTGCTTCTTCTGCTCTGCTATATACGTATATATATATATATACATACATACATACATACACACACACACACACACACACATATGTGTATATATATATATATATATATATATATATATATATATATACACATTTGCGGCCAAAATGTTCAGAACTGCATTGTTTTCGTCAGAAGAGTAGGTATAAGTTTTTATCAAAGTTGTTTTATATTCTATAATTTTTACAGACAATAAATACGATATTAATTGTTATTGTCTGAGATCTTGGTGTAATTTGAGAGGATAATACAAAAGTTATGGATGATTTAGTGATTTACTGCAAAACCCATGGCGGCCAAAATGATCAGAACGCTTGAAAAAATAACAAAATAATCAAAAATGACAGAGAATATTGGAATTATTTAATATTTAGTGTGAAGCCCTTTAGCTTCAATCACACTTTGACATCTTCGACTGCATGAGGAAATTAAATTTTCAATTTCTTGCTGGGTGGGTGATCTTATTCCATTCTTCCTGAAGGGCATTCCATAATTGCTCGGTTGTTTTAGGATTTCTGGCTTTTGAACGTTCTCCTAGAATATTCCACACATTTTCAATAGGTTTGAGATCTGGGCTTTGAGCAGGCCAATCTATAACAATAACCTTTTCAGCCTTGAGGAAGTTCATGACCACGTTAGCCTTGTGACATGGGGCATTGTCCTGCATGAATATGGGTAGTCGCTTAGTTGAATTTCTCAGCACAGGCAAGACATGATCTTTTACAAGTTGTTCTTGCATTTACCTTTCCATGTAATCACACCCAAGGGCCCACTCCATCTCCAGATATCATCCCCCAAACCATGACACTTCCTCCACTGAATTTAACACAAGTCTTAAGGCATTTAGGCGACAATTTATCACCTACTTTTCGACGAACGTACCTTTTCCCATCTGAGCCAAATAACATAAACTTAGATTCATCACTGAAATGCACCATTTGCCATTTTTATTGAGACCACAACACATGTTTGTTGCAAAGGTAAGACAACACTTTTTATTCTTGGAGCTGATCAGTGGCATCACTGCAGGTGCTCTTGCTTGTAGGTCATGTTCAACTAAACGACGAGACACAGTTTTTTGAGATAAAGTTTTCTTCAGTAAAATGCTCATTTCCCGAGAAACAGCAGCAGCAGTTTTAAATCTGTCCTTTTTAAGCAACTTTACCATAGCACAATCTTCTCTCTTGGTCGTTTTTCTTGGCCTACCTGTAGACTTTCTTGCTTCACACGAACCACAATCATCGTAGACCTTAAGAATACCGTGAACAACACTTTTTGACTTGTTAACAATCTTTGCAATAGACCCAATACTTAAATTATCCTTCTTTCGAAGCTTAATAATCTGCTGACGAATTGGTAATGGACTAAGTGGCATTATATTAACAAAGTACACTGCAGATATTCTTACTAATGTTTAGTAAACGAACCATCATGTTATCAAATTAAATAAATTAGAGTTTGCCGGTTTCGCCGGTTAAATATACTAAAACACGGAGTAAAAGCAATCATTCTGATCATTTTGGCTGCCATGGGTTTTGCAATAAATCACTAAATCATTCATAACTTTTGTATTATCATCTCAAATTACACCAAAATCTCAGACAATAACAATTAATATTGTATTTATTGAACAGAATAAAAACAACTTTGATAAAAGATTATACCTACTTTTCTGACGAAAACAATGCCGTTCTGAACATTTTGGCCGCAACTGTATATATACCTGTTCAGTTGTGGATGCTGAAAAAGAAGATTGAAATTAATTTCTATGGCAGTACCAAGTAGAAAGAAAAGTAATGTGTTAAATTTGTAAAATGGAAAACGTATGTTACAATGAGAGTTGAAAAAATAATACAGAATAATAAGAAAAATGAAATTTCATGAAACACTATCTTCTCATATTTATAATAGCCAGTCAGGGTTGAATATTTGTTTACTTGTTTTAATTTCTTGTCTTTATCTTGAAACATATATACACTTTTATAAACTTCTTGGATCATCTCTCACACAGACACATACACACATACATATATACACTGTTCACATGTTCTTTTCATTTGGTAAAGATAGTTTACCCTACCTTCAAAGTAGTTTTGTTGTTTATAAATTTAAATGTCAGTGTGAGACTGACTATCTTGAGACACAAATTGGACAACACATGCCTAGCAATATTAGATGAGGTGTTTCAAACAGCAGCACATGCTTGACTCAAATGGCTTGTGAGTCATCTATCAGGCAGCAATTAATAGATAACCCTGTATGTGCTGTCAAGTACACAGATACAGCATTTACCATTTCATATAGAGCATAGTCTGCTAAACATTTGCGAATCTTGGAGACAGTGTATATAAAGTTACATTGACTATCTCTGTGTTGACAGAAAAAGAATTTTGTTTGTTCTTGGTTTTTGTTAGAAAAGTTGTGAGTCAAATTTGTTCTATTTTATACTCACTAGGAATCTATATACTTTGGTTTACTGCCATATTCCGATATTTTTCTCTCCCTTGTTTCAGTAATAAATTTCAATTTTAGTCCTCATTCCTCATTTAACCCTCATGTACACGGGTTGGACAAAATCATTGAAACACTTGTTAAATTCAAAAAGAAAATTTATTTAATATGGAGTTGGTCCTCCTTTAGCCTCACATACAGCTTTAATACATCTAGGAATGAAATCATACAGATTTTTTCAGCCATTCTCCAGCTCTTTAAGACAATGGTGGAGGATAGTGGCTCCTAACTTGTTGCTCCAAAATGCACCACAAATGTTTAATAATATTGATATCTGGAGATTGGGGAGGCCACTCCATGTGTTCTAGCTCACTTTCATACTCTTCATACCAATTCTTAACCACTCGAGTGGTATGTAGTGGAGCATTATCATCTTGGAAGATGCAGTCACCATCAGCGAATAAAGTCTGGGCTATTGGATGAACATGATCTCCCAAAATGTTCAGGTAATCTTTGCTGTTGATTCTAACATGCAGGGCAACTATTGGACCGAGGCATTTCCATGATATGGCAGCCCAAACTATCACTGATCCACCTCCATGCTTCACTGTTGGAAGAAGGCAGTCAAGGTTGTAAGCTTCTTTGGGCTGCCTCCACATATAAACTCGCCCTGAAGTTGGGAAAAGAGAAAAACTGGACTCATCTGAGAATATGACTGGCTTCCATTGGTCTGCAGACCAGGCATTGTGATCTCTGCATCACTTCAACCTCTTCTGAATGTTGCGAGTGGAGAGGTTTCCTTATGGCGGCTCTTCCATGATATGCAGCCTTATGGAACTCACAACAAATAGTTTTAGTAGAAACTGGACTATTCAGATGATTATTCAACTCAGCAGTCACTTTGGCTGCAGTAGTCCGATGATTTTTTGCCACATTGTGTTTCAATGCATGTCGGTTCCTGTCAGTAAGTTTGCAAGTCCGGCCCGAATTGCTACGATTACTAGAGTTTTTGCCATGTTTCTCGAATTGCGTCATAGTTCTTGATATGGTAGCTCTTGAAAAACTAAACATTTCAGCAACCTTAGTGATCGAGGCTCCTGTCATGCGAACTCCAACAATTTGCCTTTTTTTCAAACTCGGAGAGGTCACGCATTTAGCTTAAATTTGACTAAATTCTAAAAATAAATAAGACAAAGAGAGTAAATTAGATAAATAAACATATTTACAATAGATATAACCTGCAATTACAAAGTTTTAGTTAAAGTTCTTAATATAATAGGTCTTTGAAATATAGGAGTGGAATTTGCACCTGTTCCAATTATTTTGTCCAACCGCTGTATATACTTGGGTTTTGTTGTGAAAATTTGTTTCATTTTGTTTCTTTAAGAAGGTACCTACATATTCTTCTGAAGAGGCATTGATTGAAAAAGGATCCTTCAAAGAATGCATTTTTTGTATATTTAATGTAATATATATATATATATATATATATATATATATATATATATATATATATATATTATAAAACACAATGTCAAAGGTTTATTGCTATTCCCATACCAAATGATCAGATGAATTCCATCTGTTCAGACATTTACAAGTAGGATATATCATGCTACATCCACAGAGTCTAATCACCCCCATTTCCTCCATATTCCAAGTGTAAAGAGACATTCCACTAAACTTTTTCCCAAGAAATGCTACTCTGTTGAATGGGTTCCCATGTAGATGCTTCCCTGAACACAAATATCTTAACCTATTCAAGTCAAAGGTCAGTTGTTATCTATGCTTCTTATACTCATGATATTCACTTCCTACAACCTCCTCTTTAATTCATATCATATACCTCGTTCATCATAAACATTTTAGCAGTAACTCTCTAACTTGAGTGGCTCTCGAGCCTTGCATTGGGTGAAATTTAGTTTAAAAATATAGAGTGTACCAACAGTTCCTTTACATCTTTCATCACCAAGATACAGGAACTAATCCATTGAAAAAGACCCATTAAAAATTGCAATGTACATGGCTAAACTGTAACAGAACTTGTTTTACAACAGAGATTATATTACAATATTTTGGAATTTGTCAAATTTTACAATCAAATCTCCTGAAGAATGGATGCAGACCAGTGATTCTCAACTCTTGGTCACAGCACACTAGTATGCCATGAAATATTGTCATGGCATACATACATGTGTGTGTGTATGTGTGGAAGTAGTAATAGTATAACGTTAGTATTTGAATAAATGAATAAGTATTAAACTGTCAATATTTCTGAGATGAGGTATTATGTACAGTATTTACATTATTCGGACTATTGTCCTCATCTTTGTCGCCATATTTGTCACAACGTTTCGGCCGTTGTACGCTCCGGCCTTCTTCAGGTGGTTGGAATTTCGAACCGAACCCTTTATTTCGATCGCTGGGGTAGACTGTTCTAGTTCCACGAGCCATGTTTGATGGATGTCAGTTATCAGTTATCTCCTGGTAATTTTCCCTCTGAAAGTTCTCCACTGCCTGAACCGGGTATTGAACTCACACTCTTTGGGTCTGTTACTGGATCTAACCAACGCCTTTATCCACCGTACCATGTGTATTAAACTGTTTTTTCAAATAATTCTTTTTCCTATTCTCTGATTATGTTAATTTAAATACTTTGTTTTATTATTCCTTTTTGAAAAAGTATTTTTATTTTTTATGGGCTCAAAATAAAATATTCAGCGGTACCCAGTAAAACATTTTTTAATATAAAAACGCATATCCCACATTAGCTAAAAAGGTTTTATCAGTTTTAGTGCAATTTTCTACTTCTTATTTATGTGAATGAGGCATCTCTAGCACTAAATAACATCAAAAATATGAAGCAAGAAAGACTTCACTCAACGGAAGAAATGAGGGACTACTTATTGCACATTCAACCAAACATTGAAGAAATCAAAACAACACCAGGCACAGGTTTCTTCACACTAAATAAGCTGCACAAATAGTTGAATAGAAACATTGAAATAAAGTTCATATTTGTGTATTTTTAAAAAATCTATGGATTTATTTCATAACATTTAAAAATTTTGCTAAGTGTGCCATATTTTCATTTGCTCCCAGGTGTGCCGTTGCTGCCATAGACTGACATATAATTTTGATATGAAATAAACTTATTCATTCATTTACGTACAAATCTGATTAATTAACATGATGCATCGTAAAAGAGTTTTTTAAGCAAATGTTTTTTTCCCCTCATTTTGAGATTTATAATAGTTAGAATTTCTAACCTTTTACTCTCTGAAGTATTTCTTAGTCTTCTTCATATTTTATCTCTTAACAAATCAATATTGCAGCTTTCTAATCTCCCATGTTTGATTCACATCGCTGTTGCCTAAACATTGAAAACTGAATGATAGACTTTGATTTCTAATTCACTGCCCTATACACAACTAACCTCATTATTTATAATCCAGATTTATATGCAGCTGTTCCCTAGTATGAGATATTAAACCCAAGGCTTGATGATCTTCAGCAGAATACTATCACAGATTAAGCCATTCCAATAAGATACTCTACATTATATTTTCTCTTACTGATTAACTGATCTCTACCTGTCACTACTGGAAGTGAATATAGCAGCCATTTTGCTACTTGTGATGAGAAATGGATCCTTTATGACCATCATAAATGATCACCTCAATGGCTTGATCATGATGAAGGACTCAAACACTTTCCAAAACTGAAATTACACTAACAGAAGATTACGGTGTCTGTCTGGTGGTACACCATTGGCGATATCCATTACAGCTTTCTGGAATCTAATCAGCGCATCACAGCTGAAATTTACTGCCAGCAATTGCTTGAAATGCACATTCAGTTAATCAAAGTGTGACTGGCACTGCTCAATACTAGAAGTGAATATAGCAGCCATTTTGCTACCACTTCCTTTTTAGATTAAATAATTGTATTCACTTCCGGATTCATTTCTTTGTCAAGGGCTATTAGTCATGACACTATGATTAAAATGAATAGTAATAGGACAGTGCAAAAGTAAATTTTAGGTTCATGCCTTTCCTGAAAGTTATTAGTGCAAAGAAGTGTATAATCTGTATTAATCTGAATTAGAACTTGGTTTATCAGTTCCCATTTTTGGATTGACAACTGTTATCCTACATTTTGAACTTTCAACTCCTTCCTGCCTTGTTGGCATTTAATAATATTCAATCAGTATTATATAAATATTTTAGTTGTCTTTATTAGGAATTAAATTCTAGTATGAACTCTAGTATTGTATTATCATTAACATGACATTTCTTTTCTGTAACTATTACCATAGATCTTCTTGCAGTTAATTTGATTACATACCATGGTAATATTATGCATTGTTATTTTATAAATCTGCATTGTATATTTCTGTAGGTTTACAAATAAATAAATCTCTTAATCAAAGAGTATATATGAAGACTATAAATTCAAAGAGCAACAAAATCCCTGCTTAAAATGATGTTTATATGTCAAATAAATATAAATAAAAAAAATATTGTTGCACTATTGAAGTGTGAATTATTTCATTATAGAATGAAACAGAAGATAATTTCTAAGTAATTATTGGGTCAAACATTCAATTAAATTCAAGAAATTATTGGTAGTCAAAAAATAAGTAATCCTTTATACACACACACACACACACACATATATATATATATTTCTTTTCTTTTTTTCTTTTTCTTTTGCTTAGAGAGTAGGACTGGCTCTGTGCACTGTACTATAAAGGCTTTATGCACAGGTATTGCTTAATATCTGGAGACCTTTTCTGCACTTGTCATCTTAATGTAGAATTATGGCTGGCTGTAGCCTAAAAAAGGCAACTTGCATTACAATGAAGGTATTTAATAGAATCAAAGTCAATGGCAATAAGATCTCTGGAACCAGATGTGAAAGGGTTTTCCTAGCAGGTGTCCCAGGGTGCCACAGCTTGGGTCCAGTCATCATCATCAATTTTGGTTGCTGGAATGTGTGTATTTTACTTGATGATGAAGCAAACGTACAGCAACCATGGAAAAGATCTTCACTGGTTGCTAAGGAGCTTCAAAGATATGATATGGATGTTATGACCCTTTCAGAAACTAGATTTCTTGGGGAAGGTCTTTCATGGAGAAATCTAGTGGCTATACATTTTTCTGGAGCAGAAGGAAGGCGGGAAAGAAAGAATCTGGTGTTGCTTTTGCCATTAGGACATCAGTAATTAGTCAGTTGGAAGAGTTTCTGATCACTATGAGAGTTCCTCTAGTTTGTAGAAGATATGCAAACTTGATTGATGCTTATGTACCAACCAACCATGGTTTGCACAGATGAAGCAAAGGAAGCTGTTTATGATGAACTAAACTCTCTTGTTAGGAGTACCTGTAGCAGACAAAATTTTTGTTCTTGGAGATTTTAATGCATGGGTGAGTTAATGAAGAGTTTATCAGTTCTATACCTGAAAAGCCTGTTAAACAAATTCTCGTGGAGCCCCTAACATTTGAGGAGGTTGAAAGTGCTGTCAGAAAGCTTAATGGTGGAAAGTCACCTGGAATGGATGGGCTGCATGCCAAGATTTTTAAGCATGGAGGAGAAAGTCTTTTGTATCGACTTCATTCATTGTTGCTAGATGCCTGGAGCAATAACAATGTTCCGGATGACTGGAAAGATGTTGTCATGGTTATTTTGTGCAAGGGCAATAAGGACAGGGATGACTGTGGAAATTATCGTGGCATATTGCTGTTGTCTGTTTTTGGCAAGGTTCTTTGTGGTGTTCTGCTAGATTGCTTGTTGCACCACATTGCTAATGAAGCTCTTCTGGAGTCACAGTCAGGCTTTAGGGCTAGACATGGCATGGTAGGTATGATCTTCACAGCCAGACAGCTGCAAGGAAAGTGTGTCAAGCAAAATATGGATCTCTACCAGGTATTTGTTAACTTGACAAAGGCATTTGACACTGTAAACAGAAAGACTTTGTGGAATATTTTAGGGAAGCTGGGATGTCCCAAAAAGTCTGTTTCCATTCTTCGCTTGTTTCATGATGATATGAAGGCATGGGTTAATGTTGATGGAAAGCTCACTGAGCCAGTGACAGTTGAAAATGGAGTTAAGCAGGGTGACATTTCAGCTCCAGACCTATTTGCCTGTACTTCTCTATTGTTTTTGAACAGGATTTTAAGAACTGCAACCTTGGTATTTACATTCACTATCATCCAACAGGAAAGTTGTTTAACATCAGGAGGTTTGATGCAAAGTCAAAGGATTACTTGTCGCTGATCACGGATTTGCTATATGCTGATGACTACGATCTTGTGGCTCACTTGGAAGAAGATATGCAGCATCTCAAGGATGCTTTTTCTAATGCATGCACTGCATTGAGATAGACTATTAGTTTGAAAAAGACAGTAGTTATATACCAACCAGCTCCAAGGAAGCCATATCGGGAACCAAGCATCTTTGTCTATGGTAAAAGGTTGAAGCTTGTTTGCATGTTTGTGTATCTTGGGAGCCTGTTGAGCATGTTCTCTGGTCTTGAGGTGGAAATCTCAAACCACATACAAAAGCTAGGGACGCATTTGGAAAACTAAATAAACATCTGTAGTCTCAGCACAGAATTTCAGTGAATACAAAGCTAGAGGTCTATCATGCATGTGTGCTTACAGCACTCCTTTATGCTTGCAAGATGTAGGTGGTCTACTGCAGACAAATGAAAAGGCTTGAGAGATTCCACCAGTACTGCTTACGTTGTATCCTTGTCATTACCTGGCAAATGTTTTTTGTGATGTAGACGTGCTAGAGAGAAGCGGCTGTGATAGTGTCTAGTCCTTGATACTAAAACATCAACTTCTGTGAGTAAGTCACATCATCAGAATGGATGACAGCCACATTCCAAAGCAATTGTTTTATGGTGAGCTGCGAACAGGGAAGTGAAATGCCTTCAAAGCTAAGATGCACTTTAAGAACTGCATCAAGGATGCACTGAAGAAATGCAACATTCCTTGTGAGTACTGGGAAGAATATGCATCTGATCACAATAATTGGAATGAGGCTGCTAGTACTGGAAGGCATCACTTTGAAGATGAGAAAAGGAGGCATGCAAAGCTTAAAAGAGATGTGTGTAAAGGGGTCCCTGTTGAACTTCCTGAAGGCACCCACAGGCAGCTTGATCTGATATATACAGATTGTGGTAGAGTGTGTTTATCAATGGCTGGTCTAAAGAGTCACTTGAGAGTGCACCAATAGAAGGTGGCAATTGACTATAAAATCGGAGATGTCCAGCAATTGAAATGTTTTATTTGTGGTCAGATATGCGGGTCCAGAAGCAGTTTCATGCAACATTTTAAATTGCATGATAATGTACCACCTGCTGTTAGACCTCTTAAATGCCTATTTGTGCCAGAGTATGTAGGTCCCTTGCTGGGCTAAAGAGTCATATTCGTTCAGCACATCAGTAAATGTTCTCTGAAAAGGTATGTAGTAGGGGCTGTACTTGGACACGAGTTGGCAATCATCATATATATATATATATATATATATATATATATATATATATATAGTTTTTAATATATAAAACATTTTTATCTATGAAGTCTATAGATGAAAAGAAAGTATATGTGTATACCTATGAAGACAGTTACACATTACATTCTCCATTATATATGTATATCCATTGAAAGTATGTGTGCATACTCATGAAGACACAGTTACAAATTACATTAATAATACATTTGTTTTTGTTATAACTCCAAAACCTTTATCGATTTTCCTTACTAAAATGTAAGGATTTCACAGAAACATTTTGAATTCTTTAGCCAGCAAACAAGAATGATAGATTGAATCATTTTTTTTCTTCTTTCTCCCTATTCCTTCTTATCTTTTCACCAAATCTTTGATTACATATTATCATGGTTGGAGTATTTTTGATAAACTCAGGTTATCTTGCCTGTCATTCTCTCTTTCCACACACAGACACAAACACACACACACACACACATGTGGAGGCATAGTAGAATGATGGATTATGGCTCAGAATGAGGAATCAGAGAGCCGAGTTCTAATTCCAGTCAAGTTCATTACATTCACTTACATTCTAATACCCTTGGTAAATGTATGAATCCATCTCTACTCCCCCCAGCAATGGGTAAATAGCAGGACACACTGAGTTATATAGCCTTGAGTGGAAACCAGTCTAGGAGAAGGAAAACTCTGAATTCAAAGCCTCTAACTATGGATAAATAATAGGGCAGTCTGGGCTCTGTAGCTATGGTTAGCAATCAGACTAGGAGAAAGAAACTCTGAATTCAAATCCATAGCTGGAGTCCCTAAGATAATCCAATGTCATTTTCAATTTCATTCTGCAACAACCCCTGTACCAAACTGTATTGGCCTCTGCCTTTCCTTTGGACAACATCAGTGGTATAAAGAGAGGAGATGTGCTGTATAGGCAAGCAAGTTTTATTAAATTCATTTGACAAGCTCTGTTTCTTTAATTTTTTTTTATGGCATTTCTCAATGTTTCAAATAGGATATTTTGTATTATAATCAAAATTGTGGATAAACTGTCGGAAGTTCATGTTTGTTCTGTTGTTTTTGTTTCAGTAATTTTGACCATTTCAATCGTTATTTAGAACCATGTGCTGTCAATATGATAGACAATATTCCACTGGCCAATAATTTGGTATTGTATAGAGAGCTGAAGGTACAGTTTATACACATATCAATCAGCCCATCACAAAAAATAAAAATACAGCTATCAATATAAGATAAAGATTAGTGAATAATCCCAAAATGCTATACACTCTGACAGTACATAGTTCTTGTTAATGACTGAAATGAATGAAAGTACTTGAACAAAACACTAAAATAACATGAACTTTCAATAGTTCAGCCACAATTTTGATTCTAATACAAAATGATTTATATACAAATTGAAAAATGAGATATTAAAGAGACATGTTTATTGAATTTAATAAAGTTTGTTTGGATGACTACTTGGTGTCTAAATTTGCATCATATATATATATGTATATATATACACAACTGTGATTACTTACATGGTGGTTAAGCTAAATAGAGCACAAGTGATTTTTTTTCAAATATCAGAAGAAATCTGTAGCTAATAAAAATGAAAGGTCTTCAACACAGCATGGTGACTGTCAGTTTCACGGTTCAATGCAATCAGACCAAAAAACATTGCATTAAAGTGTGGGACTGACAGTTATGCACTGTTGAGTCCTAGGTGTATCTATAAATACTCTATTTTGGATATTGAATTCTCTTCCTCTATAATATATAACATTTTAAACAATACACACACACACACACACATTTTCAATACATTGCCTTCCAAATATAGATGCTATGTTGACTGAAGATTTCAAGGAGGCATAGATGGTCCTATAGATGAGCAAAGTGTAGAGGACAACAGCTTTGTAAAGCTTAATTTTTTTTTTCTTTCTGAAGGTTCTTGTTGCTCCTGATGTGTTTGTAAAGTTTGCCAAATGCTGTGTTTACCTTTGCCAGTTTGTTGTTTAAATCTTTGTCCAAGTTGGCATCTGCCTGCCAAAGACCTTGTTCTTTGATGAACTCATTAATGATTAGCAGAAGAGAGTAATACAATGGGAAAGGTAAAAAACAGATAAAAAAAGCTGCTTATCTCTTGTAAAATCCAATATTATAGATATTAGAAAATACTGATAGAGGGACATGATGACACTGGATATTCCAGGCAATCTCCCTTTCTAGCATAAACCAGAGATAGCGGTAACAACATACAACTGGAGCTCTCTTCAGTTGCCAGACCTTCTCCCAAAATCACAATGGAAAAACTTACCTGTCCTGCATTGCACTTAGTAATTATCTGTGGAACTACATAATTCATGTAATCATCTTTTAAATATTTGTTTGAAAATCCAAGTTATTATATATATATATATATATATATATATGAATGATAAAATAAAGAACAAATAGGATATGTATATCAATATAACATATTTCTCTATTATTAACACTTCGTCAGATTGAGAGAAGACAGACAAAAAAGGCATACATCAAAGCTGGGTCTGATGGGTCTGTTGGGTTTACAACTCAAAACACCCAAACCCCACATACCCATCAGACCCATTGTGTCTGGTATCAACAGTGACTTAATGTAGAGAATACAAAATATAAATATGGAAAATATGGTTATGGTGAGCCTAGGCATCAAATCATTATACACCAACATACCCATCATGAAATGCTTCATTATATTGAGAAACCATCTCAAAAAGCCCAAAGAAAAGCTTCTACCCATCCACAAAATTATAAAAATATACGAACTAATCACTAACCACTGTTTCTTCTCTTTCATCAATATTCTCTACAAGCAAAACTTCAGATGGGGTCACCTATCAGTGGTGTTCTCACTTGCCTTTTTCTAAAATTCTTAGAATTAAGTCCATTTAGACACATCATACCAACAACTCTACTTACCTAATATATATAGATGATGTCCTCTTATTATATCCCCAAGATAAAAACCTATTAGACATAATAATGAAACTCAATAAGGTTGAAACTACCATTCAATTGATACATGAATTTGAAATAAACAATTCTCTACCTTTCCTTGACATCTTATTAATATGCAACAGTGAGAAATTAGATTAAACCCACAAAAAAATAATCTAATCAACTTCTATTCCCACCACAACCAAAAAATAAAAACTGGACTAATCATACAATTCTACCTCAGAGCCCTTAGGACATTTAGCCCGGAATACCTAAATGAAGAAGAGAAATTTATTGAGAAAACTTTCAGACTTCTCCACTACCCACATCACTTCATCCTCAGTGCTAAAAAAAACGAGCTTACAAAATCCACAAAGCCAAAAAAACAAACACCATCAATAACACTTCTAACAAAAATGGCACAAAATTCATAATCCTGTCCTCCAAAAGTCTTTCTACTAAACTTACAAGCAAATTAGTCATCACTAATACTAGGATTGTTACCAACCAACTCCAAGACAATTGGAGATATAATTAAGAAGAAAAATAAACCCAACATCAATTCAAATGTCAGGATTTATCAAATAAATTGTTTACAATGCAAAAATGTTTGTGGTAAAGATATCATGTGGTCTAAAAGCCCGCATCTATGAACACAAGGGAGAATTGCATTTGGACAAACAATCTCTCTCATTTTGCATTAAAATAATGCTGGGCATAACTTTGATTTCCTTAATTCCACCCAGATTTAAAAAAAAAAACATAATTCTTATTCAAGTATATTGAAAACTTAATAATAACATTATTACCAACTATAAAAACATGCCTAAAACATTACATTACATCAACATCTTTCTTTGAATTCATTCTTAAGGAATCTAACTTATATCTAATATAAAGAATACATGCTTAAGGAGGTCAGCCATAAATTAGAACCATGTGACATCCTGCTGCACAGGCTGACTGCACAAAGGTGAAAACTAATTCCCACTAGCCAGACACACATACACAATTATGAATGCACATTACCATTCAATGCCCACTTAGATATACAAGAATCTTCACAAACATGCATACACACAGAACTATCTATGGTTTTAATGCATGTGACATGTGTCTGACCAATGAGAACTGACCCAAACATAATTGAAAATACCAGTGTTTCTGTATTTTTGTCTGTTTTCTATTAATCTTTTGAGAGCCCCCTTTCTGCCTTCCATCAGAATGGCTGATGCTAACCCACAAGAGAGTGACTCATTGCACCTTCTCAGCCTAATGTTCTCTGCTGACATGAAGTGGAAAGATTATATTTAATTAATTGCTAGGTCTGCTGCTAGGAAAGTTTGTTCACTGTGTTGTGCAACACAATTTTTCTCTTCAGAACCTATCTTACATATTTATAAGTCTACCATTTGTCCTTTCTCTGAATATTGTTGCTACATCTGGTCTGTGTTCCTGCTACATATTTAGAAATTCTTGAGAAAATCCAAAGAATCTGTGATGTTATTGATCCTTAACTGGCACCCCAGGTTCAATTACTTCCCACCACTGTAATGTAACTTCTTTGTATCTTTTCTATAAATACTTTCATGTTCTGATGGACTTTTCTCTATTCCTGACAACATAATGTAGCTTCCCTGTGCCTTTTCTATAAATACTTTCATGTTAATTGTTTTGAGGAACTTTCCTCTATGGTACCTAGACTTTATGAATTTAAGCACAGTACTAGACTGGCGATGAGGTGTTATCATTTTACAGTTGAATTGACTAGATGTACCAATAATTTCTATGCTAACAGTTTCTTTCCTTGCTCTTCTCCCTTGTGGAACTCTCTTCCAGCTTTTTGCTTCTCAGCCAACTTGTCAAAACTTTAGATGCATTGTCAATCATTATCTACTGTCTTCTTGATTCCTATTCTTTTAGTGTTCTCACTCCTTAATAATGTTTTCTTTTTCTTATTCTTTTACACCCAGTAAACTCTTGTGTCTTAGTTGCTTTATTACCTTGCTTGGGGTGAAATGATTAAGAAAGGATATATAGGGGAAAAGTTCTCAATATCAGAGAGCATTTATAGATATAGATAATGTGAACATAAGAATCATCATTACATATTGACTGTCAGCTTCATGCTTCAATGCAATCATCAGACTGAGGATGATATTGAGGCATAAAACTGACTGTAACCATGCAATGTTGATTCCTCTACAAACAAACAAACAAACACACACACACACACATACTCTCTGTCTCTCTCTTTTTACATATATATGACAAAAAATGAATGATAAGGGATTGTTCTATAATACATCTGTACAGATAGATATTTATCACTGATACCCTCAGTGTCAGATTTGACTATTGTATATTATATAAAATCATGTCTAGCTCTGGTATACCTGGTCCATTAGAAGTAAAGTTTAATGTTGGTAACTTCTGACCTGGTCACTTTGTGGTCAGCTTATACTGGAATACACATGAATGACCAATGGACAGCAAAATTAGAATTAAGAGGAATTATAGCTGAGGTTGAACTTTTACTATCAGATTTAAAATTGAATGCACAGATTAAGAAATGACCTGTGTTGTGAGCTCTTTGGAACAAAGCATCTTAGTTTGTGCAGTTGATCCATGGGGCTTAACCTTTCCAGTGATTATTTCGTGGAGACCTTAGCATAGCTTAAATGATAAATGATTTAATATGCAGACTTAATATTTACTATCATATTCCATTAAGATTAAAGTATTGTGTTGCCTAAAAATAATTCCATGAACCATTTTGGAATTATGAATTTTACAAGTACAAAATATTTTAATTTTAAGCCTTGAGATACAAAATAATACATTTTATTCTCAGGACCAATTCTTAATCACACCAATTCATCAGGTTGCATTTGGGATTTTCAGAACTCAGAAGATCTCTTCAAAAACCTCTGTACTATCAAAAGAAATTTCTTAATCCAAAATTGATCTGAACAACTATTTGATTTAGTCATACATCGAGTCAGTTGCATCAGCCACCGCAAGGAAAGTTGGTTCTCTGTGCCGAGCCAGGAAATTTTTCTCTCCGGAATCGATCCTCCAAGTCTATAAATCGACCATTCACCCTTGCATGGAGTATTGCTGCCACATATGGTCTGGAGCCCCTGCTGTTTGCCTCAACGTTCTTGATAAGATCCAAAGACGGATAGGCAACGTGATTGGCCCTGATCTGTCATCTTGTCTGCAGTCGCTCTCTCACAGACGCGATGTTGCCTCGCTCTGCCTTTTTTACAAGTACTTTCACGGTAATGGCTCTGAGGAGCTGCTCTCGCTTGTCCCTAGGCCTCATGAATTTAAATGCCCCACGAGGCTGGCATCCCGCTCCCACTCCTACACCGTGGAAACTGTTAGATGCAGACGTCTCTTCTACTCCAATAGCTTCATGTCTCTCACATCTCGCCTATGGAACTCCCTTCCCTATTACTGTTTCCCTGACAATTACAACCTCCAACGGTTTAAGTGTAGCGTCAATCGACATCTCCAGTTGCCTTGATCTATCCACTTCCCTTCTCCACATCCTTTCATTTTTCATATCTGCTCTCGCTCCAAATCTTCTGCAACCCCCTTGCCTTGATTGACCCACTGTCTTTCTCTTTCTCCACATCCTCTCCTTTACCACTCCTATCTGCTCTTCCTCCAACCCTTCTTTAACCCCTTGCGTGATAGTGGCTTCCAGCCTTGCTTGGGGTGATACGCTTAAAAAAAACAAAAAGTAATTTCCATTTCTGGTAACCAATTATTATGATGAATGTATCATCCTAACTACTAATCATGTGCAGCAGTTAAGAACAAAATTGACCTTACATCAACCAATTATCACCTTTTTCAATTGCTACAAAATTCTTTGAACCTGTGGAATTATACTTAAAATCTGTTAAAGAGCTGCCTGATAGGTGGCAACGTGTTATTGCAAATAATGGTGAATATATCATTGAATAAAATGAAATATTTATTTTTTGATGAATAAAATTGATAAACAAAAGCACAAATTATTTTTAACTCAACCTCGTAGTTTTTTTTTTTTTACTTTGGAATATTTGCCCCAAATACCAAATTCCCAGCTTTGTTCTTTGCCCATGCAATTTCTAAATTTCAACAGACCAAAACAATTTTTTTTCCTTCACATAATGTAAGAATTGTATCCCCAGACAGACTCGACACATTTATGTGTTTACCATAAAGAAATGTAAGGAATATGATGTGACTTTATATTTTCTTCAAGTTATAGCACAAGAAACCTATAAATACATAAGTAGTCATCTAAAAAACGGTGTAAATTATTCTCAGAATGCATTATGTTGAAAATTTTATTGTTTTCCAGTTCAGTAAGTTTTGTAAAATGCTAAAAGTCTGTAGAATTTATTTCCTTTGTGAATTCATGATGTTACTTCAAAATAACTTAATATCTACAAGTTCATAAATTCCCCTATAATACATTTTTGTCATTCAGTTCTTACTGAATAAAGTGATATGTGACAACTGATTTTCCATTGATATTTGTATACAAATAAGTATTGATAAAGTAAAAGAACAAATTCTTTTTTATGGTAATATTATAATTTAAATTTAGGGATGTATGTATATACTTTTATATTTAAGAGTTTAATAATTTTATCAAAAAATACAATGTTGTAAATTGTATAGATCAATAAGTATACCTCTCAACACTTTCAGCTGTATTTATTTATCAGCTTGGCCTTGTCATTTTCTCTTTGGACATTAAACAAAAAGGGTTGATAAACTGTAAAAAAACAAATCAAATCAAAATTGGACAGGCATTTTAATATATCATCCCTAATAGAAATATCACATTGGCTACAGACAATAAGCAAAACAATTTTTTTTTCATACTTTATATAAAACTGATTAAAAGGACAAAGAATATTAGATTATTTTTTTTTTAATTTGAGCAGGAAATGGTTTTAGTGAAGTGAAGATATAAAATAAATTGCCAAAAGGAAAACATGATAAAGACTGCAGTCACTTTATAATCATTTGGAATTTGGATTTTAATGAACATGTGCACAAATTAGAAAAAAAAATTAGATGGATAAGATGTAAAACTTAACATGTAAATAGAAAGACATATTTGACTCCTGAACATTGGTAGAAAACAGAAGTTTGAATGATTATACAATGTTGAAGAGACTTGCAGTTGGTTTTACTAAATGAAGTGAAAATTGAATATTGTCTTTCACTTTGTCACAGCATGTGTTATAATGTTTATAATCTCTTATCAAAGTTGTCATCAGGATATTTTTTATGCATAAGTTCTTAAGTCTATAGCAATATCATGTTTTAACTATCATTAATACCAGTCATTGTTAAAAGAAAAAAATATGTTATATTTCTTTTGATGAACATTGAATTGTTTTAATAAACTCATTGTATCTGTATTTACACCTGTACTTATTTTTACATATTCTCATTTATGTATAGATAAGTATTTCTACATATAATGATATATATATATATATATATATATATATATATATATATATGATACATAATTACCTTGTATAAATTCACATTTATGTTAGAACTTGAACATTTTTACATCCATATGTACATGCACACAACAATCAAAGTAACTATGTTATTTAACTTATAATCTATATACACATCTCAGTAGGTATGTATTTATACAGAAAAGTATATTATGTATATTTTGATATCTTAATGAATTTCTCTGTAAGTTGTAGTTAAAACTAACTAGACAATCATTTGATACATGCACATATGGAAATGGACACTACATATACACACTTCATATATATTCTCTATCTACACATATGTATGATATACACAATACATGTATATTATATATATTATACATATATAAAGCTATTCTCATTGTAAGTAATACTTTGCTAGAAACAAAAACACAGGCAGCTTAATCACACATCAAAGAATATGAATTCATTTTTCCCCTTCAGTAAAATTTTTTCTTAAGCACTTGAAAGTGTCTTTGACAATCTCTAATTGAAAACAGCAAAATATCCACAAAGTATCTTTGGCACATAAAAGATCAAATATTGACAACAGTCTACAAAGTTTCTCTCTGATATAAAATTCTTCTTTTTTTCTTAAATTTTATTGGCCTCTAGCAATTATGAATATTTCTTTTATTTTAATTTTAATTTTTCCAACTTTGGCACTTGTGGATAGTTAATTGTGATGGGGAATCGAGATTACTGTTACCAACCAATTGTTCAATGCTTGAGCACTTGTCTTTAAATATTTCACATTCTTCTTGCAACTACTTACATGAATCCTAAAGTTCCCAGGTAGATTCCTGTTGTTTAACATCAGTTCTAATTTACATTAGACAATCATAAATTACCGATAAGTACATGAATAGCGTTGATGTTTAATCTGATCCTGTAAAGGAAATTATGTTTTCTAAAATTTGAAACATCACAACTTAATAGACTGGTAGCTAATACTGATAAAAAGTGAAGAACTAATGAGGCTGTTTATTGAGATGTTGTCTTTAAGTATTCTTATCAGATAAAGTGAAGCTAGAATGAATCATCAAACTACAAGAAGATCAATGAGAAAAAAAATGAACAGAAAAACATAAGAGACTGATAAGCATAACATCATTTCAAAGTGGGATCACCATCAGGTTTTATTGTGTCATGTGAGACAATTTTTTTCTCCAGAATCTATTTTACACATCTATAAGCCTACTATTCATCCATGCTTAGAATATTGCTGCCACAAATCAAAGAATCAGCAATATTATGGGTCCTGATCTGGCAGCTTGCCTTCAGTCACTTTTCCACAACTGTAAGGTTGCCTCTCTGTGCCTTTTCTATAAATACTTTCATGGTAATTGTTCAGATGAGCTCTTCACTATTGAACCTAGACTTTTTGAATTTAAGTGCGGTACTAGACTGCCATGAAGATGTCATCAATTTACAATTGAGCTGGCTAGATGTAACCATAAATTCTATGCTAACCATTTCTTTCTTTGCCATTCTTACTTTGGGAAATCCCTTCCAGCTTCATGCTTTCCAGCCAACTTTAATCTTCAAAAATTTAAATGCAATGTCAACCACTATCTGCTCTCCTCCTCATTACTTTTTCCTCTTTCTGCTCATTATTAATAATTCTGTTCCTAACTCTTCCAAACCCTGTAACCCCTTGTATCTTAGTGGATTTTCTGCAAGGATTGGAATTTCTGGCAGTTTGAAGAACTATTCAATGAGACAGGAAAGATTAATACCATCATTGGTGACAGTAATTTTATAACCCACCAGGTATATAGTCACTCGCTAAAGTTATATAGAGTCCACTGAGTAATATAGGATCACAGCTCTAAACCTTCTGCAATGGTATCTGTAACAAATATGTTTTTTAGGGGATGGAGTTCTGAGTCCCATACCCAGGTTTGAAAACAGAATTGTATTTCTAGATTAGTTGCCAACGAAGACTGAAGAAACAAGTCTGCTCTACTATTTTAACCTATAGCTGGGGGATAAAACATGGATTCACAGCTTTCCTTAGGGTATTTGTACAAAAGTGACAGGAATTCAAACTCAACTCACCAAATTCTTATTCCAAGCCACTAACCATTACATCAATTACACATCACATCCATAGTGAAAATATATATATATATATAAAATCCACATTAGATATGTATATGTATATATACTGGATATATATATAATATATATATATATATATATATATATATATATATATATAATATATATATTCATCCTTGTATTGAATATCGCTGCCACATCTGATCTGGTGCTCCTACATCCAAAGCAATGAAAGACTTAGTCAAGACTAAACAATACAATAAAGCTAAAACCTTAAGGAGGAATTTAGTCCATCACCTGTAATAATTGTCACAAAAAATACACAGGAGAATCCTCAAGGAAACCAAATAAAAAATTATGTGCACACAAAAGGGATATTTTACAAAACAATATGTAAAATGCTTTGGTTGCCCACCATAATAAGACTGACCACAATTTTGACAGAAAAAATGCTACTCTGGTCAAAGGAGAAAACTATTCAATATGACGTAAATGTGTAGAGAATGCCTTGATTGCAAGGACATCTACAGTAATACTGCACTCTGACTCTTACAAAATTTCACCATTACTAGCAGAATTTCTATCATCATAGTGTGGGATGCCTACTAACTAAATTAATTCAGCTAGATAAAAAAAGAAAAATTCTAAAATCCCCAGCACCCCTCATTCATGCGCATATGCAAATTTAGTCTAATGAAGTCTTGAAGGACAAAATATGTCACAAATAAACTTTTTCTACTTTCTCATACATTTTTCCCAAAAATATATATATAATTACTTACATTATTTGGACTTATCCTCCGCTTCATTGCCATATTCACAATGCCTTCTTCATGTGATTGGAATTTTGAATGGAACCCTTTATTTCGTCCGTGCAGGTAAATTGTTCTAGCTCTAAGGTTTATAAGTCCCAAAAATTCATACACAGATGTCCTCAAGGACACATGGCCCAGTGGACAAAAATGTTTAGTTACATCTAGTGACTAGACCCAAAGAGTTGTGAATTCAATACCAAACCACAGCAGTGGTGAACCAAACTTGAAGGGAAATAACAGACATCTGGAAGAGGTATAGAACTAGAACAATTTATCCCAGTGGACAAAATAAAGTGTTCAGCTCGAAATTCCAGTCACCTGAAGAAGGCTGGAGTGTACAATGGCTGTTATGAATATGGCAATGAAGATGAGGATAACAGTCTGAATAATGTAAATAATCATAATATCTCATCTAAGAGATATAGATATATATATAAAATGTCTCAGCAAGCATATTTTATCAGTGCTCACACACACATATATATATATATATATATATATATATATATATATATATATACACACACACACACCCACACACACAGTAGCTTGCACTATTGACTGGGATTTGGCATTAAACTACTGGTTTCACAAACTTGATACAATTCATTCTGTACATATAAAACTGTCAGTAGACTAATGAGGTTGGTTTAATTCAGTTTAGTTGAATGAATTCATTTGCTGTAAACATTAATGAAACCAATAAGTCAATGAATCTGATGATTATAAACAGCAGCAACAATTTGTATCCTAATCACTGTATAGACTGGAAGAGAAAAGGCATTATGTTTTGCAGTCAACACCATTTACAGGTCAGTAATTGTGATCTAAAGATTCATTAAGGCATAAAACTAAATTTGACCAGAGAGTTTCTCAAGCAAGCATATTAATTTTCTAATTTGTAAAGATAACCTATGTGAAAGAATTTGATATTTACTGAGTAAACTATAAAACATTTCCTAAGCCCTGAGACATTTCCTAAGCAAAGACATAAACCATCTAGTCACATAGGGCAAACTGAAATGAAAAAGATTACATTGCACCAACTTCCAAGTGTGATACTATGGATGCCCTCATAGTAAAAGAAAATGTGGCTTTACCTCAATCTCCAGTGTTTCTGTTTCATAGCCAACAGGTTGTCCTTTTTGAGATCTAGTTTTATAAATGGCATCCACTTTGACCAAAGGGGGATGGGAAGTAAAGGTATGGATAGGGTATGTAGGGTAAGTCTGGTCTATATTAATTGTTGTGCTTGGGATCAGTGAGAGTTCTGGTCCATTTTTGGTGGGAGACGGACTTGTCCATCACATGGTTCCTGTGCCATTCATTCATATTGCTAGTGGGATTAGTAGAGGGGTAAGGAGTTGATAGGAGGAAGAGCTGACCTGTTAGATCAACATAGCAGACGTTGTCCCAGGTGTCACCTACCTACCCACCCAGGTGAAGCCCCAAATAAAAGATTTACATGTAATATGGGAAAACAGAGTTTGCATTCTTATTCTTCAAAATCATGTTTGTCTTTCATTTTGTTACCTTATGAGCATCAACTGGCCCATTCGCTGATTTCAGGGCACACCAACAAAATCAAGAATCAAAATGCAATGTAATCATTGGCCAGTTACTGGAAATCCTGGGAGAGGGTTACGTTGTATGTTTAGACAAGAGGGGAGGGCTTGCCACCCTTGAAATTTTTTAAAATTTGCTTGTGAGGATTTTTTTTGTACTTGGGCTTGAACACTAACCATTAAAGTACATAACAATTTGGGTTATGAAACAAGCACAATAAAAGGATTTGGTTTATTCAAGACAATAATCATAATTAACTCGGAATGGTTAATGGTGATATATTCAGAATCCTTTGAAATGGATCCATTTTCAATTATTTTTATCATTTCACATTTTGCTGTGTTGAAAGTGACACAAAATGTAAACTGGCTTGTTAAAAGTTGTCTGTTGAGAGTAACTGGCAAAAAAGAAATTTTGAAGACAGGCTACACTCTTAAACTGTTGAAAATATGGTGATTGGCCGTGAATTGTATGCAGAAGTTATTGATTATTTAAGGAGGAAATGCTTGATATGGTTCAAAGAAAATTAAATAACATTTAAGGAATTTGAATGCTGCACCCCCCCACCCCACCCCCCATCATTGCACTGATGTGGAAGGTTTGAAGGATTCTGATGCCAGCAGTTGTGGAAAATGGTCAGTTTTCGTCCTTGGACTATACGTACATGTATGGGAGCTACCTCCTAAATGGGTCACATCATACCACTGTGGAGTGTGGAGTTGTAGGTAAACCCTGCACCCAAATCAGATGATAGCAGTAATTGCAAAAAATGTCACTAATTTTGTACTTAGTTTTATTTGACATTATTGTGTGTGTGTGTGTGTGTGTGTGTGTGTGTGTATACAATGATGATATATATATATATGTGCATATTTTAAAAAATGTGACAAACTGGAAAGGTTTTTTGTGATGAGTTTCATCCGTTAGCTTTTCATCGGACTGGACTTTGTTGACATGTGCAAATGTCAACAAAGCCCCGTCCGATGAAATCATAATGGATAAAAGGTGTCACAAAAAAAACTTTTCAGTTTGTCATATTTTTTTAAATATTGTTTGTTGATATACAAAATTATACAAAATTGTATATCATTATATCATATGTATAAATATATATCTCTATCTATAAAAGGCAGGATGTGTGTGTGTGTGTGTGTGTGTGTGTGTGTGTAACGAATGCACGGCCGCAATTTTTGACAGATTTGCACCAAAATTTATATGCCCATGCTCCAAGTTAGCAAAAAGGCCAAGACTGACTTTGCATTTCCCAACTCTCGTCGATAGTGGAAATAATCGATTTTTTCATGCTTTTACAGCGGTTTTCATGTAGTTTGTGGCCATTTTCTACTGCCCAGAGGGAGAGCCTATAGCTGGCTGCCACGAATAGGCAGGAAGATTCTATTGGCCAGTGTGAGAGCCAACAGCTGATTGACACGAATGTTAACTAGCATGCTAGCATGCAAAAAAATCGATAGCTGCATTCGTCAGAAGTGGGAAAATTTAAATCTGCATGGCACTTTACTCCAATTGGCTCATTCGCTTGCTTAAACTCAATGTTGATTCTGATTCCGCAGAACTGTGTTGGGTGTGACAAAGTATTTCTTGTTAACATTCTTTTTTCATTCAGTTTTTCCAGTTACGAGTTCTTTTTTAAAGCTGATCGTTTTGTGTTCATTTTGTTTAGTTCTTTTTTCATAACAGATTTAATGTTTAGTATAGAGCTTAGAAAAAATTTGCAGTGTAAGATAGGCAAGAAGTAAGGCATGTAACAACATCAGCACGGCAAAGGGCACTCCTTTAAAGGCAAGGAAGGGCAAAAATATTTTAAGTCAGGTGATAGCAATTGCTGTATGAGTTGTATGATTTTTGAATCAAGCACAGGCAATGCCGGGACATGCTGCTAATATATATATATATATATATATATATATATATATATATATATATATATATATATATATATATATATATGGGTCTGTCTACAAAACTTTGGAGTCGGGATGCTGAAGGTAACATCAATCAGCTGAATGACAAAGAATTTGTAGGTCTGATGAATTGGATCATGATTACGATTCCAATGTAATAAATTATAACCATGGAATATTAGTGTTTGATCCATTTATATTATATATATATATATATATATATATATTATTGACTTTGTGAAAAGATTACGATGGAAAGTGTATTTCTATCTCAACCCTTCCTAAACACTAGATCACAAATATGAAGCCTACAATCTAAAAAACAAAAAACTCCTCCTTCCTGCAAATTCCTGGATCTCTTTGAAAGAGACCTGTTTAACATAGTTAAGAAAATGAAATCCAGAAAGCTGTCCAACCAGTTCCAAGAAAAGTTAAACAAGGACATAAAAACTATTAAGAACTCTAAAGACATTTGGGTTAGAGCTGACAAATCCAAAAACATTTATAAATGTAACCCTTCACACTACCATAAAATTCTCACTAACAAAATAACAGACATGTATAAACTAGATAGACATAACAGGATGATCTCCAAGATCAACCATGAGACTGCCAATTTCACAAATAATTTAAACATTGCAGATAGAATGGGGAAAGTCCATACCAAAGATGCATACCTTTTATTTAAGGATCACAAGCCTAACTTTGCTTATAACATAGAGTCTAGATTAATAAATCCAACAAAAACTGAACTAGGTCTAATCTCGAAAAACATAATAGAAAAATAACTGATAATTACAACCTGTACTAATCTCTGGAAAGACTTGTCAGATACAATCAAATGGCTTGTCAATATTAGTGATAAGCTCCATTTATCAAATTTGATATCATAGATTTCTACTCCTCCATCTGCAGGGATCTCTTGGTAAATTGTATTAACTTTGCAAAAAACTATGTGGTGATCACTGATGAGGAGACTAATATCATTCTAAAACCTAGGAAATCAATTCTGTATCTTAACAATTCCACCTGGACTGAGTGTCTTCATGACAATTTTGATGTAACTATGGATGCATATAATTCAGCCCAGGTTGCTGATTCCATATGTATTTATATTTTAGATACCTTTAGTAGTATAGTAGATCCCAAACAGATATGCCTATACAGAGATGATGGACTCATTTTTATCCCCAATAATAACAGTCCACTAACCATGAAGATCCATAAGAAAATCATTAGGGTCTTTAAATTACTAGGGTTTAGGATTGGAATTTCCTCTAACCTTAAAATAGTTGATTATCTAAACATTACCCTTAATCTCAATAATAAAATGTTTAAACCATACCATAAAGACAATGAAATCTCCACCTATATTCTAACCACCCCAATGTCATTGCTAAAACAGATACCTACCACCATTGTCACTAAGATTAGTTGATTATCATCCAACATAAGCATCTTTAATATAAATAAAAAAAATTGTATGAAAATGCTCTCCAAAAAAGTGGTTTTAAAAATAAATTATCTTATCTAACCCAATAAGTAATGCAGAAATATCAAAAGTGAAATGTAGACACAGAAAAAGAAAAACTATATGCTTCAACCCCCACCCCCTCTGCAAACTGTCAAATATTAAGATCAGACATTATTTTTCAAAGTTAATAAATAAATACTTTCAAAAAAATGGCCCAATAGGAATTCAATATAAAAATGATTATGATTAGCTACTCTTGTACCAACAACATGTATAAAATTATTAACTTACGCAATAACCATATGTTAAGAAATTTCTATGGGATAAACAACAAACCTAGTATTGAACCCTCCTGTAGTTGTAGATGTAAAGAAAATTGTCCAGTAGAGGGCAAATGCAAATCTACCAGAGTTATATATCAAGTGATCATTTCCTCCAAAGAAAATATGAAAAATTTTGTTTACATTGGAATTTCTGTAGGAGAATGGAAACAGAGATTTTATATGCATAAGCACTCATTTTCTAACCCTAAGCTAAAATGCCAGACAGCTCTTTCAAAAAAGTTTTGGGAATTGAAGGAGAAATGTTTGAGCCCACAGGTAGTTTCGAAAATTATAGGTTTTGCACATACTCCTAATAGTCTTAGATAAAGGTGTAACTTAAGTTTAGAAGAAAAGATTAGAATAATAAAATGCAATAATCAAAGCCAACTATTGAACCAGAGGAAGGAATTAGTGTTAAAATGTTGACATAAAAACAAATTCACATTTTCATAATATAGGTTTAACTTAATTAGCTACCATATTTCCATAATATTCACTCTCCCCTAACTCTTTAAATGTCGACAGTATAACTAATTTTAATTTCTATATTTTATTCCCTCCTCTTTAACCTCTTTACACTATATTCATAAATCTTCCTTTACTTCAATATCTCCCCCCCAACTCTCTTTCCGTTAATCCCGTACATCCTTTTATCTATATATTTTAAATTTATTTTTAGACTGCTTTTTACTCCTACTTTAAATTAATATTTCATTTTTCATCTAGCCCTGAATTAATGTCCTAAGGTTAATATTCGGGTTTAATTTTTTAAAATATTCTTCTCTTTAAGACAAATACTCTTCCACCCTCTCCTGACCCTGTCTCGTGCTTTTCATCTGACTGGAACTGGCAACAGAAAATGACCATGACTGAAATTAAGTAGTGTAATGGAGGAGACATGAAAAGCAATGCAGTAGAAAGGAAAGTAGTGAATAATGTAGAGTGTTAAAGGTTAACATTGTTGACTCCTCATAACTCACTTAGGCATTACATTAGTTTTTTATAAATATAAATATATTATAATATTATAAATAGTTCCAAGGTTGAGGTCAGGTCATCCATGTATTGGATACTGTTGCCATGTATGGTCTGGTGCCCCTGCTGTTCATCTTGAGATCCTCAACAAAATCCAACTGTAGTCGGTCCTGACCTGGAATCTTAACTCCAGTCACTTTCTCACAGATGTGATGTGGCTTCCCTCTGTCTTTTCTACAAATATTTTCCTGGCTGATGAGCTGTTTTCCCTGGTTCCCAAACTAAATGAATTTAAGCATACTACTAGGTTGGCATCTAGGTCCCACCCTTTTACTGTCAAAACAGTTAAATGCAGCTATATCTTCTACTCCAGCAGCTTCTTCTCTCACACTTCCCAACAGTGGAACTCACTTCCTCTTACTTGCTTCTCTGACAACTATAATCTTCAAAAGTTTAAATGTAATGTCAATCATCATCATCTTCTGATGCCTTGATCCCTGTTCTTCTTTTTATCCTTTTCTTAATCCCCTCTATATCCAGTCTTTTCTCTTACTTTCATTCTCTGTAACCCCCTGCTTACTAGTGGCACTCCCACTTTAATTAGGGTGAAATGCTTAAAAAAAGCAAAACAAAAAAGGTTTTATAATATTGGGTTGTCAGATGTGTTTTAATATTTTAATTGGATTATTTATCAACAAAAAACATTTTAACAAATCAATCAATAATCTATTCCCTTTCTTTGTTCATGACTTCTTGATGGTGTTCCACTAGCTTATTAATGCCTTGATGGTAAAAATCACTGGATCTTGACTCAGTTCATTGTGTGATATTTTCAACTCCATATTGTTGCTGAACAGAACACTTTGCAGACTGTTGGAAAGTGATTGAAAAAAGTGAGAAACTCAAGGTGCTGTATCAGCAGAGAATATGGTGATTGTTGTAGAACTTTCCAACCAAGTTCTTTTGTAACAGTATCGTCATGTCGATTGAAAGTGAGGGAAGCAGACATCAAAAATGCTCATTTTTATCAGCTTGGCGCTTTAATTTTCATATGCCTGAAAAGAGGTAAAATTCAATCAGATTTTTAAAAAACAACAAAGGTTGTGAAGGAAGCAGAGAGGTAAAAAAATAAACTTAAAATACTATGGTAAAAATATTTTGCATGTTAATTCACTTCCAATGGATAGACGTATTGCAAAGAAAGTTGGGTCACTGTGTCATGCTAGAAAATTTATCTCATCAGAGTCCATCTTGCACATTTACAAATCTACAATTCGTTCGTACATTAAAAGGATCTTGACAAAATCCAAAGAAGGATCTGTAATGTAATTGAACCTGAATTGGTATCTTGACTGCATTCACTTTCTCACAGATGTTATGTGGCTTCCCTCTATCTTTTCTACAAATATTTTTCTGCTCTGATAAGCTTTTTCCCTGGTGCCATGACTACATGAATTTAAGCATGCTTCTTGATTGGCATCTAGGCTCCACCCATTTACTGTTGAAATAGCTAAATGTAACCAACATTTCTACTCCAACAGTTTCTTTTCTCACACTCCCACCTGTGGAACTCACTTCTGTTTGCTTCCTTCCCTGAAAACTACAATCTTCAAAAATTTAAATGCAATGTCAATCGCTATCTTCTATCTTCTTGAATCCCATTCATGTTTTGTCATTTCCTCCATACTCCCTATTCTCAGTCTTTTCTGTCACTTTCACTCCCTGTAATCCCCCACTCTGCATATTAGTGGCATTCCTGAATTGCTTGGGGTGAAATGATTAAAAATAATTTACAATGTAATAAATAAAATTAATTAGATAACCATACTTTTAGTGACATAATCATCATCACAAAAAATAAAATTATTTTACTAGAATTAATAATTAGCAAATATAAGTTCAAAATTACCAAAATAATTTTGTTCCAAATACATTTTGATTGCATACATCCAACTATCCAGTAAAAATATAATGAAAAAATGAGGTTTAAAGGCATTTCTGATTGATAAATCTTAAAAATACAGGCATGAACTCATTACGTAATACTTCTCAGTTTAAGCTGATTCACATACATATTTTAAATCAGGTGATAAGAAATATCGATATATATAGTACTATATTTATCCAAACAAAATAAAAGTTGTTATAATCACCTAATAGATTCATCAAACACTTATGGGTGATTGACTTCAAGAGCATCTAAAGTAAAAATTGATATCTGTTAATTAAAAATGATAAAGTATTACTGATTTAAATGACAGGCATTTTATACCTTAGTTTTGAAATACCAAAATGAAGAAGAAACATCTAGTTAATGTGTGTAAATTGCAGGCATTGTAACCAAGATTCAAAACCTACAGTAATAATCTTTTTTTACCTTATATTTGCTAATATTGGCATATTTCCAGAAAAAAAAAATTTCAGCTGTATATTCAATTTCTAGTTTTCAAAGCATGCTGGGAAATTTTGTACTAACCTAATACATGTATTTCTATTTCTGTCTCATTTGCATGTTAAATAATTATAAATTCTTCATATGATGCATAAGGGTGGTTATTGACAGAATATGTGAAAAGGATTTACATTTCGATTTTTTTTTCCTCTGGAGATTTACGCCATTAATGCATGTTGTCCTATTCTTGGAATGGTCAGAGTTAATGGGTTATAGCGAGAAACTTATAATTAATACAGGTGTCTTTACAAAGCTATAATGAATACTAGAGTTTTGATAATTCATAATTAAGACTGAATTTTTTTTTAGAAACATATAATACTAGATTATTGTTTTTTACAGTATTTACATTAGTCGGACTATTGTCCTCATCTTTGTTGCCATATTTGTCACAACGTTTCGGCCGTTGTATGCTGCAGCCTTCTTCAGGTGGTTGGAATTTCGAACTGAACCCTTTATTTCGATCACTGGGGTAGACTGTTCTAGTTCCACGAGCCATGTTTGATGGATGTCAGTTATCAGTTATCTCCTGGTAATTTTCCCTCTGAAAGTTCTCCACTGCCTGAACCGGGTATTGAAAACTGATAACTGACATCCATCAAACATGGCTCGTGGAACTAGAACAGTCTACCCCAGTGATCGAAATAAAGGGTTCAGTTCGAAATTCCAACCACCTGAAGAAGGCCGGAGCGTACAACGGCCGAAACGTTGTGACAAATATGGCAACAAAGATGAGGACAATAGTCTGACTAATGTAAATACTGTACATAATACCTCATCTCAGAAATATAGACAGACATTATTGTTTTTATTTTTATAATGAATAGCAGATTTTATCGGTGGCAATGATGGGTTAATTCATATTCCCAACTTTCCTTACAAAAATAACATTTCATTTTTACAAACACTTTTCTTCATTAAGCAAAACTATGCCTGAATATTAATAATGACTAAACCTTGCCTAGGCAGGCACAGGCAGCAAGTGTTCAGCACCCATTGAAAATCAAATTCCCTACTGCAGTACCAGATTTCTAAAATAACTTGTTAACTATTACTCTAGAAAGAGGTGTTCAATCTATTAAGCATTGAATGCTGGACAATCTCCTCAAAGATGAAGAAGAGACTTGAAGCAACAGAAATGTGATTCGACAGAAAGATGCCGAGGATACAATGGGCTGAACATGTGAGCAACAGTGAGGTTTTGGAGAGAATGGAAACAAAAAGGAAACTTATACTTATCAGGAAGAGGCAGTTAAAATTTCTGGGGCATCTAATGCGTAAGGTGAGCTTGGAAAATCTGATACTCACAGGACAGATTCAAGGAAAGAGGGACAGAGGGAAGCAGCACATAATATACTTGATGGGTTTGAACAAATGGATGGCAGAACAAAGTTTGCGAGAAATAACAAAAAGACAAAACTTATTAAGAGTTACAAGGGACAGGAAGATGTGGAGGGCCATCATCACCTACGTCCTGATGAGACACTGCACATAAAAAAAGAAGGCCATTAAGACAGTCTAGAAAAAATATAGTTTATGAAATTCAATGAATTTTACAACCCAAGCAATCAATGCAGGCGTCCCCTAAAGTTCACTTCCAGGTCCAACCCTCTTCCTAGTCTTCATAAATGATCTGCCTAAGAGTATACTCCAGTCATTTATAAATATCTAAGCTGATGATACAACAGCTTATGGGCACATCTCCCAAATTCTGGATGATCAGAATCTGGCAGTTGAATTAGTTCTAATAACTGAGTGTTGGAAAAGCTGGCTGATCACATTCAATGCCTCAAAAGCCAAACTCATGACCTTACATGATCACTGATCAGACCCAGAACTTTCACCCTGTATCTTGAGTGCCTATTGGGACTCAGCCCAAACTTCAAATGAAACTTGTGCATATGATCCATCACTAAAAGTGCCTGAAAAATGGTTGGTTCACTGTACTGCACCAGCAAGTACCTAACTCCTGGTGCTATCCTCTATTTTTACAAGAGATAGATCTGTCTGAAAATGGAGTACTGCTGCTATATATAGGCAGGAGCCTCCCAGTCTTCGCTGTCCACTCTCGATAGAGTCCAAAAGCGTCTCTGCATCCTTGTTGGTGATGAATTATTTTCCACTCTACAACCTCTTTCTGACAGATGAAATGTTGCTCTGTCACTATGTACATGGAAATTGTTCAAATGAACTACACTCCTTAGTTCCACTTCATGGCTAAGATCCACCATGCCTTGCACATTGTAGTGAAATACCTTCATTCTTTTTGCATTCTATTGGTGAGATGCAATTTCCACTCAAGTGGCTTCTTCCCATGAACCACAGCTCTGTGTGACTGACTCCCAAGAGATTGGTTCCCTGATCATTACAATCTTAATCTATTCACATCTAGGGTCAATCATTATCTTCCCCACATATCCACATAAGCTGTACCTCTTACTCTGTAACCCCCTACCTTAAGTACAGGGTGAACATCACTGTAAAAAATGAAACAAAAAAAGAACGCCATGTTAGACTTTGAGATTAATATTTTTGGCAGAATAACAAGGGTCTATGGAAATAGCAGTTACACAGATTTTAAATGGAAGAAAATGAGGTTGAAAAAATAGAATTTTAAGTCATAATAAATGGTTATGAAAAATAATGTATGAAGGAAATAAAATTAAAAAGAAGCAAAGTATGCACAGACAAATAAAATGAAAAAAAAATGAGAGATAAGAAGATAAAAGATAAGAAGAAGAGAACAGAACCAGAATAAAAGAAAGAGAAAACTGCAAAAACAGATTGAAAGAAATTTCATGATGAAAAGAAATAAGTTAAAAAGAATATGAAAGAAAACAAAAGTTGTAAATGTATCAAGTAAAAGATATTGCTTGAGCTAAAATCTACTTTCTTCTTTAATCAGATTATCTAATGATAGTGGAATGAAAAATCCCCGTTTGTAAATAGGATGTTATAGCAAGTCAACTAGATGCTGTAAAAGAACTTTTGATCAAAATGTGTCAAATTGTATAACTGACCATCTTATAATTTTATGCAAACTCAGAAATCTAATCCAACCAATCAAAATAAAGAAATAATTAACAGTCAAGTGAAATTGCTCAGGAATCTTCTGTGATTATCTCTCTTTATCCTTGGAAATTGAATTGAATCTGACTGTCAGATATACAAACAAATAAAAATAACTCTGCTATTTTATTTATTTTTTAATATGACTTTTTTTTCTTTTCTATGCAGGATATTCATTGTGTTTTTAGTTGTACATATGAAGTTCTTATAATATTTGTTAAAATTTATTTTAATTTTTTTTGTTTGTTTATTGCCTCATATGAGGATAGAAGGAGAAAAAACAGCAGATGTAGATTGTGTGGAGATAAAAATGAACTGCAAACCAATTAGTAAATACAGAAAATTAAAGCAGAAAGAATATGGATTAGGCATGACTGCGTAGAGAAGGTGATCCACTGGAAATATGCAAGTGACTGTATTTTAGCCCTGCAGACCCAATGATACAGCATCATTTATATATAATGAAACATTAAAATGAATTTCAGACTGAGATTCCTATAGAACACCCAATTCAGACTACAAAACCAGATTTGATTAAACAAGAACAGAATTGAATTTCTCTGTTCTAGTAGACCACAGTAAAACTCTGAAAGAAAGTGAAAGCATAGATATGTATCTTTGCCTTGCCAGGGAGATTAGGAAAATATGGAGACATGAAAGTAGCATTCATACCAGTCATTATGAGAATCCTAGACAGCTTCAAGAAGGCTGGAGAAAATCAGGTTAACTCTTATAGATGACAGCATTAATGAAAACAGTGAAAATACAAAGAAGAGTATTGGAGTACTTGTTGTCACTTAATCTCCAGTTTAAGCTGCTAGTTAGTGGTATGAATGATAAATGAATGAATAAAAATCACTGGTATTGGTATATAGAATTAAAAGAGAAA
Source organism: Acanthosepion esculentum (assembly GCA_964036315.1). Lineage (NCBI taxonomy): Eukaryota > Metazoa > Mollusca > Cephalopoda > Sepiida > Sepiidae > Acanthosepion > Acanthosepion esculentum. Next base: position 65,545,606 of record OZ038487.1, read on the forward strand.
CCACATTAGTTTTAAGTTTTATTTTATTCAAATTGATTACACATGAAATATAAACAGTTGAAAATTTAAAAGGATAAATTAATTTTAGTTCATAAACATTAACACTTTAGTTTTATTTGCATTATAATTAATCATTTTTTTATACAGGTGAAACCTAAATGTAGAAATTGGGTTGGCCAAAATTTTGTTCTTTCATTAAATAAATTTTCTACTAAATAACAAAACAAAATTCTTAAACCAACCCAATATATGCTATAAACAATTTAAATGATTAAATTACTTTTTAATTTATATGCATTAGCATTTCAACCCATTTTATTATTTGTGTGATATGTAATTGGTTTTAGCAAAACAATAAAGTGTGTTATTAAAGACAAAACACATCTTTTCCGAAAGGACAAAATGAGAACTCTATAATTATTCATGGAACTATAGAAAACCTTATCCAGCATCAGCCATTGCAGTTTATCACGGGTGGTAACCCCAAGAGTGAAACAAGCCAACTATTTTTTGTTATCAGGACATAGGCAATCATGACTCACCTAAGATTGCTTTTCTTTATTATCTGTGAATTGCCATGATTTCTTAGGAACACCAGTGATTTGTTGCTGCCTGCTCTTCAGTTTTTAATTCTTAGTTGGCCATCTGGATTAGCTGCCACCCAAAGCTAGAGAACCCAGTCTATTCTGCCATTTAACACATAGATTGTCATCCTCATTGTCACCCAATTGCATTGGGATCATCATCCTCTCTCCTTATTCCTTTTCTCCCCTCTGGTGGCAGTGATGGAGATGGCCGTGAAAGCCCAGCCTGATAAGTGATGAGCAGGAGTCACAGAAGAATGTGGGTGGTGGATGCAGTTGGGTGCATTGGACCCTGCAAACAGCATGTTGTACATCCTCTTCATGTTGATGGTTGAACTCAGAAGTCTTCGTCTTCTCTCAGATCATCCTATACCAGGAAGGTCGATTTGTAGTAATGGTTTCCTAGGTCTCAGGGTCGATGTTGGCCTGTGTCAGAAATGTTTTCAAGTGATCCTTGAAGTGTTGTTTTGGGCTTCCACAGCCTCTTGCTGATGACAAGTTCTCCGAACAGGATGATACAATTTAACACACAGCTTGAGTAGGGTAAGAAGAGATGGATTCATGCCTTTTCCCAAGAGCATTTGTACAAATATTAATGCAATAAACTAGGCCAGAGATAGAACACTGCTCTCTAAATACATTTTCTGTACAGATAATGATTATGCTAACCTCACATATGAATACCCTTCCTCCAAATTATGAGAATGGACACCAACAGATTATTCCAAAAGGAAAGAAAAATTAAAATGGTTAAAAGATGATTATAAAGAAATTATGCAAATACTCTACAATGCTATACAGAAGCCAATGATTACAATGTGTAGAATATGGAGAAGAAAATTTTAACTTTAGAGAAAATATATATGCTAATAAACTAACAGTTGTAAAAAAGAATGATTAACTGATGATGAGCTCACTAGGGTTGAAGGAAATGTTAAATCTTAACTGAATAATGAATTAGAATTGAACAAACTGGAGATGATGAACAGAATAATAACAGATAAAACACAGATAAGCAATAAAAGTGAAAAAAACAAGAAACAACAAAATCAGTCAAGAAATAAGAAAAATGATGCAAATAAAAATGGAGTTAAGGAAATGGAAATAAACATAATCAGGAAAATAGAAAAATATAACAAAATAAAATCAAGAGAAAAGTTGAACAAAGTAAGACATCATAGAAAAATCATTATTAGAGTAGAAGATAAAGCAATTAAAGAAATACTAAAAGCAAATATCCTCTGCTTGAATAGTCATTACTTCAGTGCAAAAACTTTGTAAAACAAAACCTAGCCCATAAATTAAACATAAATCATTGCTATGACAAAGAGAAATAGAGAAAGAGATGGAACTTCTAGAAAACTTTTTTTTCTCTACTGGATTAATTTAGGTTGAGTTAGTAGAGGTTGCTGTGGTTCAAGACACAATTTTTCTTGTTTGCGATTCTCATATTAAACCACTTTTCTTTATTGTTTGTTCAAAAAAATTTTTTTGTGTTGAGCAAGAAATAGAGAACAAGTGTTTAAATGTTCATAAATTTTCAATTCTATGAATTTATGTGGAAACCCTTCTCCTAGCTTCTGAATTTTGACTCAGAACAAATAACATCAGAATTGATAAACTTCAAATCAAAAACATTTCTGAGTTTTCAAAAGTATTATGAAAATCTTAATGCTGAGTGTTAATTATTGTTTATTGTAACTGGTATAACCAGTTATCCCCATCCCCAACTGTTCCTATCAGCAGTTGTAACAGCAGGGATATAGACTTGTATTCACTTCCTGCACAGGGTTGATTGGGCCGTTAGATACTATTTAAACTCTCTTGGCATTTGAACTTTACTTGCCATTTACAAGTCTCATTGGAGTTACCTTTCCCGAAGACATAGAAGACCATTTTTGTTCCTATTTAAAAAGAATTTTTGTTTTGGACATTTCTTCCAAAAAAGAACTTTGAATTTTTAAAACAAATTTTTAAATATCATCATTCTGCCTGACTTAGCTGTCCTTTCAGAACTTTAAATGTTCGACTCAAAGCAGTCAGTCAGGAAACATTTGTTTTCCTTAAAAATGGATCTGCCCAACAAAGATAATATTGAGGAGTACACAGTATTAAAGGGTACTCCAAAAAACAACAATATAGAAGCTAATAATGACCAAGATGTGTCAACAATTAAAAGTATGGAAGTCAATAATGGCCAAAATACTAAAAGCCAAGATTCAGTCAAATTAAGTGACAATGCAGAATCCGGGGAATTGTTCTGTTCCTGGAAGTCCCCCTCCCAAAATGCATTATCAATATAGCAGAGTTTTTGGAGCATGCCAAAAGTTACACTCACCTTTTGGTAGAAAGTGAACTCTTGGAAGACACCCAAGAATTAAAGAAGATTGAGAAACGAATACTGTTAGTCTTCATGGTGGACAAGTGCTCACACAAAATTTGTTGCTCCACAAAAGATACAGTGGTAAAATCACTAGAGTCCCTGGGGGTTAAGCCTCAAAGAATTGTTAAGGATGCAGGCTACTTTATGTGGGACATATTGCTGCTCACACCTGAAGACTGCATATAGTTTCATGTCAAGATCTAATCACAAAAGATCTAATCCTTCGGACTGAATATGAAGGCAGGTATAGGACCAGGGTGGCAATATTCAAGATCTCTCCTCAGGGGAAATCTGACTGCATTCTTTTCACAGTATGGTGACATACCGGGTGCCTCTTGCAATGGCCTGAATGAGGGATAGAGTTTTGAAACAATGTTGGATCATAAAGCCTTCTACTCTATACCCAACTGTCTGGAAGCAGGGAGCCTGAAGTTGCCGGTCATTGTGACCAGCCGAAAAACAACATATTGGAAGTGTGGAGAGGCTGGTCACCTCTCCTATTCCTACGAAGAGAAGAAGGCTCCAGTCGACCAAAATCCCCTCTGGCTGCATCACCTGTGATGGGCATGCCTGCTTCAGGGACCAGCATAGTTAAACCCCTGGTTGGGTTGAGCTCGAAGACCCCATTTTCTGAAGAGCTTTGCCCACTTCTAGTGCAGTTGTGGAGAAGGAAGAGGAGGAATTGCTGGTTGCTGATAGGGCCAGAGGGATGTGCCAAACAGCGGATCCTCAGACCCCAAGACAAAAGGCACTAACAGACCCACTTCCTCTACCAGTGATGCCATGACCTCTAAAGTGAATACTTTGGAGGAATTGAAAAAAGTATAACCCTAGATTTTAGAAAATAGAAAAGATTAAGAAACTGAAGGTCAAACTTGAAGCCAATAGAAGGACTTCTCCTATAAAGGAAGCTTCCTCCTCGTCCTCTACACCATCCTCCCTTGTTTCAAAAAATTTCACAAAACCATCATCCATGCATTCATCCCCATGTAAAATTATCCTACTCAATACAGATCCCAGCTCCTTCAGGAAAAGTTCATCTCACACCCCATGTTCTACTCCCAGTCCTTCTCCCTGAAAAGACATCCTGAAATGCCTCATCCTTCAAAACACCAGAGAAGTCCATCAGCAGCAACAATGGAAAAGAGGAAAAAGCAAAACAGACTTCCATACAACCTAGGAGAGGATGCATGTTGCATTTCCCCGGCCCAGGGTGAAAGAGCCAAAAGATACGGCAACAGAATAAATGAACTCAGATACCTATTGTCCATAAAGCAATATGCCGACAAAGATGTTGAGATTCCAACAAACTTTCCTGCAGTGCATCGTGTTCTGACCATCATTCGAACTGGGTTGGGGACACAGCAGTCATGGGGTATGGTCAAGGAGGTCATAAAATCATTTAATATGTCATCCCCACCCATTGCCATTTTCACAACGAAGACACAAGAAAGTTAAAACAGTTCTGTTCAGGGAGGGTCCCAGTTTTTGTTCACCCCTCCCTCTATAGGGCACTAAAACTAACTTTTCCTTAGTATATCAGCAATCTCTCCCAAGATGGCACCATCAAGAATGAGATGGGCCAGGGGTCAATAGGTGAGGCTGTTGGTATCCTTTCCTTGACCATGTTCAATCCAGTTTCCCAGCTCTAATCAGACTGATAATGGCTCTCTGGTTAGCAAATTTGAATGTCTGGGGCCTGAAGCCAGAGTCTCATAGGGTGAGGCTTGCTCGCAACTTTCAGTGTGGATATATGCTGTTTACAGGAGACCAGGTTTTCAACTCATGATCATGAAGACATTCTGTCTAGGGGGTTTATCTTCTATTCAGCTTGTTTTGATGGATGCTCAAGAGGTGTTTCCTGGCTGGTGAGCAAGCCTGTGGATGTGGATCTGTTACCTCCACCCTTCTTAGGATGGTCTGGGTATGCCTTGCATTGAGATTCGGTGACATACGCTTCACATCTCTTAGATGTGTTTGCAACTGGAGGAGAATGACAAATTCTGGAAAGAAGATGCTCATAAGAACTTTCTATGCTTGAGAAGTGTCCAGTAAGGCATTATATCAGGTGTTGGTTAGGTGGAGCCGTTCATGATGATTTGATAGGCAATCTCAGTCTGACAAAGCGGGAAGCTTATTGCATATGGCCTTGGGTGCCCAGATTGAAATTTCTCACGAATACTGAGGCCTCACTCACCTTGCTGGTGATGTGAGGGGCCCTCTGGGTCTGCAAAAAGCTTTGTTCAGCAGGTTTAGTAAAGTCTCCAAACTGTGTTCGTTGCAGTGAGGAGGTGGACCTTCTTTCATTGCATGGTCGTAGGTCTGTTGTGTAAGTTTGTTAAAGGCATCATGGTTCGTATGCTGCATGGAAAGTTCTTTGTCCTCAAAGCCAGTTCTGTTTGTAGCAATATCGTACCACCTTTGACGAAGGCTGAGCACTATGTATTCTTTTGCTTACTGGGTGTTATGCGAGTTGTGATATGGACGACACAACAGAAAGAACTCCATCAGAATTTGGCAAAAAGTGGGTGAGTTTTGTGTATTTGTGCAAAGTGAAAGGTGCTGACTTGGCATGACATTTTGATGCCGGTTAGGCATTAAGGATTTTGGTATTGCTGGTTTGAACAGTGGCAACCCTGCCTGAAATAGGTTAGTTTAGGTTTGTGTTTTTCTTTAGTTTTTTCTTCATCCAAGTTAACTTAGCTAGGGTATGTATGCTCATTGATCATTTTTTTTTTGCCCTCACTTTCTTTGTTTAATTCCTCCTGCTTTTCCCCATTAGGTGACCAGAGATATTAGTTTTCTGGTGGATGTGGGATGCCTTTTGATTTTTGGGTGTGATTTTTCGTATTTGTTGTTGTGCTTGGATGAGGGTGTGTTTCTGTAAGTGTTAGGCCATCTGAGTGTTTTTTCCTCATTATTTAAGTTCTGCATTATTTTCATCCAGTTAATTTAGTGATTGTGTGTGTGTGTTGGGGGGTATTACTAATACTGTTTTGTTTTGTTTCTTGTAAATAAATTTTGTTTACCATTGTAAATATTCATTGTTTATAAAATTTTAAAAGTTGTTTTTGTATTTCCCACCCCCACAGACAAAATTGTACATATGGGGACTATTTAGGACTTCATGAGGTATTATGGTGGTTGTCGTAAGAATGGTAAGTAAGAATGCAGCATTTTGGTGCAAGGGTTATTGTAGCATATCTGGGTCAGTGATTGTGGCTAGTTAAGTTTTTACTGTAAGACAGATGATGACCAGCCTTCCGCTTTCCCCATTATTGGCCTTGTGTCCTATTTGTACTCAAATATACCTGAACTTTACTTGCCTAGAAGAACTACTGACATTTGAAACCAGACCTGGTCTCTTATCACTGAGAAATTTTAAATCACCCTCGCCACACACACACACACACACATATATATATATATATATATATATATATATATATATATATATATATATATATGTATTCTAAACATGTTTCATTGAATAGTATAGGCATATCAGGACTATTTATTTTTATAATAATCTATTCTAATTCTTTAATTAGGTTCTTGATGTTAAGTTGAAATTCATCAAGGAAGGCAGCATATTTTTTGTTAACCCGAGTACTTTTAATCTCCTCCAAGATCATCCTCAGGGGTGTATTGCAAAGACAAACTTATTGTAACTGTGATCGTCATGATGGTGATTTTTGAAAACAAGTGTGTCTGTTATAATTATTTTAAACTTATCAGTTGTAACTATGGTGTGTTTATCTTTTTTTCAAAACAAGCATCTCAATGTAACGGGGGTAACCAGAAATGCTAGAAATGCAAAATAGCATTAAATGTTGGTCAGTATAAATTATTCTATGTATTTAGGCAGCAAATATTCTTAAAACAAATGTTATTGAAGACGACAGACATTTTGTGTTGATTAATTTTATTGATTGACTTTTCTATAATACAAATAATCCTTCTTAGATAAGGAGGAAATTCTATCATAAATTGTCCAAAGTTTATTTCAGAAGAAATATGGTCCAACCTTCCAGCTTTCTTAAGTCCTTATCAGGGTCGGTAAAGACAAGTGGTGAATTTCATAAAACTAGTGAATGGCTGGTTACATTCAGTGCCTCAAAAACCAAACTAGTTATATTCCATCACCACTGATTGAACCCTGAACAATAACCAATCACAATGAATCAA
>OZ038487.1:65557760-65565260 GCA_964036315.1 Acanthosepion esculentum
TAAACAGTTTGACATGACAGAAAATTTGCTTGGACATGGAAGAAAACACAAATTGTCACCAAAAACTGCAAGAAAACTGGGTCATGAGGTTAGTATAAACCCAAAATTTGTTTTGAAAAACACTGCCAAAAGTTTGGATACAATAGGTATTAGTGTAAGTACTCGCACAATACAATATTGTTTAAATAGAAATAGGTTGTATGGAAACCGACCATGACAAACCCCTCTTATTAAACCATGCCACATTGTTGCTTGGTTTAATTTTGCCAAAACATTCTTGGACAAAGAAAATTGCTTTTGGGAACAAGTACTATGTAGTGATGAAACAAAAATTGAGCTTTTTTGACATAATGGTGTACAGAAGATTTGGCGCAAGAAAGAACAAAGTGGCAACATTAAAAGATGGAGGCATCTTGATAATGTTTTGTGTTTTTTTTAGTTCAATGGGGACTGGACAATTAATTGCAATAAGAGGAAAGATGAAATCTGCAGACTCTTTCAAAATTATGGATGAAAATCTACAACTATCAGCACAAAATCTTCATCTAGGCCGGCGATTTAATTTCCAGCAAGATAATGATCCCAAACATATGTCTACCCCACCCCTACCTCCCCCACTACCCATCTGAAGTGAGTGTGTTTAGCACACCTCCTCTTCCACCCATCTTAAGTTAAGTGTTTGTCCGTGGGAAGCTGACAACCATTTTAGAGTTGCTTTGATTTTCATCAAACCATCATTGAAAATAAGTGCACCTGCCCTGTCCATAACAAGAAAAATCAAAGTTAAAGATTGGAATAAAGCATTAAGTTACATTGCCTTGTGCCATCTTGTTGTTGCAGATGTTTAAATGTCTGTCATTCATTGAATGTTAATTGAATTTTTTCTTTTTTTGTTTGTCTGTTGCTTTTGTTTCTAATATTTTCACCTATGCTTCCCTGTGTTGAATGTATTTTGTTCTCCCCGTTGCTATTAAGTATCAAACTTCTTACCTCACCCACACTCCCACTTGGTTAATTTATACTCATCTACTGTTGCTTATCAATGCTGAGAAATTGACATGACAAAGGTAACTATGTTTTACCATCCCGATTTTTTTTAGTTGGTCATAGATATGAGAACATATACTAGATATGAGAATATATACTAGATATGAGAATATATACTAGATATGAGAACATATACTAAGTCATAACTTAATATGGACTCCTTCATATTTTATGTGATTTTCTTTTTCCTTTTTCAGATTAATAGGAATAGATAGGCTTGCTGCCTATCATTTGGCCCAAACTTCTTCCATATCTATTGAACAGGAGTAGAAGTCCATCCCTTGTTCCCTGATCAGGATATGGTTTACTGATTCTCTGTCTTTCTTCGACCAAGAACACAATGATCTAACTGTCTTTACTTTTGGTGATCAGACTAAGCAGTGGTTGTGACATTCCAATGTGAGGGTACTGGTTTGGTAGCTTGCTGGCTGTTGCCTCCGACTGGTCATTAGGAGTCCAAACTCTTTGGTAGTGCAACTAAACCAGCAAACAAAAAAAACACCTACCCACCTTAATCTTTCTTTCTCCAATATTCATGGTATCCATTCCAACGTCTGCAGTGTAGAATCTTTTCTCCTGCTTTTGTGAAACCAACTTGAATTCTTCCATTGCTACCAATGAATTCTTGGTTCTAGGCTAGCTTACTCTGTGCCAAAAAGATTCCAGCATTCATATGCATGTCCTTGGTGTTTACACTGGGATAATCTTTGGGTGGCCAGGGAATTGTCTCTCAAGGCCACTGACTAATCTTTCATGTGCTTCCATCTTTCACTACTAAACTCTGTCAGCTATCTCTTTTTCCTTTATCACAACCCTTTTCCCCAGGACTGTCAAATATTAGATGCAATAGCTGACAGTATAGGAAAGACACTTTCTCTCCATCTATCTGCAAACATCTTTGTCTTCAGTGACTTTAATGCTCACCTCAATATGTGGTTTAAGCATTCTAAAGCTACTGATGTTGCTGGTGTTCAGACATTAAATTTTTCCATTTCCCAATCCCTTATTCAAATCATGCACTTCCCTATTCATTTTCCCTAGCCAAACTGAGCAACAAGCTTCTCTACTTGATTTATTTCTCACCTCCTCTCCTCACTCTTGCTAAGCTTCACAATACTTCTCTCTTAGTAATTCAGACCATTCTGTGGTAGCTATTGATATCTCCTTCCAAGCATCCATTAAACAGGAACCCCCAATCCATAAAACCTCTTTCCGTTACCAGCATGCTAATTGGGACTCATTCTGAGATTTTCTTTGTGATGCCCCTTGGCTTGACATCTTCAACTTTCCAACTGAAAATTGTGCCATTGAGGTTTCTTCCTGGGTCAAAGCCGGCATGGACACCAGGTGAAACCTCAATCATCTCCATAGTTCCCACCAGCATGCTTTCCCACCATAGCATACAGGAACCACTATTTTCAGTTATTCTAGCATGACAACTTTCATCATAACAGGTGCCTATTCATTACTGCTTGTAATAAATGTAAGCAAGTCCTTGAAGGAGCTAAGTCCCTGTTTGCTGAGAGAATGAGGCACTGCATAGCCTCTAACAACTTTGGATCTCATGATTACTGGTGGATCTGTAATATGGTATTAAAATAAATGCAAAGTCTCTTTTCCCCCTTTTTCAATCCGCTGCTGATAAAACTGAATGCTTTGCCTGTAAATTCTCCTCAAACTCTACTCTTGACTCATCTGGAGTATCCCCGTCTAACTTATATGCATATAACTCCTTCCATAGTTTCTGCTGTCATCTCTAACCTTGATCACAACAAAGCATGTGAACCTGATGGTATCCCTGTAATAGTCATTAAGAGGTTTGCTCCCAAACTAGATTCTGTTATCTCTAAATTGTATCACAAATGCCCCACTGCCTCCTGCTTTCCAGCCTGATGGAAGTCATCATCTGTTCTAATTTTTAAGAGCTCTGGTGAACTGTCTGGTCCATCTATCAGCCTATTAGTCATCTACCTCTTAAGGAGAAACTCTTAGATGCCATAATCAATGCTGAATTGGTTCATCATCTCTCATTGCAGGACCTTTTCTCAAACAAGCAATATGGCTTTCATTTCTCCAGGTCCACTGCTTATGTACTGATGATAATTGTGGAAAGAGTCAATCATGCTCTAAATGAAAACAGTGAAGTTGTGCTGTAGCATTGGACATCTTGAAAACCTTTGACAAGATCTGGAATTGAAGTCTTCTCCACAAGCTGAAAAGTTACTATCTTTCTGGACACATTTTTGATCTGATCCAGTCTTACTTATCAAATCATGAAATGAAATAAATGTTATCTCAAATGGCCACTCGTCTAAATCATTTCATACCAACGCAGGTGGCCTCCAGGGCTCCATCCTTGGTCCTACGCAGTTTTTAAGTTTGATTAATGACATCAACTCTCAACTTGGCATCTGTTGACAACACTACCATTTACTGCCTCGGTCGTAAGGCTGATCAGTCCGACAAGGTCAAAACGGAAGCTGATGTCCAAAACTACCTCTACACTGGGGCAAAAGATGGTTTGTAATGAAAAAGATTGCTTCTGACCTGGTGTCTTAACTTCAGTCATTTTCTTACTTCCATAATGTAGCTACCCTGTGCTTTTTCTATAAAAACTTTCATGTGAATTCTTTGGATGAACTCTTCACTCTGGTACCTAGAATTTATGAATTTAATGACAGTAATAGATGAGCAACAAAGTCTCATCAATTCACAGTTGAATTAGCTAGATGTAATCATTAGTTCTGTGGTAACAGTTTCTTTTCTTGCACCCCTCACTTGTGGAACTCCCTTCTGGCTCCATGCTTTCCAGCCAACTTTTATCTTCATAAATTTAAATGAAATGCCAATCATTATCTACTGTCCTCCTGATTACTCTTCTTTTGTTCTTGCTCCTTAATAATACTTCTCCTTTTTCTTATACTTTCTCAGTAGCTCTTTGTGTCTTAGTGGCTCTACTACCTTGCATGGGGTGATATGATTAAAACAAAATATATATCATGAGAAAAATTAATGAAATATTGATATAGAATGATAAAAGTCAGCGATCTCTGTATGATAGTATGTGTGAGATTATAACTATAACTCAAAGTTAATACTGAAAGCTGCTTCATCACACATATTAAGCAACATTGAAAGGAAGTGTTTGATAAAAAGGGATTATTTTTATTTATGGATGTGTATTCTCTGACTAAGAGCAAAGGAATTTGTATCTGAAATTTTTTCTCAGAACATATAACATTTTCATTGTCATAAGTGGCAGTTTGACAGATTTTTGTTTCTTGTAATATTAGGGATTTGTCATTATTTTTTGGTATTTGCTTTTGATATTCATACACATGTCTGTTTCTTTGAATCATCACAGTGTCTTGAGGAGCCTTTATCTTAAGAGCTGAATTCCTTTTCAGCTACCAGTACTTAAAGGTTCTATAACATTTTGTAATCAACTGTTATGCTAAATGAAGATATTCAAGGAAAGCTAGGTGTGTTCAGATTCTGCAAACATTTTACATTGCTGCTTGTTTAATTTACTATTCATTACCTTTTGATGATGTTTTTAGCAATATTTTTTGGTCTTAGAATTTTTCATTTAAATTCTCAAGCCACTTTGCTGTCAACAACGCAGAAAGCTCATTTCAAAGTCAGAAAATTATCATTGGGGATAATGATAGTCTTAAGCTTTGCAAGTCCTGATTACATGAATATATATTCTTAAAAAAGGGTTGATATGGAAGGCAAAAGTCAGTGTAGCCTGTGAAATTTGCAATAATTACTTATGAATATTTATAACTAAATAGATGCTTTTTTATTCATGCCCAGAAAGAATTCTGAAAGAAGATAAAAAAGACACACTTTGAAAAGTTTAACAAGAGTTTTCTTGCAGACTACTGATGTTGCACATGCGATTATATCACTGGAAGGGATACCCAGTATTGCCTGAAGGGAAATGCATTTTAGAACATTACTAACATTTGGTTACTAATTATTTTTTTTTATATTTATAACCAATTCTTGAAAATAAGGAATAGAAAATAACAGATAAAATAGAATAAATTACTTTAATTTATCTTGATGAATCATTCAACGTTTTCTTAATCCATTGAATTAAAGGTGTAAACAATTTGCAAATGCTTGTCAATGCATCTGGGTCTGCAATTGCAGAAATTAATTGGATTTGTGTCTCATCTTTCACTGGTGATTATTTTTCAGTCATACGTGGAACACATTCAGAGTATCATTTGAAAGTACTCAAGACCTTATATATCAAATCTAAATTTTCCCTCTATAGGCAGAAGGTGTAATTGTTACGTCTCAGTATATTATCAGTTTGTGACTTTCTTTGACTGTCTTTGATAATTCTTTTCCCCAGTTATATTTTAGTTGCCATGCACAAATTTTCATTTTTTGTCTTTGATTGAACTCAGAAGAGTGAGGAACAATAACTGGTTAGCTTCTTTTTTGTTGTTTGTTTATTTTTTTTAAATATATTTTAATTTACTGTTTTATGACAAATATTTTTCTCTTGTTATTCTTCCCTTTGTTTTGGTAGTGTCTTGGATAACAGTACAGAACAAGAAACTGGAGAGCCGAATTTGCATTCCTGCCAAATTTTGTTACATCCGCTTCTGTGCAAGTACTCTTGAGAATGGTATGAATCAATGAGTCTCCCAACTATGGGTTAAATATTAGGACAGACTGAGCTCTTCAGCTTTGGTTGTATGTAACACAGACTATGCAACTAATGAAAAGATTGTGGAATTTAAAATGACTCTATGATACCAAATGCACTTTGCCCTGGTTGATATACATTTTTAATATGTCAATTTTTAAATCTATGATAAACTAGCAATGCTTATATTGCTTGATGGAGCTTATCTCTAAATTTCATACATAAAGCTCAAATTGAATGTCTAACATTTTACTGGTCAGTTACAAAGGAAAATGAAGAGTGCTGGTTTCATGATCAAATGTACAAGTGCAAAGATTTCAGTCCTTACACATATGAAACTAGTTTTAGGAAATTACCAAGAAGGATCAAATAAATTTGGTTATTTAAGACTTTTAGTTTGAAGTGAATGAATAACCAAACTTGTTTAAAGGACAACAAAATTAAAAATGAAATCAGTGGAATTAAATCTGATTTTATGTAATATATCATTTTTTTTCTATAAAATTAACAGAAAATGCTTATTTTTTAACATATATGACTAACCAAATAAATTATGGATTTGATAAAACTTATAACATTTGAGAGGTCATTGAATATGTCTTGACACTCCACTGGGCTCAGAGACTGAATTTGATTTAACCTCTTCTTGAAGTATAAAAATCACTGGACGTGGTCTTTTCCTATTTGACTTTGCCTTTCCTATATTATTCTGTTTGGTCCCAGGGTGTAACAGCTACCCTATGAGAATTTCTTAAATTTCAAAACAACAAAACTGTTAGACAGGCAGAAGTATTTATAGAAACCTCATTAAATTCTGTATTGCTTTTGTGAACAAACTCATGAGAGTTGTTGGATGAATACTTTTGTGTTATGGACTTTACACCCTCAAGGTAGAGATATCATTACATTATCTACTGCACAAGGGAAGGTATTTTGGACATGGTTTCCCACTTGGGGCAAATTTCCCATCAGTAACTCAAATTTGCATGCATACATACATGCAGGAGCACACACACACACACACACACACACATACAAATATATATATATATATATATATATATATATATATATATATTGGTATTTCAATGACCAAATATTAGAATACTGATTTTGAGAAATGAGTTGAAGAGCAGGGAACTTTTCAACACTCTGTTATTGTCTCTCTCTCTCTCTCTCTCTCCCTATATATATATATATATATATATATATATATATATATATATATATATATATATATATATATAGGAGGCACAGTGAAATAGTGGGTTGGACTGAGGGCTCAGAGAGCCAAGTTTGAATTCCAGTTGAATCCATTACATTCACTTACATGCTATCCTCTTCTTCTCCCTCCAGCTATGGGTAAATAGCAGGACAGACTGGGTTCTATAGTCTTGGATGGCAACTGGTCTAGGAGAAGGACAACTCTGAATTCAAAACCTGTGGATGGTTGTTTGGGGACCTTGTAGCATGTAGTGCACCAGATCTCTGTATTTGACTCTTCAAAAAGTGTGGGCGGTTCTGCACAAAGCCTTCACCACTATAATCAAATCAAATGTGCTGGTGTCTGGCTGTCAGTTCCTAGGAACTGAATTGCTGACCCTCATATGGCGAATACAATGAGGGAGTCCACCATATATATATATATATATATATATATATATATATATATATATATCATGATTAAGCAACATCACATCATAATTAAACATTTAAAAACACCAAAAAATCTTTTGAAAAATTACAGTCAAACCAGTAAAGTAAAACAATTTTTTCTGAAAACC
>OZ038487.1:65580260-65670260 GCA_964036315.1 Acanthosepion esculentum
ACCTCACTGAGTATATGTTACTTAATCTCTTTCTCTAGCCATCCTAATCTGCTAACCTATTAAATCTTAGAAGCTTTACAAGTTGATGAACACTCATCTCTGGATTGTCTTGCTCCAAAAGTGAAACTAAATAATACCCTCCTCTTCAGGATCTTAATGTAGTGATGATATTTCTTTTGATTTGATTGTCTGAAAATAATAATATAATTGAAAGATGTGATAAATATAGGCTGGCTTTTTATTATGGTGGAAGAGGGAGACACTTCTAAAAAAATGGAAGCAGATGAAGCAGATGAAGCATCTTAAAAGAAAATGCAATCAGTCATTGTCAGAATTGAGGCAAATTTTGATTCTATGAATTCAAATTTGCTTTATATTTTCTATTTTTCTTCTCTTTGAAAAAATTGAAGATGATGAGGGGCAACATTCAGATGTCATCTTGAATATAGAGAACTCATCAGCTGTTCATGACTTAGGATTATCTAAATGATGAAAATTAGAATAAAGAGAAGAGATAAAAATATAATTGCTTCCAAACAATCTTCATCAATTTGCTTTCTTAAAAGATTTGATTTTTTTTATCATTTTTGTTTGAAATGTCAAAATTACCAAAATATGACGTAGACTTAATTGTCTATGTTGTCTATCAGAATGTTGCCCTCAGAATACAAAGGTGAGGGAATGAGTGTGGAAGAGAGAGTTACTCATAACCAAAACTTTTACAACCCCTCAGCTAACAAGAGAAATAGTTAAGTAGTAATTATGATAATGATAATGTCATGAGAGTAAAATAAAGCAAAGATCTATAGAAAAAACAAAAAAACTGTACTTGAGTTTTTCTGCTGCTTCCTTGTCTATAACCTGAAATGTAGTTAATATTGATAAGAGGCAATTTGAGCCAACAGCAATTTTACTTGCTGATTTGATTACAATAATATCAGTCTGACAGGAAATACTCCATATCTATCTTTGTGCATTTTATTTCTGTCTTTTTCTTTTCATATATATATATATATATATATATATATATATATATATATATATATATATATATTTGAATGGGAGCATTCCAACCATCCAACCATGGGACCCTGGTTCAAATCTCAAAATGTCCAGTTTGCCAAGGAGATGACTCCTTGATAGTATTGGCATGGGCAATGAATCCACCACCGTTGGGCAGTATATGCAAATCATACTGCCAGTTGACACAAGCCTTGTGAGTGAAATCGGATGAATAAAACTGTTCAGAAGCCATCAATGGTTTTGCTAGCAAAAAGTCAAGTCATTCTAACCAAGAGTGTGACCATACAGTCCTTGTTCAACTACTGATCATGCCAGATTATGTACTCTTTCTCATAAACTGTAACTAAGGTCTGCTCACTTGGAAATGTACTTTGAAATATGTATACTTATTATACAGATATGTATACTTATCATACAGATATATATATATATATATATAGTCAAACCTAATGAGCCAGACACACCTACCAAGGTTTCACTTAGGCAGATCGTCAGGGTCGGCTGGCTAAAGAGGCAACAGAAACTGGCATATATATGGAGACGACCACCAAGACAACACCACGTGACCAAGGAAGAGAAAAAAAAAAAAGAAAGAAAAGCGACAACGGGGGGTGGGTATAGATTTATTCAACTAACTAAAAGGAGAGGGGATAATTAAAAAAAAACAAAAAAACAAAAAAAAAACCCAAACAATAATGATAACGCTACAATCGGGAGAGAGAAGCTTATTTCAGTAACCAAGCATTTCTGTGTCTACATTTGTTAAGAATCTCGGTTTTGGAATTTAGTAGATCATCAGGTGTATTATATAAAGCTATAGCTAATTTTTCCTCGGTGCATAGCTTACAGAACTTATGGCCCGCTTTATACTTAGTGCATCTTTTTAATATTTCCCATTTCAGGATGGGGTCCTTGCTACCTTGTCTGATTTGCCATATATAGCTAGATAATGTAGTGCTATGTTTAGTTTTTTCATTTTTAAAACTACTCATATGATTATAATATCTTTTTTTAAAGGTATCCTGAGTGGCTCCTATATACACTTTAGGGTTTATGTCGTCTATATCCTTGTAAATTTTCGCCTGATAGACCACGCATTCTTGTTGACATTTACCCTGTAGGGGACATGTATTTTTATTCCTACAATTGCAACTGGGGAAACTAATGCGTGGATTGTCCCTAGTCTTTTTCTTATTATGTCCACTAATTAAAGTCTCTACATTAGGCATGCAGCAGTAACTAAGTTTTACATTGTTTTTGTTAAATATCTTATGCAACTTAGTTTTCTTGGGGAAATTCTGCTCTAATAGGTTAAAAAATATTTTACCAATTCTTGTTCTTACGGCTAAGTTAAATATATATATATAATTGTGCATGTAAAGATAAAGGAAACAGAAATACAATAAATACGTATTTTAGAAAGTATATCTATATTTTAAAAATATGTTTCATATTCATATGTTCAGACAAAGTATGAATAAATTCAACTCAATTATATTGTATTTTTATCATATTTATACATATATTATGTTGATCCAAAAGTTTCTTACGTTTTTTGACTAAATATTTTCTCCATATAAATTCAATCAGAAATATTTATGCTATTTACATTGTTCAGATTATTGTCCTCATCTTTATTGTTATATTCACAATGTTTCAGCCATTGTAGAGTTCAATCTCCTTCATGTGATATGCATTGGAATTTAAAACTGGACCCTTTATTTAGTCCATGGGAATAGATTGTTCTGGTTCCACTTACCATGCCATTTCTGGATATCTCAGTTTCAGTTAATTCCCTTTATTAACTCAACCCTCCAAGTTTTTGTTCATCTCTGCTGTGGCCAGGCATTGAACTAACAACTCTATGGATCAAGCTGCTTTTATCCACTGGGCCATGATGTCGACATATGGCCCAGTGGATAAAAGTGTTGTTTGAACTAGACATACATTTTAAGATATGGCATAGTAAATTAGTTTATACACCATGATTACATTTATACTGATTGGAGTGATATTGAGCATGTTTCTATTTATTTTTATTGATTGCATACAAGATGTGATATCATTTGATGCAAATTTTAAAATAAGCTGTTTTATTACCATAATGTACAACTTGTCAACATGGATGGCAATCTAAAATGAATGTTAGAAACAACCCATTCATTTGCATAGACCATGACTTTTGTCTGACCTTTTTAAAGGAAACTAATTCATTCACATCGACTCTGCATTTTTTTTAATGACATTTAATTTAAATTCTCCAATGTTTGTTGTGGTCAAGTATAGCTGCAGCCTAAAAGAAAGTAATTGCTCTCCTTAGGGTAAAACTTTTGACTTGTTTTCTATGATTACTTGAAATGATTCTAATTAGGCTTTAGAGCAGAAAATAAAATTTAGAACACAGATTTAAATGTTACCAATGCAAAAAAGACAAAGAAAATCATTTACTTTTTTTTTCTTTTGCTAATGATCTCAAACTAATCTTACAAATAAAACTATTCTTACTTGAATGACAAAGAAAAAATGTAAGTATTATTATAAGAATTATTTCTAATGTAACAATTTACAGATGCTTTGAATTAAATTTTACTTGAATGAAAAATCTTAATAAATATTTATGTTATGGGACCTTACCTATAACGGCAGAGTGAACTCTTCCTGATACTATGAATACTGCGCCTCTCAAGAGAGAGGGACGAGACAATCGAGTTGAGCCAATAGTAGTTCACTCCAAACCAGACCGGCAGTCATACTAACACCTTTCACATCTTGTATTATTATTCTGTGTAATATATCTTTGTTATTTCTACTCTTGTGTTCGTGTTGTTCTTCCTTGGTCCTAACCTTGGACCATAACAATTTATCAGAAAGAAACAAAAAGAAGCATAATCTGGCACAAAGATTTGAGTTGAAATCAGAAAACTGGATTTTGTTAAGAATGCACTGAAGAAACAACCTTTTTCGCCTTTCTGATATCAAAGTTTCATAGAAGTTCTATTAAAATCTTAAAAAATAGAAAATTTCAATCTTTTATATATGAAAACAAATATAAATCCAGTAAAACTAGGCATAATCAAAACAATCATCAAACCATACAATAATCATCAATGTATATTTATTTATATATTTCCTGTCCCATCTGTAATGGGAAGGGAGATAAATCAAGTTAGTAAATTTATGAGCGATTACTTTCTTTAGTTGTTTTCATAATCTCTAAAAATAAAATATTTGTCTGCATTTAGACAAAATTACTTCCAGTGCAAAATGAACAGTTTACTTAATCAGTTCCTTTACTTCTACGCTTCTTTGATTGCAGTATTATTTGTTCAAGCCTTTCATATGAAGCACTCAGACATCTTTGTCTCTTAAGTGATCATCTTGCTTCAACTTGAAATATGCTTTGTCATGGCTATCACTAATCTTTTTCTTCTGAGAGATATTTCCATTTCACTTATATTAAACACAAAATTTTTAATATGAAAAGATATTGAGCAAATAGTGATTTATATAATACCAAGAGTAATCAATGAATCATAGATACCACTGAACATCTAAAAAAAATATAAAGGAAATGGAATAATTAAAAAGTTCATAGACCTCTATTTTAGTTGTGATTTCTTTATCTCCACTTTATTGAATCTCAATACAGTTTCAAGTCTTTTGTTTCATTGCATCTCACTATTAAAAACTTTCTAACAATTGCCATCATTTTTGATGGCACAAAGCACATTAGCATTGCTATAATTAAAATGAAGGATTAAATTTAAATTTGTTTCCTTAAAAGAAACCAATAAATTCTGCTTGCCTACAGAAAATATAAACTCACCTTTTTTTTTTAAATACTACCTGATATTTTGGAGAATGTAAACAGCTTGTACAAAGCAAATATTGCTAGCTTTTTGCTATAAGCCTTTGTGTGCAGTAAACATCATGATCCAGTCTTCTATTCAACAAGAGGATTATCTTGAAAGCTAGAGCTGCCCAATCCTCTCTTTCAAACCTTGACAGAGTTCAAAAGTATTTACATGACCTTGTAAGTGGTGAGTTATTTTGCACCCAACAACACCTCTTCCACAAATGTAACAGTACATCTAATGCTATTTCCATGGAAAATGTTCTGACAACTCTCATTTCTTAATGTTTCATCAGTTTAAACATTTACATCTAAAACTGACCATACTATATACACAGGGGTGACTCATTCTTATTCCCTTCACACTCCATTGGTAAGATGGAAGTTTCATTCAGACAGTTTCTTCCTAAAAGCTGCCACTTTGTGGAACAAACTCTCAAGAGGATGCTTCTCCAATCACTACAATCAATCTCTTCAAGACTAGTGTCAATCATTACCTATACTACATATACTCATATCAGTTACTAACTGTATTTCTGTTGATGACACTACTATTTACTCTTTAATAGTAAGTCTGATAGGTCCAACAAAGTAAGATGGCCAATGCTTTCAACTCATTGCACCTTCTAAGTCTCACATTTTCCATTTACTTGAAAGTGAAATGATTATATTGAATCAATTGCTAGGACTATAGTTAAAAATGTTGGTTCACTGTATTGTGCCAAACAGTTTTTCTCACCAGAATCCATCTTGCACATATATAAATCTACCATTCATCTGTACATTTCCTATTGCTGCCATATCTGGTCTGGTGCTCCTGTAATATATCTAGAGATTCTAAACAAAATTCAAAGAAGAGTCTGTAATGTTATCATTCCTGATCTGGCATCTTGACTTCACTCACTTTCCCACTGCCATGATGTGGTTCCACTCTGTCTTTTTCGTGGCAATTGTTTATATGAGCTTACCACTTTGGTACCTCAAACACATGAATTTAAGCCTACTATTAGACTGGCATTTAGGTCTCACCATTTTACTATTAAAATAGCTAGATATAACTGTAAGTTCTATTCTTATAGTTTCTTATCTCACACTTCTCACCTGTGGGACTCTCTTTCAGTTTCTTGATTCCTTTCCATCTACAATCTCAGAAATTTAAATGCAACTTCAGTTGCCATCTTCTGTCTTTTCTTTTTACTTTTTCTCCTCGCTAAAGTCTTATTGTCTTTCACTCTCAGCAAGCCCTGGCATTTTAATGGCATCATCACCTTGCTTGGAGTGAAATGATAAAAGAAGTCTACACTTACTCCCCACCACATGTCTATACATTCTCCTTTAGTAACCCTCTCCCTTGGGTGGCTCTTGAGCCTTGTGTTGGGCGAATATTTACTAAAAAGGAAAGGGTTGAAAATAGGTGATAGATAAGTAATGCTTTTTAATTGTCAAATTTCTTGACTGATTGAGTATCACCTTTGATTATGTATTTTCAAAGTACTTTATATTGTTGTTGGTTCAAGTTAACATATACACAGTTACTCTACTGACCAGTGTTCAGTGAAAGGAAACAATGTACAGGCAGTGTAGCCAGCACTTGGCAATTCTCCATATGCTCAACCCTCTCTCCCCTCACTGACCACTGACAATATGCCTTGGCAGAAAATTTGGCAACAAAAGTGAAGCAGAGCTTAAGGGAGTTTAGGTGACTAGCATTGACAGTTGGCATGAGAGGCTGCTGCTCTTGTTGCTTCATCCAACTGTAAAGGATTGTGGAAGTGTTATATGTGGGTGTGGCAGGCAATGTGTATCATGCGTACATTGGTCATGTTAGTTACCTCAGTTGCTTCTTATGTCAGCTCAAATGGTTCCTGCGAGGAGATTTATTGCAGGTAACACTTTGCTTTATGGCTGTAAAGTGAGAAGCAGGATCTGGTGCCATCAGGATTTGCTACTTAATGAAACTTCCAGACACAAATAGCATTGAGTTTGGGAATAGGTATCTTCTACTCTTAGCATCTGCTATGGTACAGTTTAAAAGGGAAGTATATATTGAGAGCTGAAGTTCTTAAAACAAGTGTAAACTTGTTACACAATCCAAAAAAAAAATATTTCAATATTTTATCTTGAAAATTATTTATACAAAGACAATATAAGATACAGCTCACTCAGTATTATCTACATATGTTTTTTTATCTATCAACAAAGCATCAATAATTACCAAAGATTCCTTGAAATTATTATTAAGTGAGAGAGAAACAAGAGGAGGCATGTTGGAGTAATGGATAGCGGCTTGGATTGAGGAATTGGAGAGCCAGGATCAAATTCCAATTGAATCTATTACATTCACTTACATGCTAATACCCTTCTGTCCCCATATATGGGTAAATAGCAGGACAGACTGGGTTCTATAGCTTTGGATGGCAACTGGTCTACCGCAGAAAGAAATGGCAACCTACTGCAGGAAAAAATCTGCCTCGTCAGTCATGTATCGAAAGATGCATGATCGCCTAAGCGCATATCACGCATGGCACATAACTGACTGAGAGAAAAACATGCCAACAAAGTGACACTGGTGTATGAATATATGAAACCCAATGTACCTACCATGACACCCAGTCCAATAATGGTA
Organism: Acanthosepion esculentum; assembly: GCA_964036315.1. Lineage (NCBI taxonomy): Eukaryota > Metazoa > Mollusca > Cephalopoda > Sepiida > Sepiidae > Acanthosepion > Acanthosepion esculentum. The sequence goes on from OZ038487.1 coordinate 65,587,763, forward strand.
TGTCAGGTACACGCATCACAACTAAATGTATGCAATATGGAGACAGGTTTTGATAAAAATAGTGCATAACCATTTTGCTAACCTCATCCACTTATGCAGTCTCAGATTTAGGGTATTACTAAATATTTAGATGTGATTGGCTTGGCTGCCTCATCTTTCAATCTAAAAGTAAAAAAAAAACCCTTAACACCTAGCTATGATGCTCACCAACTATTTCTATTCATGAACAGAGTGCATCAGTTCCAAGAGGATATGCCCAACTGGTTAAAGTCAGGCAACTGATAAACATTTATTATTTACTCATTTTCTCAGCAGCTGTAGCTAATGGGTCTTGCTGCAAATCAAGTAACAGCTAGTCTTCTTAATACTCCAGAACCTTCCTCAGTATTATTAGTCATATAAATAGTTTAAATTCTTTCTTAGATTTCCACTTGTTCCTTCTTTTTCAGTTCCCATTCTGCTGTTTACTGAAATACTTTCTTGTTTGTTTGTTGTTGTTTTTTTATCAACGCAAGGCAGTAAAGCCACTAAGATACAAGGGGATGCTGAGTGTGGAAGAATTAGAAACAGAAACATTACTAATGAGTGGGAACAAAAAAGAGTAATCAGGAGGACAGGAGATAGCAATTGACATTGCATTTAAATTTTTGAAGATTAAAGTTGGCTGGAAAGCATGAAGCTGGAAGGGAGTTCTACAAGCAAGAAATGCGAGAAAAGAAACTGTTAGCATAGAACTTATGACTATATCTAGTCAGCTCAACTGTCAATTGATGAGATCTCAATGCCAGTCTAGTACTCTGCTTAAATTCACAAAGTCTAGGTACCATAGTGAAAAGGTCATTCGAACAATTAGCATGAAAGTATTTATGGAAAAGGCACAGAGAGGCAACCTTACTGCAGTGGGCAAGTGACTGAAGCTGAGCCATCAGATCAAAACCAATAATATTGCTGAATCTTCTTTGGATCTTATGAAGGAGCTCAAGGTAAATAGCAGGAGCACCAGACCATATGTGGCAGCAATATTCTAAGCATGGATGAATGGTAGACTTATAGATATATGTTCACAATTTGACAGACGCTATTTTTGGTTTGGAGTGACAAAATTTAGTCTCCTCACTTAAATCGGATGAAGTTTGATATTCAGTCCCATATCATTAAATTCTGTCTCTTCTCTAAGACAGCTACTATTTAGATATATTTTTTTATCAAAATTCAAATAATTTGCATAATTCCCAGTGCATCACAATTCCTAATCAGTCTTATCCACTTTTTATACTCCTTTTTAGCTATATTTGTTATTTTTTTATAGGTTTATCAATTTAACAGTTACAGGTTATTATCATTTTGAACATCATCTTCTTACCAGTCTAGAAAATATAACCTAATGCTAACCAAAGATGTTTTTACAATTACAAAGATGAGTAATGTGTATTTCTATTTGTTTTTCTTATTCTCTCAATGATGAGATAACCTTAGCCTACTTAAATGCAGCTTTCAGCACAATCAATACATGAAACTTACTGAATAAAATAGCTTAAAGCATTTGTTAAAAACTCTCGTACCTACTTCATCATTAGCTCTTAGCAACAGTGCCCTAGGTTTTAACTAATATGAGAGTTTGAAAGAAGAAAATAAGTAGAAAAATTACCCATTTTTTTGAGAACTAATACACTCTCATTTTTGGAGAATAGTAAATACCATTAACTGAAATAATTTTTATTGTTTATAAAACTAAATACAAAATATTTACAACAGGAAATGAAAATGAGTATTCTCCTAATACTTCTCTATTAAAAAAATAAAAAATAAATTCAAGCTCTATTAAATCCAAAAGTTTTCAGCTTGCTATAGGCGACACAAATTGTTATTTGATTTTATCTACAAAAAGGAAAAACGAATGCAGAAACACTCTAGTCTAAATATTTACCTGCCATGATTGTTTTAACATATTGAGGAAGGTACTTGCTAACATAAAACATTTTCTGTCTACTGTCATCTTGTATCCATCCTCTGTCCCTGTTTATGCTTCTTCTGTTTCATTTTCTTTCTCTTTTATAGTTTGTCATGTATTAAGGAAAAGTACTGCAAAAATAACTTGTCTTTTTTCATCCTTTTTTTTCTTATTTCACTACCATCTATATAGCCTTACCATTTTCCAATCTCAGCTTGCCTGTTCATCACACTTTCTCCATGCCTTTTGGGCATCACCCCTCTTCTTTTGCCTCCTCGTCCAGTCCTGATTTCCACTTTGCAATGCTTGCATGCTCTCAAGTAGCCCTCTTGGTGTAATCAGTTTACTGCAAGTGCACTTTGCATTGTTGGCACAGTTTGTATCTCAACTGTTTATTGTCACTCTTTCAGTTTTGCAACAATTCCAACTCACTCTCTCCAGTTTTCCTTCAAGCTTTTCAATCTTTCCTTTTTTCTTCATTACTTCCACCCTTTTCATCTTTTTAATATTTTCTTTTCTTTTTCCCTCTCACTCATGCTAGCTTTCACCTTTTTCTCTACATCCTCCATTATGCTTTACATTTTTCCATTCTGTTCTTCTTTCTCCCATTTTTCTTCTCTTTTCTTTTTTCTTTACTATTAAATAGTTTTCTCTTTTCCTTCTCTTCTTCTTTATTTTCTCATTCTTTTCTTCTATTTGATTGATTGATTCATTGATATGTAGAAACCCATTAGTTGCATCCTCCTTCTTCAAGATTCCTAGACAACACCCTGAAAAGTGTTTATCAGTTCCTAATGTAACACACTGCCAAGAGCTGCTTTATTTCATCTTCCATTCTGTCTGTAGACTCACAAAATTATTGATACTTTGCTATCAGCATTTATAGATTATTAATTCTTATTTGATAATAGATTATTTTACTAAGCTTTCCACTTTTACAAAATTCAAATTTGAAAAATATTTACGTCTGATGAAAACATTTAAAAAGTAATTTTCATCAAATGGGATTCAGGTTTTGATACTGAAATGAGTAGAAGTAGAATATATTAGTAAACAATAACTATGAGATTGTAGCAGTTTTCAAGGAAAATTAATAGCCAATGTGAAACTTTTGCAGGTTTCAAGAGAAATTAATAACCAATGTGAGATTTTAGCAGCTTTTTAGGAAAATTAGGATTAGTAACAGATGAATAATATTTAAAAAATGCTAGAAATAAGTTTATGATTTATTCTATTATGTAAGTCAATGTTTTTACAATAAAAGTGATATTAACTAACTGATTTTGGTAAAACTTTCAAGATATTCTTTTAATCACATAATAAATCTGAATTTTCAGCTTATCTGTAAAATACTGATAATAATTTGTTTGGTTATGTGATATTTTATTATGCAACTCAAGTGTTGTTCATTGTATTTCAAATAAATATATATAATAGTATAATTATTCATATTATTTTCATTTTTGATACAGTAAGATTGCCATGGATCCAAGCCCATTTCCCAGTAGTGCTAGAAAGCCTATCTCCATGTCCTGAAAATGATGTGAATTAATTTTAATGCACAAATACTTAGTCTCACCTCACATCAACTAGCCAGCTTCCGCAACTCAAAACATTTTGGCAATGGGTCTGCATTGATCAGAAGAAAGATACAATATCAGAAGTGAAACAAGAAATTGTAATGTTATAGAATCATAGACGCACAACATTGATACTTTTGATATTTTCTTTTACACTAAAAGTACATGTATATGAATGAATCAGGCAGATTTTCAAGATTTGGATTTATAAACAAATATTCTTGAAATTATGAAATCAAATAGATGAAATTCCTTCTAATTATAAACATTGACAAATACCTGCTGATATTTTGTTGGTAACAAAGTGTAAATTGCTCACAGAAATTTTCCATTTTCTCAGCTCTTCCAATTTTCTAAGTTAGCTTTTCAGAGTTTAGATAAAAATTCTGTTTCAAATATTTGGATATCATGAATATTAAAAGAACAAAACTGAATGCATATTTTTGTTATAATTTCTTAACATTGTTAAATTATAATTAATAATAACTGCATAAAACTCATAGCTTTCATTTCAGCATTGTAACACCTAAGCTATCATGTTTAAGATGTTTTTTTCTTTTTATTTAAGAAATTCAGCATGTAATGAACTATAACGCAAATATTTTCCTCTACTTTGAAATTAGGATTGAAAAAACCCTAATTCTTCTCCGGAAATTGAACTACTAGTCTTGTTATTATTGCTTTACAGATCTAAGCTGTTGAAACAAGACTTAGAAAAAAAAATTATATTCTAAAAAGCATATGATAGAAGAATGACTGCTAAACTGAATATCATTGAAAATGATATTTATGAAGAATGGCGAACTTGATGTCTTGGATTAGATGCTTTAATAAAACATGTACTGATATGGAATAGCCAGATAAAATACTTTATAGAAGACTGTAGTTTTCTAATATTTTCTCCATTTATTATTGGAAGAAAGCAGAAAATATGATCAATAATTTTGTTTTATGTTCACTTTCATCTTTATTCCTTTGCAGATAATAAATTTGTGAGAAAGTGAGCTATGGTTTTCCCTTTGCAATTACTGACATATTGAAATATAAATGAAATATTTCTTTTCATAATGTAAATAAATACAATAGACACATCTTTGTACACATTATTGAGGCCATGTGTGTGAAAATATATTGTAGTTATTAACAGAAAATTTGACTTGGCTTACAAGTTGACGACTATTTTTACATTAAAATTTAATTGTATTTCTACTTTCATTTTGAATCCAATCTACAAAACAACCTATGATTTGGCAAAGATGATGTTCCAAATTGATGACTTAACACACATACACAGATGTAGAAAGATGTATTAATAAGCAATCTGTAAAACTACTAGAGTTATCAACTATTAATGTGCATATTTATTTTCTAATATATATTGAGTGATTAGAAGTTTTTTGAATGGGTTTGTTTTAGAAAGGTTAGCTTACACGTAGATGGAATATGTTTAAATCATAAATCATGGGTTGTGTGTATCAAGAGAAAAACAATAAATAATATTAGATGTATCTGTCTATATCTCTGAGATGAGGTATTTTGATTACTTACATTATTTGCATTATTTGGACTATTATCCTCATCTTCATTGCCATATTCACAACGTTTTGGCCATTGACGGTCCAGCCTTCTTTTAGAACAATCTACCGTGGTGGACGAAATAAAGAGTTTGGTTCCAAATTCCAATCACCTTGAGAAGGCCAGAGGTACAACAGCTGAGATGCTGTTAATATGACAATGAAGATGAGGATAATAGTTTGAATAATGTAAATAATGTAAGAAATTAGATGTGGTTATAAAACTAGGATTATTATTTGTGTAAATCTCAGGAAGTTGTGTTTTGAGGTGGGGTTGTATCTTTATAATATATTAGATGTAAATATGGCTTGATTCCTGTTTTTGTAATGTTACTGCTTCCTGAAATGTGAGATAATTATGGGAGAGTGATTTACTGAAATTATCATTCTTTTTCTTCAGTCCTAACCAATCACCATGTCATGTCAGTAGTGATATTTTTGTCAAGCTTTCTGGCAGTGAAACAGGTCAAGGGAGAAATTGGTTCATACCTTTTCCCCAAAGCCATTAGTACAAAGTGAGCCTCAACCCGAATCTCAACGCTGTTCACTGATGTGATTTTCCATGTTGATAACTGTTAGGTTTCAGATGTTTTTATTTTTTAATTTACATCATTGCTTTAAAGAACTAATTGCTTACTACTCAAGGAATTTCTCTGAAATTTGGGCAAAATTCATTTTGATTTATCTTGGGAGCATGCTATGAAAGTTATTTTTTTCTGTAGATATGAGAAATAAAAGTTTTTTTTTTAATTACCGTCCTACAAGTACTGATGACAGTCTAGAAATCAAAGCTTCCATTAAAGTATTAGCTGATTAGTATGAAACTGGTCATTACAAATTAATTCAAGAGATGGACTAATTTCAAATAAAGACAATTATAATTCCCTTTTACTGCTGTACTGGTACTTATGAAATCTATTAGGGTATTCATTAAAATTTGGTGTTGAGTTTACAGCTAAAATTTAAAATGAGTTAATTTATTAATATAGGATATTTCATAATGGCATTTACTGAAGTACACATGCTATGTAACAAATAAATTTCCTTATTTGTGTCTTCATTCTTAAGTTTTATATTTTATGACTTGCCTTTTATGATTCATTTCTTTTGGAATGACCAGAAATTAAATGATAAAAATTTTTATTCTAGCAAAATACTTGTTTGATATGTGTTTATTATTATAGAGGTGAAAGAGGTTCATATTTAGCTCATTAATGTCTAAACCACATCATTTGAGGACTTTTAACAGCAGCAACAATTAAAATAGATATCAGATGTAACTTGAAAAGAAAATAATGACATAATCAAGATATTGATTGTAATAACATTATCTGGAGTAATCTCCCTTTTTTATGATTACCTCCCTCTTGAGAACTCTTTTTGTTTGTAGAGGACTATAAATAGTCACTACACCTCTGGAAGTCAGACCAAATCCCCCTCTGACCGCGTCTTTGAATATCACCTCGCCAGTAATGGGCATACCAGCTTCCGGGACCAGAGTGGAGAAACCCCCAGTTGGGTCAAATTCTAAGCCCCCATTCCCTGAAGAGGTTTCGTGCACTGCATGGCAGTCGTGGAGAAGGGAGAGGGGGAATGCCTGGTTGCTGACAAGGGCAGAGGGAAGCGCCGGACAGTGGGTCCTCAGTCCCCTGAAACCCCCAGGACGAAAAACACGGAAAATCCCACTCCCTTGATCAACAGTAAGGGCAATGCCCCGGCCTCGGAATCCACTCTTCGAGAACTCCAAAAGAAATATGATCCGGTTTTTGAAAGAACTGAAAAAATTAAAAAATTGAAGGGAAAATTAGACTCACAAAAAGCACCTCAATCTAAAAAGGCCACTCCTGCTACCTCCTCTGCCCCACAGTCTCAAAAGACCTCTCCTATGAAAAGAGCTACTCCCTCCACATCCTCACAAAAACAGTCCTCCCCACCATCATCTCCACTTAGTAAAGACACCATTCAGCATAAGGTCCCTACTATCCAAAAGGCCACTCCATCCACTTCTCATGCCCAGATACCTTCCTCCCATTCCTCAACCCCTCTCAGTAGAGACCCCAGCCTGTTCAGACAAAATTTTACACCTCATCCCTCTCCCAGTCCTTCACCCCTTAAACCACCCCTTAATACTCCTGAAATTCCCCCTCCAATGAATAAGAGACAAAGAAGTCCCAATCAAGACACAAATGAAAAAAGAAAAAAACTCCCTAAACACATCTACAATAGTGGAGAAGACATCTGCCATATTACCCCTACTCAAGCTGAGAAAGCCAGGGACTATGGCAACAGAATCAAAGATCTTAAGTATCTTCTTTCTATTAAGCAATATGCAGATAAAGACGTCGAGAATCAAAAAAACTTCCCGAAGGCCCAACATGTTTAATACAGACTGGCACGGGAACGCGGCAATGTTGGGCTATGCTGGACGAGGCAATAGCCTCTTTTAAAATGTTGCCTCCCATTGCAATTGTGCAAAACGAAAAATTAAAGGAGCTGAAACAATTTTGTGCTGGGAGGTCCCTGTTTTTGTTCACTCCTCCCTTTACAAAGCACTAAAACTGACTTTACCCTGGGATATCGGCAGTCTCTCCCAAGACGTTACTATTAAGACTGAGATGGGCCATGGGTTGATGGGAGAGGCTGTTGGTATCCTTACCCTGACCATGTTTAATCCAGCATAGCAACCCTAATTGATCTGATAATGTCTCTCTGGTTAGCTAGTTTGAATGTCCGAGGCCTGAGGTCTGAGTCTTGCAGGGCGAGGCTCTATTGTGACCTTCAGCGTCTCGGGGTGGATGTATGTTATGTGCAAGAGACCTGTTTTTCTTCTAGCAATCATGACAGCATTCTGTCTAAGGGGTTTTCTCTTTATTCAGCATGTTATGATGGACGCTCGAGGGGTGTCTCTTGGCTGGTGAGCAAGTCTTTGAAGGCTGCGTATGCTCTTGTCTTCACAGATCCGGCGGGCAGACTTTGCATGCTGGATGTTACCATAAAGGATAAGGCTCTACATCTCATTTGGGTTTATGCGGCCAATAAGTATTCTGAGCGGCCTGCTTTGTTTCGGAAGATCGAGCCGTTCTTGGCATCATCTCGGCGGGTAGTTTTAGCATCCTTAACCCCGATATAGATCGTATAGGGCCAAAATTGGATACTAACAACCCGCACGTGAAACCATTCCGGGACTTTATCGACAGGTTTGATCTTGTCAAGAAATACCGAAATGAACACCCTTGGGAGGTAGTGTGGACTTGGACTAATAGTGGCGGCTCGGTTTCTGGGGTGTGTTCTAGCTACCTCGACCGAGTCTTAGTCAGGAGAGTCAATGTAGAGCTCTTAGGGTGTCCAAGTTTCCATTATATAGTTTATTCGGATCATAGGCTATCCCGGGTCCAGGTAAACTTAGATAAGCCTAAGGTTAAGATGGCTGGTTACTGGAAATTGAACTGCTCATTATTTGGGGAGCAAGATTTCCGGGAGCAGCTGCTACTAATGATACAGAGGGAACTGATGGGGGCTGTGGTGGGGAATTCCTGGTGGGATAAACTTAAATCCAAAATTAGAACGTTTGCTGCTGATTATAGTCATCAGCTCAATCTAGATAGATTAGCGCTGCAAACAGCTTGTGAGCAAAAAGTTGATCAGGCGATTAAATCCTGTGATCGTGGGGACGTAGCCTTAGCTAAGGCAGAGTTGGCCTTTTTGCTTATCAAGAAGGATCAAGCTCTGGTAGTTAGGGTTAGGTTAAAAAGAATGTCTCCTGAGGCAATGAATATGGTGCCCGAATTGTGTGCAGAGGAGGTTCGGAGTGCATCTCGGCGACATATTGCATGTGTCACATTGCCAGATAAGTGGACCATGACCACAAATGAGGGCATATGTGAGGCTTTTCGTGAGTACTTTCAGGAACTTTTCATCAGGGAGCCTGGTCTGAGCCCTGCTCAGTTCAACGCCTATTTAGCTGACTGTCCCTGCCTTGAAGCAGCTGAAGCGGCTAGGTGCGAGGATCCCATTACAGAAATTGAAAATCTGGGATGCGCTGAAACAGGTTGGCCTGGACAAATGTCCAGGATTAGATGGTCTTCCATACAAAGTGTACTTGAGGAAGTCACCCGTTTTTGTTCCCTTGCTGGCACTGATTTTCGGCAACTGGATGACGCAGGGGTCTATACCCCAACACTTCACCAGGGGCGTAATCAAGTTGTTACGTAAGGATAAAGACGGGGGGGGGGATGGGTTAGGTAAATAAATAATTTTTTTCTAAATCTATAATTTTTTAATTAATTCACTCCAAACAAAGTAATAATGACACTAAAACACAAGGAGCTACTGGGATTGAAAAAGAATGGAAAGATTTTAGAAGAAACTGGAAACCCAATCCTAAGCAGGAAACAAGGGATAAATGAAAAGAGGAGGAGTGTGAACCGGAACCCTATAATTAATACAGGATTTTTATTTTAATTGTTATAATTGATAATTAATAATTTAATTGTTATAATTGATATTGGATTTTACAGTGAGCATTAATGTATTAAGCAAAACATCAATCTATTAACCTCAGCATATTTTAGAAAATAATGTGTTAATGATAAGTCAAAATGGTTAGATAAATGTAAAAATAATTTGCAAAGATATCTTGGATTACTTTATGTCATAGTCTGTTCACACTGACACGATTATTTTCCAAAGCATCCTTTAGGTGTACAGCAATGTGTACTCTGTAAGTATATATATATAATTCTTGACTAATATTTGAAAAATTTTTCAAAAACTTCATATATATATATATATATATATATATATATATGCAAGATAATGATAGAAATAAATAAAGCCTTTTTCAACAACTTCCTGCGCGAAAAATGCTTCAAAAGCCGAGATGATGCCGAATTGGCCTTCAATGACTTCATTGCTTCCAGAACTCCGGATTTCTATGCTAATGGGATAAATAAACTTGTTTCTCGTTGGCAAAAACGTGTCGATTCTAATGGTTCTTATTTCGATTAATAAAGTTTATTATGAAAGGAGTTATGATCTTTTGAAGTTGAACGTCAAAAAACGACATTATTTTTGCACCAACCTAATAATTCAGAAATCATATATAAAAGTAACATATGTGAGAAAACGACATTATTTTTGCACCAACCTAATAAAAAGATTCTAAACAAATGAAAATTAGAAAAATTAGCAGATTTTAATCTTTTAAATTTTTCTGACATCTAATTTGACTTCTACTTTTTCTTGCTGCAATCATATCACAATGCAAATCTTCTTTCATGGAAGCCATTCAGAACATTATTCTTATTTCACAATCGGAAAATGACCCCAGACATATTTAATAGGATTCATGTCAGGAGATTGTCATGGCCATGAGAATTGCTTAATAGCATTTTCAATCTGTCATTCGCAAGTCTTTTCTGCTGTATAGCATGAAGTGATATCCTCCAGGAAAAGGGTGCTGTTTTTGACCAAATAATTATCAGTGCATCCTGGAAGGAATCACACCAGAAGACATGCATTCTTCTGAATTGTTTCAGAAGCATTGAATGACCAGTGTTCTAAAATACTCCCTAAACCACAACCTGAAATTTTGATAATAGTGCAAATGATTCAAATATGTTTTTCTTACTAGACCATCTGCAGGTCTGTATCACCCACCATTTGAAAATTTAGCAAATGAGGGCTCATCTGAGAAGAGAATCTGTCTCCCTGAACCATGATTTCTCTATTGAATATTGACAATTTGAAGAAGTGCATTTCTTCTGGCTGCTCTACCAGAATAGCCAAAATGATAAAGATGTCAATTCTTTCATTCTTATAGTAAATAGAATTCATCATTTTTAACACACATTCAGTAAGGAAATCATTATTAAAACACATTCTTTTGGCATCAATTTAAACTAACATTTTATTTTCATATGTCTAAAATATAATCATAAACCATAATCTTGAAAAAGGAAAATTTCACTGAAATATGTTGGAAAATTACCAAGTTCACAAGTGAAATAAAAAAAAAACATGAACTTTAAGCAAAATGGTCACAATATATGGGGGGAAAAAAAAGAAAATGTTAGTTTAAACTAATGTCAAGAGGATATAAGTAAAATTAAAAATTTGGGTAAAATAATAGTGTCTATTGATGTCATTGTCTCTGTATATCTTCTGAGGAATATAGACATATTTGATGAATATATCTTTAATTACATGGGTAAATCAATATTTATATAGTGTATTAATGAAAAGAGGATTTATTTTATACAAGAGATATTTTTTTCAGCACAATCTTTTCCCCTGTCAATGAGCTTAATCCAATATTTGTTCATTAATCATATAGCTTGAACATTATTAAGTGAAAATTTCAACTCAAAATTCAGCTGATAACTGTGAAGGTACAAACATACTGATCCACACAGACGCACACACTTACATATGAGTTTGTAAGAATATCTCTTATTTTTTAACATGCACACACACACACACACACACACACACACACACACACACATATATATGTAAGCAGGAAGTAGTATAAGGTTGAATTAAATTTATGGAGTTCCTGCTGGGTAGTAAACATTGCACAAACAATTATTTTGATATTATGAATATACTAAGGAACATGTATTCTTAAATAGAGGCATGAGGAAATCGAGACATGCACTCAGAAACATTATAAAATCTCTATGGGTAAATGATTCATAATACATTTTCATATGGTACCCATATAAAAGCAAAAGGTACACAAAAATGTCTGTTTCATATTATATGCCTTGGTTTCAGCTAAAAAGTTGCTTCTCTGTTATTTTGATGGCATTAGGTGCATTTTGTTAGAATGTCATTCATAAGGATTGTTTTTGATTGCATTGTTGCAATTATAATATAAACATTCATTTAAAACATGTCAGAAATAATGCATTTTTGTTTATTGATTCTGACTTTAAAGATGAATAAAAATAAGCAACATTTTTAACACATTATGCCTGTTTTCGATTTGAAGAAAGACAAAGTTTATTGAGAAGGTTTTGTGAATAATCAAATGTGTTAAAAGAGGTTTGTGAAGCTCCATGCTGGAATTTTTCTTTACTGGACAATGCTCCACAATTATGTAGAGTAACTGAAGTTGATAGCAATGAAATCAAGATATTACTTGAGATTAATCAATGTATAAGTCAGCATACTCAAAATATCTAAATTGAACAATGAAATTCATTTATACTAGCTTGATTATGTTAATCTCTTTGATGCGTGACTACCACATAAGTTATACAAAAGAAACCTACCAGACTATATTTTCATGTATTTTTCCTATTTAAATTTAACAAAAATGTTTCTTTAAAAAACAAAAAAAGAACAAGCAGTTTGTGATGGCTTATAAAATATGGATAGTTTACAATAATGTTGTGTACAAGAAATTCTAGAGCAAGTGAAATGATCCCCACAAACAATAACAAAAAACAGTTTTCATTAAAAAAGGCTGTGTATATGGTGGGATTAGTCACTTATATGCCATGTGTGATTCACACTTAGGCGATCATGTATCTTTCGATACATGACTGACGAGGCAGATTTTTTTCCGCAGTAGTTTGCCATTTCTTTCTGTGGTAGACCAGTTGTCATCCAAGGCTATAGAACCCAGTCTGTCCTGCTATTTACCCATAGCTCAGTGGAGTAATGGATAGCAGCTTGGATTGAGGAATCGGAGAGCTGAGTTCAAATTCTAGTCGAATCCATCACATTCACTTACGTGCTAATACCCTTGGGAAAGGTATGAATTCTCTTCTTCTCCCTCCAGCTATGGGTAAATAGCAGAACAGACCGGGTTCTGTAGCTTTGGATGGCAGCTGCTCTTCCACAGAAAAGAAATGGCAACCTACTGTGAGAAAAAATCTCCCTTGTCAGTTATGTATTGAAAGATACATGATTGTCTATGCATGTTTCATGTATGGCACATAACTGACTGATATGGTGGGATTGGAAGCTTATTCTTGAAAGCCAAACAAATTGCTTTAAATAAGAACTTCTTTATGTTAGATCAAATGAAGGTAGCAATCAACAAAAAGCAATCAATATTAATTAAAATAAAGGTTAAAATTATCTATCAGAATAATTCTTGCCTGCTTCCTTTTTTGGTAATCAAGTGAAAATTGTTACAGCTCTGGAAGTTTCCACTCATCTGACACATTTAACAGATATTATTCTTTTGGATTACTATTTATTCTTGTCTTTTCAGAATTCTCTTATTGGAAAATTTCAATACTTTGAAAAATTTCAACAGTCACAAGTTCTTTGTTGTGAAAGATAAACTCTGGGACGATGAAATTATGAACTGGCCTGATAAATAGCAGAAGATAACATAACAAAATAGCAAATAAGTTAATCTATAAAGTTAATGATGAAAATTTAAAAGGAAATACATTTTGATCCATTTTAAGAAATTTGATTGTCCAATAGATGTATCAAAGAATTACAATGTCTGTGAATTTATGTTTACATTAATAAATGTGTGTGTAGATACATTCATATAATATCAAATGGACTGTATTTGAAAAAATAAAAAAAGAGAAAGAAAAAATGTAAATCATTCTTTCCAAAAAGTCAAGTTTTGTAAAGTTTTAAATTAATTTTTTTTAATTTCTAGGGAATCAAAAAATGAAGCTTGTTTTGGAACATAAAGCATTTTTTGGCATTTATGACTGCATAACAGAATGGAAGCATCATAAAAATCAATGTATGTCATTTAAAGATAAAAACTGTCAATCATACAAGTATTTTATTTTTTGATTTTGGGATAGGTAAAATATTTTCATTCTACTTCTTTCTTTCTTTACCTTTTATTCTTTTTCATTTCATTATTTTACCTTCTTTCTTTTCTTCAGTCTTTTTGTTTATCCTTCCATTTTTTTCTTTTCATATATTGTCTTTTCATTTTCTTCATCTCTTAGTCTTATTTTATCACATAAAGTCTTCCTACTCAGTTTGTTTCTTTTCTTAATAGCCAAGTCTTATCTTTCCTTTCTCATTCATAACATCGCAAGGAAATCAAGAAGGAATAATGCATGAGAAGCAAGACGGCATCTTGCATCATGCTTGGTTCACGGCTGAAGTAGGCAGTGAAAAGCTGGTTTAAATTAGATAAAAATCATCGCTGTTTTTATGGCTTTTACTGGTAAAGGTTAAATCTTTTAATTCTAGGTTCTTTGTGTCAATTTCTAACAGGAGTAATTGAGTATATGAGGTGAAAGATTCACTGTTTTTAAGATTAACTGTCACTGGGCTCAGGGCTGACCCCCTCCAAATTCATTTGGCCCCCTCCTGTGAAAATGATGGGAACTAATTTTAGTTTGGAAATTCTTAATTGCAGCCCCTCTGATTTAAATGTGACCCCCCCCCCTCCCGCTATCATTCAATGTGCAATGGGCCTGCATATATCGAGCATCTCTTTCAGTATTTACAAAATATAATGCAAAAAGGGTAAACTTACAAGGAAGCCAACTCAGCAGATGAGAATAAATTTTTTCTTCTATGTGCCATGTCCTTTCAGAATGTAACTGATCATGGCTCTCCACAATTTCCTGTCCCTTCTTAAATTTTGCCTTTTTGTTATCTCTCCTAAACCCTGTTTCGCCATCCATTTACTCAAACTCACTAGGTAGATTTTGCATTGTTTTCCTCGGTGTCTCTTGTCTTCAAACTGTTCTGTGAGTATCAAATTTTCCAAGCCTACTTTCCTCATTATGTGCCCTAGACATTTCTACTATCTCTTCCTAATGTTAAGTATAATTGTCCTTTTTGTTTCCATTTTATCTAAAACACTGTTGTTACTCATATATTCAGTCAGTGGTATTCTCAGCATCCTTCTGTAGAATCATATTTCTGTTGCTTCAAGTTTCTTCATCTGCAAGGAGATTGTCCATCATTCACTGCCATACAGGACAAATGATATTACAGATCAGTACTCTTTTCTTTGTTGAAAAAGAAAAAATATTATATTCTAACATAGATAAGAAAACCCTACTAAACATTTAACCAAAGATTAAAAAACTTCAATATTTCTGTCTTTAAAAGAAGATATATGAGTAAACAAGAAATTTTTTATTTTCATTTTTTTGTTCAGATGTTTTGAGGAATCAAAATGATTATCAGTTTGTTAGATGGCTTGACAAAGTACATCACCACAAGACATTGGTAAGAATGACATGAACATCAATAAGTTTAAAATATGAAGACAAAACATCCTTTTCTGCAGAAGTCCGAGGAATAACTCCTGAAGAAAATAAATATTCAGTATGGTTTTTCATTACTTAGGGAATAAACAGCAGTAATCTTGAAATATTTTGTGACATTTTTTTTTACTGTTTTTTTCTTTAAATTTTCTTTTCACACAGCAGTCATCCTGTCAGTGATGGCTTCAGACACACCTCCAAACAGAGGTGCTGAGTCCATGTCTTTTTCTATCAAGACATTTCTAACCTTAATGTCTCTCTTAAAACACAAGTGCCATTCACTTGTCATTCCATCATTCTATAAGTGAATGTATTATAGAGTTATATTGATACTTACATATTTAACAACATATATACATGCATCCAATATAGGTGTATGTTTGCATATCTTATATATATATATATATATGCATGTGTGTTTTATGTCTTTTTATTCAAACACAGACCAGGTTATTTTGTATTATTTTTATTTGAATGCTTCACTATAAAAATGTTATCAATGAGTGTACAATTGTGCAGACACTTATGTAGGGGTGTGTAGGTTGAGTCATTTTTATTAGCATATAAACAAATATACAAATGCATAAATTAATATATCTTCACCCATGCACATATAAATACAGATCTATATTTGAATATGCAGACCTATATTCAGACATCATGTACACATGCATATATACATTTATGTATACACATTTAGAATGCGTGTTTTTATATATAGATTTGAGATATTTTATATTTGCTTTTGCTGTAGTTAAATGTGTATGTTTGTACGTATATATACACACACAAACACAGTGTGTATTATACACTTTCAGAAATATATGAATATATCTACTAATTAAAGTTAGTTTATATATCTATATCTATCTATCTAGCAATATATATATAGGTGTGTACTTAAAAAACCAATAAACCATCATGTGCAAATAAGTGTGTGCATACATTATTTTCTTTCATATACGTATTATACCTAAACACTTGCATTTAGTGTGGGTATGTGCTTACATACATATATATATATATATGTATATATATATATATATATATATATATATATATATACACACACACACACACACACACACACACACACACACATATTGATATACATATACACACACACGCACACATGGCATTTGTACAGAATTCTGTACTTGTGTGTGTGCGTGTATATATATATATATATATATATATATATATAATATATATACACACACACACACACACACACACACACATCTTTTGTAGGATTTTTCTCCACCTTCAAGTGCTGTCATTCCTACTTTACTTCCATTGGTTGTTTAATTTTTTTCTTTTATTTTTGTCATTTTCTTCTTTTTATTTTTCTCCTGATAGATGTAGCAGAGTCTAACCTCTGTCTCGAGGGAACTGCTTTGAACTTTTGGGTCGCATTCTTCTCAATTACTGCCAGACTCTATTGGTGATTCAGTTTAGAAGAAAGTTTTCTTCACTTTTTCTAAGCATTTTCTGCAGTTAGCATGTAACTGCTAGCAAGATACCTCTATATATTTTCAAAATGTGTCATCATATCTTTTCTGGAAAATAGGCCAGCTAATATTCTTATCTCTTCCATGTATACTTTCCAGAGATACTTTGCTAAAATCATGCATCATATTAATTGATATTTATTGACTAAAATATCTTACCAGTTTATGTCCTTTAAAAGCTGAAAAACAATTTTAGAATTGCAAAATTGTTTGATTGTTGGAATATAACATAATTGCCATTGATTGCAATTCTAACTTTCCACCCACTGATATCATTAAGATATTTCAAGGAAAGAATTCATTTGAGTTTGATTCTTTTTTTTAATCTTTGCATTTATTACATTAATGAAAACACTTATTCTTTTTACTATAAACCTTGCTAAAAAGAATTTTTTTTCCATTTTACCATTAATTATCTATGTACAACTTATCAACTTAGATATTTTTTTTCAATGATGCTGATTTTACTCTTCCTCATTATATTATTTTCATGGCTATGATAATAAATTTTCCAAAACCCCCAGGTCTTCATCTTTCATTTCTAAAAATTTATGATGTTTTTGTCTATTACATGAAGGTATATTTTCTATTTAATAAAAGAAACTGATCAAAAACAAACAATTTGAACATTTTAAGCCATCTGATATTAATATTTTTGGACATAAAAAAAGGACTGGGTAACTTCAAAGGACACTTATTCTTAACATCAGGAAGTGACAGTTGAAATTTTGGGGGCATATAATGAGGAAAGATGGGTTGGAAAATTTGCTACTCACAGGACAGTTTGAAAGTAAGAGGGCCAGAAGAAAGCAATGTACATCCTACCTGGTGACTTTGAATGAATGGATGGTGGAGCAGGGTTTGGGATAGATAGCAAAAAAAACAAAAATTATTGATAGCTACAAGGGACTGAAAATTGTAGAGAGCCATGATTGCTAATGTCCTGAAGGGACATGACACACCATAGAAGAAGTTATGTTTGCATGTGTATAAATATTTTATTACAGATCCTAAAAGAAAAAGTAATTTTTTAATAAATTGTTAGACTTCACCTGAAAAGAAAGAAACTTTCTTTGAATCATAGATTTTAATAGCAGCATGAAAAGCCATGAAAGTGCATTCATTATTGTATTCAAATGACAATGTTTTCTTTTTCTTTTCAGAGTAAACAATTTCATTTTAAATTTGAAAGTTTTACAGGATAAAGTTTTTTTATAATTAAACCTACTCTTAAAAATAAAAGATACTTGGTCATTATGAGATGATTGCATATAAACTTCATAAAAATAATTATCAGTGATCAGAAAAATACAAAGAGAAAAACCCCCAACCATTTGAGTCTGGAGAAATGAGTTATCTCCTCTTGTATCATTAATTGGATACAGCAGAATATAGAGGAGTTGAATATTTGTTATGGAAGAAATTGTAAAATTGTTTAAAAATAGTGTCTGCATTAAAACTAAATAATATGAAATATAAACAGATGTTTAAACTGGAACAAATCAGAAAGCCTTTTAAGTATATATACAAGGTATTCAAATGTATAGAGGATTTGTATAGGTATATCTGTATGTACACCACTTGATAAAAAAAGACCATTTATTTTATACAACAAATAATTATTTTTCAACATAATCTCCTGCTATGTCAATGCACTTTATTCATTAGTTAATATTCATATAGTTTGAACATTATACAATAACTAATTGCAAATCAAATGTACCAGAAAACTATCTATCTATCTATCTATCTATCTATCTATCTATCTATATATATATATATATATATATATATATATATATATATATATAATGATGTCACTGCTTCACAAGTATGGTTACTAAACACGCCACAGCATATGAGGTGGTTCCCCCACCTCCAACCTCCAGAAACCCAGTGGTGTCTGTGTGATTATTTATATTTATTCATAGCTTCCACAACACTATTTGAACGCTTAGCATCAGGCAACATACACACACACACACTAATATATATATATATATATATATATATATATATATATATATATATATAAAATGGACATTGAAGTCAACACCCAGCTGTGAAAGTCTATTTCATGTTTAAATGCAATCATCAGGTGTTTAAGCATGAAACAAACTTTTCCACTGGTTGTTGACTTCAATGTCCATGTTCAGAATTATATATGCTCTATCCCAGATATTGGGCACTTTAACTCATAAAAGTAGCATACATTAAAACTATTATATATATATATATATATATATATATATATATATATATGCACACCCACATTTATATATGTATTAGAATATATACTTTAACATTTGTAAATTTTTAGTTATGTGTGCATGGGAATACATATTAATTACAATAAATGCAAATATAAAATAGCTCAAATCTATATCCCTACATGTAAGTTGCTAGTGGGCCACCAGCGGTCGTCTAATGGCAGCCACTGATGGATCTCTAGTGGCCCGCAAGTGCTAACATTACCAAACCAGACAAGCCGACAGTCCAACAGCAGGCCCCCAGCGATAAATGCTAATGTTATGCCACCCTGTGGCAGATTGGTGGCTTGTGTATAGGGATATATACAAATACACATTCTAAATGTACAGGTGTGAGTATATTTGAATGTACATACATATGTTTACATGATGTCTGAATATAGGTCTGCATATTCAAATATAGATGTGTATTTATATGTGCAGGTGTGAAGATACATTAGTTTATACATTTGTATGATATGATTTATCAAACATATAATCCTGATGAGCATTTTAATGTGAAACTCTTGATAAATCATTTCAATTTTTCTTAATTATATATACATATATAAGTATAATATTAAAGAACAAAAAACTTGCTGGAAACAACAGAGAGATTGCCAAAACCTAAACTTGAATTATTATTATATATATATATATATATATATATATATATATATATTCAGACCCATTCTCTTACACATTGTTCACATCCCTACTTGAAGTTTGCATAATATCTTGAAGCCTGTCATGAACTATGGGAATACTGAAAAGTTCTTATTAGTAGTATATTTTAGGCTCTGTATTGGGTAATTTTTTAATTTTACTTATATATGAGTACATGGTTGAGTGGCTACGGTGTTAGGGGCCTGACCAGGTGTGAATCACTCCATGTTTGATTTCTGGTTGATGGGGAGGTGTTAACATCATGTAGCTCCATTGGGAAATGAAAAAAAAACATACTCAAGCCATGTTATGGAAATAAGCTCAACAAAATAAATTTGGAAACTGTTGATGGTTGTGTTAGCACAAACTGACAATGATTTGAGCATACTGACTTTGTTCAACCAATGATTATACCAGATTATGTGCTCTCTCTCCCAGAATCTGTAACTAAGGCCTGCTCAAAATAGATGCAGTAGAACCCACAGGTTGGCTCTGTGCATATAAGTGTGCCTGAAGATGCATCTGGAATAGGGATTAGCTTGTTACTCATAAATATTTACATATACATATATATATATATATATATATATATATATATATTTGGGTAGCAACCTTTTATTAAACATGTTTTTCCAACATTTTTACATTTCTGTTTTATGGGAGTAAGAGAGAGCAAAATTCTTCATATTGTCCATATTCCCAAGTGCTTTCAGCCACGTCTTTAACTATTTTCAAGGTGGTTCCTTTTTAGGTGTTGCTAATTTCTCTTCATGTTTGACTGTATAAGATATTTTTTGTGTGTTGTTTTTGAAAATGAGTGTGTTGAAGGTATTTTAAAAATAGAAAGATGCCCATTCAAATTCCAGCCATGCCCAACTTGCAAAGCTTGGAATAAATGCTCCTTCTAATATTCAAAACATTTAAAAAATGTTGGAAAAACTAAATAAAAAATTAATCACATTTTCCTTAGCTGTCATATTCAATAAACAATATATATATATATATATATATATATATATATATATATATATATATATATATATATGTGTGTGTGTGTATATGTATGTAATGTGTTTTTGATGGTTGTTCCAGGGAGGTTCAAGTCTGAGACTAATAAAACCTGAGGTCTGTTGTTCACCGTTTCTGTGGCAATCTTTTGTACTGATTCCACATTATCAGTAGTTCATAAAAACAGTGCTGCTTATGCCTTCACCACTATAATCAAATCCTCTGTGTGGGTTTTCTGACAACTTTTAACATCACAGTTTTGGAGGCACAGGAGAGTAATGAATTGCAGCTTGGATTGAGGAATCTGAGAGCTGAGTTCAAATTCCAGTTGAATTCATTACATTCACTTGTGCTAATACCCTTGGGAAAGGTATGAATCCATTTCTTCTCCCTCAAGCTATAGGTAAGTAGCAGAACAGACTAGGTTCTTTAGCCTTGGGAGGCAACCAGTCGTCTAGGAGAAGGAAAACTCTGAATTCAAACCAGCATGGAGCCTGGCTGTTGCACAATGCAAGTGGGACTGAGATGTCACTGAGTGAGGTCGTTGGATTGTTATATAATGAAATGGGCAAGAGACTCCATTATATATATATATATATATATATATATATATATATATATATATGTATGAAGAAATATAGTCTTAAAATATGCTATATTTATGGGATAAAGTGCTCAATATCAGAGATAGAGCGTGTGTAAATATAAAAGTGAACATAGAAGTCAACACTTCAAACCACCAAAATAGGCTACCCACAATGCACCACTGACCCGTATATATAAATAGCCAAGACAAATAACAGCACTCGAGGCCTGATGATTGCATCTAGCATGAAACAGACTGTCACCTCTAAGTGTTGACTTCTATGTTCACTTTTATATATATATATATATATATATATATATATATATATATATATATATATATATATATATATATATATATAATGTATATTATTTGTCTCTACAGATACAAGTGAATATATTTTAGTAGGTATTGTAGGTTAGCATGAAGAAGCACTTATATTGCCACAATATCAAATTTCAACTAATTTTATAAATTTCTCCAATTTTTAAAGAAAAATTTGTAAAAATCATTTTTTTAGTTTGTATTTTTTCCTCTGCACTTTTTATAAAATATAGCCTGTAGAATTTATTCTTGTACACGTTCTTTTTTAATAACCTTAAAAATGTCCCCCAAAATTAAAAAGTAAACTGTGAAAGAAAGTAAAGAAAAACAGACAAAGATAAGAAAATAAGAAACACTAAGATGGAACATGTCAATTAATATATAATATATTATTGTTATTTTGTAGAATTTTAGAGTCATACTGATCACACTTTCCTAGACATCCCATGAATATATAGATGTAATTTTGTTTTGGAAAACATAAAAATTGAAATAAAACAGTTAAGAAAAGCAAATTTGTGTCTCTTGACTGAACTGTGTTTTATTTAATGCCTCATTCAGAGCACAGTCTGAATGAGTTGCAATGAGAAAGAGAGAGACAGATCATTTATTATTATAACCTTTGTCATTCATTGTGAATTGCTAGTGGTTGGTGCAATGTTAGATAGTTGTGCTATAACATGACAAAACTAAAAAACATAGAGCTGATAAGAAACCAATATGAAATGAGAATTTTTCTTTTCACTATATTCTTTGTAATTTTTTATGCAATTTTTGGCATTGACAATTCTGGTACATGTTGAGCTTTTATACCATTTGTAATTATGATTTTAAAATATATATTTGCATGTGCATAAATATTTATATGCTAGTGAAGTGATGTTATCAGGTTAGCTGTATAAGTGAATCAGATTTCCATCCATGAGTAAGCATAACATATTTGAATAAAGTATATGCTAAAAACAAAATTATCAGTCTTTTATCGACCATCCAAAGGGTTTCACATAAGATTTCAACAACTCCTTAATGTTTGGCACAGTGAATGCAATATTTACATATTTCCATCATATTCACAAAAGAACCAATGCTATCCTCTGAGCCAAACTGAAGATGAGAAATTTCTCATTGAGGAAGAAATCATTCAAAATTACAAGTGAAATTCCTCATTTTCCCCATATGTGTGTCTAAATAAATGTATATGTATTGGCGCATTAATTTCTTCTTCTGATCAGTTATCCATTATACCACCAGAAGATCCTAAACCAAATTTGAATTCCAGTCAGGTTTCATTAGATGCCCATTTGCACAAATGCCCTCTGTAAAGGTATGAATCCATGTCTTCATCTCCTCCTAGAGAGTAAATTACTTCTCCACCTGTGGCAGAATGTGCCACTCAGACAACTAAAGAATTTCAGTCACTGTGCTTTTATATGGTCTGATACATCCCCACAGTGATCCAGGCTTGCTGGGAGATGGGTGATTTTATCAAGTCACTATCTCTAGAATTGTTGCCAACCAAGGCTATAGAACTCAGTCTGTCCTGCTATTTGACCAATAACTAGAGGAGAAGAGACAGATTTATAGCTTTCCCCAAGGGTATTTACACATAACTGAATGTAACAAAGTCAGTTGAAATTCAAACTCAACTCTAGAATTTCTCATTCCATGCCACCATCCATTACACCACCTGCACTTCCTCATCTCTCCCTAGCTATGGGTTAAATAGTTGGACAGTATGGGCTCTTCAACTTTCATTGGCAACTAGTTTAGAAGAAGGAAAATTTGTAAAGACTTTATGACCCCAACTATGGTTGATCTGATGGATGGATATGTGTTAGTGCATGGGTAAGCAAATGATAAAAACAGAAAAAGTCCTTAGTGAAGCATTTCATTTTGAAAAGGAACCACCTCAGACTTCCTTCTCCTTTTTCTTATCTCATTATTGACTTACCAACTATTAGTCTTTATATATATATATATATATATATATATATATATATATATATATTAGGTCATCCCATAAGTTCTGTCCGAATTTTAATTTTTTGTTAAAATGAACAAAATTTAAAGAGTATTTTATAATGTCTAATGGAGCTGAATATTATTTTTATGTTTAGATGCATTTAAACTGATCAAATTTTATTTCAGAGAACAATAAAATTAAGTTTTGTTTGATTGAAACCCTGCTAACATGGAAGTACCAAAGAATCATTTGAGGCACATAATGCTTTATGAGTTCAAGAAAGGAAACTGAGCAGCCGAAGCGGCTAGAAACATTCACTCAGTTTATGGAGAGGAATGTGTGAATGAAAGAACTTGCAGAAGATGGTTTGCAATTTCAGAGGTGACGATTTCACCCTTGAAGATGAAGATCGAACCGGACGTCCAGTTGAGTTTGATGAAAAGCTTCTTGAAGCAGCCCTTGATGAAAATCCTGCTTTATCAGTTGAGGAATTGGCCGTGGTTCTCAGTTCAAACCATACAACTGTTCATCGTCATCTTCAACAACTTGGAAAAGTTCCTAAACTTGGAAAATGGGTGCCTCATGAATTGTCTGAAAACAACCTCAAATCCCGAGTTGACATCTGCTCTTCTCTCCATTCTCGCCAACTTGTTTCACCTTTTTTGGATAGACTTGTGACTGGCGACGAAAAATGGATCTTTTATTGAAATGTTAAGCGTCGTAGACAGTGGCTTGGTAAAGAGGAAGGACCCCAGCCACAGCCGAGAAGGGAACTTCATGGGCAAAAGTTTCTTCTTTCAATCTGGTGGGATTGCCAAGGAATAATCCACTTTGAATTCTTACCACCTAATGCAACAATTAATGCTCAAATATACTGTCAGCAATTAGAGCGTTTGAACCAAGCTTTGAGGAAAAAAGACCTGCTCTAGTGAATCGAAAATGGGTGATGTTTCATCAGGACAATGCGCGACCACACACAGCAAGAATCACATCACAAAAGATCGAAGAACTTGGTTAGGAGAAAATTCCTCATCCACCTTATTCTCCCGACATTGCTCCTTCAGACTACCATTTGCTTCGTAGCTTACAGAATCATTTGGAAGAAACAGCTTTTGTAACACAGGAAGAGGTTAAAACTGACATTTGTGAGTTCTTCGAATGAAAGCCAAAAGAATTTTACAGTAATGGAATTAGTAAGCTTGTTAATAGATGGAAGGAAGTCATAGATAATCAGGGAAAATACATTGTTGATTGAATCTGTAATTAAATGTAACATTTGGTCACTTGTTTCAAAATTCAAAATTCGGACAGAACTTATGGGATGACCTGATATATATATATTGTGTGTGTATTTAAGCAGCATTTTTTCATTAACACATGTTTAATGTTGATACATATTTTATTCTTAATCCTTTCTAAGCTTTTGGCTTACATAAGCCATCATCAGAGATTAAAGATGGTAATTTTGCAACAATGATAAACATGTATTAATATACATATATATATGGATGTATGTGTATATGTATGTATGTGTGTGTATGTATATATATATATATGGATGTATGTGTATATGTATGGATGTATGTGTATATGTATGTATGTATGTGTGTATGTATATATATGTGTGTATGTATATGTGTGTGTGTATATATATATATATATGTGTGTGTGTGTATGTATGTGTGTGGGTATTATGTTGTTGTGTATGTGTGTATACGTATGTATTTTTAAACATAGAAATTGAGGTCCTCTCTAGGTTAGATAATCGTTATTTTTATATTTTTATGTTTATATTAGATTTCTAACCTGTTGTCGATATTACCTTTGTCAAATTTTCTTGATTACGCAGCGGCCCTTTTAAACGCCATTCGCTTTTTGTTCACCCACCCAACCTCCTCTCATCCCTTTTTCTCCTTCTTTTCCTCTATTTCTCTAATCTCTGAGCTTTAAGATTACATCGTCTATTGTGTGTATGTCACCAAGAAATGTATACACTTTTCCGGTGTATCTTTGGACATTTGAAAATATGCATATTTTCCTCACTTAAACCGTCTTTCACCCCCCTCTTTAAAACTTCTCTCTGTTAAATGTTAGTTCCCCTTCATCTTTAGACCTTCCTGTTCTTCTCTCGTCTGTTAGCCCTCTCTATAGATCTCATTTGCTCTAGCGTTCGTCCCACAATCTCATTTATACACTCTCACTAAATTTTATTTATTTATTTTTTTTCCCGGAGTTGTTTTTTCTGTTTTCTTTTTGAATTTGTAGGTCTGATCAATTGGATCGTTTTACGATTCCAATGGAATAAATTATGACCATGGAATATTAGTGTTTAAGTCTTTTTATTATATATATATATATATATATATATATATATATATATATATATATATATATATTTCATGTGTTGATATACATGAGGGGATGATGTAAAGTTCTCAGTAACAGATTTTTTTTTAATTCATTCTTGGTAGAGCCAAGACATTTGCAGCACCCCCTCATATCTACATATGTGCAAGTATTGATATTTACTACTGTTTTTAACAATATTTGTAAGTGTGATAGATCACAGAATTTGATATGAAGTTTTTCATTTGCATTTGAATTTCATGAATTATTTGTTTGGGCTTTTTGATTTTATAATTGTGATTAGGAAATGATTCTTGTTATTTACATTCCACTCATCTATAATTTAATGCTAATTTTCATTTTTTCCTTCATCAGAGCTGTCATTACAGGGATAAAATTTGTTAAAAATCAGGCACAGTAGTAAGATGATGAATTTTATGCCTGAAACTTAAGAGAAATCTTTTTGGTTTTACTTTCATGTTGAGTGAGAATAACTTCATTGGCTAATAATATTTATCTTTAATTCAATTCAGTTTTTGTGACTGAAACACAAAATGAACCCAAGATTTTAAGAGTGAAAATACTGAAAATAAAATTTATGCACACTCATAAATCTAACATTGTTAAAGATGCTTTAAAACCATATTTGAACTAAATATTTAATGCAATCTGAATAGCATTTCTAATTTAAACAAGAAAATCTGTCAAGCAAGTCCTGTACCACCAGCTCCATGAATGATGATAATAGTAATAATAATAACAGAATCAATACTAGAAATAATATTTAGTAGTAAAAATACTCACTAATAACTATTTTCATTAAAACTCAGAAGCCACTTTTTCTTAGAACTAATATTTACTTAAACAATTCGGTTAAATAAAAAACTTTTAATTTAGAAATTTCTTAAAAACATCAGATACTTTATGAATTATTTTGTAAACTTTGATTACTTTTTAAACATAACATATATCTCACTAAAAAATCATTGACCATTGTATTTCTTAAAGATAATGTTTTTTAGACATTGTAATTACAGTGCTCAATACCAAGGGATAGAGCAATAATAATTAAATAGAGATAAACAAAAATTTTATTTATTATTATCTTTTTGCTGTTATTATTAGATTTTTACATTGGAGATCTTTAGGAGGATTTTGGTTTCTGGGATATCCTAAGATATTTTACATGATGTAATATTCTAGAAAATCATACAATATTAAGTTCTCACACATGAAATGACTCACTTTATAAGAAATGAATAAAATACTTCTGAAATGTTAAATAACTAATTTATTTGAGTTGAAATAGGCACCGTGTTGATAAATTACTGTTCTCAAATGTACATCTAAATTCTTGATCCCATCTTTAAAAAAATTCTTATCCTTTGATGTGATAAACGGTTCAAATGTTTTGATTACCTCTTCCTTATTGGAGAATGTTTTATTGTGTATGCAAAGCTCAAAATGCTTAAATAAATGATAATCAGTAAGAGAGATATCGGATGAGGATGCGGCAAAATTTCATAATTCAGGCTATGCAACTTTTGAACAATTGATTGAGAAGCATGCAAGCGTGTGGCAAAATAGGGCCATCCCTATTCACAAGCCCAGGATGTTTCTTTTTCAATTTTTCCACAATACCAGGTTGCTGTCTCTGTTTTCCCTTGAGACAAGAATGAATAATGAATAACACCTTTGAAAGACCACCATACACTTACCATTAGGTTTTGGGTATTATTTTGATGATTCACTTGCATCTAACCTACTCTCTTCCTGTTGTCAAAGAATATCCATTTCTCATCACAAGTAATGATTCAATGCAAAAATGGTTTACTCGACATTGTTTCATTGTAATCATTTTCATCTTGAGTAACAAGATATTGAAAGAAAAAATATCTGGAAAGAAAATAGTCAGGAGTAAGTCAAGATTTTTTTATATACTAAAGAGGTTACTTTGTTAGATGACCAGATCAACAACCAACCAAGAAATGTGTCATTTAATGTAAAAGTGACTTTTGAAAATCTGAATTTACAAACAATACTAGGATAGACTGAAAAGTTCATAGCCTGACTATGAAGGGGTGATGGTGGAACTGAGATTTTGCATGCATTAATTTCAACTCTTATTTCCATGTAAACTGACATATAACTGTTTAAAGAAGACTGTTCATGATGTATATCAGAAAAGTTATTAACAGCATATGTGATACCATCATCGCTGTGATACTGGTTCCCAGCAAAGTGTTTTTGCATGTTGGGGAACAGATGATAGTCAGGAGAATAGGGGAGGACAATCAACCAGTTCACAATCACAGTCACACACAAGCAGCCATTGAAATCAAGGACGTGTGTGCTGGAGCATTATCCTGATGAAACCTTTTGTCAGTTTTGCTGGTCATTCAATCTTGTTAGCCTTTTGAAACTGCCTCAGCAAGTTGACATAATTGAGGGCATGGCCCTTTTGAAGATAGTCAATAAACACAATGTCTTTTGCATCATTTTTCCTGCAGATAAAACAACCTTGGCCTTTTTTCACTAAGGTGACTTTTGAAAATCTGTATTTACAAAAAATAAATTATAAAATAGCTACCATATTTGATAGCATAACCCCCTCCCCAGTTTTTAAAAAAATATTTACTCAGACACTGTATATTACTAATATTTGTATCAGGTTTAACACTATAATTGTATTATATTATAGTAAATATATAAATAGATGTGGAGAGTTTATATATCCTCAGATACATTATTTAAAACTGAGCTCCAGAAGTAAATATTATCAAAAACCATTAATCGTCTCTGATTTTCCCTCCATTGTTCAAGTACCAATCCCCAAACATTCAACCATGAAATGGTATCATTAACATGATCATTTCCAATTTGAGAATAAATTCTCTTGGGAATTATCTCATTTTTGAGAAGAAAGATTTGCCAATAAGTTATTGGTCTGATTTTCTAAAATAATGTATGTTTGACTTTTTATCTGAAAATGTCTTTTTTCTTGTAGCTTACTGTAATCATAAAAAAAATTAATGTTCTTCAGAGATTTGATCATTGAACTTGCTGCCATCCCTCAATGAAAATTCGTTAACCTTAGCAAGAAAAAACATGTGATTCTGATGTAAAAAGAGTGTTATCATCTACCATTCATCTGTGCATTGAATACTGCTGCCATTTCTGGTCTGGTGCATCTGCTATTCATCTTGAGATTCTTGACAAAATCCAAAGAAGGATTTTGCACCATCTTGCAAATTTACAAATCTACCATTCATCCTTGCACTGAATGCTGCTGCCATATTTGGTCTAATGCTCCTACTATATATCTTAATAAAATTCAGAGAAGGGTCTGTAATGTAATCAATCCTGACTTGACATCTTGACGTCAGTCACTTTCTCACTGATGTGACACGGCTTCCCTCTGTCTTTTCTACAAATATTTTCATGGCAACTGCTCTGACAAGCTTTCTTTCCCCTGGTGCCCCAACTACATGAATTTAAGCATGCTGCTAGATTGGCATCTACATCCCACCACTTCTACTCCAACAGTTTGTTTTCTCACACTCCCCACCTGTGGAACTCACTTCCATTTACTTGCTTCTCTGATAACTACAATCTTCAAAAATTTAAATGCAAAATCAATTGCCATCTTATATCTTCTTGAATCCCTTTCATCTTTTGTCCTTTCCTCAATCCTCCTTATACTCAGTCTATTCTCTCACTTTTACTCCATGTAACCCTGTGTACTAGTGGCATTCCCACCTTGCTTAGGGTGGAATGATTAAAAAACAAAAAAAACATGTACTTTTCATCATGACAATACCAATCCTTTAATGACTTTAAATCCAACCTAAAAATGCTTTGTTTATTGTTTAGTGCTATAAACAATACGTTTACATCCAATTCTATTTTGCTGATACAACAATATATGGGTGCATCTCCAAAAATGTAGATGAACAGAGACTGGCAGTTGATTACTCCTCTGATGTAGTTTTAACACCTCAGTGGGGGAAAAACTAGCTGGTTATATTCAGTGCCTCAAAAACCAAACTAGTGATGAGCACCTGTTGAGACTTACACTCCACCCAGACTTTAAATGGAACTCATACATACAATCCATCACTGAAGATGCTGGAAAAATGGTCAGTTCCATGTACCACTCCAGTGAGTACCTGACTCCTCCTGCTATCCTCTAACTTTATAAGAACCAGATCAGGACAAAAATGAAGTTCTGTTGCCATATATGGGCAGGAGTCACCCAGTCTCAACAGAGTCCAAAAATGTCTTCACATCCTTGTGGGTGATGAATTATTTTCCACCTGACAACCCTTTCCCACAGATGAAATGTTGGAAGCCTTCTGCTATTTCCATAGAAAGTGTTCAGATGAACTTCATTCCTTAGTTCCACCAGTTCTAACCTTCACAACTAAGATGCACTATGGCATGCATTCCAGGGGTGAGATGTCAGTTTCACTCAAGCAACTTCTTCCCACGAATTGCAGCTTTGTTGAACCGACTCCAAAGAAGATGCTTCCTTAATCGGTACAATCTTAACCTGTTTAATACTAAACTGTTATCTTCCACACAAACGGTGCTTCTTAATCTATAACCCTCTACAATGAGTGGATCGTGGACCTTGTACAATGTGAACATCATTGTAAAAAGAAAAAAAAGATAATCCTGAATTAAGCTAAAATTTTCCCAGATTAATGACCAGCTCTCAACTTGGTATCTACACTGATGACACAATCATTTACTCCTGAATCAATAGTAAGGCTGATCAGTCTGACAATATCAAAATGTCCAAAACAACCTCAAGTTTGTTGCTAACTGGGGCAAGATATAGCTTGTTAATTTTAATGCCTCCAAAACAAAACTTCTTTCCATTAGTCATGTGAGAGAGACCCCCTCTCTGCCTTCCATCAGCATGGCTGATGCTAACCTCCAGGAAAGTGACTCATTGCACCTTCTTGGGCTAACATTCTCAGCTGGCATGAAGTGGAAAGACATTGAATCTATTGCTTGGTCAGCTGCTGAGAAATTTGTTGCACTATGTTGTGTGAGACAATGTTTTTCTTGTGAAAATCTCATAAATATCTATAAGTCTACCATTCACCCATGCTTAGAATATTGCTGCCACATATGGTTCAGTGCCTCTGCCTTTACCTTGAACTCCTTGATAAAATCCAAAGAAGAATCTGCAATATTATTGGTCCTGGTCCTAATCTAGCGACTCAGCTTCAGTCACTTTCCTACCACCATAAGGTTGCCTCCTTGTGTCTTACTTTCATGGTAATTGTTTGGATGAGCACTTTGCTATGGTACCTAGACTTTATGAATTTAGGCACAGTACTAGACTGTGGTCAAGATCTCATCAATTTACAGTTGAGCAGGTTAGATATAGCCATAAGTTTGTTTTTTCATATTTCTTGTTTGTAGAACTCTTTTCCGATTCCATGCTTTCCAGCCAACTTTAATCTTTAAAAATTTAAATGCAATGTCAATCACTATCTACTGTCCTCCTAATTACTCTTTTCTCTTCCTGCTAATTAGTAATGTATCTGTTCCTAATTCTCCCACGCCCAGTAACCCCTTTAAAGCCTTCCTTGGGGTGAAATTGATTTTAAAAAATAAAGTTAAATTTGAAACAATAACTGAAACGTTCGTTAATGACAGATTTTGAACAAGGAATGACAGATTTCCTCATCCATATAATATGCATGAGGAATAGTTCATATAAATGGTAATCTTAGCTATTTCCTAATAAGGAAACATTTGGCATTCATTGACTGAACAGACAGTGCCACTTTCAGTTGACATTTATAAAATGTTACAACAATTTTTCAGAAAAATAGGCTTCTCAATTCCATGAATTGTTATCATCCTTTCCAGTATTGAAGGGGGGGGGGGTAATATTTTGTTTTGTTTCAAATTGATGTGGAATGTCAGCATCTTGATTAGATTATTATTTTCTCTTTGAATTAAATGTGCTAGTTGTTGCTGTTGTTAGAAGTTTTCAAATAATGTGGTTTCCATTATTTGGTCTAGTTCTTTGTTTTTGATTCTTTTGTGCCCATCACAAAATTCTTCTCTAAAACCTACAGAAATAATTGATTTATAAATATTATTTTCAGTGTTTAGATAAGATATTAAATAATATTACTGAACAGTAAAGATATTTTCATAGTTTATGTTTTAGTAAATTACTTCATTTTATTTATCATCAAGTTGTTTTTTAAATTTGCTCTCGGTTAAACTAAAATTATAGCCATATCTCATTCTCATATGATCACTGAAGTTAAGCAATGTTAAGCCTGATCAGTACTTAGATGGGTGACCACTTTGAAATACCAGATGCTGTGAACTTGGATATACCGATGGTGTAATAGATAATGGCTTGGAATTGGAAATCAGAGAGCTGAGTTCCAATTCCAGTCAGGTTTGTTATATTCCTTTATGTGCAAATATCCTTGGGAAAATTATGAATTCACCTCTTCTCCCTCCAGCTATGGGTTAATTAGTACGAATTGTATTAGTAAATCATTATTATCTCAAAAATTTTCTTACAATCTAAAAATATTTTTTGGCTTTAAATAAGCTGCAAAAGGTTCATAAGTTGTAAAAAACAATCATTTAGTCACTTTTAAAATAATTAAATGTATTACAATAATTCTATAAGCATGCAAATTATTTTTTTTATTTAATTAAAAAAAACAACATCAATTTAATTGTTACAAATAAATAACAAAAATTAGCTTGGATCTTTTCTGTGAAACCGTTTGTCTTTTCTATTTCTTTATTTCACTATTCTGTTTGCTTTTAATCTGATAGACATAAATCTATGCCCTGCTAAATGGCACTACTTATCTGCAATAAACTGAAACAAATCATACCAGCCTGCTTTTCATAACTGACTTCAGTTTCATTCAACTTTTTCTATGTCAGATTGTCATGTCAAATAAAAAAAAAGATGCTTAATATTACATCTTGACAGTTATTTTTATTCTAACTTGTCTGTGCAGATACTACTGTGTCATAATTTCTAATAAAGTTGTTAATTTGCTTTTTTAAGGTTACACTCATAAATATTCTATGTTAAGAGCTAGAATTATTGTATTGTTAATTTATGACATGGGTTTAGTCTCTGCGTACACTCTTCTGTGAAGGTGGGAATATTTCAGTTTTATGATAGATTAATAACACAACCATTTTCTGATTGTATCCATCTTCCTTTTCACGTCATTCTTTTTTTTTTCGTCTTCTTCATCCCACTTCCTCCCCCAACCATTCTCTCTTGTTCACATTTTTATTTTTCACTTTTTATTTTCACTTTTCCTCTTTTTTCTTTCTTTTTTCTTTTATTGTTCTCACTTTCATCACTTCAACTTATTTTCATTTCTCTTTGCTTTTTTTTGTTTCACTCTTTTTATCTTACTCTCTTCTGAATTGATATCTCCTGGTTCATTTAATCTTCATTTTACTTTTGTTTTCTTCCTTTTGCAGTTTCTCTCTGGTTCTTCATATTTTTTCCATTCTTTCTACTCACATTCATAGGATTTTATTTATTGTCAAATTCACTCTTTTTTTTTATCTGAATGTAAGTCTTTCCTGCATATTCAACACTTCTTCCTATTCCATGTGCCATGTCACACTTAAAGACTTTTGACAATCATTGCTCTCCTTAATTTCCTGTCCTTTGTAGCTCTTAGTAAGTTTTATCTTTTTGCTATCCCTGTTCTGCCAACCATTGCCACAAGCCTGTTGTTTATTTTAATCATTTCACCCCAAGCAAGGTGTTAATGTCAGTAGGATGCATGGGATTACTGAGCGTAAAAGAGAATGAAAAGATTTTAGTGAAAAGAAAAGGCAATAAAAGAACAGGATCCAGGAAGACAGATGACAATTAGCTATGTATTTAAAGTTTTGAAGTTTATAGGTGGCAGGGAAGCAAGAAATTAGAAGGTGAGAAGTGTGAAAAAAGAAACCATTAATGTATAACTGATGGCTACATCTAGCTAGTTCAAAATAGCGAGACCTAGTTGCCAATTTAGTAGCATTAATGAACTCAAGGCACAAAGGAGGAAAGTGCATCCGAACAATCACCATGAAAATATTTGTAGAAAAGACAGAGGGAAGCCGTGTCACATCAGTGAGAAAGTGAATGACGTCAAGATGCCAATCAGGATTGATTACATTACAGACCCTTCTCTGAATTTTATTAAGATATATAGTAGGAGCATTAGACCAAATATGGCAGCAGCATTCAGTGCAAGGATGAATGGTAGATTTATAAATTTGCAAGATGGATTCTGACAAGAAAAATTGTCTGGAAGTTCACGGTGAACCAACATTCCAAAAGTTGATTCAATTATAATCACTCCACTTCATGTCGGTTGAAAACATTGTTAGGTAGTTTATTCACTGTTTTCCTCTATCCCTCTTGCCTTCAATATGTCCTGTGAGTAGCAAATTCTCCAAACCCTCTTTCCTCATTATGTATCTGAGAAATTTCTACTATCTTTGTATAAGTGTCCTTTTTGATTCCATTTTCCGTTACCAGTTTATAAATAAAATAAAATCTTAAACTATAATAAAATGTGCGTGGCAAACAGTCTAAAAGAAGGAAAACTCTGAATTCCAAACTATGGCAAAAGTAATAAGAGACCATTCTCAATTCTCAAAGAATAAAAAAATAGAATCATGAGCCATGACCATCTCTGTCCTGAAGAAACATAACATTATAAAAAAGTGGAATACATATTGTAATACGCAAAATTGTTTATATATGTATTAATCTTTGAAAATCTTTTTATAAAGGTCAATAATTTTGTTTTCTTGCATATCTGTGGAAATGTTATTCCATCTTGATTTCCGTATTCATTTATAAGAGCAATTGATTCATAAGAGTTTATTTAAAAATAAGATTATCTAATTAAATATTTTCTTACATGATTTGAAGTTGTAAAATGTATCTGTACACTCTATTGGAATAACCAAACTTTTTTGACTACTGTGTTCATGTGTCTGCTCCAGTGATTTTCAACTGCCATGCTGCAAAATATGGCAATTTTCTAATTCTTATTTATGTGAATTAGACTTCTCAACCCTAAATAACATAAAAAAATAAGAAGTGAGAAAGACTATACTCAACTGAAGAAGAAATGAGGATCTGCTTATCACACATTCGACCAAACATTGAAGAAACTGCGAAAAAACACCAGGCACAAGTTTCACATTAAATAAGCTAAACAAATACTTAAATAGAAACATTGAAATAAAGTAAGTTCATATGTGTGTGTATTTTTTAAAATATATGGTTTTATTTTGTAACATTTAAATGTGTAACCTTTAAAGATTTTGCATAGTGTGCCATATTTTCATTTTCTCCTAGGCGTTCCATTGCTTAAAAAGGTTGAGAAACACTGGTCTATTCACTTGGGCCCAAGACCTTACCACTGGTCTGTTAATAATTGTTGGTCTTAATCAAGTATCCAGAGAATGCACAAAACATTTTTCTCTTTAATTTAAAGAATATTTTATACCTTTCCTTTAATGAATAATTTATTTTCTGTTTACTGGGTATCAAAAGATGTCACCAAAAATTAGAGTCACATTTGTCAGGCCTTGGTTGACATTTTTTAAGGTAGGAGAAGAAATTAATTTGTTGTATATATAAAGAAGTGTGTTTGTATGATGTGTGTGCTTATAAAATTAAATATATGGATATATGGTAAATATAAGAATGTATGCATTTATAAATATCATGTTTCTAAAATTCTGATTATATGATGTTTATTTATTAAAGTGTATATATATATATATATATATATATATATATATATATATATATATATATATATATAAAGATGCACATACACACAGAGTCTAATTTTTTTTTTAATCTCTTTGGACAGACAGTGTCTTCAGAGACTCAGCTGTATCTATGACCAAACACATTAAACTATTAAATTGTATAAATCTGACTGAATTGATAAGTAGACAGGGTACATTTATTCATATGGACATGGTAGATTTGCATTGCCTTAGTGTATAGTCTGCTTGTGAGAAAAAGAGCACCATGACACAATTCACTTCACCAGAAACTTGGAAACAGCATTCAGTACTGCTTGGCTGGAAGCTCCAATATGAACATTTCAGAGTGTTAGTACAGAGGATAATAAAAAGATTTGGATGATATATCCTGTCAGACAATTTCTGCGACTACCTCCCCCCTTATATCTGGCCACTAGACTGCAACTGCTTTGATTATTATGTGAGTGGTGCAGTTGAGTGAGAGACCAACAAAACTCCTTGTAACACCAAAGGTAAACTGAAGATGAGAATTATGGCAGCATTCACCAACTTAAACAAGGAGACCATCCAAAAGAGTTGCAGAAGTTTCTGAAGTCATCTAGAGGTTGCGATTGAAGCCAATGGTGATTTTACTGAATAAATTTACACTTTAGTATTTCAAGATATTTTCATGTAATTTTGGTAAATATATCTGTTAAAATGAGATGTCAGTGTTATTTTAATTTTTGCATAATTTAGATGACAATTTATCCATCGCACCCTGTATATGTAGAAGATTGCATTGTGCATGAAACTCAGTCATATTAACAGTGAGGAATAATATGTATTTTTATTCATATATACTTAATAGCTTTGTTATATTACACTGAGCACCATGTTCACACCAGCTCTCAATGTGTGATATCATATATATATATATATATATATATATATAGGCATTTTGGCATGGTGTAATGGATAGTAAGCTTGTTTCACTTGATCAATTATGATTGAATAATGAGTTTGGTCCTCACTGGGTGATCCATACTTTTGGCCTTGTACCACATCTAAGCTACACTTAGTAAATCATTATATATATATATATATATATATATAGTGAATAATTAATAGCATCTTGATTAGAATGCATAAAGCTAAACTGATGAAAATGTATTCAGCAATTCATGCATGGTTATATACATTGATGAATTTGAATAATTATAGTTCCTTTTCTATGTTGATACTTATAGCCTAATGAACTGCCATATTTTTATTTTTTTTACTTTACTATCACTGTACACCTTTTTGTTTGTTACTAAAAATTACTAATTTGCAGTAACATAAATTCTGATTTCAGAAATGAAGACTTTCATGTTAAAAGGTACATTTGTTTTATTTTAATGCAAGAATTTACTCACATTTATCAATCATCACCCATTTTTTTCTTAAGTGATATTCTGAAAAAAATGTTTAATATTTTGTTTCTCACAGCCAGAGTTTTTAAATTTTTGTTATCCAGTATTGATAGATTTTCCTGGTTAACAAACTTTATACAAGAAATATTTAATAGTTTCTCATGTATGCTGTGAAAATCCATGCAAGTATTCAGATACTAGTACACTGTCATTTTCACAGATTTTACAAGTGTACAAATGTACTGACTGCTTGGTAAGTTCAGAGATTGTTGTGCCAGAATTCTAATAGCAAAATCTGGTCTGATAGATCTCAACTTTTAATTTTCAACATCCTTTTATTCAACCCTAGATCAAGACCAGTTTTGATTACTACAATAAGTAGACAACCAAAATATAAAAAAAATATTTTGATCAATAAATACTTATGTTTTTAACATAATAAACTTCTTTGTCACTGGATTTAGCTATGAAAAGTACTGGAAATGGAAAAACTGACATGGCAGCAAAGGAATCCTTAAAAATGAACATTTTGCTAATATCAGTTAATAGCAGTCTTGTGAAAATTATTTAATAAAATCTGTGTGTATGCATGTGGGAGGTTGTATAATGGTTATCAGCATGAAAATGGAGACTGCCAAACAATTTCAAATTTCATTTAAAGCTGGTTATCTTTCCTTTGCACTAATGCCCTTGGGAAAAATAAGAATCCACTTCTCCCTCTACCCTATTCTATTGCCCGAAGGTCTTGCCTGTAGCATGTCAGTGGTTGCCAGAAAAGAATGTTTGGGTGAGTATTTGGACAAACCTTTTTCCACAGCTATCTCCCAAATAAATAAAGGTGTTACATCCATTCTCAACTTTGATATAAATCAACTATATATATATATATATATTTAGTTGGATTGGTGTGAGTTTGTGACCCTGGGTTTCATGCTATTTGTGATCATTAGACAACTGATTAATTTTAATATTTTGGATTTATATATGGTTGCGTATATTGGTGTTTTTATGGTAGTGGGAGGAAAAATTGTTGTTGGAATGCCACTCATCCATACGCAAAACATGCATATACACGCGTTCATTCATTGACATATGCAGACATACATACCTGCATGCTCACTCATTGGAGCTCACACAAACATAAACATATATAAACAGTGTGGGACCGGGCATATATGCACATCCATGTGTCATTGCATACATACATATGCAATTGGTCACTGTATTCAATGTTGAATTATGTAGCGATCATCTTTTGTCTGTTGCAGTGTCAACGTGCAGACTATTTGTCTATTTTATTCACCCAAAAATGTTTTCTCGCACACACATACATACGTATGCACACGCGTTCATGCATCTTCTATCCGTCTGTTTTCTTTTTCTTTATATGATGTGATCTGTGTAAGACTATTATTTTTAATTTTTTTCAATGCTGTTTTGTTATTATTTTAAAGTCGGTTATTTACTTGTTTTTGGAGATTGTGCATATATAAATGGTAGAAACTACAATTTATAATGCTTATTAGTATTTATGCAGTGGTATTAATTTTTCTGAGGGTGAGGAAGTAAGTATAATTGTGGACTGATACAGTAATGTTAATTATGGTGTGGTAGTAATTGTGGACTAATGTGGCAATGGTAATTGTGATGCAGTGATGGTGATTAGGATTTTTATTTTTTATCCATTTGGTATAAATTGTGATAATAGGTATTTGTTTTCATGCCTGCATTTGGGAATTTTTTCTGATCTTACATTTAGTAATTTCTTTTATTGGATATGAGAAATTATTGCTACCTTTTTGTGTAGGCAAAATAGGCTTTTCTTTGTAATGTTGTTGTAGGCAGGTGCATTTTTCAATATTTTCCAGCTTACTCTTGGTGTAATATTTCTGTCTTTTAGATGCCTTATGTAAGTGGATAGTGTAGTGCTGTTTGAGTATTTTCTGTTGGAGAATGAATCGTGGTTACTTTTTCTTTTGTTGAATGGTTCCTCAATGGCCCTGATGTAGTACATTGTGCTGTTGTTTGCACTTGGCTCTATATATTATATTCGTTTGTTGGCAGTTTCCTTGGAGTGGACATGTTGTTTTATTTCTGCAGTTGCATTGAGGTTCTTTGGTTGCATTATTGCAGGTTGTTACTTTTTGTTGTGGCTTTATTTTTTTGGCAGCTGTAACTGATTTTAACATTATTTTTGTTGAATATTTTTGCTAATCAGTTTGTTTAAGGGAAGTGCTTTTCTATTAAGTTTAAGCTTTTTCTATTAGTTTAGGTATTTGCTTGATGATTGAATGTGGATGGTTGGAGGATGTGTGTACATACATTGGAGTGTCATTATCTTTTTTGTATGATTCGTATGTGTTTTTGTTCAGGTTGAGAGTAACGTCTAAGAAATTTACTGTTCTTGGACCTGCATTTATTTCTATTTTAAATCCAATTTTTTTCCGGGTGTTTACTATTTTTTTCATAAATCAGTCTAATTTGGGGCCATTGGGTTCTCGTATCAGGATAATTCCATCATCTCTATATAGTCCCATGACTTTTTTTCTAGGATCCTGGCTAGATATATGAGGATGAGTATGCTTACTAATTCACATGCTAATGCTCCATTGTAGCTACCCATTGTTACATCAAATAGGTTGTGATTTTGTTTTTTTGCCCAGGATTCATTATTGTGGAACAATAAGTACCGTGCATATATAATATATAAATAATATATATAAAATATTGCATATATATATATATATATATATATATATATATATATATATATATATTGTGTATTTGGGCAGCAACCTGTCTTTTATACAAGACTGACGAGGTATTGCAGTTAAGTTTTTATTTAATTTTTCTTGCATTCAATTAATTTTTTTCTTTTCAGTACATAAAGTATGTAAAAACTGTCCAAATGTTTTGCATATACAAGTGGTTTCAGCTATTTTTAAGCCATTATCAAGGATTAATTTCATTTTTGTTTTTAACTGATATGGCATAATCAGTTTTATTGGATGAATAATAAAAATAAAAATCATCCAAAACTGTTCAAACATACAAAGCATTTGTACAATTTTTAAATATTTTATGTCCAGAAAAGAAAAATTATACAAAAACAATATGTATTTACAATACTGGACAATTTCTTTCGGCCTGCTCGGAGGTTTCTAATTCTTTCTTTTTTTCCCAATTGTTTCCTCGGATTCCAGTTTGTTTGAAAATTGTACTGTACTGTGTTTTTTCACCCACTGAGTTTAAATATATATATATATATATATATATATATATATATATATATATAATTTTTGAGGATAAAAAGAAAGAATATGACAAGAACTTGAAGGTAGAGGGTCACAAAATAAAACTTTCAACACTAATACCATACACACTCCTGGTCCTATAACCCTTTTTTCCTCTATGTTCAACATCTCACTCCCCTTCCACCTACCACCAATCAAAATTTTAAAATCTAAGGTTAGTTTCACCACAACGAGAAATCAGAGACCGGATTTTTTCTAATGATTCCACCTACAAGCAGGAATCTACCCAGGCTCAAGAATTAATGTTGGATAGACTCCACTGTCCCTCTGTTTATTGCTTGTATCCACTGATGAAGAACACAGGCATATTCGAAAATTCTGAACTTGGAACCTCAATCTCCATACTTCATTTTTTCATGTGGTTAATATTAATAAATGTTTTTCATACTGATTATATCAGTACCCTTTCGTTTGACTTTGTTTTATTGACCTACTTATCTACTTCATTTATATATATATATATATATATATATATATATATATATATATAATGTATGTGTATCTCACTTTTGACAAAAACATTAAAATTTATGTTGTTTAAAATCGAAATGTTAGAAAGCAGTGGAATATTCCATACTAAAAAATGTTATTGCATTTACTAGTCATCTTTTAAGATGTTTATGAGAGTGTTGGGATCTACTTAAGATTGAATGCATGTTAATTGTTACAGTGCACCTATGAACAAATTGAACAAATTCAATCCCAGTTAAGTGGTTGTACATTAGAACTCAAAATGCTTCACCAATATAGCATCTGCTCATTCCTAAATGAATTTATAAATGAGGGAAAGTCAAAAATTATCCACACCCATGACACAGATATATCATGGTGAAAGTGTGGATAATTTTTATTTAATCTCATAGCTTTATTTTCAGATCTATTGCAATTGAAACTAAGTTCCCTCAGATAAAAATAATAATCCCTGATATCATCCCTTCAGTTGTAATATGAAAGAACTTCTACGACTTAAGCTGGATTAAAATCTCACCAATTTTTCTTGACAAGGTGTTATTCCAAATATTTGGTTAATTCTATGTCACATGTCTGCTCATTTAAGGCTGATGAGGACTATCCAACAGCAAGATAGATAGATAGATAGATAGATATGAACAGAACAAAGATAGATAGATAGATAGATATGAACAGAACAAAGATAGATAGATAGATAGATAGATAGATATGAACAGAACAAAGATAGATAGATAGATAGATATGAACAGAACAAAGATAGATAGATAGATATGAACAGAACAAAGATAGATAGATAGATATGAACAGAACAAAGATAGATAGATAGATATGAACAGAACAAAGATAGATAGATATGAACAGAACAAAGATAGATAGATAGATAGATATGAACAGAACAAAGATAGATAGATAGATAGATATGAACAGAACAAAGATAGATAGATAGATAGATAGATTTGAACAGAACAAAGATAGATAGATAGATAGATAGATAGATATGAACAGAACAAAGATAGATAGA
Organism: Acanthosepion esculentum; assembly: GCA_964036315.1. Taxonomy (NCBI): domain Eukaryota; kingdom Metazoa; phylum Mollusca; class Cephalopoda; order Sepiida; family Sepiidae; genus Acanthosepion; species Acanthosepion esculentum. The sequence goes on from OZ038487.1 coordinate 65,629,751, forward strand.
TAGATAGATATGAACAGAACATAGATAGATAGACAGATAAAAAAGAAGTGTTGGTAGTGTTATGATTTCTGGTGCAGGAAGTGGAAACACAAAGCCGAGTTCAAATTCTGGTTCTCTTCATTTTGGAAAAGGCATAAATCCATCTTCCTCTATCTTTTGGTTAAATATCAGGGCAGATTGAGCTCTCTTGCTTTGGGTGGCAGCCAGTGTAGAAGAAGAAAAATACTCAGTTCAAGGTTGTGGAGTTATATTTGAAGATTTCATAGCCCACTGTGAACCATTTCTCTGTTGGCTTTTCTTACAAAAACTGTGGCTCATTTTATGCAATAATTAACTACTATAATCATATCAAATATTCAGTTCTAAATTGAGCTGTTTGTCTCTCATATATCAAAACTGATGAATCCTGTATATCTATCTATCTATCTATCTATCTATCTATCTATCTATATATATATATATATATATATATATATATATATATATGGTGTATCAAAAATACTTTTACAAAATTTCTGGGCAAGTTCCTGACACCAAAACAAGGTAAAATGTCTATATAAAGATATGTCCAAAAGACCATCATTGTACCTCAACACAGCAATTCATAAAAAATATTCAAAATATCCCCCACTTGCTTCTACACATGCATGCATGTGGCAGACCCTTTCAAATACTCCCACATGGTGTTGAATGGTTTCTTAGGCTGACATGACACGTTGGTGAAGTGTCTCTGCATTATTAACGTCTGCTGCATAAACCAATTGTTTTAGGTGGCCCCACAGACATAAATCCAAAGGATTAAGGTCAGGGAACCTGCAGGCCATGGAACCAGCCCTCCCCTACCTATCCATCTGTCATGGTCGATGCCAGCCAATGCATTGCAAACAATGTGACTAAAATGTGCTGGAGCCCCATCATGCATGAACCACATGCATCTTCTTCTTAGCAGGTTTACATCTTCTAGCAGGACTGGAAGTGTGTTTGAAATAAAGTCCCTATAGACAGCTTTCAGGTGTGCTGGGAGAACATATGGACCTACCAGACAATCACCTACAATTCCAGCCCACACATTAATCGTAAACCGATGCTGGTGTTTAGCCTGTTTTGTACCATGGGGATTCTGATCTGCCCACAAATGCTGGTTGTGTCAATTTGTTGTTCCATCCCTTCCAAATGTTACCTCATCTGTAAACAAGACTGAAGAGACAAATAACGGATCAACAGTTTGTGCAATAAACTATTGGCAAAAGATCTCCCATGGTGAGTGATCAGAGGACAAAAGACACACATTGCAAATGATGCAGGAGATGCTCTTGAAGTACACTCCATGCAGTACTATAAGATATATGCTAGGAACAGCTGATGTGTGCTGATACTTGGATCATCTCTGGCAGCCTGTAGAATGTGTTAGGTGTTTTCTTAATCCACAGTTTGTGATGCGACAGATCCTGTCTCAGCAATGTGATGATAGACACCAGCAAAGGTTAAATGATTTTGCTGCCATTGGTCTGGAAATACAATCTGATATAGCTGTGCATTACCATTTGTGTGGATATATGTAAAAATTATATCCACCTGCTCACAATATGAATATCATTGTTAAATAAAACACTTCTTAGTTAACTAACTACTATACACATTAAATGTTGACTAGACACAAATGTACATGAATGACAAATGTAACCTAGTCTACATGACAACACAATGCTATCTACCATAAACTTTCTTTAAACTGCAATCTTTGATCTTTCTTTGATCTGCAGACATGTTTATATGGACTTTTGTCCTTGTTTTGGCATGAGGAACCTGCCCCGAAAGTTTAAAAAAATATTTTTGATACATCCTGTGTGTATGTATATATATATATATGTGTGTGCGTGTGTGTGTGCATGCATTGTCATCATTATTGCTTGATGAAGAAAGATTTGAGAGAGTCTTCCCACATTTGTTGCAGTCTCTCAGTCTATAGAGAAGATGCTTTTTTTGTATTGATGGCAGGAAAGGGTTTCATGGCCAGTGGAGGTCCTCAGGTTTGCAAAATTGTCTCTTGTTTTGCTTTTGTTTTTTGTTTTTTGTTGCATGATTCCATAAAGGGCATCACCTGATATATATACCTTCATATCACCCTGCCATCTGTTTCTTTTTTTTTTTTCTCTTTGGCAATGATTGAATCCACAGGAGATGAGGATCCTTTTCAGGGAGTCCTTGTATATCTTTAGTAGGATTCCACTTGTCTGCTAGCAAGAAGCAAGTTCTTTAAATAGGGAGGTCTTCCATTTTCACCATCTCATCAGACTACTAGAGTTAAGTCTTTTGTAGTGATGACTGAGTCTAGAATTTCAGTGTTAATGAAGAAATTCCTCCAAAACACATTTAAAATGTTACAGAAGCAACACTGATAGAACTATAGTAGGTACTAGGAGTGCTAGTAGATAGCCCAGGACTCAGTACCATATAGAAGAAGGAACAACATTATTTGTAGTCACTGCTTTTTGTGTCTTTCATAAAGTTTCTATTTCTCCAGATATAGTCATGTAATCTGCTAAACACTTGATTAGTCCTGAGTAATCTGTTGCCTATTTCACTATCCAATATGGTATTAGAAGACATACATACACACACACATACATCTCTATATATGTGTACATGGATAGATAGGGATGCATTTGAAAACTGAGAAATTAACACCAATACATGTATATGTATGTCGATATGTGCACATATGTGTGTGATATCTGTGAGTGATGATCCAATAAAAAGGTGCTTCTGAGGAAAAGAATAAATCAAAACTAACCCATCTCTAATATGTATTTTACTGTAATCTGATTGGTCGATTGTTATCAGGTAGCATTTTTCACCAGTAATTTGCATATCAATGTTTGACAGCAAGAAAAACAAAAAAATAATAAATAAATAAAACAAATTAATAAGAGGAAAATTATGATTTCAGTTGGTCATGGTTAAGAAACAGTAACATGTGCATATGTACATGAATATATATATATATATAAGTAAAAAGATATAATAGTACAAGTTATTGTGAGAAACAGATGAATTTCTAGATCGGTATATATGAATGAGCAGAAATAGATAAAAAATAAGCATAACTAGGAATATGTTTCTGTGTTCATGTGTATATGTTCTTATAGATGAAAAAATATTTTACTGACATATCTACAAAATGTAATTACTTTTCCTGGTATTGATCTAAATGCAAAAATTAAATGATTCACTGCTTCTATCTCCTGTTTGATTGCTTTAAGCTGCAGACCTGATAATAATTCTCAATTGTTGGACTTTGTATCACTTTGTATCACTTGTCACATTCAATATCATACAATATGTCTGCTGCCATTGCTTTTTTTTTATTAATTTAGCACAATGCAGTTGTTCCTGCCTTATCCTTGTGATATCATATCTCTCTATATGTTTGTATACAAAGCAATATTCACAGCAGGTACTAAAGTGTTTGTTATTTATTATATGAAATATATTTTAGTGATGTCAAGGAACTAATAAATAAAATGTCTTCTAATTGTTAATTGAAAACTGAGTTTTAATTTTAGATTATTGATTTCTTCTTTAATACATGGAACAAAGAAAGGATATTCTGTTCGGACTATATTATTAAAGATTTGTGATATATATTTATAGTGCCACCAAGTATCACACAATCAAAGAAGAATTTTATATTAGAACGAACAGAAGAATTGGTTGCAATTATTAATGATCAAGTAAACTGAATACTATGTAGAGTAATATCTGTGTTCAAGGAGGTTTTCTTTTGAAAAGGAAATAGGAGACATTTTCTTGTAAGGAAACATTCAGTATTCATTGACTGTGCAGCTAGTACTGATTTCGGTTGAAATTTAGAAAATCTTTCTCTTAAAACAATGTTTCAGGGAAATAGGTTTCTCAAGATCAGTAGCTGTTATCACTCTTTCCCATTATTGATGGAGACATCCTTCCTCACTTGTTATTTGGAGTAATGTGGAATGTCAACATCTTCATTATGCCATTGTTTTGTCTTCGAGTTACATGTGATATCTCTTTTAATTGTTACTGCTGTTGAAAGTCCTCTAGTGATGTAGTTTCTATTATCTAGAACAGTTTTTTGTTAGTGTTTATGTAGCACCAGCTACATGATTCAGAGAAGGTGGGTGTTTGCCATGACCTTCAGGCTTCGCTTGCTCAAAGCAATTTTTAACCATTGATCTTAGAAATCAATTGCATACAGCTGAGAGTTTATATATTTCTGTATGGGTTTGGTGCCATGCATGACATCCATAGGAAACTCTTGATCTGATGAATCTTTTGAGCTTTTAAGTTGATGTTTTGGTTTCATAGCAATTTGAGGATTTGGGCAAAACTACATCTGGTGCAGTTTATTCTGTGTTCAATTTCCTTAACTCCCATATGAAATTTGTTATAATTGATACATACGCCAATGTATTTGAAGTGTTTGATATTTACTAATTCCACATCATGAAGTTTTATGATAGATTCAGGCTATATGCCATCATTGCTTTTATTCAAGTTCTAGGAAATAATTTCTGTTTTGGAAATGTTTATCTTGAGTTCTATTTCTTGGAACAACTGGTATAGGATGTTCAAGATCATTCTTTTCCCACCTATGAATACCTATGTCATCAGCATCGCTCCCCTCATTATCAGTATGTTGGCCTCAGAAGTAGATTCATTTTGAATGTGGTACAATTAAAATTGCTTTAGTAAACTAAATAGAATATAAAAAGAAAGTGTAATGTTCTGTCAAAGATATTGAGAAGCTTACATTTGACAAGTATTCTTTATTCATTTGATAGAACTGGGCATCCCCTTCAGATAAGCTTTCGGCATTCGATGGTGTGTACTTTTTGTGTTGTATTTAATGCAACATTAACTTTGCTGGTAGCTTTAAAATTAACCTAATTCATTACTTGTGGCCCAATTTGGAAATCCTACTTTGAAGTAAATCATAGTGAACTTATACCTCAATATGCTGCTGATATATATGGAGTATGTAATAAAATCTGCATTATGGGAAATAAGAAATTAAGATATTTGACATATTGAATTATTGTTATTATATGCTTTGCTATTGGGCCCAGCATGCACATCTTAGGTGTTATACTCAGCATTCTGTCTGTTGTACTCTCCGGCCTTCATCCAGTGCCAGTTTTTGTACTTGTTAACCTTATTGGAATTTTGAACCAAACCCTTTATTCAATTCATGTGAGTAGATTGTTTTCATTCTGCATTCCCTACTTAGAGGTTATTTCAGTAGTCTTATTCATGCATGTGTCCCTGCCCATTTTCCAGTGAACCAGAGAATGTAAACACTTTAGCACTACCACATCCTGGGATTGAACTAACAATGACCAAAGAGCCATATATGTTTTACCTGATGATTTAATACATTAGGTCATTTCTCTCTCATTTCTAATAGTGAAATTCTAGAATCTTAAACATCATATTATGGATTGAATAAAATGTTTGATTTTAAAGTACAAGAACAGACATCTGAAGAAGGTAGGTGAATTCAACAGCCAAAATGTGAGTATAACCATCAAGATGAGCATTTTGGTCTACATACTAAGCCTATATATTAATTGTAGAATATGAATGATAACTTTGTAAAGAAATGTTATATAGCAGATGCCACACAAAAGATTACTTTGTGATTTAACCTGTTTGAAAAGACTTTTCTGATTCCAATTTCTTTTTGTCTTATAAAGTTTAAACAATTCCACAAAAGGCAACTGTCAGAATAATTTCGTTTTTCAATATTATTGTTGCAAATAAATGTAATTTGGGAGTAAATCCTGAACTCATTCGAAATCTTCTTTTGATCATAGAATTTTTGGAAGCAAATTCTATAAAATTCCCTTATAAATTAACCTTGGTATGTTGACTCTTGTATGGATCAGGGAGTGTCACAACTCAATCTGTGAGATTGGATCAATAAATTGGTAATCTGACATGTAGTTATTGGGTGAATTTTGATCTGAAATTTACATTAATCATGTAGATCAAATATAATATAATATTCAACAGTGAATTATGTGCTTTGACAAAAAAAGGAGATTATTTTGAACAATATTTATTGTGTAAAATAACCTTTTTTTCACTATAATGCTATGGACTTATTGATGTACCTATGTGTAGGTTTTGTCAATATTGTATTTCATATTCTGAAGATTAAATCTATTGATTTCATTCTTTATTGTAAAAGGATAGAGAATAGCAGCTGCTTTAAAATTTGGAACTCTCTTTCAGATCACTGACATTATGATTTATTTCAATAAAAAACATATTTGATTTTTAAAAAATATTTATCTAAACTTTTATTTTATAAAAATAAGTGTATTATATAAACATTGTTAAAGAAAGTCCCATCTGAATTTATACTTAAAGATATTTTTAAATTTATCATAAAAAAATTGTTGTAGAGTTTTTGTTAAACTTAAAAGCAGACATCATGATTTTTTTTTAATGTTGAATCCATAAAATATAGCCTGAATCTATTTTGAAAAAATTATCTTCATGACATTTTTAAATGTAATTAAGTCAGAATATTTTGGGGAGAGAGACATTATAGTTGCTAGAGAAAATCAAAAGGTTTCATATGAAATGTACAGGCTTCAGTTTTTGTCACTTGAACTTTGTGCTTATAGCAGCTATTTTGGTTCAGTAATTAAGAGTAGGAGGCACAGTGGACTAATGGGTAGCGGCTTGGATTGAGGAGTCAGAGAGCCGAGTTTGAATTGCAGTCAAATCCATTACATTCACTTACATGCTAATACACTTGGAAAAGGTATGAATCCTCTTCTTCTCCCCCGAGTTATGGGTAAATAGCAAGACAGACCTGGTTCTATAGCCTTGGATGACAACTGGTCTACCACAGAAAGAAATGGCAACCTGCTGTGGAAAAAAATCAGCCTTGTCAGTCATGTTTCGAAAGATACATGATCGCCTACTCGTGTATCACATATGGCACATAACTGAATTAAGAGCTATAAATGACAGGAAATTGTGGAGAGCCATGATCGCCTATGTTGTGATGGGACATGCCACATAAAAAGGAGAAGAATGTTTGCTAAAAGCTTTTAAAGATGACAATAAATTATCATGTTACAAGTTGTTTCTTCTAATTAATATATTGCTTTCCTCAAATTAATGATTGACCTGTACTGTCACATTTTAGAACTTATATGAAATCATTTCTTATATGAATGAAATATAGGAAAGTAATAAAAGCCTTAAAATAAAATCAGTGGATAAAATATAACTCTGGTTTAAGACATAAATACCATATATTTCCACGTATAAGGCAACCTGTAGATAAGATGAGGTAAAAAATATAACAAATTTTCATGAATTCATCTTATACCTGTAGAATAAAATGACTGCATATTGATTATATAAAGATGATGTTATTGATAATGTTGTTACTTACTGTATCCTTAGAAATTTAAAAAAAAATGAAATAACAAAACTTATTCTATATCATTTTTTTCCTACACACATCCCCTAAAAGGGAAACTGTTGTTTTTTTTTTTATATTTCCTAAAAGGGAAACCGTTGTTTTTTATTTCATATTTCATATATTCATGTTTTTATATTTCATCATGTGGTCTCTTGCAAATACTGATTCTTCTTCCTCTTCTTTTCCTACATCTAAACAGCTTGGTGTACTAATAGCCATTTACTTATACTTCATCCACAGTCATAAAATACTGCTAATAACAATATAATAATGTACAATGAGAATATATTCCATTGCTGTGAATGCAATCATAACTCGATGTTAGCATTTTCTCAGCTGAACTTGCATGGATACAAGTTGATTTCATTCATATGGAATTATTCTTGGAAATAAGCACTAAGACATTTTTGAATTCTTAATATATTTTTAATATCATTTTCTGTTAGGTTGGATTTTTTAATAGGTGGCACATTAGAACGTATGAGTTTGCTTGGCACATGTATGACATAATAAATATTTTATTATGAGTATGACATAATAAATATTTTCAACATGTCTTTATGATTCATGTGTAGATTGTAAATTTTAAATATATTTATATTATAAGTGAAAATGGAGAAAAATGAAATGCATTTTTGTTATTTGGTTCTCTTTTATTTCTAGAAAGAAAAAATATTGTAAATTTGGCAAAAAAAGGGTGCTATAGAACTGTTTGTTAGGGATTTGCTAGGTTCAGAAGTGTAAATTTTTATCTTGAAGACCAAGAATGTTCTGCCTGGACTGAGAACATTCAGTTACTGATGATGACCAAATAAAAATGTGTATTAAAATAGTCCATGTTACATGAAGTGTTTATTAAAGTATTTGAAAACACTTGCATTTGATAATCATTATTAGGCTTTGGTGCCTCACAAGTTAACAGAATAAAATCAATTCTCTGCTGAAAACAATAGTAATAATCCACTTTTGTAAAGAATAATCACAGGCAATGAAAAATGGATTGTTTACAACAATGTGGAATAATGAAGTTATGGAGAAAACAAAATAACCTACCATTAACCACTCCAATAACCAGTCTGCATCCAGTGGGATTGGTAGGACATTGTTTATTATGAGCAGCTTCCAAACTTTAAATTCACACAAGTACTGTTCCTAATTGGAATAATTAAAGGTAGCAATCAATGAAAAGTATCCTGAATTATCCAATAAGAAGGAATGCCAGACTTCATGTCTCTTTGCAGACCCAGCAGAAATTGATAAACCTCTACTGGGATGTCCTACTACATCTGTCATATGCAACTAAACTTGTGCCATTTGTTTACCACTTATATTGATCCCTACAAAATAATTGTAATGGGAAGAACTTCAATTTTCTGAAAGTCTGTAAAAACACTTTGATCTGTTTATCAACCAGAAAGATGCAGAGTTCTAAAAAGATAGAATCTTGAAGCTGCCTCAAAGATGGTAAAAGGTAGTTAAACAAAATGGCACATATGTGGTTGAATAAATCAATGTACAAATATCTAAATATTGTTCTTGAAATTCACTTAGAAAAACATTATGAAGTGTTGTTCTGACCCAATATTACCTCCAGTAATATTAGTAGCACTAATGGTATCCATGTTAACTGTTTATACTTTAACAACACCATTCGTAATACGTGCAATACAATTATTATCATAAAAAATGTTGTTAATGGTATCAGTGGTTCAATGGCAAAAAGCTAGGAAATTTAGATAGAATCAATGATAACTGACTACCCAAGTCTGTATAAAGAGAAATTAAATTGATAAGCATAACATTGATAAGCTGATGATCCTCACAAAAAATTTATTGATTGACCTGGGAAAGGTTTGCAGTAGAATTTACAAGACACATTTATATGTAGCATATTAAATGACTGAATATTATTCAGCTTTGAGCAACAGCTTGTGCATAGTGAATAGTTTTCTCAATGGTCGTTCTTTGCACATTTATAATTATATTCACTAGAATCAATGAAAAAGTAACTGCATAATAATAAAAGATTTGTTTCTTTTTGAATTTCTGGGAGGGGGGTAGCATTATTTTGAACTGGGTTAATGTACATATCAATAGATGAAAATGTGATAACAACAAAGATGAGGACATTAGTTTGCCTGTAAATGAAAAGATTTGTTTTCTTTGGAAAGAACTCTTATATTGTTGGTTCTAATCTTATTGGGAATAACTGCAAAACACTTTCCACCCACCCACCGCCAGAAGCACACAAATGCATGCTGGGATTTCTTCCTAGCCAATAAAATAAGCCACTTTTGCTTTCATCTGACTCAATCCCGGTCTGTCTTGCCTTGAACTCACAACACCATGTTCGCTCTTCTGAACTTGCTTTTGTGTGTCAACCCCAATTCTTAGTTTGTGAACTTTTTGCCATATTACAGTTACTTTGCCTTGCATATATTATTTGCTTGCTTTATATTATTCTTTGCCTTGTTCTTTTCTTTTCCTTGTAATTTTTTATTGCCAACTTTGTCAATTGTGTTTGTTGAGCAGATCTGCCATTTATTTACATTTAACCATGGTCACTCACTCTACAGATTTATGAGCCCAGTGTTGTGGAGTAAAGATTACAACCCTGGTGACTATATGAACTTGTCCAATACAATAAAGAGTTCTATGGTATGAGGTCATTGGTAGTTGTATCGTAGTCAGTCTTCATACCAATTATGCATGTGTTACAGCAATAGCTTAAGCATTACTATAGATAATTACATCATACCAAGTATGAGTATGTGTTATAGCAAATACAACAGGAAGTTATAGTAAACAGAATGCTTCCACTTCAATTCATGGCTATTTTTATGAGATCATCTTTCACTAACACTGTAAGTTTTTGTAAGTTTCTATTCGATATTAATTCCTGATTGGTTATTAAGTCATTTTTCTTAACTATTTAATTTATATATGTTCAAATATGGCAGCTCTTTTATCACATAACAGACATTTTCATTTTCAGAAAAACATTCAGTATTACATAATTCAGTGTTTGACAATGTAAAATCTGACAAATCTGATAATTTCAATGGAAATAACATCTACTTCTTAGCTTATGTATTTGCCATAAATAAACAAAATACATAAACCCTTAAATATATTTATATTTTAAATTTGTCTTTGGAATGGATATTGTTCATCATGATGGTTGTCATTTGGGTCCGAAGAAAACTTTGTTTTGCCATTCAATGGATCTGGTTGAATTTTCAAAATATACCTGTGCAGGATGAGAAAATCTTTGCTATAGAGTAATCGCATTCTCTTAGCCTTGGCAATGTTTATCTGGTGGCTCAATAAATCTTTACAACTAGAGACTTCCTGGACATCTATGTGTCAAGTCAATTCTCTGATGTACTACATGGCACTTGCTAACACTGACTTCATGGCCATTGGATCTATAGAAGGTCTTATCTGTCCACTACACCAGGAATCAGTCTTTATATACAATAGAGCTGACAGGCACAAATCATTGTTTGCTCTGCCTGCCTGTTGAAGTGGTTTACCAAGATATGGCCACTCTTGCATGCAAACAGTTATTTGAAGCCACACGTGAGAGCTTGGTGCCAGTTGGGAACAAATGTGGACAAACTACTCTCAAAGGAGTATGACTGTTCTACCATCAGAGGTGTTATTTCTTTTACACTTTTATGCCAGAGCAAACAGATCACCATCAAATATACCAATTATTTAAAGAATAACAGAAAGTAATCACTAAATAATAAAAAATAACATATAAAATAAATATAAAATAATCAACAAATATAAAACCATTTTATTTAAAATTAGTGTTGCTATTAAAAGTCATGAAAAATTAAGCAATAGAAAGCAAATAGTTAAATATACACAAAATGGAATAAACATTAGGAATCAAAATGCCACTCTTACAAATTCAACATATTTGGGAATGTATAGTGGTTCTATCTACCATTTTTTCTACATATTGCTATCTCATCATTTTTTCACGCCAGTGTACATATATATATATATATATATATATATATATATATAACCACCATATATATGTTATATACTATGTTTATACATTCTTTTTATTAAAAAAATGTCTTAAAATAATTGTCGGACTTTGTCCATTTCATATATATATATATATATATATATATATATATATATATATATATATATAAAGCAATTAACTGTTTTATTCCAAAATGGTTTCTTATTAGTGGGGACATGTGTTTGAGCAGACATCCCTGTTTTGTACAAGGTAAGGTTAATGTCTGCCAGCCTAAAGCATGAAAGTCTTAATAGAGAAAAGTAGAGTAATTGAGTTTTATTTTGGTGTCATGGCTTAATGCTAAAACACACTTGGATTGAAAACAGTTTCCCAGATTAAAAATGGAATACAGGTTCATTTCTTGTTGGAGGTCCATTTTTTTTATTAAGACTTTTGATCTCTCAGTCAGTAGATGTAAATTTCACTGTTAAATAAAAAAGATGGCTGCTCAAAAAATGTACTCACAAAATATTCTGTTCATAGTAATAAGAAATAATGTTAGATTAAAAATCCATGTATGTACATTTTTACACTATTGTTCACCCAATACAAAGCCGAAGAAACACTCAATGTAGAGGGTTACTTACTGAATGAGGTTGTTTTATGGATGTAAGAGGATGAAGAAGTGCAGATATATAAGATAGAAAATGGTTGACCCTAGACTTGAAGAAGTTAAGATTATAGTATTTGTTTCCTCTTGGGAATCTGTTCCTTAAAATAGCAGCTCTTGAAAAGAAGTGGCATGAATAGAATTTCCTTCTTACCAGTGGAATATGACGGGAATGATGATTTGACACTATGTACATTATATGGCAAGTTTCCGCTATAAAGGTCTGAAATGGTGGACTGCTAAAATTCCAAAATATTATCTTGAAAACTCAAATCACTTTCTTAAATTTCCTTGTCAGATCGAGACTATCATGTGGATTTCGTGCATGGCACCAAACTCATTGAGAAATATCTGAAATGTAAATTCCATACAACTGCTTTCTCAAGTCAATGGTTAAAAATGGCTTTGAGTGAGTGAAACCTGTGAGTCTTGGAAAAGGCCGCACTTCTTTAAACCTTGTGGACTGGTGCAACAGAATCATAAGCAAAAAAATTATACCAAATAAAAGAAACATCACTTGAGGACTTTCAGCAGCATCAACAACTAAAATGGATAGCACATATAACTCAAAGTGAAAATAATGACATAATCAAAATGTTGACATTTCACACTACTTCAAATAAAAGGTTAGGAAGGCAACCCCCATCAATACTAGAAATAATAGCTACTGGACTTGAGAAACCTATTTTCATGAAAAATTATTTTAAGAGAAAGATTTTATAAATTTCAATTGAATGCAGTACTGGTTGCATGGTCAATGAATATCAAATATAAGCTTATAAGAAATCTGCTAATATTGTTATTACCATAAGTAACTATAAATTATTAGAATAGAATGGAAACAAAAAAGACTATATTCCATGATGAGTGATGATTTCAGAAAAATCAGATTTCTTATCAAGTAACCGGCTATTCTCTTTAGCAATTAGATTCTACCTACAATTTATAAATACCTACCTACCATCCTCCTTTCCAAATTTGATATATCCATAAGATAAGGAACATTATCCCACAATACTATAACATAAAAAAAAGTTAAAAAATGATGAACAGTCACCACATTAATTTGTGTCTGCAGCTATTTACCTTAAAACAGACAAGAGACATTGGCTATTTAGATATTATGACAGAAGAGAAGTCCTCTATATTAGCACCAATGATGATGAAGGGAAGTTAAGAGAAGCAATTAGTCTGAGAGTCTTTGATAATGGTAATGCCATTATGGTTATCTTTTGAACTTTCTCCATCACCTAATGGAGTTTAACAATAATTATTCATCTCTTGGACAATTGCTTTTGTTCTCCTCATCAGAATTCATTCTTGAAATTTTAAAGTCTAGTTTATATTTGTGACATTATTTTTTGTGCTATGTTTCATATCAAATGAATAATGATAAATGTTTATATTTGTGATATTATTCTTTCATATCATGTTTCATATCAAATGAATAATGAGAAATGTTTATATTTGTGATATTATTCTTTCATATCATGTTTCATATCAAATGAGTAATGAGAAATGTTTATATTTGTGACCTTATTCTTTTGTGTGATGTGTTATGTCCAAAAAATATATAAATAAAACATTAAATATAAGTCACTTTGTTGTGTCCATAAAAAAATAAAACATTAATTATAATGTCAAAAATAATAATAATAAAATAATTATAACAATTATAATTATAATTAATTCACTCATTCTAAACCAATGAAAATCAAATGCACTTTTCTCCTCAACACACACAAGCACATAGCATTCTCACTGTTGGGCAAGTAATTCAACAAAAATTTCATTTCCTTTTGTCAGGCCATAATAGTAACATTTATCTTTCAGCAATCTTTGAGGTAAGAAAACCTCAGACACTTCTTGTATTTTCTAACTAAATTATCTGGACATTTATTACATGTGTCTATGAAAATACATACAAGAAAGACTGCATACACTTTAGTTATTCTTTATCTTATTCTGTCAGATTCCAGTCCATATTTGATCTACATTTGACCCCAAACTCACAATTTTACTCAGTATTACTCTCTCTTGTGTCTCCAACACCACATAACAACGAGATAATAAATAATACTCATTTTTGTATTAGTATTTTTCTATATATATAAATGTTAGGGGTTTTTATAATTATTTACTCAGTGTCATAACTTCCCTACACATGTTTCATATCAAATTAATCATGTTACAACACTTAGACCAAAGTCAGTCAGATTATAATACAAATTATTGGATGTTTTTTGCTTACTTTTAAATATTATATAATCAAAATATCAAGCATCATTAATGCAATAATTTCTATGATTTATACTGTCAATGGTCTGTCTTTTTTCTGTATTTACATACATACCCATTTGAAGAAATCAAATAATTTTTTATTATTGTATTATTCTTTAAGTGACTCTACTGGATGCATGGATAAATTGTTGCCATTTTATATTTTTAATTTTGTGCGTGTGTGTTGTTTGTTTGTGATTTTGTTGACTGCACAGTACTGTAGGTTCAGTTGGGCACTGTGTGTGAGAAAAAGCGTACCTTGACACAATTCACTCCACCAGAAATTTTGAAACGGCTTGAAAAACTCACTCTGATCATTCTGATAAGAAAAGAACTTCCAAATTTGTTAGTGACGGTCTCAGAATCAATACAGAGACCTACATCAAGAGCCTTGAGGAGGTAGTGCTGCTCTAAGCCAAGAAGGTGGCTGCTGGAAGAGCCTATGTTTGGCAACAGGACTCTGCACCATGCCAAACAAACAGGAGAACCCAGTCACGGCTGTCAGACAATTTCTGTGACCACACCATCCCTTACATCTGGCCAGACTGCAACCACCTTGATTATTATGTGTGGAGCACAGCTGAGCAAGAGACCAACAAAACTCCCTGTAACACCAAAGATAATCTGAAGGCAATGATTATGGCAGCATTCACCAACTTAAAAAAGATACTATTCAGAAGATTTGCAGGAGATTCTGAAGTCATCTGGATGCCATAGTTGAAGTCAATGATGATTTTATTGAACAAATTTACTCTTTAGTATTTTAAGATATTTTTGTGTAATTTTGGTAAATATATCTGTTAAAATGAGATGTCAGTGTTATTTTCATTTTTGCATAATTTAGATGACAATTTATCCATTGCACTCTGTATTTACTGGCATCTGAAAGAATATATATACTGTTTGAACGAGAGAACTTCACTGAATGCCAAATTACTTGTTTTAATTAGTTTGCAAGCATTCTTTTTTCTTTATTATTAACATTATATGCTGGCACATACTACCCTGAACCCCAACCTGGGGCAGAGGAAGCTTGATTGTGGGCACTGGGCAGTGCTTTGTAACCCTCTCTATCTTATCAATATTTGCTTTTTTCTACCTATATTTATATACATTACAAATTAAACTAAGCACAACTGACTATAAATGAATAAAAAATTTTCATTCTGGTGTCTTATTTTTTCATACAAATCTGTGAATTTGATTTTGCTCATGCTAATTCTTGAAAAAGCATTATTTTTTATCCATAATGTTAAATGTGTTAAAATTATTCAACTTTTTAACCAAAAAATCTCAATCTCATGTGTGAAAAATTGCTGCAAAACATTCTTGATTTAGTTAAGACGGAATGATCTATTATGACATGTTTCCAGTTTGTATTTTAGATACATTGTATTTATTTTGAATTTTTCTAGTTGAATTGTTCACTTATATTGAATATGATCCATTATTGTACATAATTAGGTCACAATAAAATTTCTATTTTATATGAATATGACCTTATGAAAATTGAAATGCACTAGAATAGTGATGGTGGGGGAGCATAAGACCCTTGCACCAGCCCTGATTCTACATCATTCCCTCCTTATATTATTTACTTGTGGCTTTATGAATATAATAAAAAGATCACTGAATTCTATTAAATTGCATTTAGAAAATGCTATGCACTGTCTTACTTATTAAACTTTTTTACTGTATTGACATGCAAATGATGTGATCAATTATTTTTGTGTGTAAAATGTATGACTATATTTTATATGTTTATGTTTGATGTGGTCCCTACTTTACTATGCATGAAAGATCTGAAAAAAGCAGTATTTTGTTTGTATAACATATCTTATCATCAAAAGTTTTCAGAGGCCAGGAGAAACCCTGACTTGGGATATCAACGACCAGTTCAGAAAGGGCAAAGATGAGCGTTTCTGCCATGAAAACATATCCACTAGTTGCATACAGCTATTAGCCATTCACAAGAAGTAAATAAATATTACAAGTTGTTCTGGGCAACAAGATACAGCCTTACACACAGGTTGGCCATTTATAAGAGGATTTATTTATTTACACGCACGTATACATTGGATATTAGGATAATATATAAAGAATATGTGTTGATTTCAACAGGAAATTTAAAAATTAATAACAATACTTGAAAATAACCCAACTTAAAATACTGTTGTAGCATACCTTCTTTTTTTTTTTTTTAAGCGTATCACCACGGCACGGGCTTCGCCGTTATTATGGATAGCTTGGTAGACAAATTCTGTGATGGCCATAAGCACATCGGCAGTAGACCGGGCAAAGTAGAAACCATACTGCTTGTCTGAGAGCAGATCGTGGGATATCAGGTGAGTAATCACTTTGGTGTTGATAATGGCCTCGAAGACTTTGCCGAAGAGGGGAAGGAGACTGATAGGACAGTAATTAGAAGGGTTGGAGGGGTCGTCAGAGTTCTTAAAGACAGGAACAATGGTAGAGGACTTCCAGCAGTCAGGAAAACAGGACTCCTTGAGGCAGCGGTTGTACAATTTAGAGAGGGCAGGTGCCAGTTCAGGTGTGCATTTCTTCAGGACAATGGCTGGTATTCCGTTGCCACCAGTAGCCTTGTGGAGATCTAAGTTAGAAATAATGCCCAGTACCGATGACGGAGTTATGTGCAAGCCGTCCAGTAGGGCCTCATTTCTGGGAGGGAAGTCGGGCAAAGGTACCCCAGAAGAGTCAAGCATAGAATTGGAAGAAAACTTCTGAGCGAAGCATTCGGCCTTGTCGGCAGAGGTGGTCAGGACCTCAAACTGATTGAACAGTGGAGGAATGGAGGGTTTGTTACTATTCAGAACGCTCTTGCAGAGGCGCCAATAGTCCTTGGAGCCAAATTTGCGGGATGCAATATGTTCCTTCATCCGAGCTGCAAATAGTGTCTTGGCATTGTCGAGGGTACGCTTATACTCATTGCGTGCAGAGGTGAATAGACGTCTGTTGGAGTCGGACATGTCACTACGAAAACGGTGGAAGAAGTGGTTCCTATGTACAATGGCGACTGAGCAAGCAGCTGTGAACCAGGGGGAGGAGCGCGGTTTGACCTTGAATTTCCTGGAGGGGATGAAAGCTTCGATACCGGCTTTGATCCAGGAAGAGAACTCAGAAGCACAATCATGAGTGGGGAGCTTAAATACAGCATCCCAGGGGACATCGCGGAGGAAGTCCCGAAATGAGTCCCAGTCAGCCCGTTGGTAGCAGAAAGTGGTTCTGGTGGTAGGAGGCTCTTTGCAGGGGGTGGGGCTGAAGGAGATACTAACAGACACGACAGCATGATCGGAGTTACCGATAGGACAGAGCTGCCTGGCACTACAAGACTCAGGGATAGAGGTAAAACACAGGTCGAAGAGTGAGGCCTTACAGTCATGATTGTAGGAAAAACGCATGGGGAAATCAATTATCTTGGTGATGGATTGAGAGATTGAAAAGTTGAGAGTATGTATGCCAGCGAGGTCAGTGGTAGCGTTTTTTAGCCACTGGTTGTGATGGGCGTTAAAATCACCAAACACAAATATGTGAGTGTACGGATGGACAGAGAGGGCCTTATCTATGCTGTCAGAAATGACATCGAGTATCCCGCAGTCCTGAGAGGATGGAGAGCAATAGAGGAAGAAAAGATAGCTTACAGCATTGAGAAGAGATAGCCGGAGACACAAGTAGGAATGATCCGGCGATTCGAGAGAGGTCTCTCTAGCCAGAGGGAGATGGTCCTTGACGTAGACACCCAGGCCATGCATGTGGGTTAGAGAGTCTTAATGGGTATGTCCACATTCACATAAATACAGTAGCAAATACTGTATGTTGGTCTGCAGCTGGAGATTTGTCTCCAGCTGTGCTGGTCAAACTCTCTGCCTCTGGACAGAGAGGATCCCCAGATGAGGCTATGTCATAGGGCAGAGTCTCATCTCAGGAAACATCTACCTGACCGTTTTATACAAGGTCTACGGGGAATTTTTGGCCAAGCCTACAGGCTCGGATACATATTAAATTTGGCCTTGAGCCACATCTGACTACGTGGGCAGTTGGTAGATATCCTGCAGTTGGAGATTCATTGTGGAATTCACTTGACTCACTTCTAGTAGTTGACTACTTCTATGCACTGCTGGAGAATCTTATATGTGTTGTTCTTGTCCTAAGTATTATCGTTCATTACCAACCTTCATTTGATTATTCTATTCAGTAACCTTCCCTAGGTTACAGCAATTACATAATAGCTTGCTGCTTGTTTCTGAGTATACGTGTCACCAACTGCACATATGCATACATACAGAGTGCACGATGAAAGTAACGGACACAACAGATACAGGTAACAAAATTACCCACTTAAACAAAGCAAGTTTTCAGCTACAAAATACTATTTTTTCACACTCACTACTATTTTTTAGGTGCTCTTCATTTAATGAGTTGACAGCTCTGCAGGAGTGCATGGAACGCGGCTTATCAGACACATCATTGTTACCACTGCAGAAACACATTACCTGCTGCCTGACTGTGCCTACATCTTTTTTAATCTGCTTTAAATGTAGATCAGGCATCAATGGATTTGACTAGGTGTAATTTGTTCTGCACGAGGGAAGCGAATGATACACCTCTGTTTTATATGCACTTTCATGTCAAATGTAATTTTGCCAGAGTGCTATTTATGGTTTATTGGTAGAAACCTATAAAATTTCAAACCATACAACCAACATTCACCCCTGGCTGCATTTCTTGGTTCCATCAGGTCTCACTTTGTAGCAGCCACCATGCCACTTACGTCATAGCAAACCACCCACATTCCCTCTGTATTCCGTCAGCGAGAAGTAAGTTCCACTCAAACAGCTTCTTCCTGCAAACCACTGCTCTGTGGAACAAACATCCCAAAAGGATGTTTCCCTGATCAGTACAATCTTAACCTGTTCAAGTCTAGAGTTAATCTTCCCCTCCTATACATATAAATTACTTAACGTAACCCTCTACCTAGAGTGGCCCTGAGGCCTTGTAGAAGGTGAACCCTAGTGGAATAAAAGAAAGAAAAAGAAGCAAATATATATCAAGCTTCTCTATATAGATGTATAATCATTGATTCTACATAGAATATAACAATTATAGCACAATATGTCCTAAATAAGAAAACACCTGTCTTCTTCTTCTATGTGCTGTGTCCCTTCAAGACATTGGTGATCATGTCTCTCCACAATTTCCTGTTCTTTGTAGCTCTTAATAAATTTTGTTGTTTTGTTATCTCTCCTATACCCTGTTCTATTATTCATTTACTTAAGCTTGCTAGCTAGCTTATGTCTTGTTTTTCTCTATCCAGTGAGTATCAAATTTTCTAAGCCCATTTTAATCAATATGTGCCCTATAAATTTCAACTATCTCTTTTTGATTAAGGATATAAGTGCCCTTTTTGGTTTCATTTTCTCTAAAACATATTCAGTCTGTAGCATTCTTAGTATGCTTCTGTAGAGTAGTAGAATTCTGTTGCTTCAAGTCTCTTTGTCATCTGTGATGTGATTGTTCAGCATTCACTGCCATATAGGAGGGCAGGTACTACATAACAGTCCACTACTCTTTTCTTTGTCTCTAATGATATTTTTCTATTTCTTAATATTTGTTCACTTCTTGAAAGCATCTTTTGCTATCCCAATGCACCTTTGCATTTCTGTGTTGCACTTTCCATCCTCTCTTAATACGCTTCGAAGATATCTAAATTGTTGCACCTGTTTGATTTTGGTATCTCCAATATTATATCAATAAGAACATTGCTTTAGTTCAATTAGGTCCTTTTAGAGGATTAATTTTTCTACTTTGCCATTCAATTACCTAACATTTTTCTGATATGTTATATTTCATATCCTTCAACATATATATATATATATATATATATATATATATATATATATAATTTTTAAAATTTTGTTTTATCATGACTTTTCTGTCTATTTCAATGTTACATTCAGAAAACTATGTTCTAAATACTTTAGATTCCCTAAAAAGATAAACCAAAAAAATGTTTCTTTTTCTAAATGACATTATACTATATTTTTTCTATTTCATGAGCCTTTGTACTTAAACAAGACTGCAACTTCCATTATAATCATCTTCAGTGTGGAGTCCCAGTCATGTCCACAGGAACTTGTCCAATATACTTTCTTCTTATTCTGTTTGCAGCATTGTGTCTACAGCTCTCATGTCCCTTTTTGGCTTCTGTCTGCAAGCACCATCTCTCAGACTCTGCCAGCATACTCCAGATTCTATTTGTGGCCATAGAAGCTTGTCTCATTCATTAATGCTGATTCTTCCCCTCTTGTTGCAAATAGCTTCTTTTGTTACTTGTTAGCACCTGAGTAATACTTTGTGTTGTGCAAAATTTACCAATCAGATTCAGAAAAACTCCACTGACTCTTGTGAAACTGATATTATATATAATCTCAAAGGCAGTCATAAATGACAGCTATTGATATTTATTGACAGTTACAATCTCTTCAAATTTTATATACTGATTTTTTTTTCCTTTTTGGTTTGGGAATAGCATTCCATTGAGAAAATAAACTGGAGAAATTTCTCTGGTCAATAGTGATTATTTTTAGCTGTCAACTATTAACAGTTTCCAGCTCATCTTTTTTACCCTGCATCTTATATCTACATTCTATGCATAATTTAAATTTTATAAGTGCTTTTCAGACACATTAGACATCTTTTCTCTTATTTACATTTGGACTAATGTCTCCATATTTGTTGATGTTTCAGCTGCTTTGTCTTCCAGCTTTCTTCAGGTGTTTGTTCATCTGGATAACCTTCAGTGAAGTTTGGACTCAGTCCTTTATTTAATCTACAAGAATAGATTGTTCTCATTCCACTGTTCAAGTCTAGGGATATTTTTTGTACTTTTCAGTTATTGCTTTTCATTTTTCCACTCACTCATGAGATTATAGCATAGTGGATTAACATTTAATAACAAAGGTGAAGACATTAATCTAAATGTCATGCCAGAAATTCAGATGAATTATCTTTCCTCTTAACTGAAATCAATTTTCTTTTTGTTTAGTATGTGGTAGAAATGTCTCTGAATTTGTATAGCAATTTGAACTCCAAGATTTTTATTATAATAATTTCAGCCTATAATAAAATGGTGTTCTTCCTCTGGGCCATATATGCTTTTCTTCTGACAATTAATTAACCAAAAACATTCCCTGTACCCAGGAAATAGAAATGTTTATGAAAGTAAGACAATATCTTGAAATTTCTGTTGCATTAAAAAATTAATACAATCAGTTATAAATCCCAAATAAAATCTTCATGCATTTCAAATAGTTAACTCAAGTGAAAAGTCAATTGAAACATTTAAAAAAAATAATAATTGCTAGAATATTTTCTCATCAAGAATCTTTAGGTAGAAAACAGAGTTTAAATGTTTCCTTCAATTAAAATGTGTCTCAATTTCACTCTGCTTTTGTGATACTAACAAAATGATTGAAGTTCAATAAATCTTTTTTCTGTTCTTCAAAAAAATGAAAACAATTTACCTGAGAAAAATACTGGTTATGTTGCTGATTTTTGACTGTGTCTTTTAAAGACATTAAAACTTAAAAAAATCTGTTTGGCTGTGGTTCATCAAAATCTTGGTGCTTTTCGTTGAATCCATCATACTTAGTTTATTTTTGAAATTTTGTACAGAATTTATGCTTGAACATTATGGCAATGTCTGGGTCATTTTCAAAACTTATCTTTTATTTCCAAATATTTTGCATTTGGTAGAAAAAGAGCTGAAAAGGTCTTATTTACTCTTTTTTCTGTTACAGCTTGAATACACTTCTATATACTGTGTCCATTCAGGACATAGGCAATCATGGTTCTTAAAACTTCCTATCTCTTGTAGAACCTTAGCAGTTTTTCTCCCTTTGCTAAGGCTATTACTACCTGTTCTGTCATCTATTCACACAGGCTTCTCAAGTAGGTGCTTTGCTGCTTTCCCTTATCTCTCATGCCCTCAATATGCTCTGTGAGGAGGGTTAAATATTTTCTAGCCCTCCTTTCTTATCATGTCCAAGGAATTTCAACTATCTCTTCCTAATTCTCAGCATAAGTGTTCTTTTTGTTGCTATTTTCTCTAAGACTTTACCATTGCTTACACTTGCTCTGTCCATGGAATTTTCAGTATCCTTCTGGAGAACTACATTTCTGATGCCTCCAGTTTTCTACTAATCCATGAGGAGATTGTCCAGCATTCACTCTTATATAAGAGGATTGTTTATCACATAGCAATGCAGCGCTCTCTTTTTGTTTTGTTTCTAATGAAATTTTTCTGTTTCTCAGCACTTTGGTTAGCTTTTGGAATGTTTATTTGCCAAGTCCAATGCATGTTCAGATTGTGCATCATATTTTCCATCATATGTTAAGACACTTCCCAGATATTTAAACTTGCATACTTATTTGATTTTGACATCTCCAATTTCTAATTCTTATCCTGTATATTTTTCTCTTGCTGATGACAAATATTTTCTGTCTTTTTAGAGTTGATAGTTAATCCTTTTTTTGTCACTTCCTTTTACTACCTTGTCTAGGAGGTCCTGTAGTTTTCTTTTCATGTCACCCACCAATACAGTGTCATTTATGCATTTTATATTGTTAAGATTGTGCCCACTGATAATAAATTTTAATAGGGTCTCCAGCTCCCTTAGGCTAGCCTTGCTGTAAATGTTGAATAAATCTGGAGAGAAGACATATACTTGTCTTATGACTCTATCTATTTTTGTGCAGCTACTCAATTCGTTTTCTATCCATATGCAGGCAGTTTACTCCCAATATAAGTTCTGGATTATTCTAACATCCTTTCCAAATAGATGTAGTTTTCCTAGCAGTTCAAATAGATCCTTGTCAAATGCTTTTGTGTAATCAATAAAACATAAGTTTTTGCATTTATATTGTCCTCTCTGATATCATTCTAATAATGAATATTACATTAATTGCTCCAGTGTCCTTAATAAAGCCGCACTGTTTGTGTCCTATTTCCGCTCTAATTCTGCTTTGCACAATATTCATCATGATTCACATCATTAGTTTGATAATGTGGCTCATTAAACGGATTGCCTGTATCAATGATAATGATGAGCAGAATTTATTGAGTAAAGAAGTCTTCCAACAAATCAAGGAATAAATTCTTCATAGCTAGAAGAAGACAATTTCCAGTAAAATTCATATTATATAAAAAAAAAGTTTACTGAAACATTTAGTACTATAAATTCTGCATAAAATGAAATTGTATTAAATTCAACATATTGGATGCATTGAAATGCCTTCAAGCAAGTGTTATTTCTTAGTATTTGTGAAAAGACTTCCAACCTAAGAAATATAAATTAGTTACTAGATTCAAGATTATGAATGTATAAACTTTCGTTTTAACTGTCATGAAATTTTTTTCTCATAATTTTTTCATTACTTTTATACTTTTGTTATTTTTTCCTCTTTCTTTATTCATGTTTTCATCTTCATCCTTTTTCATTTCATCTTTCTTTTTTGATTTTCTTGCATGTTTTTCTTCTCATTCCTATCCATGTTGCCTTCATTTTCTCCCCAATTTCAATGTAAAAATTCACCTTCAACTTTTCTTCACTTGTTTTTATTACTATAAGTACAGAGTGTACTGTTGCCCTTTAGGTGGAGCTGTAGGCACTTCCCAGGATGGAGACATATCTATCATGAGAAGCTAAAGGCTATTGTTGTAATTTTCCCTTTTCTTTCTTTCATTCTTCTTCTCCTCTTCTTTCAAGTTTTTTTTTGTTGATAATTTTCATTTGATTTTTATACAGTCTTTTTCTGTATCTATCTCCTTTAATTCTGTTTTTTCTATAAGATATATCACATAAAAGTGACTCTTTTAAGTAATCTCTTAAAAAAATTAGATTACATATTACATGCAATTATTATCATCTCCTATTTTCTCTCAAAATCTTTGCTTATAAAAAATTATCTCTGCCTTAACAAATCTAAAAGTTTAAATGCAGTTAGATTTGATGACTTCCACTATCAACTAGAGTGTACATACAACAACCAATTACCAAGAAATGGTAGATTAATATAATAACAAAAATACTTTGGAATTGGAAAGACAGTGATTAGAATTTTTCTGGAAAAGCAATTTTCAGTTAATGGAAGTTGCTAATTCTTTGAATTACAAGTCTCAATAGATTTATAGGCGTCTGGAAATCTCTGTTTCATTTGAAAATAATTTAGATGTTGAATTTTGAATGAATATGTGAAGAAAAGTTGAAAAGAGCTATAAATGAACTACTGTTGATATTAATGAACATAAGATTCAGTATTTCATGGTATAAAGTTTTGTGATGAAGCTCAAGTGGTTAAGAAAAAATGTAGAAAACTGAAGAGAAAATGGGAGACATAATAATAAGTAAATAGAAAACAAATTTATGATTAAAAAAAGTAATTCTTATTCATTGATTCTATTTATGAGCACACACACACACAAAGATCAATTTTGTGGATATTTATATTATATCTGTCTATATTTCTGAGATGTGGTATTGTAATTATTTATATTATTTACATTGTTCAGACAGTTGTCCTCATCTTTGTTGCCATATTTACAATGTTTCGGCTGTTGTATGTTCCAGCCTTCTTCAGATGACTGGAATTTTGAAGTGAACCCTTTATTTTGTCCACTTGGGTAGATTGTTCTAGTTCCATGTCTCACTTATCTCCTTTTAACTCAACTCTCCAAATTTTTTAAACTCCCAACTCTTTAGGTGAAGTCACTGGATCCAACCTATGCTTTTATTCACTGGGCCATGTATCCTTCAGGACATCAGTGTATGAAGTTTTGAGACTTATAAACTTAATGTCTCAGTAAATATTTTTTTTACCAGAGCTCATATTGCAATTTTTGTTAACATTCTTGTTTTCTCTAGCACCTCATATTTCTGGTTCCCATATTGTATTCATTTCTATGCTTAGCCAGCTTGGGAGATTTTTGTGTCCTAGCATATGCACTGATTCCTTAAGTTCCCATATTTTCTATTTCCCCTGTGTTACGGTTTTACGATGTTCTTACAGTCTTACCTTAAGGGGGTGGTCTATTTCCTTAGTCATGTTCTCCTCTGTGGGGTGGGTCTTACTCAGAAGAGGTGTCTGCAAAGTTTGAAGGTTGTCCAGATGTTATATGGACCATGGATCTTTTCTATGTTTTCTGATAACCCCTGCACATAGGGTAGGCAGACCAAAGCTGTTTTCTGAGTGTTGTTATCCTCATGTACCCTTCTATTCTAGTTTGTTGGGGCTGTACCATGTACCCAGAGTAGTTGTTATGTTGTAGGGTACTGCTTATACTGACCATTTCTTGTTCATATGTCTCTGGGTCACCACTTATGACTTTTGCTTGCTGTTGTAAGCAGTGGACAATTTCTTTATTTACACTGTATGGGTGGTGGGAGCTTAAGTTGAGGTATTGTCCAGTAAATGTTGGTTTGCAGTATATGGATGTCTTGAACCCATACTCTGTTTGAGATATTAGTACATCCAGGAATGCTAGTTTGTTGTTGTTTTCTCTCTCTATTGTGAACTGTATCAATGGTCTTATTGAGTTCACATGGTCCAGTAGTAGTTGGACATCTTTTTGGTGGTGCCAGAATATGAAGGTGTCATTTATGTATCTCAGCCATAGGGGTTGGTTTAGTGATGCAGATTCTAATGTTATTTCTTCAAAGTATTCCATGTATATGTTTGCCATTGCTGGTGATAATGGTGAGCACATTGCTAAGCCTTCATCCTGTTGATATATGTCGACATATATCAACAGGATGAAGACTTAGCAATTGAAAATAAAGGGTTCAGTTCAAAATTTCAATCACCTGAAGAAGGCCGGAGAGTACAATGGCCAAAACATTTTGAATATTGCAGCAAAGATGAAGACAATAGTCCAAACAATGTAAATAGTGTAAATAATTTATATTATATTCTGTATCTATTTTGCAAATATCAGACTATTAACTGGGAAGGGAATTCATTGTTATTGGTTGAAAATCTGTTTTTCTTCAATGACCTAATATCAACAATTCATCTAAGACCAGAAAGATTCAAAACATCACACTGAACTTCACTGGGTTGCTAGTATCATATTCTTCTGTCACAATCTTTCAAAATGGCATGTTATTTACAAATGTTATTTCAAGTGTGGAAAATTTTTATATTTCTTGGTTCCAATCCAAGTGGGAATAACTGCAAAATACTTCCCTCTACTTAATTTATAGGCAGAAGCACACAAATGCATGCTGGGATTTCTTCCTAGCCAATACAATAGGTCAGTGCTCAGTTTCATATAACTCAGTCCCGGTTTGTCTTTATCTGAATTTGCTCTTGTGTGTCAACCCCAATTCTTAGTTTCTGAACTTTTTACCATATTACTGTTGCTTTGCCTTAATACTGTTAATGTGCCTTGCATATATTATTTTTTGCCTTGTTCTTTTCTTTTTCTTTTAAAAATTTTATTACAAACTTTGTCAATTGTGTTTGTTGGACAGCTCTGCCATTTATTTACATTTAACCATGGTCACTCACTCTACAATGCCAAATAGTGCACTTTGCATTTAAAGTGTTCAACATTAGAATACAGACAAAAAATTTAATACAAGATTGAATTTATTATTCAACAAATTACTTCTACATAAAAATTGTTGTGCAAAGATCAAAAATTCATATTCCATTTTTTGACATATTTAGTAGAAACTTCATATGTCACAATGATTGTCTCTGGCCACAAAAATTAAATATAAGTTGTTCATAATGTGCAGAAGTATTTTTATGCAATACTTCAGAACAAAATTCCAAACTGATTAAACTGGATGCTTGTATACAAAGCACTGTTCAGAGATTGACTAATTTTTAACTTTGATTTCACACAACCAATCTAAAGTTTTGATTATTTTTAATTTGAATAATTTCTGAGAAGCTTTGTCTATATATTTTAGGTCATTGCTCTGCTGGAAAAGGTTAATTGTGACCCAAGTGGGGTTCCTTGGTTGATTTCAAGACACTCATCATGAATTTGGCAATATATGGCACTGCCCATTGTACAGATACATACCTCTGCTAGACAGTGGAGATAGTGCTTACTTGAAGTTAAGTGGTGCCAATTTTATCCCACATATCGCATTTTGAATTGTGGCCAAATAATTCTACTTTGGTTTCATTTGATCACAATATCTTCTACCACATGCCTTCTAAGTTAATGATAGGTACTTATTCAAGTACCAATCTCCCTTGAATGTGTTTATTTTTAAGCATTGCTTTTTTATCAGTTTTGTAATTGGCTTGCAATTTAACTATACTACTGAATTCCTCATCTCTTGCAGATCATATATAAAGCAAGTTTTGTTTTAGTTCTGCCAACAATCATGTTGGGATGACCAAACTTTAAATAGAGGTTGTGTCATATGGATTCTTTTCCAGTTTTGAATAATTGTTTTTCAGTTATATGCTTTGCATGATACATGCTTAGGCAATCATGTATCTTTCGATACATGACTGATGAGGCAGATTTTTCCCGCAGTGAGTTGCCATTTCTTTTTGCATTAGACCAGTTGCCATCCAAGGCTATAGAACCCAGTCTGTCCTGCTATTTACCCATAGCTGTGGGGAGAAGAAGAGGATTCATACCTTTCCCAAGGGTATAAGGCACGTAAGTGAATGCGGTGGATTTGACTGGAATTTGAACTCGGCTCTCCGATTCCTCAATCCGAACTGCTATCCATTACTCCACTGTGCTTCCTTTACTATCCTGAAAAAGAACTTCAAGATTTTACCAAATTTTTACCTGTTTTTGATGATAATAACTATAGACAAATGAATGTAACTTGATTGAAAAGTTACTCCCTATTTTATGCATGAAGGACTCCCCCGTCAATTTAATTTTTACAAGATGGAAGAGTCCATCATACATAAAATAGGGAGTTACTTTTCAGTCATCCTGTATATAGGCAGTTCTATCCGCATTTCACCTGTTTTTGATTTCTCTTACCATTTTCTGTGTTTGTTTTTCACAATTGCGCTAACCATAACTAATGAATTTGGTAGACATGATAAATGGTTAGGTTTGTTGTTAACACACACAAAATGTTAAAGTTCTTCTACTTCATGTTTCATATACTCAATGAAATAACATAATGATCAAATTTAATGTCGGAAATTAAAGAGGATGTAAATTTAGGGATGACATTTTTTAGCAAAAACAATTTATGAAAATAAAATGCCTGATTGTTGCTCTGAGAAGTATTTTTAGAGACTGTTGAATAATTTCAATGGTTTACTTGATATATAACTTTATCCCCTTGTAAAATATTTGAATAAAATGCAATTTTGTAAGTTTTTCTCACTGCAATATAAACTGGAGGTACTCAGTACTTATATAAGTTGCATAATAAAGTCGCACACCACTAAACCTTAAATTTATTTTTAATTTGGTTTGTTGTTCAAATAGAAAAAGTTAAATTATTTGGACAATTTTGCAGCTTGAAGTCTAATATGTTCAGATAATTAATGCAGAAATTTAATGTGGTGTCCCTAATGAGGGAAACTTGACTGGGTTATTTTGTTTTATTCATGCTGACAGTCTTGCTGAGTTGTCCAAAACTTAAACAGAGACTTTGTTATATGGAGCTTCTCCCTCTAGTTTTGAACTCTTGCATTTAGTGTTCTCAAAAGTAAATTCAAAACTTTGACAATATTTCTCAATTGCCACTTTCTCCATTGTGCTTTTTAATAAGATTACTTTTGACTCGTATAGGTTGTCTTCTTTCTGTCTTGGCAGTTTGTTCATAAGCAGTACAAACTGATTATACTAACTGTACACAATTTAAACTGAAAGCAATGGTGTTGGTTGTTTAAAATGTCAGATTTGTTGTTAACACATTAGAAATGAATTTATTTGGAGATTTTTATCTGTCTGAAGATAAATAGCACAGTAAATAAAGTTATCGAAAAGAAAGGGAATATATAATTTTGGCTGTTTTTGAGTAAAAATAATTTCTAAAAATAAATCCAATGCTGCATTCAGGCTTTTTGCCATAATTGGGAAGTTTTACAGAAAAGGTGTATTATTTGTTGCAAAGCGCTATGCCCATTTGAGAAAGATTTCTGAATAACATGCAATTTTGCAATTTTCTCCACAGCTTAGATTTTTACAACTCATTGCACAACCAGATAGGCTTTTATTGAATGTAAGATACCACAGGAGGTGGAAAAGAAATTTATTATCATTAGCTTGGCACTGAACCAAAAAAGTTAATTTATTCCTTTGTTTTTCACTTCCTCCTATTAGTTTGTTTCTTTATAGTTTTAAATATTTTCTTTATTTTGAATAATTTTTGTTTATGTTATTTTTCTTTTCATCTCTTTCTCCATTTACTTTTCGTTTCTTTGTTTTTCACAACCTTCACCCAAATTTACACTTCCTCCTTCTTATTCCTGCATGATCTTCTGTTTATCATTCCTTCAATGTGACAATCTTTTTCTCTCCTCCTCCTCTTCCTCCTCCTCCTCCCTCTTACTCCCTGTACATCATTGTTTGTCATTAATATTATTATTTATTCAGTCAAAAAAAAACATCTTCTTTTGATCTTCCTTTCCATTTCTCCCTATTTTCCTTCAATTTCTCTCCCTATTTCTCTTCTTTGATTTTTCTCTCTCTCCATTTTTTTTCTTTTATTGAAGCCAGTCATATTGGCTGATTAGATTGTTGATAAAAGAGGAACTTCAAAAGCCATCCTCTTCTCTTCTCATTTTTTTTTTTTTTTTTTGTAAACCTTGAATGAATAATGAGAAACTCTATATCTGGTTTAAAACAAGGACAATAGAAAAAAATATAAAGAAAACAATGAGATAGCATTACATTAACCAGTTGGTCTTACATGAATGTTGCCAGAAGAATAAAACATTTTTGGTGATCCGTAAGCCATCACTCTTCAGTTACAGAAACCAGATGGCATTTTTTAAGAAATTAACATACAAACACTTTTAGTCCATTCCAACAAACTGATCAGTTCTTGCATCTTGCTCTTCCATAACCATCAACCACAAGAGCAACACTACATTCCTTTTTTTTATATTCCTTACAGTTATGTATTATGTTGTTTCCAAAATTGTATCTCATTGAATAAGTATTGAAAAATTTATTAATTTATCCATGAAAGCATCAATATATTTTAATTAATTATTATTACCTTTTTAATTGTCTATATTGTATTAAAGGATGTATGAAGTACAATGTATGTTGGCGTGGAAAGTGGAATTGACTAGCAGAGTTCAAATTCTTGATGAGTCACATTCATTTTCACACTGATGTCCTAGGGAAAGCCATAATCCATCTCTCCCAACTATAGGTTAAATGGTAGTGTAGACTGCACTTATTTTACTTTAGCCCACCCAATACAAGGTCCAAGAGCCACTCAAGGTAGAGGGTAAGTAACATTATTGTAAAGGAGGAGAAGGAATTAAAAAGTGCATATTATGTGGATATGTAGGAT
The DNA here is from genome assembly GCA_964036315.1 of Acanthosepion esculentum. Taxonomy (NCBI): domain Eukaryota; kingdom Metazoa; phylum Mollusca; class Cephalopoda; order Sepiida; family Sepiidae; genus Acanthosepion; species Acanthosepion esculentum. The sequence goes on from OZ038487.1 coordinate 65,660,722, forward strand.
AGATATCAGTTGACCCGAGACTTGAAGAGTTTAAGATTGTATTAGTGAAGTACTTGGTTAGTAAACAGTCTGAGAGAAGGAAAACTGTTATGAAGGCAATGGGAAACCACTCTCTTATCCTTTCCAAGAAGCATGGCAATTCACAGATAATAAAGGAATATGAATCTATGAAGAGCCATGATTGTTTTCCTCCTGAAAGGATGCAGCACTGAAAAAAAACATTGTCTTTCATTTCCTAGCTTTGAAAATATTTTCAAGCACTATGCTATTGTCTGAGCAAAGATACTACCAACTTTCTGAAGGTCAAAGGAGAATTACAAGCCTCAGAGACAAAAACCCCTTGGCATATTATATATCACCTAATATTTGCTGAGAGTGCCTTCAAATATTTTCATGTAAATTTTCAGTTTTACTGCAGATGTTCTCATTCTTGCTTAGATGTGAATTAGAGAGTATAAGAGAGTAAATGTCTCAGGTGCACCTCTGATGTTGCCAAAAAAAAACCTGTATCATTCTGCAGAGTTTTCTCAGTATATCACTCTCTCACCTAATCCCATAATCAACGATCCAAAGTGCAAAGAAAATAATCTTTTCTTGACTTTTCAATGTTTTTCTTCACCTTTTCATTTCAATTACTAAATTAAGTTTTATCTGCTCTTCATGAAGATATCTGGAACAAGGCTTATAGAAAATTGAAACCCATGCTCATCTTTCATGAATACAGGAAAACAAATTTTAATGAAATTCTACAAATTGTTTTTTTCAGAGGAAAAAAATTTCATTTACTATATTTTCCACAAGATAAGGTGCAATTAAAAAAATACTCCTTCAAAAATCACTACATTTATCCTGGACAGTATTCTTTTTATATGAATGTTGGTGTTCCCCAAGGCTCAGTTCTGGGTCCTACACTGCTTCTGATCTTCAAAAATGATATTCCTGATGTCATCCGTTCTCAAGTAGGCATCTACACAGACAACACTACCATTTACTCCTGTCTCAATAGTAAATCCAGCATTGGTAACAAAGTTAACCTGGCTGTTGGTCTTGAAAATGACCTCCAATCTGTGTTTGACTGGGGCAGGAAATGGCTTGTAAACTTTAATGCCTCCCAAACAGTTCACATTTTCCCATCATGGAGAAACCTCACTGCCTCCTATCAGCATGTCTGGTGCTCAACTTCACAAGAGCATCTCTCTGTGTCTTCTTGGTCTCATGTTTTCCTCTTACCTGAGGAGGAAAAACTACATAGAATCAATAACTTCATCTACCATAAGGGAAGTTGGTCCTCTGTGTCATGCCAGAAGGTATTTCTAATCTTCCAATTCCATCTTTCAAATCTACAAATCTACCATTTGTCCTTGCATTGAATACTGTTGCCATATATGGTCTGGTGCCCCTGCTGTTCATCTCAAGGTTCTCAACAAAATCCAAAGACAGATATGCAATATGATAGGTATTGACCTGACATCTCAACTCCAGTTACTTTCTCACATAAGTGATGTGGCTTCCCTCTGTCTTTTCTACCAATATTTTCATGGCAACTGCTCTGACAAACTTTTTTCACTGGTGCCCCAACTGCATGAATTTAAGCATGCTGTTAGGTTGGTATCTCGGTCCCACCCTTTCATTGTCAAAACAATTAAATGTAACTGCCTCTTCTACTCCAAGAGCTTCTTCTTTCTCAATAGTGGAACTCCTTTCATCTTACTTGTTTCAAATATTCATATATAATGTCAGTTGACATCTTCTGATGCCTTGATCTTGATCCCTGTCCATCTCTTTTTCCTTTCCTCAAATACCTCTCTTTACTCTTACTTTCACTCTCTGTGACCTCTTGCATGCTAGTGGCACTCCCGCCTTGCTTGGGGTGAAATGGTTAAAAAAATATAGTTACTGGTAATACACTAACAGCTAAATATATTTGTTTGACACACTGACCTCCTGAATGAAATATATATATATATATATATATATATATATATATATATATATATATATATATATATATGATGATGATAACAAATGATTAAATCATCATTAAAAATCAATGTGAAAATATAAAAGATCAATATATGAGTCTAGATTAAGCATCAGTTGCTATTATGATTTTTGTTTTTCTAAAAATTACCAAATTATAGGTGTATTTTATACACTACAGTGTGTAATATGGTAGAAAATATGGTATTTTATTTATTTCATATGGATCTTGCCAGAACTAAAAGTTTTTCTTCATGCAATAAAATAGCAGATTGTGATTTGGGTATAACAAAGGCTAAATAAAAAAAAATGTTTTTTCTCTGTTGGCATAGTTAATAGATTCAATCTTAAAAATAAATATGAGAAAATAATTAAATGTTCATAGCACTTGAAAAATACATTTAATTCAATATTAATAGCTAACTTTCAGTACCTGTGTAAAAAGTAATCAAAATTGGTAATTTTTAAAAACTATTGGTAAAACACACTTGTTGACTTGACATCACAAAATGGACAATATTTGATTTTTAATTTTATTTTAGAGTTTTTTTTGTTAAATTTGGATTGTTAGCTACTCTGTCTTAAAAATATCATATTTGAGGTCAAACATGTGTCCAGATCAGCTGCAAATAAAAGTTCAACAGTTCACTGTTTCTTTTAGTAGTTCATTCATTTTTTGTTTATGTTAATCCTTTTGTATTTTCATTGAATTAAGCATTTAATCCATTAGAACACCCTTCAACAAGAGTAAACAAAAAAAAAACAACAAAGTGTGTTGAACTGTTATTTAATATCTGTTGTAACCTAGAAAGGGTTACTGAATGAGGAATAACCAAAATGGAGGTTGGAAATGAAATGGTAATCTTTATAACATCAACTACAATACTCGCCAGCGGCGTGAAGTAGGTCAACCACTGCTAGAGGTGGACTACTTAGACAGCATATTAACCCCACTTACATGTGTCCAATGTATTTATGAGGACTGAGACATACCCATTAGTGTTCATAGATACAGTATATAACATTATCAATCCTCCTATATAAATGCGGGACTATTTCTTCACAGATGTGATTCTTCAGAAGGATGCTGAAAATTCTATGAATGGGATATGTGGACAACAAGATAATTTTAAGGAAAATGAGAACAAAAAAGACTCATAAAGAGACAACTGAAATTTCTGAGACATATAATGAGGAAAGCAGGCTTGGAGAATATGGCACTTACAGGACATATTGAAGGCAAGAGAAGTGGAGGGAAACATAAAAAGTTTGTGTAAATGGATGGTAGAACAAGAAATGAAAGGAATAGTAAGGAGATAAACTTAGAACTACAAAGGAGAGGAAGGTGTGGAGAACAATGATCTCCCATATCTTGAAGAAACTTGGCACATAAAAGATCACTGAGTGCAAATTATATCAATTCAAGTGTATATCTAGAATTGTTAAATATTATAAACAACAAGATTATCATGCATTTTTTTCCACAGATAAAAATTTGTTGTCACTGAACAGAAAATTTGCAAAACATCAAAGCATATTTCTGTATGTTTGTCTCTGTGTGGCAGTTTTTAAAAAAAATACCAATTTTTAATGGTAATCTGAAAAGTGGTTTTATTCAGGGAAAACTCCAAGTAGTCTTGCTGGTGTACCTTCAGATTCATGTAAAGTAAGAAAGAAAATAAAGCTTACATTACAACAGTGGATCGATGACTGGTTCTTTCAAGCCTCTATGTCCTTTTTGCTGAAACCAATTTCAGTGGCTAAATGCCCCCTCAAGGGGGCTTGGTGCTCTGCTGGCTTTCTTTTTTTCTCAAAAACCCTCTGAGCATTTCTGAAATTGTTATCAGTGATCGCATTTCTCTGTGCCAACAGAAGTGCAACTGTGATCTATTTGATTCTCTGGTGGAATTGGTAATCTCACCACCCTCACCTCCCCATTTTGGATAATGAGAATTTATTGATTTTATTGTGACCCATGTATAACTCATAACGAGAAGAAAATGAATTAGATAGGAAGGAACTAGAAAAGTAGAAAGAAATAAAATTCAAAGAAGATAAGGAAGAAGAGAAGAAAAAAGTGAAAATGATGTGGTGAAAGGAAGGAACAGAGTAGAAAATAAAGAAAATGACAAGAAAAAAAATGTATACAATCAAGTGGAAAACTTTAAATCCAGCAAAGAATTACATTGTAAAAATTCTTCCCTGTATAGTTTTTGTCTTGTTTTTAATTCACTTCTTTTTTTTATTCCACTTTTACCAATTTTTCATTTTATCTTCCTTTTTTGCACTTTATTTTATTTCATGTTTTTGTCTTTTAGTTTTTAATTGCCTCATCCATCTTTAATTTCACTTTTGCATTTTGTTTTTCTTTTTGAAGATTTTCTTTCTAACTTTTTTTTTCTTTATTTTCTTGTCACTTTGCTACTTACTTACATTATCTTTACTCTTTTTCTTTTATTTTTGTATTTTTCTTTATTCCATTCTTGTATTTCCCACCCTTTCTAAAACCATGTATCTTTTTACCTCATTCCCTTTTTGCCTCTCTCTCTCTCTTCACTAGAATATTTAATTGTATCATTTTCTTTCTTCTTTTTCATTCATCATTTTTTCATCTGTTTCTCTTTTTTTGCTCATTCCCTTTTCTTTATTATTTCCATTTGTTTCTTTTTCATTTTCTTTGTTATACTTTTTCCAGCTTTCTCAAAGCTTCTTCTTTTTCCTTTCCTCTTCACATTTTTATACGTTCTAATCTTCTTCTTTCCTTTTGTTTTTCTATAATTTTTATTCCCCTCTATCTCTTTTTCTACTTTCTTTCACCTGTTAATTATTCCTTCTTCACTGGTATAAACTCAGCATAAATCTACCCAACTGTTTAGTCATTAATTTTATCATTTCTCAAATAATTTTTTTAAATATTTTTCCTGAAATCTGAATGTGTTGCAGTTAATAAGCAACAACTTTAAAATACATGGAATAAATTCTTTCCTCTAACTGAAACAAGAACATACAAAACTGACCATTTAATGTCTCCTTGCAATCATTGTTTTTTTTTCTTTTCAGCAATACTTGATTTTTTAAATCTCTGACTTTATATTCTCTCTCTTGAAATTGTATTCACTCAACAATTGACACTAACAAAAGTCTTTTTTTTCATCTCTTACTCCACCTTATATTTTTCTTCTTTTTTCCCTCTAGAAATTGCGTGACTTTTTTAGAGGACCACATAAATATTATTCTACCCTTCACTTATTTGGTTCTGCATGAAACGTTTTGAATATATTCATAAGGAGACAAAAGAAAAAAAAATGTCTGTTGGCACATCAGCCAAAACAATTCATCATTATTTTTACGGTCCCTTTTTTCCTTCATTTTGATTGTTTTCTTTTTTAAATTTTTTTCTTTCTTTTTTTCTTTCTTTATTTCTTTCTTCATCTTCTCTTTCTGGGGTTTTCTCATGCTATGAATATATCTTGTACTTCTGTGAGGAAACAAATCCGTAAAACACAAGAAGTTGTTATCCATTTTGCACTTGGATCAATTTATCTTGTAATGTGCTTGCTGATGGTGAACGCACAATGATTGTTGCCAGCAGCAACTGCAGTACACGTGTCAAGTTTCATACAAGCAGACATGCATATACAAAGACATGTAAGTATGGTCGTGTATCTGTGCATGTGTAATAGGCTTTATTGGCAAACAAAATGCTTTCACCACAGACATAAAGTAGAAAGATTTATCACTAGATATAATGACCATTTTTACCATCTATTTATACATACACAATATCTAATAAGTAACACTTTTTGTACTTTTCTATAAATTTTAGACATTGAATTTAAAATTCATAGTATTTATGATGTTAATATTCCTATGAATTCTGCCCATTTGTAATTTATTGATGGTATAATACATGTTATTAAAAAATTTAAAGAAAGATTTGTGGAGATAAACAACATATCTAAAAGCAGAATGACTTTAGCCATTGCAAGTTTCATTTTAAATCAAGTAGCTTATTTAAATATAATGAGATATTATTATTTAAATATTACGAGACATTCTGTTTGTGACAATCACAAAATAAAACAGTCAATATAACTAATAAAATAGGGATTACTATTTTTCAAGCATGAACTCTTTGACAAATTCAGTTTTACATAATGCAGTTGCTAAATGATTAGCTAACTATAATAATTTCAACACTAATTTCTAAAGACCCTCCTGTTCACAAAATGGAGTTGAGATTTTTACAAGGACTAATTAAAAAGATGTTCATCTCTTGTGGAATCAACTATGACAGTTGGGCAACAGAGAGTGTGGTCAGTAGAGACAGAAGACTTCACAATGGAGATAAATGGAATTTTAAAAAAAAATGACAAAGCACTCATCTCTTGTGGAATCAACTACTACCAATGGGAAACAAAGACTATGATCAGTAGTGACAGGAGGACCTTCACAGAATAAATTCATCCTCCACAAAGAGTTTTCCTACAGGACAATAGCCTAGTGGATTCAAGTGTTGGTTCATGAATTTGGTGATAGTAATTACGAGTTCAATCCCTGACCAAGGCAGTGTGCACTTGAACCCAGTGGAAGCAGAGCAAGCTATAACTGAGTAGTACTAAAAATAAAAACTAGTTGAGATATCCTTAGACATGGGCAGCAGAACAATCTACCCCCACAGATTTAATAAAGGGTTCAGATCAGAATTCCCTGTAGGTTACAGGGATATAAGGCTGGATGGCACAATGGGTGAAATGTTATAAGATCAATAAAGATGAGAATAATATTCCAAAATAAAAATAGTGTAAATATAAATATTTCATAAAAATGTTTGGTTAATGACAATTTTATTATGGAAACATCGATTTGCATGATAGCATATGACATTGTATCTAATGTGAACAAAATGGAAAATATTTTTTAAATATTTAATTATTCAATTCATTATATTTTTTAATTAAGGAAAATTCCATACATTAAAAACAGTAGTTACAAATTTATTTTGATTAATTGAGGGCAAATAAAAAATCTTCTTTTATTCCGATTCTTTCTTTATTCTTTATTTCTTCTTTCTACTTCTTACATCTTTTTTTTTTCTCTCCCGTCCTTTTTTTTTTAACTGTAATTCAAAATTTACACTTTTACAAAAGATATCACTATCAATATCCAAATCTTTAGTGTAGACAATGAAAAATTATGAAATCATTGTAATATTTAAAATACAATCTGTAATAGTAATAATGAAGTAACTGCTAATATATATACGTATGTGTGTGTGTGTGTGTATATGATAAAAGACATACACACATGAAGAATTTCACATACATATAAATATATTTCATCCACAGGCGTTATAAATACAGTGCTCAGTGTTCTGAGACAGAGCTCTAAGTATATATTAGTGAATATAAATAATGTCAAACGTTGATAGCACAATTCAAAGTTTCATGCAGTTCATATTCAGTAATATATATATATATATATATATATATATATATATATATACACACACACACATATAGATTTATATATATAGATATATACACACACATACACATATATATATGGGGAAAAGATATATAAATGTTCATATATCAAGATCAATGTTAAAAAAAATCTATGACAAAGTTGAAAAGGTTTCTGTCAGACACATTTTGTCATTTAGGACTTTAAAGGATGAAATACATCACACAAAAACTTTTTACACATTGTCATAGATTTCTCTGATATATACACAGTGGGGTTGAGTAAGTGATCGTACACATGAAAATACTTCATATTTTTATTTGTAACATATTAAATTAACAAAACGGGAATATATCTACTGTATCAGATTGCATACTAAAAATGTATGCATATAAAACTAAATAATATTCCATGGTTAAGAAAATATAACAATATTTAAATTTTTAGGGGTTTAAAAAATGATTGTACAGCAGAACAAAATCATGTTTTCTCCATTTAATATTTTGTAGCAAAGCCTTTATTAAGTTCGACAGCAACCAATCTCTTCTGTAGTCTTTAATTAACGATTCACATACTTTAGTAGGTATTTTGTCCCATTCTTCCTGAGTAATTGTCTTCAGGTTTTTGATGTTTGTTGGACCTCTATCACGGATCTTATTTTTCAAAAACCACCATAAATTCTCTATTGGATTCAAATCCGGCAACTGGCTGGGCCATTGTAAGATGTTAACGTTGTTATTAGCAAGCCAATTCTTCGTACTCTTAGCAGTATGCTTGGGATCATTGTCCTGCTGGAAGATCCAATCAGGAGGAAGCCCAAGATTCTCTACAGAAAGCGATAAATTTTGCTTAGGATTTGTTGATATTTTTCTGCATTCATTCTACCATCTATAATCGCTAGTTTACCAACACCTCACATTTAAAAGCAGCTCCAAACCATGATACTATTCCCACCAAATTTGACAGTTGGTATGGTGTTCTTGGGTGCATATGCTTCGCTGTCTTTCCTCCATACATGATTCAGGAAATTGTGACCTGTCACATTAACTTTCTTCGTAATCTGGGAGAGATCTTCCTGGGAGCACTGGGTCTGCCTTTGTTCTCAATAGTATTACGTCTTTTAAATCTTGCAATAAATGAACCAATTGTTGAAAAAGGTATGTTTGTGTTACTGGAGATGTTTCTGTAACTTTTTCCATTGTTCCATAGCTTAAAAATTAGCTCTTTTTGAGCACTAGTCATTTCCTTACGTCTAGCCATTATTAGAACCGTTACCAGTGAACAGTGACTGCAGAATGATCCAATTTTGAATTGAATGTTGTAATAGAGTTACTGAGAATATTCTAGAACAGTTTAGAATCTTCTACTTTGAAGTACAACCAAAATCTACCGTATTATAATGCAAAAATTGATACTGTACGAACATGTTTTCCACTATTTGATATATAAAATTTTACATCTCCATCACTTATCGATGAATTTCTAATTTTAAATTGCAGATTCTGATTCTATGCCCCCAAATACATATATAACATCATTATTCGAGGTTTTCATTCACTATAAGTGAGAATAACAAGCATTTGTTTGCTGTACGATCACTTATTCAACCCCACTGTATATATAAATATATATGTGTGTGTATGTGTATATATATATAGAGAGAGAGACAGACAGACAGACACTAATTAACATGGCTTCCCTAAGCACCTTATAGACCACCAAATTAGACTATTTCTCCCCAAAGTAAATAACAACATTAGTGAACATACAGTCCAAAATTACATAAATATTTTCTACAAAAAACAAATTCACATTAACTACATTAATATGAATCTTCACTTATAAATGTTATAAAGAAATATGCTACCCCAGTTGACCCGAATAAAAAAAATCAAATTAATTATCTACCACAAAAAATTTAAAACAGCTAACCTTATCCTCAAAAATAACCACACACCAGCAAAATCAAAATTGCAATGAACAAACATTATCTATGAGTTTAAATGTGCCTTAAGGAACTGTGTTACTGATCAATCTGAATTCATAAATAATTACATCGGTCACACTACTGCATACTATCCAGATGCCTGACG